>OZ014523.1:73739723-74939723 GCA_963966055.1 Lathyrus aphaca
TCAAAACTTGTGTGTGGTACCGTTATTATCTTGAAGAGTTCATAAACTTTTGATCCACGTGATGTTCATGCACCTCAAAGCTTGTGTGGTATCATTATATCTTTGAAGCAGCCAAAATAATATTAAAATAAATGGCATATTAAAATAAATGCACCAGCTAGTGTGATATCATTATTATCCTAAAGAGTTATTGCATGTTTGGAGTAATATTCACTTTAATCTCCTATAGTAGAAATATCAGCAAATGATAACATTTCCAATTGATTAGGATATAAAATAGTTTCGACATGTGCCCATAATAATAGTGTTATAATGGTTTTTGATCTTACCTGATTAGGAGGACCTTCCAACAATTTGGTGCAAACAGCAAGTGAATGGAATGGAGGGGATGTACCTGCAAGGCGCTCCGATGCCAAAGTTAATAGAGGTACAGTAAATAGGTAAGTTAGAAGAATGGAATCAGAATATCCGACCCTTTAGTGAAAAAAGGTATTTATAGAGAGCCAACGCTGAACCAAGGTCCTTCTGTGGGCTGAATCAGCTAGGTCCTTGTTTTTTCTTCAAATTAAAATCAACCCCCATTAATTAAAAAGTGATTACCAAATAAGCTAAAACGGCTAATCCTACTGATTTGGGTTCCAACTTATCATTGGTTATTATAATTTCAACCTCCTAAGCGGATTATCTATTCCTATTTGATTATAAAATTCATTGACAGGCGCAACTGATTTTATGTGATGTATGTTCCTATTATCCGAATTAAGCAAACAGATTTAAGCTCTCGTGAATTAAGCAAACACAGTTTAATCAAACATGATAACGAATTAAGCAAACGCTAACGTGAATACGGTCAAGGATCATACAACAATCAAATTAAATCAACACTAATATATGATAATCGAATTAAGCAAACAATGATCACATATCATAATATTGAAAGGAATAGAATTTGGATTGAAAATTATTATAACCTCAAAGTATGATGGAACCTGTAATCAGCAGGATTTTGCCTTGGAATTAGTTCTCCATTCCGGTTCTTTCAAGCGTAAGAAAAATAAAATAAAATCGTAAAAAAAAAGTGTTTGTGAACAGCTGCGGCTGCTAGGTTAAATAGAAAAACCTAAAAAAAAACCGATTACAACCCAACTGGATCAAATACATAACACAGACCCAATTCTAAATGACCCGAAACTAAATAAAACTAATGCAGCATCTTCAAACGAAATTCTAGAAAATATGACTCCGAATATGACTTCGACTCCAACACAAAAGTTGTAGCTCTCTCTCTTAGCTTTCCTTCGACTGGTAGAACGCCTCAATCAGATTCCTGGAACTCCGGTTATGATCATTTCCGTAAAAGCTGTTAAAGCTGAAAATTAAGTACGAAAATTAAATTAAGCCAAAAATAAAGTAAAATAGAAAAACAAATTAAAATATAAAAATAAACAAAGAAAACCAAAGAAATAATTAAGTGCAAACATGGTAGAATGTGCATTAAAATTCACTGATCAGTCTCCGAGCCGGAGTGATGAATTATTAAATAGCCGGGCGTAGGCGCGTTAAAGAAGGTGTCGGGCACATGCCAGTGTCGAGCGTGGTGTTAGTCAAACCGCTGCAGGTGCCGTTGAGGTCGTCGGGCATGTGGCGTTCACAGAGGCCGATGATGCTTCTTGTAGTCGGGGAGATTTGTAGTCGCTCGACGTCGTTCAGAATTCTTGTGGACTAACGTGTCTCAGCATTAATGGTGCGTCGCTTCGTATCTCGTGTTAGCGCCGGCGTAGGTTCTAGGTAATGATTACCTAGCACGTCCGTCCACACGCCTTTTACTATATAAAGGGGTTGGCCCACTTCATTTGAACTTTTCGCTCTCACATTTAACCGGAAGCTCTGAGAAGAACTCTCCCTCTGTCCGTCTTTGCCGTCTGCACCACCGTTTCTGCCTGCGCGCAACCGTCTTCTCTCCGTCTTCATTATGTCAGGTAACAACCTCAACTTCTCTTTTTTGCGTATTTTTCGTTTGGTAAGTAGTGAAATGCATGATTTATCTGTGTAGAGTAAGCAAACCTTCGTGTAGAGTAGGTAAATATGTATTTAAAGTTAGTTTTTAGGTTTTGGGTATGAATATCCTAGGCAAGATTAGCATGTCGCGGGCGTAAAATTCATATACGTATGAATATCCCGGGCAAGGTTCGCATATCACGGGCGTAGAGTTCATATATGTATGAATGTGTAGGTCAGAATCTTCATATGGTCGCCGACATCCGATGTGTTCGCCGAGCAAAATCTCGTTTTTCTAGGGATTTTGCACGTGCTCGAACGCATGCGAGGGTTGTCACTTCGTTGGTCTAGTGTAATCTAGTGAGGTTTCAGACGTTCAGCCTTTCGCCTTTTCACTTGACTTGCGGTGGAAGGGTAGATTTGATGCGATTTCAAATTCACTTTTCCTGTATGCGTTTCAGGTACGGTCGAGCATCGGCAGGTCGGGGATGGAGAGGCCGAACATCGGCAAGTCGACGAAGGAGAGGCCGAGCATCGGCAAGTCGATGAAAGGGATGCCGAGGAAGAAAACGAGCATGTCTCCTCATCTGGGCGCAACGACCTGTCGCGGGTCGCGGACGAACCGTTAGAAGAAGAATCATACTGTGCTGATGAGATGAGCGCCGCATACGTCGTGGTGGAGGACATTAGCCCCGAAGATCCTGCGAACTGGAAATGTCTTGCTCCTAGGGAGACGAACCAGATATGTCATCTTTTCCTGGGGAAGCAATTCGCTATGTATGAATTTTCCTTCCGAGAAGCGAGGGTCAGGCTGCCCTTCAACGATTTCTAGATGGGGTTTTTAGGTGGATCCGATTAGCGCCCTCACAACTGCATCCGAACGTCATCGCTTTTGTTCGGGCGTTCGAGCTAGTTTGCCGCTTCCTTGGTGTCGGGTGTACTTTGCCCCTCTTCTTCCGCATATTCCACCTACAACGGTCGGGCGCCCGGGGACGTCACAGCTGGGTGTCTCTAAAGTAGCCAGTGAGATTATTCAAGACTTATGTCGATTCTGCCCGACACTTTAAGGAGCGGTGGTATACGGTGAAGCCGCTCAATTGTTTTGCTCTGAACTCCCTTTACTACTACAAACGGGACTCCAATGGTGAGGAGAAGCTTATGTCGAGGATCCCCCTGAGATGGAAGCCCGACCATTTCAACCTATCGACCAGCCACTACCGGGTCAAATTATCGAGCATGGGGGTCGAGGATAGACTGGCCTACAAGAGGCTGGTGGAGTACGTACAGAGCTTCACCCTGGCGGTCTAGGTGGACCGAGAAAACAACCCCTGCGTCGACGAGGCCGGGATGCCTATTCATGAAACCCGCCTCATAAACACCAGGGCTCTGCTCGCGTGTGATACGAATGAGGAGGCCGTGGAGTTATTGCCTAGGTATTTCTGACTTGTTTTCTTTTCTTGGTCTCGTGCCCGTTCAACTAATCTTTTTCTTTGTTTTTGTTTTGCAGGAACTATGCCAGCCCATCGTGAACGAGTTTTAAAGCTGGCGAACCAGGCTGGGGTTTTTGTGAAAATGAGGCATGATTTCTTGTGATCCAATGCACAAATTTGGTCTTGCAATATTGTGTTATCATGTTATGGTGCTTAGAAGTCAATTAGAGGTTATTAGAAGTCTTGGAACTTGGTTTTGAAAAAATCCCTCTTTGGCACATACTTGAAAATTATAAGATTTTTCCCAACTTTGAAACATCATATCTTGAGTTCTAGGATGAATCAAGAGAAGTTCTTATACTTTTTGAAAATGGGAAGATCCAATCTATAACTTTCATGTTTGAAGATTTTTTATTTGAAGCATTTTTGATCAAGAAAGAGAAGGTTGAAAATCTTTCCCAAAATGGAAAGTTTTCATTACAAGTCATGTCCAAAAATGGAAAGTTTGCAAATGGCTTGAAATTATTCAATCTTGTGAACTTCTAACCACTTCTAAGATCAAATAAAGATCATAGAACCTCAAAATGATGAATGATGACCCTTTGGTACCATTGGTGGTGGCCTCAGATGCCTTGATTCTGACTTTTCTTGCACAACAAGTTACCAGTTGATCAGATGACTTCCACAATGAATTTCTTCATCAAATTTGGTACACATGCTCCTTATAACATATAAAGACCATTAGAATCAAGAATGACCAAAACATTTGAGATTAAGGGCCTCAAACCCAATACCCTAATTTTAGGTTATCTGTGTAGAAACTGCTCAGTTTGCCTCCATGCCTTGGCAATGCTTTGTGATATCTTGACTTTTAAGAACCCTGGGGAGCATAATATGATCATAGAACACTCATGGACTCTCTTTACAAGCTTCATGGCCTTTTGAGATGGCTCAGATCACTTCTTGGATTCTCCTGATCACAAACCCTAATTATGCAAACTTATGCAGTGAAATAAACTATGAAATGTGAGATGATATGCTTATGTAATGCAATATGAAAGATCATAAGCCATGGTGTGAGAAAAAGAGAGGGCAAATTTGGGGTGTTTACATTACTAAATTTCCTCTAATCATATTTGTGAGGGATTATTTGTGATGAAATATTTCCGTCTCAAATTTCATTGATAATAATTATTCATTTAAATTTTAACATATATATAGTTTTTCGTTAATAAATACCTCGCAATCAGTGAGGGATTTAGCTCATTCACAAATTTTGGTCATAAAATTTCATTTTTTTATTAGTAATAAGGGAGTTATTAGAAATTAGTTTGGAAGCGAAATCCAGAATCTACAAGGACCCTGCTTTAAGCTATATTTTCTTGAGAAAATAATTGCAAGTATATTGTTCAAAAGGCTAAAGATAGAGAGTTATGAGCATTTTTAGGCGATATTGGATCAAAAAACAAACATTGCAAAATTTTGGCAGTACCTTATGCAACATCAGAGAAGCTCATGGAATAAGTTGTTTGGGTTTCTAAAGTTAGATATAAGTGAATCAATGCCACCTAATGCCATAACAAAGTCTATGAAAGAAAAGTTGAAATCGTTCAACACGGTGTTTGATAAAATATGCAGGATTCAATGAAGGGTATTCTCGTCCTGTTTCCATTCATTTAACAATTGTAGAAAATAATTAAAATGAAAAATTAAAATAAAAACACTGCCCACATAATCATTTTTTATGAGGTGGCCTGACAAAAGTTTAAAGAGAGACCCATTATGTCCGGTCCATTATTAAGTTCATATGCAATATCCCTTATTTTTTCTATATTCTTATCATTATTTCTTTTCTTGATAAGCAATTTGTAATAAAAATGAGAAAAAAAGAATCTTCATTCCGATACAAAAAACCAATCAAAAAAAAAAAAAAAAAAAAAACCTAAAGATTACAAGAAATCGAAAGGATGTTTAAACCAATCATAGAAATTACATCTTGAACGACCTAATTCCAACCATTTCCAATAAAGGATGACAATACAGTTAAATATGTCCTCGACTATACCTATGGCATCATTGAAAATAATGTTGTTTCTAAAGTTCCAAATACACAAAATCATAATTAACCATACGAAGCAACTCATATCCTCCTTGCCCTTATCAAAAATTATCAAAAACCAAAGCAAAGCATGATTAGTTAAAGAGTTAGCACTAACCGGAGTGATCCCAAGCCAACCCGAAACTTTGTTCCAAATTAATTTCACTTTAAAACAATTCAAGAAAAGATGCAATGCGTCCTCGTTTGCTTGAAAGCACAAAACACACACCATATCGTGGGAGGAGGACATCATGCCTTTAGAAGCAAGGTTATTACAAGTAGGGAGTCTATCATAAATCAACCGCCAACCAAAAACCTTTAGCTTCAACGTGATACAAATTTTCCAAACTACCTTAAGAAAAAGAGTTTCAGTTGCATTAAAGTTGAAAGTCGGAAGGGAAGAGCTCAGGAGATCATACGCGGAATGGACCGAAAACTCCTTATAAGTGTCTAGCTTCCACTCCCAACTGTCATCATTGTCGTGGGATAAAGAAGTTTCAGCCAACAGGATTTGTAAAGCAGAAGCAGAATCCTATGCAGGTTGAAAACTAGTTAACCAGAGATAATCAAGATCCCAAATCCAATTGTCTTGCACCCAATAACCAAGTTCAACAATGCAAACTGATTTACACCAGGAAGCTTCAAACAGAATGGGGAAAACTTCCTTTTACATGAAATTGTCGCACCAAAGGGAATTCCAAAACAAAATATTTTTTGCCTCTGCCCAATTTAGGAGGAACAAGGGAGTGGAAATTGGAAAGGCCCTCCTGATTTTTTAGATTTATCAAATCACGCATCCAAAATGAAATTGTAAAGGGAAAGAAAACTGGATTATTTTCTTGCGCCCAAAAGCTCAAATTACCGTAGCGAGAAAACAGAATGAAATTCTGGTGTGACAGACTCAGATGTCGAATATGATGTTGAGACATCTTATCTGTTACTTATAAACATGGCAAGGCACAAACAACAACACTTTAAAATTATGATATATCATATTCAAACATTCTTCAGGATGTTTAAACATCTGATATGACATTCAGCACACATACTGCATAAAATAAAACAGAAAAGCTGTAAAGAATATATTCAAATTATTAACCCAATTCGATGCTAACTCATCTACTCCAGGGGCTACGAAGCCAGGAAGGAAATTCACTATGTAGTACCAATTCAAAGACTCTTCAGCAAACACCTACAATTTACAGTCTTCTCACTTAATCACTACTAATGCAACTTCTACTTAGGAACTCCTAAATATGAGAAACCCATTCTCACTTCCAATCACCGCAATGATGTCTCACAGTCCCAACTCTCAGTTGTTGATATTGACAGCTCTTTACCTATACAACAATTCAAATCAGAAGACACACTTCCATGACAATAACTTAGAGCTTCTTACAAGCTTCCTCCAAGAACAAACCACCTCTTACTTAGCAGCTTCGAGGTTTACAAATGAACACAGCCATAAAGTCTGAAACTTGTTGCGCACGGCTGCTCCAAGAACTCAACCCTAATGATATGATCTTTACATCTTTGGTTGGTTACTAAACCTAGGTTACAAGGTTTCTTTTAATAACCTATTCCCAACTAGATTTGGGCCTAAACAATACAGCATAACAGCTGCTACAATTATGCAGAAAAATCTGCTACAAATAAAAAGTTCTTCAATCTATAACTTCCTAAAATATCTATATATTTAGAAAGTATATATTTATTCAATATTCTTCTCTATTTCAGATTTGAATTTTCAAGACCTTTAAATCAGCTGCAAGATCTTATTCATAAAAATAGGAATATTTAAATCATTAGTTGCAAGATCTTCTCCATAAAAATAGGAACATTTAAATCATTAGTTTTTTAAATAGTCTCCCAAGATTATTTTTCAGAAAACCAATTAAATTTGGACTTGCTCCTAATTAATCTCTTTGACCTGCACATATTGATGAGGTGTATCCAAGATATGCTAATCAAATTAAATCTAATATGTCAAGAGATAAACAACAATAACACTTGTTGTAACAAAGACAGATGTCACGACATCTCCTTTGACATCTGACTGATACATACAATGAAGTAGCACATGCAGTGGTGTTCTATTCTTATGTCAAGACATTCTTCATAACATTTTTCCAAGTAACATGTTTTGCAAATATTACTGCCAACTCAGAACTTACAATCTCCCCTTTTGGCAAACTTTTGGCCAAAACATAACTTGATCATACACATCATATTAGAGGAAAATGCAGCAGCAGAAAACAGGTCAGAACATCTTTATAGGCATATATCAATCACAATCAGTTTTACCAAAATGAATACCAACACCAAAAGCTACAGAACTATCACAGAAATTTCCTCCAAATCACTGTGCCACCTGAGAGAAAATTCCAAAGCCATTTGAAAAGAAGAGCTTTATTAAATATCCCAATGTGTTTTATTCTTAAGCCACCCAACTCTTTTGGTTTACAAATATTACTCCACATCACCCAAGCTATGCTTTGTTTAGACTCCGAACCCGACCATAAAAATCTTCGTTGGATAGCTATAATACCTTTTATAACTTTATAAGGAACCTTAAAGAATGAAAGGTAATGAATAGGCATACTAACAAGAACAAAATTGATCAAAGAAACCCTTTCGCCGATCGATAAATTCCTACTAGCCCAAGAGTTAAGCCTTGCTTTAAGATTAGATATCACAGAATTCCAAAACGAAACTCTCTGATGATCACCTACAACACAAACTCCAAGGAAAGTAAAAGG
Source organism: Lathyrus aphaca (assembly GCA_963966055.1). Taxonomy (NCBI): domain Eukaryota; kingdom Viridiplantae; phylum Streptophyta; class Magnoliopsida; order Fabales; family Fabaceae; genus Lathyrus; species Lathyrus aphaca. The sequence goes on from OZ014523.1 coordinate 73,748,009, forward strand.
GAGAGAATCAGTTTTACAATATAAGAAGTTTTATGCAACCTTAAGGAAAATAGGGTCATGACCAATGCCAAAAATATGACTTCTTGAGAAATTGATTTTGAGGCCCGACACCATTCCAAAACCTATGAGGATGGTATTTAAGGCCCACAAATTATCGTAACTACCTTCACAAAACAACACTGTGTCATCGACAAACTGAAGAAGGTCAATGGAATCATCTTTACTGAATCTAAAATCCAAAAAGAGATGAGCATTCTTCACGCGGTTAACCAAAACAGCCAAAGATTCAGCTACTAAAGCAAAAAGGAATAAAGCTAAAGGATATCCATGTTTTAAGCCTCTTGCAACCTGGAAATCCTTCATTAGACTACCATTGATCAAGACGGAAACAAAACTATAACACACAGCCCCTTGAATCCATTTAACCAATTAGAACCAAAATTCCTAGAACGAAGGACATGGATCAAAAAGTTCCAATCTACAGAATCGTAGGCTTGAGCGAAGTTGACCTTAAAAAGAAGAAACTTCTTTTTATCACGTCTAGCCGAATCGATAATCTCATTTGCTAACAAAACCCCATCCAAAAGATTTCTCCCATGTATAAAAGTAATTTGAACTGGAGAGACTAAACTAGAAATAATAAACGCAAGCCTACGAGTAAGGAACTTAGATATAACTTTGGAAACGCATCCGACGAGAGTAATGGGCCTAAAATCCCCAAAGTCTTTGGGACAGTCAACTTTAGGAACTAGGGTAAAAAACAATGAATAAAAAGCTTTAGGTAACACACCTGAAAGGGAGAAGTGAATGATACAATCAACAAAGTCATTACCAATAATTTCCCAACAATCCTTGATGAATTTAAAAGAAAAGCCATCTGGACACATAGATTTACTTCCCTCACAAGCAAGAACAATAGCATATATTTCCTCGTAACAAAAACCATCATCCAACTTCTGCCTATCCTGAAAACTAAGTTTTTGGATATTTTCAAGATTTAACACAGGTCTAAAATTCTCCTCTCTTTTAAATTTTGCAGCAAAGAAATTAAAGGCTTCTTCCTTAATAAGTAAAGGATCTACAATAAGAGAATCTACATAACCAATAGAAGATATAAACTTCTGCCTATTCCTTGACTTTATGGAAGCATGAAAGTAATGACTGTTAATATCTTCTCTTTCAACCACTTGGATCTCGACTTTTGGAATATCATACTTTCCTTGATTCAAAGATTATTCCATAAATCCTCTTGGGCCTCTACTCTCTTGATAATGGCCTCTTCTAACAAGCCTTCAACACTTTCCTCCAAAACCCTGTGTAAATAATTGATGTCTTCAATAGGCCTATCAATATTGAGATCTATCCAACCAAAAATGTGAACATTCCACCACTTCAAGCAACCTTTGAGAGCAAACAACTTTTCTTTGAATATAAAGGTAAGAGAACCATGGAATGAGAGAGAGTTCCATGTTTCTTTGACAAAAGAAAATAAATCCTTATGAAGAAGCCAATTGTTGAAGAAACAAAAAGGTTTAGGCCCTGAGTTATAGTTATTAGGCTTTAACCAAATAGATCGTTGATCAGAAATATCGCAATTGCCCACTATTTGAGACTTTAGATTCCAACAGTCTACAAGAGATTCATCAATTAAAAATCTGTCCAACTTGCTACAACTCAAATCGTTAGCATAAACCAAGTAAAGCTATTTCCTATGAATGGCAAATCAATAAGGTCCAGATCATTTAAAAACATAGAGTAGTCCACACACTCGTGAGACAAAGTGTTACTTCTACCCTTCCTCTCTTCAGGTGATTTAACAGAGTTAAAATCACCAACAACTATCCAACTTCCACCAGGATTCCGAGATTTAAGATCAATTAAGTCAGCCCATGGTTTGCATTTGTCTTGAATCCCACAAGTAGAGTAGACATTGGCAACAAACAGGGGAGAATTTTTCCAAAGAAAGATAGAACACAGAAAACCTTAACCTTTAATAGTAGAAATGGACTGAAAAAGACCTTTCCTCCAAATTGTCAAAATGCCTCCTACAAAGCCAATAACTCCACTGACTGACCAATCAAACCCCCATTTACCCCCACAGACTTTTAACGAAAGAGCCTTTTATAGAAGAATTCTTGGTCTCTTGAAACATACACAGATCAACATTACCTTTCACAAGGATAAGTTCTTTTCCTTTTAAAAGGTAAATTACACCCTCGAACATTGTAAGACACGATGATCATTATCCATGGTTAGTAACGTCCTTCCTTTTAGATAATTGAGAGCAATCACAAACCTCAAGCTTCCTAAGAACAGTCTCATAGGCTTCAACATCTTCCTTAACATCAATACCCAGTAGTGAGACTGAATCCAAAATCTTACGAGGAACGTTATCTAAAGTAGCATTGCATCTAAGATTACTTCTGCAAATATTTGATTCGTCAATCGAATAAGAATTATCCAAGGAGGCTCTAACCCCACTGCATCCAAGGAGGGGAGATAATGTGTCAATCCTCTTCTTGATCTTCTTATAACACAAATTGGCTTTAAAGGGGGCAGGATGAACTCTTCTTACTAGAAGTATGAATCAAGGAAGAGTAAAAGGAATGGGGGAAAGGGATTTAGAGTTTATCTTAGAAATATAATATGGGTTTTTTCTTCTTAGATTTAAAACCAAGAGAAGGCCCAAAAAACCATAATGTGAAGTGGGAATTGGGTCCGAACCACCAGGGAAAAGGGAAGGCCCAATAAAAGTACACTTATCCAAGGTCTGGCCCACATCAACCTCTTTAGGTTTGGAAAGAACTAAATCATTGGAAACTAATTCATTCATAACACGAGTTGATGCTACTACTGAAGGGTCGTCTACACCTATATTGACTTTAGGCAGATAGTCAGCCCCTCTATCTTTCGTGCTTCTGCCACTATCCTCAACATATCCCAATGAATCACCAACACAGGTACCTTGGAAAGCTGCGTAACTTCCTGCTGTGTCAGAGGAGGCCTCAACATCCTTATTGTTTATGGACTTCCTAAAACCCCTAGGGCGAGTCCCATCAATTTCAACATCACCCTCTAAGTACCGAGAACCATCACTTTCATCTTCCTCAGAATCCTGAGAACTCAACGAAAAATGATCATCTTCTTTCTCAACAATGGAGCCAATGCCCTGACCATCAACATCCTCCATCAGAATTATAGGGAAAACTGAGCCATTGATACCAATCTCTGATTCAACAAAAATAGGCCTATTGAGATTGGTTTTAATGAGAAACCTAGCTTCATCCAATCTGGAATTATTCATGGTAACTTCATCACCTTTGATAAAGCTACCAAGAGTTTTGACAGATTCGTGAACACATCCAACGTCCAAGCAAAACAAGGAAGACATTTACATTTGATCCAGACAAATCTCTACTTATCAACCATATCTATTCTCCACAGTTTTATATCAACAAACCATCTATCACACAAGTCCTTAGCTTGATTCACGAATCGTTGGATATCCCTTTTATTATTACATTCCAGAAGACACATGCTTGCGCCAAAGGGAGTTGCAAGGACATCAAAGATACCTTCCTCAAACAAAGATTTCTGAATCAAGTACGGTTCCCCTTCTCATGGACCACTCCCACAACCACTGATTCAAACCTTTTCAAGTCCATAATATCAAACTTGAGCCTTATAGGGTTAACCACATGATTCACACAAGATACTTTCCTACCTGTCAAGCCCTTCTCAACGGCCTGAACATAGGAAAATATAGGATTGGATATTTTATCAGAAATTCTACATGGAATAGAACCAGAGGAAAAATTATGATGATCTACTCCTTCCTTAATCACTGAGATTTCCTTAGTATACCGCAAAACATTGGCATGTATCTTTTTTCCACGAAGATAAATGTTGTCAAGATTAGCCGCCAAAATACGTCAATCGTGAAACTTCCTGAATCTTGTGAAACCAAACTTCAAACCTCTTTTATCCCTTCTACTAGGAATCTAAACCTCTGATATAACCCTATAAACCTTGAACACTTCAAAAAGGTCCTTAGCAGACATATTCTCTGGAAAATCAGAAATAAAGAAGGATGTAACAAGCTCTCCTTCCATTGCACCCTTACCGTCGTTCTCCTTCCAAACTGAAAACCTTAAAACTCCATTGTTATTTTCTTACGGCTAATCTTATTCTACCCCATGAATATGCAAAACGATATGATTAATCGCTAAGACAAACCGAGCAACAAGCAAAGGTGAGAAGAACCAAGATGATATCATGGTCCCTAGCCCTAAGACTAGGAGTTTAAGCCAAAAATACCAGTAAGAGTTCTACTAATAATACTTACTCGGACAATTTGTGGAAAGGGAAAAGCGTTTGATATTCCAAAGAGATGGTAGAGTTTCTCACTCATATCCTATATTAGTTAAAGTTAAATCGTGAGCAATACCCAAAGATTGTATAAACAAAAAAACAAAATAAAACTTGATAAAAGAACTAGAATTAAATATCAACTTGTCCTCCATCCGGAATAGTAGAATATATATATGATTTTCATTGACTTTTTTAATTATAGTTTTTAATATAAATTTAGATAATATTCATCATTAAATATTTAAATATTTATTAAATAACTAAATTTTATATTATTTAATTCTTATGCTAATAAATATTGCATAATTATTGATAGTTTGATTTTGTTCTATGAAAATATATAGTTAAATTTTTTGAATTTTTTTTATTAAGAACTTATTCTTAAAATTAGAATGAAATCTCTAAATTGTTTGAGACGACTATATTTGGGACTACACAGAATTAAAAGATAGTGTAGTGTAGGTGAGTTTAACTATTAGAAAAGAGAATAAGATTATCTGTTTGACCTCCATGGACAAATGAGGCAGTTTGATGAATTTATAGTAGATTATGAAGCAATAGACTTACCATTATGAACTGCATTGATAGATTCTTAATGTAATACTTCATTTTTCATTTATTTTATTTTATTTAGTTTAAAATGATTTATATCATTTTAGTTGAGTGATATATTTATTTTATTGGTATTATTGAGGGTGGATAAAATTATATTAGAATTATCATTAATTTTTAATCATTTAAATAATAGAAATAATGATAAATTATGTTTTGAAAAACTAAATTAGACTTTTAATTAAAATAAAATCAAATTAAGTGATAGAATTAATGAGAATTGTGGGAAAATTTGAGTTGTGTCAGAAAAAAAATACCAGCAGATTTATTAAATACACTACTAAATTTTAATCAAAATGAGATCGGTAATTAAAAAAGTAATTTCTTAGGAATATGAAAAACTAAGACTGCATGTAATTGGAATAACTAATTTACTATGTCTGCATCATTAATGAGTTCAGCTGCAATCACTTCCTTCCTCTATATTCTTTCTTATACAATGACACTCCTAAGGTGATATCATAGATAGTAGAAACAAAAAACAGAAAAATAAAATAAAACTTGATAAAAGTATCATAATTAAGTATCAGCTTGTCCTCCACCCGCAACAGCATTTGCCATCTCCGCCTCTACTCTTCTCCGGGCCAATCTAATACTCATACGGTGAATGAAGTAACGAATGACAAACAGCACAATCACGATAATAATCGCGACAGCGGTAACCAGAATAATCCATTTACCAGAACCTTTTTCGCCTGAACATTTTTCTCCTGGTTTCGTAAAATTTCTATAGTGTGTTTTTGGTGCATCTGTAGGAGGATCCATAGAAAGTTGGAGAGGGAGGGGATAGTGGATAGTGGATGTGGAGTAAAAAGAGAGATGGTCACAGAGACAATATATGAGAAACTTTTGTTGATTGAATCTCAAATTTTAGAGAGAAAGAAAGAAGAGAGAATATGAGAATGATGGAAATGGTAGATACTTTATAAGCTTTCTCTCACCTTTTTCCTCATTCATATATACCCCTATATTGTAAATATTTTGGTCAGAATGAATATCAAACTCATACTATTATTTGATAGTTGGTTGTAAATCACTATCATCATAAATATGCATGCAGCTGGTACCGTCTTTCATGACACTGTCTTTCATAAATTAACCTATGGTTACGTGATTCCATTTTGATTTGAATTGAGGGATTAAATTATTTATTTCAATTTTCATTTATATATGTCGATGAGAAAATTAAATTATTATTATTATTTCCATTTCATATCAATATGTTCACATCAATCTTTTTCAAAAATGGTATAGGATTAAGAGAAAACGTGAAGATGGAGTATTGTTCTTGTTATGGATAAAATTGCAACTCTCTTTCTTCTATGTGCTATTAGCATCAGAAACTATAAATGTTGTTAATTATGTAAACAAATTAATGATATATTTTACTCATATTACAATTGATAGTATTAATAAATAATATATTTTTTAATAAACATATTAAAAAAATAATATAGAACTAATCACATATTAAAGAGCAATCAAAATTTTCAAAATAATTACATAATAGAACACACTAGTAACTGTTCGAAAAGAAAATATTATAGTTTTAAATAGTACTACAAAATATTAAACTTACTAAAAACAAGTACTACCACTAAGGGTTTAAAATATATAGTTAACTATATCAGTAAATTTAATCACATATTACTAAATAATTCGAGAATTTAAATGGTTAATAAATTCAACTAAATTTTTTTATAGTATTTAATTAATTAAATTTAATTAAAATTTGTATGAACTTTTAAAATTATTTCAACCCGTTTTTACACGTTTTTTAGAATATTTATTTCGTTTTGAAATAAATACACGGTAGAGACACTTACCCAAAATATAGGTGTAGAGACTAAGGAGGAGGATGAAGTGGTTCAGAAGAAAGAGGATGTTTTGATGAAAGAAACAATAAAGGATAAGGAGGGTACAGTTTTATGCAGGGTGAGGCTGAAAGTGTGCAGGGAGACGCAGAATATCCTCATAAATTCATCTGAAATTATGCTCTATTCGGTGGTTCTTTTTCACATGCTGTGGAGAAAGTTTTGAGTAATAGAAGTACAACAAGTAGGGAGAAGAAGACAGGTTGTGTTTATGCATCGGAAGAGTCAAGGGAAACAAGAATATCTTGTTCTATTGGGAAGTCAAAGAAAATGAATAAGGGGACCCACGCAGAGTTATATGGAAAAGTCAAAAAAAATAAAATTTAAAAGATTGAGTGGGGCCGGTGGTTTAAGTGGGGTGGGGAGTAGAGACAAGAAAAAAAGAGAATGCAAAAAGGGAAGAAATTATGTAATAGAATTTTTTACTAGAATAACCAAATTTCTCTTGGTTAATACCCATTATATCCAAGTTTCCACAATAAATTCCATATTATTCATGATTCAAACAATTTTTATTTGGCATACTTAGTCTCGTATTCTCATAACTTAATTATTGGTTTTGCTTTAGTCTCATAACAAAAAATCGTATCGAAATAGTTCCGTAATATTTGTTCCGTCAACACATAAAATCCTTTCTGTTAGTTCTAGTGTTCATCCGTTAGTTTTGACCACGTATGATTGTCAGCAATGTGTCATGTCATAAAATAAGTTACGGTAGGTGTTTATAAGGTGTATTGCGTGTCTCCCTTCCTCCATTGTTAGGGTTCACGAAAACTTCAAATTTCTTCAACCTTCTTCTTTCGTTTTCCTTCCTTCGTCTTTGCCATGTCCAAGTTTTCAAGCTCTTATTCAGTCGAAACATTTGGCTCGGTTATTCGCAGAAATAAGTGCAAGGTATGCTTTTGCCAAGATGATTGTGTTCTGCGTACGGTAGGTGACATGAATAGTGTGAATTTTGGAGAAAAGTTCTGGGGATGCAGACATTTCAGAAATAATGTGAACAAAGGATGCAATTTCTTCAAGTGGTTCGACGACGACATTATCGGTGAAAGAGATTTGAAGATCCATAGGGAAAAGAAGAAAATCTACAAGTTGGAGATGGAGATAATTAACATTAGGGGATGGTTGAAATTGTGTGTAATTATTGGGATATTTAGTCTATTGTGTAATGTCTGTAACAAGTTTGTTTTAGGTTGGTTAGGTTTGTACTAGTTGAAATGAAATGTATCAGTTTGTTCAAGTTTGATTATCAATGTATCAGTTTGAAATGTATCAGTTTGTTCAAGTTTGATTATCAATTTTGTACAAGTTTGATGGTTACAATATATGATGGTTATTGCATCTGTTTTTGGCATATTAATTGAACTGTATCAGTTTTTGGTATATTAGTTGAAATGTATCAGTTTTTGCCATATTAGTTGAACTATATCAGTTTTTGTTGGTTAATAGTTAATGGTTATTGCATTAGTTTTACAGAACAATTTTTGTAACAAGTTTTTTATGGGTACTGAATAAATTTTACAAAACAAAAGTATTACATAAATAACAACAAAAGTAGTCAAAAGAGGCTTTATAAGTAGTAGTTATAAGTTACATAATTGGGACAATGCCAAAGTAGACAAAAGTTGCTTTCTAAGCATAGGTAGACAAAAGTGGCATTATATGCCCAAGTACAATTAATACAAAGTTAAATTAAACCAGGTTGTCTGTTACATCAGTAGAATTAATGAAAAGCTAAATTAAACATAAAATCTAGGGTTGGCTAGAAGTAGGCTTTAGACCCCTTTGAATTTTTTTCCTCTTTTTGGATCCATGTGGTGCTGGTTGGGTAGAGGCGATTGGAGTAGTCTCAATAGGTGATGTTGGTGCAACAGTTGGTGTAGGATCAACAGTTGGAGTAGGATCAACATTTGGTGTAGGAGCTGCAGTTGGAGTAGGATCAACATTTGTTGTAGCAGTCACTGTAGGAAGCTTACAGGTTTCTTTGTTATGATCATCCTTATGGCACCTGCTGCACTTAATACCAAACTTTGCCCTTTTAAGTTGAGTAGCATTCCTTACTTGTTCACCAGCCTCTTTGTTCCTTTTCTTCTTGGGCCTACCAGGCTGCCTTTTGATAGGGGGTGGCTGGAGGTCAACAACATTTGTCTTGGTCCAAAGTGATTATCCATTGACTGGATAAATCACTGGTGCATAACAAGCCTCATAACACTCCTTTTTGTAGTAATCAAGCACAAATTCATCTACTTCTAATCTTTAATCCTTCATACATGTTATGGCATGACAGCAGGGTAACCCAGTCAACATCCATCTTCTACATGAGCATTCTTTCTTTGGCAAATGAACAAAATACTTTTCTTCAATAACATATATATGCCTATTTGGTTTCACCCTTAACTATAACATAGGCTATTGGGAGCATTTGGTCATTAGGATCCCTCTCAATGGCTGCTAGAATTTGTCCATCATAATATCCTTTTAAAAAGCACCCATCCAAGCCTATTATAGGTCTGCTCTTAAAGAAACTATCTTTACAAGCCTTAAGGCAGATATATATCCTTTGGAAATGTGGAGTCAAAGGCATATCAATGTTCTCATTACCTTCCTCTCCACCCACAATTGGTTGGCTAGTTATCATTACATTTGAACCAGGGTTTGACCTTAACAACTCATAACCATAATCACGGAGTCTTGTATATTGCTCCCTAAATGAACCATCAACAATGTCAATAGCAATTGACTTAGCTCTGTAAGCAAGTGTTTTATTGATCCCTACATTCCACTTTTTTTTTGTTTTCTCCATTATATCACTCAACCTCAGATTAGGATTCTCTCTTACATTACCTTGAATTTTGTTGCCCAACCATTTAGAAGTTAGAAACCTGACTTTGTAGTCCTTATTTCATGTGTGCTTGTCCACAATCTTTCTCAACTGCCAAGTTTGGTCATCTTGTAGTTTTGCACAGTAGCAATCCCATGGACATCCCTTCTTACATATGACTTTCATCCTCCTTTTATCATTTTTCTTAAACTACAAATTTCTACCAGAATGAATAGCATAAGTTCTGATACCCTCTTTAAATTCTTCCATGGTTGCAAAATAAGTCCCTAAATCCCACTTGTAATCAACCATACTTTTTGGAAGCTTGAATGTTGGAAAATCTTTTTTCACTATCTCATCATCTTCACTATCATAGGCCAGTGGTAACTCATCGGTGTCATAACATTCAATATCACTCAATCCATTAAAGTTTTCCTTTGAGGTCTTAGATTCATCTTTATCAGCAAATAAACCACTACACTCAGTTGTATCTTCCACCACTTTTTGTTTCCTTGGTCTCCCCTTCTTCTTAGCCTTCTTACCCCTCTTACCCTTTTTTTTGCCATTCTTCTTAGTCTTGACCTTACCTTTCCTCTACCATCTTCAGTATCAATAGATATCCTTTCAGCTATTCCATTCACATCATCACCAAAATCCTCAAATAATTCTTTCAAAACACTATCATCTTCACTAATACCATAATCTGGTCCCTCACCTTTCTTGTTACAATCTGGTCCCTCACCTTCCTTGTTACAATCTAGTCCCTCACCTTCTATGTTACATTCTAGTCCCTCAACAGCTGAATTGGTTTGAACCCTAACCAAATAAGGTTTACCATCCAATATTTCATCTTGGTCAAAGGTCACACCTAAAGTAATATCCATTATTGCTTCTTCAGACACTTTGTCCCTTGCTTCTTCAGACACTTTGTCCCCCTCATAGTTAGTATATGTGGTCCCATCCACATTAACATCCTCAAAGTCACCTTATTGGTCAACTGTGGGCCCTCCTTCATCACATTTGTTACCTAGATTATTCAAATCTTTAATGGTCCCTAGATCATCAAAAGTTCCTATCACCACATTATTTAAATCGTCCACTGTCTCATCTAAGGTGTCATTTTCTTCATCAATGGGACCTACTTGGTGTTCAATTGGTAGTATTTCCTCTTCCCCAAACACTGAATGCAGTACATATAGATGCACACTCCCATTGATCAATGCAATAGTTCTCATCCTATTTGTCCCTTCGTCATCTTTTAACAACACTAACTTGTTATCAACTAGTGCATCATAATACCACAAACTATTAACTTTAGGATACCCTAAGTCTTTTAACCCACCTAATACCTCAAAATAACTCCAAAAGTCAGGGTCAACATCCTAGACCTCCTTCAAACCCTTGTAACCTAGTCTGTTATACTCAGCAAAAGTACCCCCATGGTGAATAACACACTCAAACCTATCATTCATTGTCTAAGAACAACATAACGAAAAAACAAAAGAATGAGATACGGAAGTAGAAGAGAGTGAAAGAAATAGCTCATGCATGCAATTAACAGTAAGAGGTAATGGTACTTACAGTAGCGTCTTCAACCTTCGTCTTTTGTGGATTCTTCTTCAGCTCTCTCTATCGCATGTGCTAGGGTTTCTGGGAAGTTCAAAGAAAAGTATTCTGAAACGTCTTTGGAATGTCTATGGTTATGAGTTGAAATATTCTTCTGACTTTCTAAAATAAAAATGACACGTAAATTTAATATTGCCAAATCATCAAATAAAAATGCCACATGTGTACTACCTAACGGTTACCCACTTAAATTTAACAGAATGGATTTAATGGTCTAACGGAGTATGATTAAAGGACTAGATTGTTACTATTTACATTTGTGGGACCAAATAGAAACTCTAAAATAAGTTACGGGACTAAAAGATTAATTAAGGCTTTTTATTTTTACAAGGGGACACCAATAGGATTTGAGTCACTCTTAAAAATTTATGGAGGGCGCCAATTGGGCTGAAGTCCCCAAAAAAATTAAGGGCGCCAATTGGGTTGGAGTCTCCCTTCTAACGAATTTTTTTATTAATTAAATAATAATGCTAAAAAATAATTAATTTATATTAATAATTATTGTTTAAAAAATAATAATAATGATAAAAAATACTATTTAATAATAATAATAATAATAATAAATATTATTAATATGTATTAATAATTATGTTACATTGATATAAACTAAACATTAATGTCTACGATTTGGTCGTTCGATTCGACCGCCGGTGCCGCATCCTCTTGGTCGGATGTCTCTTTGTGGTCGTCCATGCTGTTGTACTGGTTGCACAAGAGGCATTTCAGAAGAAATTGTTGTCGATGGAGCTAGAAGATCACTTTCAAGAAAGTCGCCCATAGTGGCCCAAGAATGTTGTGTCAATTGTTCAAAGTCGTCCAAACTGAAGGGGTTGCTCATGCCTTCATAGTTATGTTGGGGTGGTTGGGATGACGAGACAATCTCAGGATGGTAACCTGGTTGGTTGAGCGGTGATAGTGGCGTGAATGATTGAGTGGGTAAAAATTGTTGTGGCGTTTGGAATGATTAGTAGAATGATTGGTTTGGTTCTTGGGTTGATTGGTATGATTGGGAGTATGATTGGTTGGGTAGTTGGGTTTGTTGGAATGAGGTGGATTGGTATTGGATTTATTCGTTGTATTGTGGTTGTGTGTGTGGCATGGTTGGTTGACTTTGATTGTATGATTGTTGGGTATTTGATGATGATGCTCGTTAGCGTGGGTCAACCAAATATCTTGGATTTGACAAGAATCCAATGGAAACCGATCTATACCAATTAAGGTATTCCCTAGTTGGTTTCATCTCGAATAGATGCACTGTGTCTCTCAAGACTGTTTCACGGTGATGCCTCCATTCTCGATTCTCAGCCCTTGCATAGTTTATCCACGATTTGTAATCCCATTGGTCTGAGACTTTACTACCGTGGTGTTGCTTGAAACATCTTGGAGGTGGAGGAATTTCTTGTCTCATTCCAAATTGAAGTTTGACATGATCACTGTTGTGCATCTCCACCGTAGTGAAGTTAATAATCGGTGTCTTCGAACTCCACACAGCAGCGTCTCGTTGATTGACTTGATGTTCATCTTCTAAATCAAAATATGGTCTCCAGATAAACTGTAGACGAAAAAAATACTTGTTAGTATATGCTAACGAATAATGTCTTAATAATAAATATACAATGTATTTTAAGTAAATAGTTTAGTCACAATACATCGTCTGGACCCAGATGGTCTATTAGGCTTTTGTATTGAATGATGCTATAATGGGGACATTTGTCGTAATCCATATCCATCGCCGGCCACCTACAAATTAAGTATAAATTATTTAGTGAATGTAATAAAAGTTAAGTATGATGAAATAATTATGGTGTAAAATTACCTTGTTGCGTATGGAAATACGTGTGGATTACGATTTACTGGCGATAAATTTGTCATTCTCGACCAACCCCAAGCTTGTAACAGAACAACACATTTGGTAAATGCTGATGTATTTGCTATTGTGTTAGTACACAAAGATCTATATAGACTCGATAGACAAGCAGACCCCCAACTATGTGTTTTTATTTCGTCTATATCTTCTAATAAAGGTAGATACATAAGGTGAATAGCCGAACCAGTTGTATCCGGATATAAAAATAATCCTATTAATAACATTATATAAAATCTAGTTTTTATTATAAAAGAAATTTCAGGAGAATGTTCATTCAAAATTATAGCATGATAATTTCTTTTGAGCCACGTTAATCTAACTTTTTGACCCCTCGTATCTCTTGGAGTCACGGGTACACCTAATAATTCCACAGTAATACTTAAATGGATATTTACGCCACCATTTACCGCTTTACCATCAATGGGTAAACCCAATAACATATATGTGTCTTCAAGGTTTATCGTACATTCACCCATCGGAAGATGGAATGTATGTGTCCCGGGTCGCCACCTCTCCTGTAGAGCAAGAATAAACTTTGTATCCACATAATTATTTAGGGTTTTTAGATAGATTTATTTATGGTTTTTATAATTTTTGTAACCTTCAAATTTAATATATGGATAACAACTTTTGGTTACAAAATAATAGACTGAAATATAACAACAACTAACATACCATAAAAACTAAGAGATAAAAATAATTAAAACAATATCATCGGCTCCAAACATCATATCCCTAGCGTCGTTATCATTTTTTATTCGCACCCAGTTCCGCCTTATATTATCATCTTCTAGAGAGAAGTACGATGCAAGTCTTTATATACTTCTAATTCTTTCTCCATCTGGAATCTCTCCATCTATCCAACGATTCAAATTCCTTTCTAGTTGCTCTAAATTTTGGATGTTCCAAAATAGAATCCTTATCGAAGGCTTGATTGGTGAAGAAAACACATGTCCATATCTCCTAACATGCATAATAGAACCTGCAGAAAAAGATAGAAATTTTATCAGAATAGTTGTGAGCAAACTTGCAAATAAACCTTACCTATTTATAAAAAAAAGATCTCATTAAAATAATAATATATTTAATATATTTAATATGTTTAAACCTTACCTATATCTGTTCGTGGCAACCGAGGCCGTCAGCGCCGCTCTCATCAGAGAAACCGACGAGGGGAATAAGCCTATATACTTCACGAGCAAAGCACTCCAAGGCCCCGAGCTCAGATACCAAAAATCGAAAAGGTTGCACTAGCCCTCATAAACGCCGCGAGAAGATTACGTCACTACTTCCTCGCCCACACGGTCAAGGTGAGAACCGATCAAACAATAAAACAACTCCTTGGTCGACCAGACATGGTCGGCATAATGTTGAAATGGTCGCTGAAACTTTATGAATTCGACATCCAATACGAGAACAGGAAAGCTCTGAAGGCCCAGGCCCTAACCGACTTCGTCGCAGAAATGACGCACAACCCGAAGCCAGCGGACGGCGCCCACAAATGGACGATCTTCGTTGACGGTGCCTCTAGCTCGGCCAAAAGCGGTGCAGGAATCATCCTCGAAAACGAGGACGGAATCCTGATCGAGGTCTCATTGGCATTAGCCTTCCCAACCTCCAACAACCAAGCCGAGTATGAAGCTTTCATCGCCGGTCTAAGATTAGCCGAAGACCTAGGAGCAAAGGAAGTAAAAATATCGACAGACTCCCAACTCGTGGCATCACAAGTACGGGGAGAATACCAAACCAATAACGGCAACCTCATCGAATATTTGGAATTGGTCAAGGAAAGACTCGAAAAATTCAAGAAGTAGGAGGTCCAACACGTGCCCCGCGAACATAATACGCGGGCGGACGTCCGGTCGAAACTCGCCAGCACAAGGAAGAAAGGCGGAAACAAATCAGTAATCCAAGAAATCCTTCCTCGACCTAGTACCGAAAGGCCGCCGCCCCCGCTCGAGGTAAACGTGACCGGGGACGCTCATTGCTGGATGACACCCATCTACAACTATCTCATAAAGGATGAACTCCCCGCGGACCCCAAAGAGGTAGCCACAACCAAGCGGAGGGCGTGCTCATACGTCCTCCTCGGAGGGAAACTCTACCATAGGGGACTCTCTATCTCGTTGCTCAAATGCGTCGAGGAGGAGAAAGTCCCCGGCATATTAGGGGAAATGCACCGAGGAATCAACGCCCAACACCCCGGCGGAAGGTCGCTGGCGCGCAAGGCCCTTCGAGCAGGCTACTATTGGCCGACTATGCAACACGACTCCAAAGAGGACATCAAAAAATGAGAAAAATGCCAACGACACGCCGACATGCATCTCGCACCTCCCAATGAGCTAAAAATGCTCTCCTCCCTTTGGCCCTTCGCATGGTGGGGCATGGACATCCTCAGCCCATTTATAACTGGTTCTTACCAAAACAAATACCTCATTGTAAGGGTAGACTACTTCACCAAGTGGATCGAAGCAGCCTAGGCACTAAACAACACTTCACGTCTGTCGAGCACCCTCAAACCAACGAACAAGCGAAGGCGGCCAACAAGGTAATCCTGTGCGTACTAAAGCGCAGACTCGGCGAGGCAAAGAGGGCATGGGTCGAGGAACAACACAGCATCCTGTGGGCATACCGCACAACGCCACACTCCACGACCGGGGAGACCCCGTTTAGACTAACATACGGCACCGAACCAGTCATCCCGATGAAAATACGAGAGCCGACGAGACACATAGAGGATCCCCTCGACGAAGAGATGAATGATAGGAACTTCGAGCCGAGCTGGATCTCGTCGACGAGATCCGCTCCGAAGTGGCCCTTAGGGAAACATCACTCAAACAAAAAATAGCCTTACGCCACGACGCGAAGGTCATAAAAAGAGAGTTCCAGGTGGGTAGTCTGGTCCTCAGAAGAAACCAAAAAAACTAAAAAGAGGGCAAACTGGCCGCCAACTGGGAAGGCCCCTACCGCGTCCGCGAAAAGACGAGCAACGAGGCATATTATCTGGAAAACCTACAAGGTGAAGAACTCGCTCGACCATGGAACGCAGAAAAACTTAGACAATATTATAGCTAAACATAACCAGAGGAGACATGGGAGGTACGAACACGCTCTTCACCACCAAAACAAAAGGGAGAATCTGCGCCCCTCAGAGGCGAGCATAACCCTCCCCGATGTTGGGCACCTCAAATGAGCCCCAGCGTCGCAGTACCACGTTGGCAGGGCACCCAGCTCGCGATGGGAAAGCCCAAGCCCCGAGGTCAGAGTTCTCCGATTGCAAACTCTACCTCGATTTAAGGCGAGCACAACGCTCGCCACCTTGTCGGTTCCCTAAACCAACGAGACCAGCATTGTCGAGCTCAAACAGTTCAAAATTAAATATAGAAAAACCAACGAGACCAACATTGTCGAGCACAAACAGTTCAAAAATAAATAAATAGAACAAATTAAATAACATTCATTAAACGCGGTCGCAGTCGACCAAGAAAAATACAAAAGTAGCCCGAAGGCCAATATTCAAACAGGCACAAAAAGCCATTATACACAGGCACGCAGGTCCTAAAAAATAACAACAAAAAATTCTAAAAAGACTCCGCCCGGAGTTACTCTTCACGACCATCCTTCTCCTCATCTTCCAGCTCCTCCTCAGCTTCTAAGGGGCACACGATCTCTCCGTCAACCACACAGTAGTTGTGGGCCGACCCCTCCGTCACCAGCCCGGGATTCAACACCTTCAGCTGCTCGATGGCGTTGTCGAATCCCTCCTTGAACATTACGACCAGGTCTTTGTTGAGTTCGCAGATATGTCTGACCAACTCGCCCCGGGTACGAAGGGCAAGCTCCTCCTCAGTCTCATCATCCCGAGGGCGAATTGTACCATCGAGCAGAGTCATTCGAGCATGGAGCTGCACGTTTTCTTCAACCACCTTCTTGTTCCCCGCAGCTTGACCCTCCAGGCTATCCTTCTCGGCCTTCAGCGTGTCCCGTTCGAGCTTCAGTTCCTCCAGCTCCTTCTTCAGCCCCTCCTGCAACTGCTGCTCCTTCTTGTAGTCAGATAGATCCTTAGACAATCTATCCTTCTCGGTCCGGGAAGCCAGAAGAGCATCCTCTAAAGAAGCCGTGGAAACAGTAGTCTCGGACAGGACCATGGCAGTCTCCATCACCCGGATAACGGCGGCCAGATCCCCAGCTAGGTCTCTTCGTCGGGCATCTGCATCCCGGCTCAGAATGGCCTTTGCCTCGGGCGCCGCCACCATGATGGAACCTTCAACTTTAAAAAAATCCTGCTCCAGATAGCAAGGAGGCAGCAGA
The DNA here is from genome assembly GCA_963966055.1 of Lathyrus aphaca. Classification (NCBI taxonomy): domain Eukaryota; kingdom Viridiplantae; phylum Streptophyta; class Magnoliopsida; order Fabales; family Fabaceae; genus Lathyrus; species Lathyrus aphaca. The sequence goes on from OZ014523.1 coordinate 73,765,491, forward strand.
TAACTCCCAAGGGTGTCAGAATCATTGCCCCCCACGGCAGCAGACCGAGCAAGAGTCCCGTCCAGACGCTTCTGCTTGAGCAAAGGAGAGGTGGAAGGATGGGGACTATCCCGTATCTGGATCGGAGAGGTTTGTTGAGCGGGTTGTGGGGAGTTGGACATTGGGCTAGCAGTACCCGAGGTACCTGCCCCGAGCTCAACGGCCACCTACTGGACACGGGGTGTCACTTTCTTTTTCTTTTTAGGGACCCTGTCCGGGGCCCCAGCCTAGTTCGCCAGCTTCAGAACGCATTCACGATGAGCAGGCATAGTTCCTACAAAATAAAAACAACAAAAACACAGGTTAGTTGGACAGACACAAGACCGATAAAAGAAAGTAAGTAAAAGAAAACCTATGCAGTAACTCCAAGGCCTCCTCGTCCATATCACACTCGAGAAGAGCCCTTGTGTTTATAAGACGAGTTTCACAAATCGGCATCCCAACCGCATTGACGTAGGGAGCACCTTTCCGGTCAACCCAAACCGCCAGGTTGAAACTTTGTACGTACTCCACCAACCTCTTGTAGGCTAGCCTATCCTCGACCCCCAGGCTCGAGAATTTTACCCGGTAGTGACTGGTCGAGAGATTGAAGTGGTCGGGTTGCCACCTCAAGGGGATTCTCGACATAAGTTTTTCCTCCCCAGCGGCATTCCGTTTGTAATAGTAAAGGGAGTTTAAGGCAGAACGAGTGATCGGCTTCACCGTATACCACCGCCCTTTAAAATGCCGGGAAAAATCCACATAGGTCTTGAATAGCCTCACCGAATGCTTTAGAGACACCCAGTTGTGATGTCCCCGGGCACCAGACCGTTGCAGGTGGAAGATGTGGAAAAAGAGGGGCAGGGTGCACCCAACGCCTAGAAAACGGAAGACTAACTCGAACGCCCGCATAAAAGCGATGGTGTTCAGATGCAGTTGTGACGGTGCCAGTCGGAGCCACCTGAAAACTCCCATTTGAAAAAAGTTGAAGGGCAACCTGACCCTCGCTTCTCGGAAGGCAAATTCGTACATAGCAAACTGCTTCCCCGGGAAGCGGTGACATATTTGGTACGCCTCCTAAGGAGCAAGGCATTGCCAATTCGCAGGGTCCTCGGGACTGAGGTCTTCCACCACGGCGTATGCATTGGTCGTCTCATCGGCAAAGTACAATTCTTCTTCCAACGGTTCGTCCACGACCCACGACAAGTCATTACGCCCGGACGAGGAAACATGCTCGTTGTCCTCCTCGGCATTCCTCTCCTCGGGGTTTCGATGCACGACCTCCCCTTCATCAACTTGACATAGTTCGACATTCCCTTCCCCGACCTGCCGATGCTCGGTCGTACCTGAAACGCAGACAGAAAAAGTGAATTCGACATCGCATCAAATCCACCATTCCACCGCAAGTCAAGTGAAAGGGCGAAAAGCTAAAACGCAACGCCACAAAATCCGACTATACTAGCCTAGATCGACGAAGGGGCAACCCCCGCACGCATTCAGGCATGTAAAGTTCCGACCTACAATTTAATACAGACGTGAACTCTACGCCCGTGGCATGCTGGCCTTGCCCGGGATATTCATACGCGTATGAATTCTATGCCCGAGGCATGCTAAACTTGCCCGGGATATTCATACGCTTTTGAATTTTACGCCTGTGGCATGCTAAACGTGCCCAGTTTATTCAAGCGTGTCGTACCTCGAAAAAAATACGATCCTAAAACAAACAACAGAGCCGCCACCTAATTCTATTTATTCTACGAGAGAAAAGGGAGATATAGATACAACCTAATAAAGGATGAGAAATGGTTTACGAAACCAAATTCTAAGTTCGGGAGTCGGTTACGCAAGGGGAAGGTATTAGCACCCCTCACGTCCGTTGTACTCAACGGGAAGCTAATTATGCGATTAAATGTTTGATCTTAAGTCCTTGTCTTCTAAATGATTGTTAATATGTTTGTTAAAGTTTTAAATTATTATTATTAAGACGGAGAAAAGATTAAAGTTTTTTATTATTGTGCTTCAAACAGAGAAATAATTAAATTTTTTATTAGGGTGCTCGTGAAGGATTAAAATCCTCGTGCCTACGTATTCCCTTGTGCAATGGGAAAGTCAGAGCTTCGTAGTTCGTGCAACTACGGTTTGTGATTTTTATTGAACAGTTGTTTAAAACGCATTCTACTGATAAGCGTTGGCTTATACTCGTGGTGGAGGCTGAAGCGCTAGCTTGTTCGAGAGATAGAATGATTTAAACAATGTTCGTTTTAGAGAAAAGTGTTTGACTTTTGTTAAGGTATTTTAAACGAAAGGGCGAATGAACCACGTCGCGTGGGGCTAGCCCAGGAGCGATTGCATTCCAAAACGTTCGGAGTGCTAGACTCCGGAGTTCCGTCTTTCGATAATTAATTATGAAAATGATTTAAATTGATTGGTAAGTTTTAAGTTGTTTTTAAGATATAAAAGAGCGAATGGACCATGTTGCGTGGGGCTAGCCCAGCTGCAGTCCTTTCTAGAACGTGCGGAGTGCTAGACTCCGGGGCTCGGTTCTTTCGTAGTTAATTTATAAAATGATTTGAATATTTTGATATACGAATGGTGCTAGCCCAATAGCGGTCCAATCCAGAACGTGCGGAATGCTAGACTCCGGAGTTCTGTTTTCGTACATTAATTTATGTGATTATTTATTTCGAAACACGGGAGGCAAATGGACCACGTTGCGTGGGGCTAGCCCAGCTGCAGTCCTTTTTAGAACGTGCGGAGTGCTAGACTCCGGAGTTCTGTTTCCGTATTAAATTAATTAAATAAATTGGATAATTGTTTTTTAGACGTTTTTAAAATTGATGTGAAAAATAGTAAATGAGTGAACGAAACGATACGCGTGGGGCTGGCCCAGTTGTAGTTCGTTCTTAGAACGTGCGGAGTGCTAGACTCCGGGGCTCTATCCCTTGTTAAATTATTTAAAAAAATACGCGAAACGTGCAGACGGCGATTGCATAATGATCGACTTACGGGTGTGCTAAATGTAGACGTTTGAATTTACTTGGCGTTGGGCCAAGAAATTTAATTATTTTCGAAATGATGATTTTTGGTGACCATGTTTTTATTTGACAATTCGAGACCAAAGTGCAAAAATTAAAATTAATATAAACTCATGGTACACATACAACCAAGATAGGACTAAATCCTAAAAGAAAAGAAAAAAAATCAAAATTTATTATAAATAAAATTAATTTAAAACATTATATATTATTTTCTTAACTAACATTAAAATAAGATTTCTAAATTTATCCTCACATAAAAGTTAAGGAAATAATTTAAATATGATAAATAACTAAATAACTAAAAAAAATTAAAGGATATATAAACAGATAGGCCAATGAATTAAAAAACAAAACTGCCAAGGAAAGCCCAATGCAGGGCGCTGGGTATGGGGTTGAGTCGGAGGTTGGGTCGGATGACCCGGTTCAGTTAACAAAACAAAATGGATTAAAAGGAAACCCTACATGCCATTCGCTGAAAGTAACAGCTCAATGTCATCACCAACGTCAACGGAAAAAAAAAATTAACAAAACTCACGATGCTTTCTCGGTCGCACAACAACAACTTCGTTTCTGCCCTTTTCGATCCTTCTCTCTCTCTGTGGTGATTTGGTTTTGTCTCAGGTTTGTTCACGGTTATTTGTTTGCGGATTCGGGTAGTTTTGGGTCTTGCTGGCGGTTTCAAGTGGTTTAGGTTGTGAATGGATGGTTTTGCAGGTGGACGCCGGTGATTGCGAGGTTTGTTTTTTTTTGCATTTTTGTGGTGATGGCTGGGGTCTGGGTTTGAAGATGGAGGCGGGATGGTGGTCCTTGGCGAGGGTGGTTTTATGATTTTGGATTTGCGAGTGTGATGGAGTGAGGTTCTGGGTTGTGTTTCGGTGTTTGGATTCGTCGGATTTGTCTCGGTTTAACGGAATGGTGATGGTGAATGAGGTTAGTATGTTGAAGAAGAGGTTAAAGGGTGAGGGAGGAGTTTTTTGTGATGAGAGGTTCTGTTTTTTTTTCCAGTTTAATGGAAGAGGGTTATGGTGTTGTGAGGTTGTTATGGAAGCAGTTACTTTCTTGGGAGAAGTAGTGGCGAAGATGGAGGTGGTTGGTTTGATGTTGTTTTCGGTTGGGATCCTTGGATGAAGGTTCTTGCTTCTTTTTCCTTTTAATGGCTGGTGCATGCCGGTTTGATTATGGTGCGAGGTTGGCGTTTTTGTGGCTGTTGAGTCAGTCAAGAAAAGATGAGGGAAGTTCCCTTTTTTTTTTGATGTTGTAATCTGTTTCTTTTTCCTTTTAAGATTTTTTTGATCTGTTTGATATCCCCTTCCTCGTATCAGCTCCCTCCTTTTGTACCGTCTCTGTGCTTTTTTCAGGCTTTGGTTGCTTTCAGCCTTTTCTTTATGCAGGTGTTTGGTTGCTTTCAGCTTTGGGAGGTGCACCACTTTGCAGTGTACGGTTTTGACTTGTGGGAGCTGGCTAAGTCCTTTTGGCTTGTTGCTAGTTGAAAAAAAAGACTGAGACCAAATGAAACAAACTTCTATATTTTGCAATATCATATTTTCTAAAACAAATAATAAATCTAATTAAACATTAAAAAAAAAAATAATAGAAAAGTTGCACCAAAGATAAATAAATAAATAATAAAAGGTTAAATAAATCTAAATTAAAATTGAGTCACACTAAGTATTAATTTATCTAAAATAAAATTTAAATTAAAAATAGACTAAACTAAATTCTAAGAAACCTAGTATAATTAAAATAAAAGGTGAAATGAGACAAAATTCTAAACGAAAAAAAAATCTAAAATTAAAAATAAAGTGACATGAATTGATAAGATTGAAAATAAAGTGCATCAATAATGAATAAAATGTAACATGAACTGACTGTACATATAAATATAAAAACTGGAAAAGACCGGTCAAAATTTAGGGTGTGACAAAGCGCATATGAAGTTTTTGCCCGGGACATTCTAATCCTGCCCGGGATATTCATACCAAAAACCTAAAAAGCTATCCCCAGACCCAGATTTATCTACTCTACACTAAATTTTGCTTACTCTACACAAACATATCATGCAATTTTCTAGCTACCAAGCGAAAAAGCATGCAAAACAGAGAGTTTGAAGTGTTACCTGACATATTGGAGGCGAGGAGAAGACGATGGCATGCGGGCAGAAATGGCGGTGCAGACGGCGGAGACGGGCGGAAAGAGAATTCTTTTCAGAGCTTCCGGTAAAACGTCAGAGCGAAAAATTCCAAATGAAGTGGATCGTCCCCTTTATATAGCCATAAGCGCGTGGACGGACGTGCCAGGTAATCATTACCTAGAACCTACGCCGTCGTTTGCACAGGAAACAAGGCGACACACCATTAATGCTGAGACACGTCAGTCCACAAGAATCCTGAACGACGCCGAGCAACTGCAAATCTCCCCGGCTATAAGGAGCACCCTCGACTCTATGAAACACCACATGTCCGACAGACTCAACAACGCGTGCAAGTAAATGCCCGTCACCTTCTTCAGCACACCTATATCCATCTATGCTCTAATTCATCGCTCTGAATCGGAGACTCGACTTGGGAGCTCCTGTTCCGGACTGGGCCTCCGGACTGTATTGGGCTACGGCCCAATATATCGAGCAGAGGCCCATGTGCTCGGGCAGGTACGTCTGAGAGACGGGCAAGGGCGCTTAACGGTCGGACACATATCCTAGATGTCGGGCACGCATTTAGAACGGGCAGAGAACATGTCAGCCAGTTCACTGGCCACATCACCCAACTGTCCCCCATTATCTCCTGAAAGATAGGGGCAGTTGAACCAAGGACTTGACCACTTAGCTAGGTCTTCACGCTTCTCACGCGTTCCTTGGCAGTTCTTCCTTGGGCCTAGCTGATCAGACCCAAGGAAGGACCTTGGCCCAGCGCTGGGGGCTCCCTATAAATACCCTTTTTCACTAAAGGGTCGGGTATTTTTAAATCCATTCTGCTAACTTGCCTACTTGCTGTACCTCTATTAACTTTGGCATCAGAGCGCCTTGCAGGTACACCCCATTTCATTCCATCCACTTGTTGTTGCACCCCATTACTAGAAGGCCCTCCTGATCAGGTAAGATCAACTACCATGCAAAATAAATATTCAGAAGAATTTTTTGAATAAAAGAGCTAAGTTTATCAATTCCTTATGACTTTGACAACTTTCAAATTTTAGAAATCGTAATTTAACAAATTTTAAGTAAACGGCATGTGAAATTATGATGTGAAATGTAAGAAAATAGTGTCAATATATTTTTAAGTGAATTTCGCTTTAATCTTGTAAGAGATTTTTATTCCACCGAAATATTTAGTGTCGAATGTTAGTTTACAACAAAGATTTTTTTTTTTAATTTTACCAGCGTGATAGTCCACGTAGTTTGTTTTACTTAATTATAAATTCCACAATGATATTTTAATTTTTTTTTCTTAATTATTTTATATATATTTTTTGTTTTTTAAATTCTTTTCTTTAATTTTGTTTTTAAATATTATTTTGATTGAGTCGTCCATTCCAAACATACATAAACTCATTGTCAATCCAACACACTTAATTTCTATGAAACTGATCACGGTCTTGAAGGTCTTGTTATTAGGGAGAGAAGATCTCAAGACTAATTTATTGCTAGCATAAAACAATTCAAATGCTCCATTCTTCATGATTATCTTTCAAAACTCATTAACCAATTTTTGAAACATAATAATCAATATTTTATATACAATTAACCAACTTTATTTTACATGTAATTTTATTTCACATTTTTTATATTTTAGAATTCATTAACCAACTTCTAAAAATGTATTAACCAATATTTTACATATAATTAATCAACTTTATTTAACTTTTAATTAACTTCATCTTTTAATCCCTAAAAACTAATTAACCAACTTTCAAGATGTATTAACTAACTTTTTACCCAGAGTTAACCAAATTTATATAACTTGTAATATACTTTATGTTTTGTTGTCAAAACATTCATGAACCAATATTTAAAACATATTAACTTACTATTTACATAAAATTAAACAACTTCATGTTTTGATCTATAAGAATTTATAATAAATGTCCATAAACAACAAGAAATCACAAATTCTAAACCCATAACACTATTTTATAAGAAATCACCAATGCTCATATATTCTAGTGCTTCTTTCATGCCAATATGATAGTTAATGAAGACAGATAATAATATTAATATCACATATTTAAAACAAATCACAAACAATTGTATAGAAACTAAAATAAAACAATAAGTTTTCCTTTTCTATAATCTCTTACTATAAATTCCTTAACTTAATGTTATATTTTGTGCAGCATAAAAGGTAGGTTTTGTGACTATATTATATTATATTACTAGTTCTTGGTACTAAGAGAGAATGGAAACAACTGGTTGACATTTTAGGTGAAGAATTTGTTTAACAAAAGAATCTCCTTTATGAGTAGATAATGAAAATGGACCTGAAAACGGGTCACTGTGTTGCTTGGTGCTTCTGATGATCTTGTTAAGAAGACTTTTCATCACTTTTCAACTAGAGCAACTCAACACCCAAATTGGAAGGTTGTTTGAAGAACCTCAAATTTATCGTATTGATCACTACTTGGAAACTGCTTGTTTTTTCCTCTATGGACCCGCGATAATATTGCTAATGTGGCAATAAGAAAATTTTGGAACCAAAAGCCGGGTTCGTCCAACATCAATATAAAGAAGATAAAGGACCTAACTTGATTCAAGCACTTGTGAAGTATAAAGTATCTAACTTGATTGCATGATAGAAAAGTTTCAGAATGGTTTTAGAACACAATGTATAAGATGAATTGTATTTCAACAGTAAAGTAGTTTGGTATCCAAAATTTATGTAATGCAATGGAATTTATAAAAGAGCATTGTAATTATTATATCATAAAAATGTGTTGTTCCATTTGATATGATTGATTAAAAGTTTTACATTTTAACATGAATTAACTTCTAAGTAGTTACTTCAGAAAAGAAAAAAAAAACTTCTAAGTAGTAGAATATTTATATTGTGATAAATATGTCGCAAGCATGGTTCAAAGCAGTTATTTTTTTTTACATCATTTCTTAACATCACTTCATTTGTTTCCATATCTTCTCTTGGTTTCTCTCACAACTCTTACATTTAGAAAATAAAAGAATATATTGCAAGAAATATTATATCTTTATGAACTCTTAATTGTTATTTTTGTCATCAAACCTTTTGTGTCAATAAGTTAAAGCTTGTCTGGTCATTCTCACAGTTTCAAATGATCAAAGAGAAATATGATTTTGTTATGAAATGCTACACTACATTGCCTTTTTCAAACGCTCATTTTTTCAAGGTTTTTTTCCTACAATATGCTTTCATAGTGATATGAACTAACCGTGTAAGCAATTGTAGATTAAAAATAGAAAAGTGAAACTAAATATACAATTTCTTAGAAGAATTATAGGGAGAAGTTTCCATATATTTTATCACACTTCACATGCATAACAGATAAAAAAAAGTCTAAACAATATCCTTTTCAAATGAAAGCTTATAACCTTCCATGTATAATTATATGATCTTATGGTATTTGAATCCCAAGGCGTGCGTTGGAATTTCTTTCGATTGTTCAAGAGGTTACCGGTGTTAAGTTTTTAGTATTCTGTTTCTTTAAGAGATTCCTACTTGTTAGGAAGTTAGTTGCTTTTACCTATTCTTTAGGAGAATCCACGTTATTAGGACTTGTTAAACGTGGAATTAGTGGTTCCTTTAATTTCTAGGTTCAGTTACTTGCACTTGTATTTAACCACATCTCAAATTAATAAATGAGTATCCAAATTCTGCAGTAAATATTCTTACTTAACATTTGGTATCAGAGCTCCCTACTGGGGCCTGAGTTGAAAAAGCCGCAGCTTTCATTCTTGCCGCAGCAAGAGTTGTTTCAATGGCGTCTGAAAATAGCAGCTTTGTGCAACCTGCTATTCCACGCTTCGATGGTCACTATGATCATTGGAGTATGTTGATGGAAAATTTCTTAAGATCCAAAGAGTATTGGACTCTTGTGGAAAATGGCATCACTGTACCAGAAATTTAATCCGCTTTGACAGAAGCACAAAAAAAGACGTTGGATGATCAGAGATTGAAGGATTTGAAGGCAAAGAATTATTTGTTTCAAGCAATTGATCGTGCTGTACTGGAGACCATCCTAAAGAAGGACACTGCTAAAGACATATGGGATTCAATGAAGAAGAAGTATCAAGGCACTGCACGGGTAAAACGTGCACAACTCCAAGCTCTTCGCAAAGAGTTTGAAATTCTTCACATGAAGGAAGGCGAGTCAGTCAATGATTATTTTTCAAGAACACTGTCAATTGCAAACAAGATGCGTATTAATGGAGACAAATTGGAAGATGTTGCCGTCATTGAGAAAATCCTTCGCTCAATGACACGCAAATTTGATTATGTGGTGTGTTCCATTGAAGAATCGAATGACATTGATAGTCTTTCGATTGATGAGTTGCAAAGTTCATTGTTAGTTCACGAGCAAAGGATGGTTAGCTATGTCGTGGAGGAACAAGCCTTGAAAGTCACTGCTAATGAAAGAACCATTTCTCCGGGAAGAGGACATGGGGGATTTCGAGGAAGAGGCAGAGGCAGAGGACGTCAATTTTACAATCGAGAAGCACAATTTGACATGGCAAGGGTGGAGTGTTATTATTGTCACAAGCATGGCCATTATCAATATGAATGCCCTGCCAAAGAGAAGGAAACCAAGGTACACTTTTCTGAAACAGAAGAAGAATTGCTCTTGATGGCTTACATTGACAGGGATAATTCACTAGGTGATACTTGATACTTAGATTAGGGGTGTAGTAATCACATGTGTGGAAACAAATCTTGGTTTTATGATTTGGATGAAAGATTTAGAGAAAATGTGAAGCTTGGTAACAATTCTTGCATTTTTGTCATGGGAAAAGGGAATATTAAATTCCATGTCAAAAATAATATTACCCACACAATTTCTAGTGTGTTTTATGTCCCAGATTTGAAAAGTAATCTCATTAGTATGGGACAGCTGCAAGAAAAAGGTTACATCATCATCATCCAACAAAGCAAGTGTCAAATTCATCATCCTGAGAAGGGTCTAATAGCTGAAGCAGAAATGACATCCAATCGGATGTTCCCTCTACACATTCAACATAGTGTCCAAAACTGCTTCTCCACAAGAGTGCAAGATCCAACATGGTTGTGGCATCCACGTTATGGTCATTTGAGTTTCAAAGGCTTGAAGACCCTATATGAGAAGAACATGGTGGAAGGACTGCCCAATATCAACAATCCCATAGAAATGTGTGAAGATTGTATTATCGGTAAACAACATCGTGATTCTTTCCCACAAGCAAAAGCACGAAGAGCGGAGAAAGTTCTACAATTGTTGCATTCTGACATTTGTGGACCAATCAACCCAACCTCGAATGGAAACAAAAGGTACTTCATTACCTTCATAGATGATTATAGTCGAAAAATATGGGTTTATTTTTTGCATGAGAAATCTGAAGCCTTTACTGTTTTTAAAAGCTTTAAGGCTCGAGTTGAAAGAGAATCTGGAAAGTGCATTCAGACCCTCCGTACTGATCGTGGCGGTGAATTTAACTCACATGAATTTGCAAGTTTTTGTGAATCACATGGAATACGGAGGCAGCTTACTGCTGCATACACACCACAACAAAACGGTGTGGCCGAAAGAAAGAACCGGACGATTATGAATATGGTGCGAAGCATGATGGTGAACAGGGGTATTCCAAAGACTTTCTGGCCAGAAGCAGTCAATTGGAGCGCTCACATACTCAATCGAAGTCCTACCCTTGCTGTGAAAAACATGACGCCTCAAGAAGCTTAGAGCAATGTCAGGCCTTCAGTTGAACACTTCAAAAATTTTGGGTGTACGGCGTATGCCCATGTTCCGAACGAGAAGAGAATAAAACTTGATGATAAGAGTGTGAAATGTGTCTTTATTGGTGTTAGTGAAGAATCCAAGGCGTACAGGTTATATAATCTCATTACCGAGAAAATAGTCATAAGTCGGGATGTTCTCTTTGATGAAGAAAATACATGGGATTGGAGCAGCACCGAGAAACAACAAACTTTAATTGATGGTGAGGATGTTGGTGAAACAAGTCAGGATTCTGAATCACAATTGCAGCTTCCTACTCAGTCCCTTGGAGAAATTTCGCCAAATCCTGCATCAAGTGTTTCAATTCCAGATGAAGACCAATCATCTATTTCTAAACCACAACAACAAAGGAGAAGACCATCTTGGATGATTGATTATGTGAGTGGAGATGAATTGTCTGATGAGGAGACTACTGCACATTTTTCTTTATTTGCAGGCTCTGATCCTATATTGTTCACAGAAGCAGTGAAAGAAGAAAAATGGAAAAAAGCCATGGATGTAGAAATTGAAGCCATAGAGAAGAATAAAACTTGGGAATTAATTGATCTTCCTAAAGGGAAAAAACCATTGGTGTGAAGTGGGTTTACAAGACAAAGTTGAATGAAAAGGGAGAAATTGACAAGTTTAAAGCATGGCTGGTTGTCAAAGGCTACAAGCAAGAGCATGAGGTTGATTATGAAGAAGTCTTTGCTCTTGTAGCAAGACAAGATACAATTCGGTTGGTGGTTTCATTAGCAGTACAAAATTCATGGCCTATATTTCAACTTAATGTAAAATCCGCTTTTCTGAATGGTGAACTACTTGAGCAAGTCTACATTGAGCAGCCTCCTGGTTATGTGGTAAAAGGTAATGAGCATAAGGTTTACAAATTGAATAAGGCATTATATGGTCTGAAGCAGGCACCTCGAGCCTGGTATAGTTGCATAGAAGATCACTTTGAGAGGGCAGGTTTCAACAAATGTCCATATGAGCATACTCTATTCATCAAGTCTGGTGAAGGAGGTAAAATATTGATAGTTTGCTTATATGTTGATGATCTTATTTTCACGTGTAATGACGAAACTATGTTTTCTGATTTTAAGAGTTCTATGATGGCTGATTTTGACATGACTGATTTAGGAAAGATGAAATATTTTCTTGGTATAGAAGTAGTGCAAACAGGTGCTGGTTTGTTTATTGGGCAAAAGAAATATGCTCAGGAGATTTTGGAGAGGTTTCACATGGAAAATTGTAATCCAGTTGGAACTCCGACTGAACCTGGTTTGAAGCTCTCAAGTGATCATGATGGAGAGAGGGTTGACAGTACTTACTTCAAACAAATTGTTGGAAGTTTAATGTACTTGACAGCCACTAGGCCGAATATCATGTATGCTGTGTGTGTGATTAGTAGGTATATGGAAAGACCAACAGAGCTGCATCTCAAAGCTGCAAAAAGGGTGTTTCATTACTTGAAAGGAACGACAGATTTTGGTATATTCTACAAGAAAAATGGAGAATCTGTTTTGACTGGTTTCACTGACAGCGACTATGCAGGTGATTTGAATGACAGGCGAAGTACATCAGGTCATGTGTTTATGATTGGGTCAGCTGCTGTATCGTGGGCATCAAAGAAGCAACAAGTTTTTACTTTGACCACAACCGAAGCGGAGTTCATAGCTGCAGCAACTTCTGCATGCCAAGCAATTTGGCTAAGAAGAATTCTTGAGGAGTTACATTTTCATCAAGATAGACCAACTGTGATTCATTGTGACAATAGTTCAACTATCAAACTCTCTAAAAATCCGGTGTTACACGGGAGAAGTAAACAAATTGATGTACGGTATCATTTTCTTCGTGATCTTGTTACTGATAGAGCCATAAATTTGGTGTTTTGTCGAAGTGAAGATCAAGTGGCTGATATCATGACTAAGTCTCTAAAGCTGGAAGCATTTGTAAAGCTACGTGGATTACTCGGAGTTTGCTCAAGTTTAGTTTTAAACTGATTAATATATTATAAATATATGATTCAGTTTAAGGGAGGGTGTTAAGTTTTTAGTATTCTGTTTCTTATAGAGATTCCTACTTGTTAGGAAGTTAGTTGCTTTTACCTATTCTTTAGGAGAATCCACGTTATTAGGACTTGTTAAACGTGGAATTAGTGGTTCCTTTAATTTCTAGGTTCAGTTACTTGCACTTGTATTTAACCACATCTCAAATTAATAGATGAATATCCAAATTCTGCAGTAAATATTCTTACTTAACAACCGGTGGGAAAAACTGTTTATATTTAGTAACATTAGTTTCCTCCAAATCATAATGAAAGTGAAAAACTGTTTATATTTAGTAACATTAGTTTCCTCCAAATCATAATGCAAGCAAAATCTATAAAAATTGTCTCTGTACAGATATGTTGTTGTGTTGATCATACACTTGCTTGATTATTTACACATTATAGTTTCTAAGGCTGTTTGTCTTGATATCACCAGTGTTTATAATTTCTTGGTTATGGTTGACACATCCAGAGCCATGTTCAATAAGTTTAGATACTATGAAGTTGTCACTGATCTTTTTATAGTGTTTATATTTAAATCTATTTTTGTATAAGTCATTTGTGATGTTTCTTAAAACTATATTAAATCGTGCAAGTATATTATGGCAGAGATGATTTAAATGTAAAACTGTTTGATACTTGTCGCTCCCACCAAATGACACCTGGTCAGAAGGGGTACAGACGCGAACGGTCGGTGAAAGGAGGGATGAGAACACACAAGGGTGAACTCAAGAGAAAAGAAAAGAGTCGCCAGCTAGGCATTTTTATCCCGAAGGAAAGGCAATGCTGCATAAACCTAAGAAAAGATATGGATAAGACGGTTGCGAACCAAAGAGACTGAGAAAGGGGGTTGGTTACAACCTGGGAAGGTATTAGCACCCAGATTGTCCGTCGTACTCGACGGGATCCACGCTTAAAAGATTTGTGTTTTAAAGGGGTAGTGTCAGTGCAATTTGTGTATCAAAACTGGAAAAAATGCAAGTGTCAGTGTAAAAGAAGTGTAAAGTGTATAAGTGAAGTGTCAGTGTAAGAATAGGAGTGAAATGCTCAAGACTATGAGGCTTAAAGGATAATGCTAGAAGGAGGGGGAATATACAGAGACTTTTGTTCGATAACTGTTAAGTTATGCCTACGTATCCTCTCGTGCAATGAGGAAGTCAGAACACCGTAGTTCGACTCAAAGAGACTGAGAGATAAATTGACTTGTGAACTTCTTACTTGTCTATGCTCAAGTGTATGACCTGTCTGGCTCAGGTGCTAACTGTCTTGCATTAGATGGAAGAAGCAAGTTCTCGGTTGTGAGTGAATGAGATAAGAAAAGAATCCCGGAGGAGACGATTATTGTTTGTTTTTGTGTTTTCAATCTTTTATTGCTTTTGAAAGTTTGTCATAAGAAAATGAGCTTAAGCCTAAACCAATGGGTTAATAAACTCATCACATCCTCCCTCTGATTAGGGGTAATGAGAATACCTTAAGTGTGAAGTCAGCATCTCACACTTAATCACCCTGGAGTAGGATTAAGATCATTAACCTACTTGTGATTATTTAGATGTTTTTGTTATTTTTGTTTAGTGTTAAGTAATGAGTTTAAGCCATAATCAAGGATTTAATGGACTCATTACACCATCCTAATAGAAGGATAATAGATGAGAGCATTTAAGCTGAGGAAAGCTCCTCAACTTAATCCATGATTAGGGATTAACCTTATGACAAAACAAAGCCTTTATTAGATGGATTTTAGTTGATGGCAAGATGAAGAAATGATTTTTATGGTTTATAAGACAACTTGAGGGGGACTTGTCCATTAACACTAGGGTTAGTCCTTCTTAACCCATTAAGGAAGAATTAGAACCCTAATGCAAGGCCCAAGTTACAAGCTTGATGTCTTGATGATTATTAAGTGAATTGATTAAAGGATTTAAACACATTAAGGGTTTAACACTTAAGATTAAAGTTATACACTCCATCCTAATAGAAGAATGCAGGCATAAGCTTAATCACAAAGCCTTAAAGCCTTTAGGGTTTAGTCCCTGATTATGAGATGAGAAGAGAAGACTCAATGATGACACAAAGGTAAAAGCTAAATGGGGGACTAATCAAAACCCTAATTATTATCATGCTTGGAAGTCCTAGGGTTTGTGAGGCTTAAGAGAAAGATCTTCAAAGAACCACCAAGGAGGAGCAAGATGAAAGGAGAAAGAAGCAGAATGAAGTAAGACAACTTGCTTCACTTAAAAAGACAAGTTGCTTGAAGAAAGAAGGTGAGATGAACAAGAGTGAGCAAGCTCAATCCAAACACATACAAAAATGCAGCAAATGAATTATGAAAAAGATGAAAAGAGAATGTGAGAAGTGAAGGCAAATCCACTTCTCAAAGTAACTTACCACCTGAAAAGTTAGTGAAAGAAATGAGATGCAATGCAAATGAGATGAAATGGCATGATGCAAGACAAAGTCAGAATCAAATACATGATGTTAATGATGCTAAGAGATGATGCAAACATGAGGCATGGCATGAGAATGATCATACAAACATATGGATGCAAGAGAAGCATGCTTTGACCCATGGATGTTCATGAAAGGTTATGGAATGCAATGGACATATAACATGGCAAATGAAAGATGCAATGATCAAACATGATTCTAATATGTCCTAAGATGTATTATGAATCAAGTGAATGCAAAAAATGTCATGGTAAGTCATGGTATGCAAGCAAATGGAAGATGGATGCAAAGGAAAGCATAAATTAGGGTTTATGATCAATACACAAAACAAAATTCAAAATCAGAAGCATATGACATGATAAAAATTTGAAAATGCACTCAAAGATACCCTAGACCTATGCAAGCTCACTGCCCAAAGGAGAGGATCCAACTCTTAACCTAGTTAAAGTTATGAATTTTCTAAGATTGCTAGGGTTTTAAGGTACCTCATCAAGGAAAATGCCAAACAAATTGAAAATGCAAGATCAAATCAAACCAATTTTAACCTATAAACTTCATTTTATGCAAGATACAATGCCAAAAGAATCATCATCCAACTCTTAATGGTTAGGCAGAAATGAATTTTTGAAGTTTGAAACAAAATAATGCCTAAAAATGAAATTAAATCCAATGAAAATGATCAAAAGGCATCAAGAACAAAAAAGAAATTTGGTTTGAGAGTTGGACAATGTTTCTAAATGTTTCTAAATGCAACATGATTTTTTTTGTGATTTTTAAATACCTAAAAGTATTTTTAATCAATTAATTTTCATTAACTAATTAAAAATAAACTTTTAAATGATTTAAAAATAATTTTGAATGCAAAAAATAAAAATAAAAATATTTTTGTGTTTTGAAAAATAATAAAAACCTTGACAAAAATTTTCATAATTTTTAAACATTTTTTGCTATTTTAATTAATTCGTGCAAAATAAATCAAAAGAAAATGAATTTAAAATGAAAATAAATGAAAGTAATTAAAAGGGAAGGCCAGGATTTGATCTGGGCTTGGACTGGTTGACTGCGCGCCAGATCCAAGGGCCCAGATTCAAACCTGGCTAATTTGTTTTATGAATTAATTAAACAAAATTTAAATTAAATAATTAGGGATTATGGTTTTAATGATGCATCCTGGCCATCAAAACGCGCGCGGGTCAAACAAAGTCAGCCTGATCTACGCTCCACATTCAAACTACAATTAATGACACAATTATGGCTTAATGACTCTCAGGTGGCCGGAAATGACCTCCGGTCATCTTCTCCGGCCACATGTCTCCCTGAAAATTGCTAGCTCACTCCCCAGGTCACTAAAACCTAATCTCTCTGCCCAGAATCCATCCCCAATCATCATAGAGCAAGAATCAATGATCAAAACACATTTATTTTTCATATCAAAGCTGAATCGAAACAAAATGCATTTAGGTCAAAAAAGTTTCAGAAGCTTCATACATACTCAATACTCAATCATTTTCGAAACAAAACATATCAACATGATCAGTGAAGCATAGAGAATCATTTAGGAACTTAAAAACATGTTTCTGGAAAAAATGTTCTTGAGCTCACCTGAACTGGAGCTTTGATCCTTGGAACTTTTTGGCTGTCCCTTTGATCCAAAACGCCTCTAATGGACCTCCTGAGAAGCTTGCAATGCTTGGTTGGAGTTTCTTTTGGCTGGTTTGAGAGATTGAGTGAGTTCTGTTCAGAGAGGGGAGGAAATCGTGTTTTGATTTCAGGGAGTTTCAGGGCAAGGTGAAGGGTTAGGGATGATCAGTGAGACATGCTGAGATGTTCTGTGAAGTTTGTTTTGATGTTTGATGCTTGTGGAGTGTGTTTCGAATGAAAATGCATATGAGGCATAAACTTGGAACTATGGCTTATGATCTGTTTCAGGCTTGAGTGTGTTATGAAAATGAAGCCTTGGAGTGTGTTTGTAAAGTCTGGATTGGGCAGAGAGTTGTTGATGGCCTGTTGTGATTGGTATGGGCAAGTTGCCAAAATGTCAACTTGACTTGTACTTGAGGTATGAGCAATGGTGTAGCTAGCTTTTTGGCTTGTCTTGGCTCAGCTGAGATTAAGGATGTCCATGGAATTGGGATTGAGGCAAATCAGCAAGTGGATCAAAGCTTATGAGATGTTTTGCAATTTTCACAAAGTTTGGCCCCTTTTGAAATTCATGAGGTTCAAAGCATCAAAAGGCATAATTCTTGGGCCAATTATGATTTTTAGAAGTCACATGATCATGTTGTAATGAGTTTGTGCACATTTGAAGTCTTTAGAATGCTTGATCATACCATTTTGCAAAATGCCTCTTTGGTGGAAAACTTGAAATTATGTGATTTTTCCCAACTTTGACAAGCCATAACTTTTGATCCAAAATGAATTAGGACAAGTTCTTGTACTTTTTGAAAAGGGAATGATCCATTCTACAACTTTCATGGCCAAAGTTTTTCTCATTTGAAGCATTTTTGAATCAAAAAGCAATGGTTGAAAAAGTTTCCCAAAATGGCAAGTTTCCATTACAAGTCATTTTCCCCAAAAGTCAACTTTGCAAATGGCTTGAAATTCTTCAATTTTGTGAACTTCTAACATCTTCTATGATCAAATAAAGATCATACACAATCAAAATGATGAAGAACACCCTTTGGTTGGGTCATTGAGGGCCTCAGATGCCCTGATTTTGCACTGACTTGCTCAAAAAGTCAACTCTTGATTAGATGCCTTCCCCATGGAATTTCTTCATGAAACTTGATATGCATGATCCTTATAGCATATAGAGACCAATAGAAACAAGAATGACCAAAAAATTTGGAGTTATGGCCTTTGAAACCAAAACTCTAATTCTAGGTCATCTGTGCAGTCAAACCTGGCTCTGCTTCCATGCCTTTCTCAGTTCTTGTGATTATTTGACTTTCTTGACTTTGTGGGGATATAATATGATGCTTGAACATACATGGACCCCTTTGAAATGATTGATGACCTTTGGAGTGGCTCAAGAAGCTCTTGGATTGCTCAGATCACAAACCCTAGATGCAGATGACTTAGAATCAATGCAGTGAATCAAAAATGCAATATGAGATGCTATGATTGAGTTTATGCATATGAAGAGATCACAAGACATGGTGTGAATGAGTGAGGGCAAATTTGGGGTGTTTACAATACTGCCATGACAAATCATAAAATTGAATTGGATTCTTTAGTGAACATTTCTAGCTAATTATGATAATGGAGATGTTGATAAGTATTTTTTTGTTTCACAAAGCTAATTCATAGAGAAACTGAACATAAAAAGTGTTAAATGTTATAAGAACAGGAACTGCTGCCATATAATAGGGAAAATCCGACACACCAATTATGATATGACAATACTAACACATAATCAGAAAACTGAATTGATTTTCACAAAACTCTCACTTGGAAATATCGAGTAGTGATAGAAATTGTCGACGAGAAGAAAGCTATTGAGAGCCTCCGACGACGACGTTCCGAAAAGAATTGACAGTTGCAGGTTATGGATTGAGAAAGCTTGAGAGAAAGGGAAAGAATCGATAAATTGATGGAGAGAAAATTACGTAAAAGTAAAAACCTTACTTCTTTGTTGCACGTTGCAGCTTTTGCGAAGAAGGTTTTTTTTTACTACATATGAAAATCAACGAAGATGACGAAGTCTAAATTAAAATGAAACAAACCGGTTAGAAAAACAAATTCTTATGAAAAGTAAGAATATTGTAAGCGTAAAAAAATCACCTACAATTATATTTACATGTTCTCGTTTTAATTATAATTAAATCTAAATCATCCATTTAATCTATTAGTTATTGTTTGAGGTTTCACCGGTGAGGGACTTAATTGATCCCTCACCTTAGACTTAACCCAAAAGTAAATAATATAAAAACTCATGTATTTGGGAACTATTATATATGGTGTAGATGTAGCTAATGATGCCAAGGTAGGATTCATGGGAAGATCTTCTTCTTTATCTTTATCTGCATTTAATTTAACTCTTAGCTTTGGCCTTGAAAAGTTCCATATATAGTAATCAACAACTATATTTTCATACGAATATTAATACCTATTACTTTCTTGTATTTCATAACAAAAATAAATCAGAGACGCTCATGTTACTATATTGGCCAAGTAATAATACACATCTATTAACATATGAAAATTTTGGTGCCACAATACCTACACAGTTTATCCATAACTTAAAAAAAAAAATTGAATCACTATGAAAAAACTTTTCAAGTTTTCTTTGACACATTATGATGATGTAACCTACTTAAAAATTAGGTAGACCAAATTTATTAACAAGAGATTTAACATTTTATGATTAATATATATCTTCTTTATTTCATAATAAAACATAATAGTTTTGTTTAATATATAGATTAAATATTTATTTCTTAAATGTGTAAAATAATTACTATAAAGTACATTATAAAATATTATTTCTATACATAATATATATATATATATATATATATATATATATATATATATATATATATATATATATATATATATATATATATATATATATATATATATATATATATATATATATATTGTATGAATAAAATTTTAACTAAATCATTTAGATTCAGTATCCAAATTTATATTCAAATGTAATATATTTTATATTAATGAAACTTATACTCGGAGACAAAAATATTTCTTTAAAATAAACTAATAAATTATTTTGTATTTATTAATTTTGTTGGACACTGATATCTATCAGCTCTTAAATATGTCACCATCATGTCTAATGTTTAAGGTCTACTGATTTAAGAGTAGGTTAATTTTTTTCTATATCAAAAGATGTAGAAGGCATGATACATTATCAAAGACTCATTAACCAACCAACTATTGATGTTAACTCTGTCATTCCTATCTATTAGCGCACTTCCTCCGTTCATATTAGGATCACAAATCCGTACATACCCCGAGATTTTTTCATTCTAGGTTCATCAACCTTGCAAGGGTCATTATTTCGCTTCTAGAGCGTTCAGCCTTGTGTAAGAAAGAGATCGAGGACACATTCCGGATAAGAAAATGATTGAAATCCGTTTTTGCATAGCTTGCATTCTCTTTATTCTCCAATGCCAAGCGGGAACTGTGACAAGACTTTGATGTGGGGTTCAGAAGATAGGCTTGCAAAGGATTCAACCAATCGATTCCCCGTGGCATATAATGATTGGAGAAGGGGCCTAACCACAGCGAATGTAATACACTTAAGTGGAAAAGGAAAGGTATGAAGTAACTCGAATGATAAGGAGAGGGAGTCAGTACCTCTAGCTTAGTTCGGAGAGCACTTGTTGGCTTAAAGATTTTTTTGTTGCTAAATATTACAGTCTAAATGCCAATTTATTTTTGTTGCTAAATATTACAGTCTAAATGCCAATTTATTAGTGTAACCATAATTGAACTTAGATTGAGAAAAAATAGTTGAGAGTGAGAGAAAGTTATGTATGTATTGTTGATTGAAGTTGATATAAAACTAAACTAATGACTATATATACAATAAGTTAATTACATGTGCATGAAGTAACCAATTAATAACAAACCAACTAACTAACTCTACTTTCTATAACAACCATAATTGAATTCTATCACATCAGTTTAAAGACTTAAAAAGTTTAAAGATATATAGACTAATTTATTACAATAAACTCAAACTTAAATACATTGACGTTACTATATTATTATCTATTTAGATTTTCAAAGATTTTATGCTTTTGATGATATTCATAGTCTTAAATGATCTTGATAGACTTAAAGTTTGTTGGTTGGAATTAATGTGTTCCAAATTGTCGTTCACAACCAAGATTTTAAAAAAGAGTCTGCACTCCAAATTGTCGCCTCAGTTAAAGTTTCTGATGTATCTATGACCACATTGCAACACTATGGCCACGTCAACTTTATTGGTTTTAATTTATTTTAAAATAAAATAAAATAAATTGGGATAAAATTTTAATTTATTTTAAAATAAAATAAAATAATAAAATGACTTAACATTAAATACTAAATTTTGATTGATTGAAGATACTGATACCCAACTAAATTTAAGGATATTAGAGTATTTATCAAATAATTATTATATTAATAACTATTAATTAAAATTATGAAAGTCATCCTACAACTACAAATTATTCTACTTTCCTCTCCATGTTATTTGTTATTTTTTGTAATGTAATCATTATTCTTTCTCTTTTTCTAAAATTTTCTAATGCTTTTCATTCTTTGTTTCTCATCAATTTGTATTATTGATGTTTCTTAATTTTCCTTAAACACATAATTTTTATGTAATTTTCGCCGCTGCTGCTTCATTTGTCGTTGCCGCCACTGCGATTTATGTTTCATTTTGATTCGCCGCTGCCGTTTCATTCGCTGTCATCGCCGCTTTTTAATTGTGCTTCATTTAGGGCATATTCTGATTTTTGTGTGTGCAATAGTGGTTTAATTAATTTTCTTATGTATCTTACTTTATGTATTGCATAACAATTGTGAGTGATATAATGTTACTATCACATTCGTACATGCATACATCCAAATATTGATTTGCAAGAACTACCAATCAAACATGCATGTTAATAACCAGCATATTAGCGATTGTTATCTTCAAATAACCTATCTATGATTCTTTAGAAATTGGATCAATTAATAAGTTCATCCTTCATGGAAATAATTAAGAAAACTATAAATAAAATCCAACAGTAGCCTTATCAAGTTTTCATAAAAATTAATAGGAATTTCGTTTGGTGCTTTGAAGTATTATTTATTTTTTTGGTGTAGTAAGATCAAATTAAGTTGGTGGCTTCCTATTAAATGGAATTTTGGGTTGGCTTCTGGTTGTAGTAGGCTCCAAGGGTCCTAGTCTTTTTTCAGCTTATAGCTCTGGTAGCATTCATTGTATTCTGGTTGAATTATGTGCTTTTTGTGAAATCTTTGCTTGTATTTGATGATTTATGTTTGGTGTTAGTTTTTCTTGGCATTGTGTAATTCTAAATGCACACATAATCCATATTTTTTTTAAACAGCAAAAGGAATTATATTACTAAAAGAAGTCACAAGAAATGCCATTAAAAATACAAATAGTTCTGCATAGAGCAAAAAGAAGCATTCAAAACTAAAAGTAAAACAAAGCAAACAACACCTAACACAAGACCACCACACCATTACAAAATAATAATAGAAATTAAAATGATCCACCATTTTCTTATAAAGTAAATTTGTTTTTTTTTTTAAACAAATATATTTATTTTATTATCAATTGAAAAAGAATGAATGACATGTTTAGGAACTGAAGGACTTGCTCTTTGAGTATCAGCTAGCAATAGCTTTATCTACTCAACACAATATGAAACCATAATTTGAAACTGAATAAATATAAAGAGCAGAAATGATGGGCAACACAACTTCTCTCAGTAAACTGTTTTGAATGAAAAGCAAGTTGGTGTTGGAAATATAAAGAGGAGAAGAAATGAGGGCCATGCATATGTGAGTAACCTTTCATAGAAATGTGAAGTTACTTTGTGAGAGAAGTTGCAAGAGTGTCTCTTGTTTATTAAACAATAGACCGAAACATGTCGTACGTATCATTTTAAATCATTTTACTCTTTTGGATTTTGTTTTTGAACATTGTTTGTGTGGCTCCACCATTATGTCCAAAAGAATATTCTATCTGAGAAAAGCAACAAAGTCATATAACAGTCCTAACTTAAAACAAGTTTTCATAGGCACATAACATCAAACACAAGACAGACACGGAATCGTTGTTAGTATGAGAAACTAAAACCTTATCTTTTCAATTCTTAAGAGTGATAAAACAAGACTGAATCCAGACTTACAAGGTGAACTCCAATCGAGTATTGAAACTGAACTAAAACAAACAACTAAGCAATATTCCATAGAGCAAAGTCGCGTTACCGAAACAAGATTGAAACGAAAACTAAATCCAACCCAAACACATTTTAGAACCATAAAGTTCATACAGAACAAACAACATTCAAAATCATAAATATCGTAACAGCCTGCGCACCAAACAAAATAGAGTGATACACATTCAAACCGAAATATTACCGAGAGTTATCATTGATGCCGTGGTAGAGAAAATACCTGCTGATTGTTCCATCAACAAGAAGAACATCACTCGGAGCCTAAACAACTACATGAAGAAAATTTGATGGTGGTGATGAATATTTAATTTTTATAAAAAAATCATTAAATAAAATTTCAATTAAATAAGACAAATGTCCATTACCCCTGCAAAACTAACAGAGTACAGAATTTTCCTTAAACCAATAATACTACAAAACTAACAGAGTACAGAATTTTCCTTAAACCAATAATACTACTAACAATCAATAAAAAGTAACATAGCAAAAAAGGCCACACTTCTACTCTCAACCCAACTTAAACCAGAATTCAATAATAGTAACAATAAATAAACACAGTAACATAGAAAAATGATCACAACCAACGATTAAACCAAAATTCAATTTTTTCCCTTCAACTAGTCACTTCTCATAAAAATGACTTCATCTCCTCACCACCACGTCATCTCCGAGATTGAAGAACTCAAGAGTGAAGAGCATACCTGCGAGATTGGAGGGTATAAGTCTGAGATTGAAGAGCACAAGAATGAACCGTTTGAGTTTGAGGTTGAAGAGCACAATGAGGAGAAGGAGGAAATGCCAAATGTGGAGGAGCTTCCTGAGGAAGAGTTTGATGGTGAATCAGTGCTCACGTGGAACAAACAGGTTACCGTTAGGGCAATATCTGTGAGCTTGGTTTTATCGATCTTGTTTACGTTCATAGCGATGAAGTTTACTCTTACCACTGCTCTTACTCCTTCACTAAACGTGTCTACTGGATTGCTGAGTCTCGTGATTGTGAAAACATGGACTGCATTGCTCGCGAAAGCTGGAATTGTTAATCAACCATTTACCAGACAGGAGCACATGGTTATTCGGACATGTGTGGCTGCTTCAACGGGCATTGCTATCACCGGTATTAAATTTATTGTGTATGAAAATATGAAATAAATTTATTTGAACATTATAGTTTAGTGTAGTTGATATTTTATTAAAATGAAATATACCACAGTTTCATATGTTGTTTTTCAAGTTTATAAGTACAACACAGTTTGGAAACACCATGTCTTAAAATGAATGTTGTGTCCATTTTCACCACCATGAGATAAAGATAACTGTGTCAAACTAAAAATGTGTTAAAGACTTTAACTTATGAATAGTCTTAAGATGGATGATTTGTTATAAAGAAAAACTAAGAATTTGTATTGCTTAAACATAAAATTGCAGTTCCCTTGCAAGTTGCAACTGCCTTCCCTGTAGCATAGTGTTCAACTTTGTTTACTGCTTGAATGGTTAGTTTAGTAAATATTTGATATTTGATTTGCTTCTGTATGTGGATTTGGTAGTTATTTATTTGGAATGAGTCCATCCATTGCAATTAAAAATCCAGATTCAGGCAGTTCGCTAGATACTAAGACTCCAGCTTTAGGATGGATGATTTCATTTCTATTTGCTATTAGCTTCCTTGGCCTTTTTTTAGCGGTTCCACTTCGAAAGGTACACTAACTAATTGCGTCAATACATAAACTCCGTTGCTTCGATGTTTGATTGATTGTTTGAATTAAAATTTTGTTTTAATGTTGGTTGCAGCTTCTAATTGTTGAATTGAAATTGGCATTTTCAAGTGCTACTGCAACAGCAAATCTCATAAGTGGTTATCATACAACAAAAACGGCCAAACTAGCAAAGGAGCAAATGCGAACACTTGGAAAATACCTTTCGTATAGTTTCGCATGGGGATTATTCCAATGGTTTTTCACTGCTGGTGAAGGTTGTGGATTTGCAAGCTTCCCAACATTTGGTCTAGAAGCATATAAAAAAATGTAAATCACTCTCTATATTTTAATATTTATAAGAAAATAACTATGTTACTAGAATAATAAACTATAGGATAAGAATATTTGCTGAAACTAAAACTTCTACCTTTGCAACTTCTTTTAACTTCTGTTATTTATTTATGCACATCTTTATAGGTTCTATTTTGATTTTTCTGCTACCTACGTGGGAGTTGGGATGATGAATCCATATATAACAAATATTTCATTTCTCATTAGTGGAATTCTTTCATGGGGTATCATGTGGCCTTTCATTGAAGCCAAAAGAGGAATATGGTACGCTGAGGATCTACCTAAAGGCAGCTTAAGTGGTTTTGGAGGTTATCAAGTAAGTCCTTTATCATCCTTCGAATGCAATTGGATTAGAACAATATAGCTATTTAGACATATTATGATGATGTAATAAATCTTTATTGATACATTCCTTTGGTTACCTAATTGTATATTTTTTGATTCACAGATTTTCATACCAGTTGGGTTGGTTCTTGGTGATAGCTTATACCACTTTGTGAAAATTCTAGGCCATACTTTACAAAGAGTGGAATGAAAAGGATGAAGGAGTGCAATCCAATGAACCAAATGCTCATATTGCTCAACTAGATTCCTCCGATAAGCGAAAAACCGAAATGTTTGTCAAGGATCAAATTCCGTATTGGTTTGTATTCTCAATCTCAGGCTATGTCATCCTTTCAATTATCTCAATCATTATTATCCCACACATTTTCAATCAATTGAAATGGTATTACATAGTTGGATGGTACATCATTGCACCAGTATTAGTATTTTGCAATGCCTATGGTTGTGGGCTAACTGATTACTCTCTTGCATCAATCTATGGAAAATTGGCTGTCTTGACTATAAGTGCATGGCTAGGTTCTTCTAAAGGTGGAGTCACGGCGGGTTTAGTAGCATGTGGGGTCATGATGAGTATTGTATCCACGGCTTCTGACATGGTACAAGACTTCAAAACAGGATATATGTCACTAGCTTCTCCAAAATCCATGTTTCTTAGCCAGATTATGGGAACAGCGGATGTCTTATATCGCCATGTGTTTTCTTTCTTTTCTACATCTCATTTCCTTCTCTTGGTAAACAGCGTTCAACTTATCCTGCACCATACGCTCAAGTTTACCGAAACATGGCTATATTAACCGTGGACGGAGTCTCAACTTTACCCAATAACTGCCTCACTCTTTTCAATTGCTTTTTAGTTGCAGCCATAGTGATCAACCTTATTCGGGACTTGGTTGGAAAGAAATACGTCCATTTAATTCCTACTCCTATTTCTATGGCAATACCGTTTTATATCGGAAGTTATTACACCATCGACATGTGTTTGGGAAGTTTGATTATATTTGTTTGGAAGATTCGTCATAACACTACAGCTGATGCATTTGGATCTGCGATTGCTTCTGGATTGATTTGCGGAGATGGAATTTGGTCAATTCCTAATACTTTGCTTGCGTTTTTTGAAGTGAAACCACCCATATGCATGAAGTTTTTATCAAGAGCTGAAAATGCGGAATATATTAGATTCTGAACAAGTGTAAGTTGAAAGCATATATACTATTTTTCAATCTAAAAAGACAAAAGTATGTTAATGGCTTCATTGCATATATGCAGTCTGGAATTAACAGGTTCCAATGTCTTGTGCAGGTTGCTATCGTTTGACGTTGTTAGCTCTTGAATTAGGTGTGAGCTTTGGCCGGTGCGAATTTTGGTTGGTCTTGCTTGGAGGCTTTTCATGTCTACCTGGCTAATTTTTTTCTCTTTTCATTTTGTTGTGTTTGTGCCTTATGTAAGGGGTGGGATTTACTGTCTTGACAATATTTGACTGGTTTTTTTTATCTGTACTGCTGCTAACTTTAATTTTCTGAAACTGGTGTGCTGTATTAGTGGCATTCCTTATATAACACAAATTATTTTATTTTATCTTGCCCTTTCAAAAAAAACTATTTTATTTTATCTTTAACATGAAACAATAAATTGAGATTGTTAATTTTCACTTAGGGAGTTGAATACTATATTGTTCTTTAAGATGCAACTCTTTTTCTTCGGACATTCATTTGTAAATGACAAAATTTTTGCAGCTTCATAATATCCAAATTGGAACTGTGATCTATCAAAGTGAAAAATAATATGGTACAGTCACACTTGTCTAGCATAACATCGCCATCCAGTGGAAAAAAAGGCAACGCGACATGCTCCCAAGACTTTCAGCGAAATCCAAACATTGTGCTAGAATTGCAAGCTAGAGAAAGCTTCAGATAGAGACATAGTTAAGTGAAGGTGTGATACAATCCTTTAATTTTAAAATTTAATCTACAATTTAAAAAACGTGTTTAGTCACAGGGTTTAGATTTTTAGATAGTCAAAGGCATAATTCCGTATCAAAGAAGGATACTGTTAGGAGATCATTCCTGATTGTTGCAAATCTTTACTTTTCACTTTTTAATTGTTTACAGTAGTGAATCTCTAAATGATCGATTATTTTAACATTATATAATTTTATTTGAGTTTAATGTTTTCTTTCTTCTCCGAAATTAGGAGAATTTAATTAGATGGCAATTGAGATGTAATGAAGAATTGGACATCCGATTAGTAAAATCATGAAATTGTGGTCGTGTAATTTTACATGCTATAAAAGCTTTGCCAATTGCAATTGAAGGCTCCTATTATTATGGAGGTTTTGTTAGGATTCTACATTATGGTTACCAATTTAGATTTAAATTTGCATAAGAAAATAACACAAGAAAATAACATAATAAAATAACTTTCAGAATTTTTCTTAACGTAAATAAGAAGGATACATCCAATATATAGTTAAGGTTTTATAGCATAATGGGCCTAAAGTCAATAACCCAAACTAAAACAACAATAATAAAAATTACTAATGGCACTCCAACTTAGTAATAATAATTTTTAAGTAAAACTAAAACTTTTTCTCTCTAGTGGACTTGTTCCTAACAATACTCTGTGGGTCAAAAAGAATTTTGTCCTCAATGTTCATATAATTAGGGTCTTGGCCTAGAGGCTTATTTGGAATGAGTAAAGGTGATATTGGGTCGGGTTGGGGAGATAAATTTGTAGGGATAATGTCAGTGGGTGTTATCCACTTGTCGATTGGGGAAACAGCCGTTGGGATGTTAGGGTTTGTGGAAAACGGTGAAGTATGGATGGCGTGTGGAGTGGGAAAAGTCATAAGGGGCACACGACTCAAAGGCATGGGATAAGAGGTAGCAGGTGGAAAAGACTTATCTTGGATAGTGTGAGATTTTTGAAAGATAATGTGGGAACCAGCTGACGGTGTGTGGGGAAGGGGTTTTATGAAAACCGAAGCAAATGGAAAAGAGGGGGCCACACCACGAGGGTTTGTTGCAAAAGTGGAGTTTGGTTATATAACTTGTGTAGGTGGGATACTTGGAACTCGTGTACTTGGAAAAAAATGAATGTTGAGATGAAGAGTTACTTAAATACTTTTTCATTGTCTTTGGAATTGTTTGCATGTCATTTCCTCTCACCTCATTTTTTCTCACCGTATTTTCTCTCATCTTGTTTTGCGCCACCCCTTCTGTATATATTTTCCTTCGCTTCAACCAAAAGTCGTGGTCCATAACCACTTTCAGAAACATCAAAGTTTTTTTTTCATGTTAATCATGCATGCGAACCTCTGTGTTTTGTGGAGCAGATGTGTGAACCTCTTTGGTGGTGTTAACTTCCTCAGTACTTGTTTCGAAGCTCACAAGATCATCTGGAAGGGAAGGGAAATTGTTATGATTTGAAGATCTGAAGTAAGGTCTCAAGAGAGAGACATGCATGATCGAATGTATTTTCTAAGATGAAGGTAGATCCAGTAAGTAAGCAACTTCACCAACCCGTTTTATGATTGTGAAGGGTCCGAAAAATCTTTTAGCAAGCTTTTGTGAGGTCCTCTTGACAACAGGCTGTTGGTGATAAGGTTGAATCTTTAAGAGAATGAGATCTCCTTGTTTAAAGGTAAAATCCATTATGTGTTGGTTAGTTTGCTTCTCCATATTAAGCTGACTCTTCTGTAAGTTGGCCTTTACCTGCGTGAGTATCTCGTTTCTTTGTTGCAGGGAACTAGTCAGGGACTCATTCTCAACTGGTCCAGAAACATAAGCCAGAATGTTAGGTGGATCGCGACCATACAAAGTGTAATACCCATATATAAAAGACATACTTCAAAGCATATTTTTCATATATAAAAATCAAGTTTGGTATGGAAATACACAAGTTCTTAGCAACACATTGCATAAGTATAGCCATTACAACATAAGGTACTAAAACAAGGCTATAAATTATTCAAGATGTTCAAAGGAATACAAAAGTCTAAGAAATAGATCTGAAGATCTCAAAAGTCCACAGTGGAAGACAAAGCCATCAAACGAGTAAAGATAATCAAATCGCCTTATCTTTACCCTTTGCGGAACCTGAAGTACCTGAAATAACAACATCAACATGGGGTGAGATAAAACATCTCAGTGAGTTCCCTATCTTAGAGTTCTCTCGACTCTTAATGTTTGTCCCTAAAAATAAATCTCACAAGTTCCACGAACCATCTCACACCAGGACCGATAACAAAGGGGAACTAAGGTCCACACATGATCTTAATATACCATAAGAGAAACGTCTACCTCAAGTCCTTACAGATGCTTCTCGTGGGACTAAGGACAACCCACCTCAAGGCTTACTCAAGACCATACGGAGGATTCAACATAACACTCTCTTCAATCTCTACGGATGCTTCCCGTGGGACTAAAGGTAATCCACATCAAGACTTACTTAAGACTAACACATAACTAGTATAGCACTCGCCTCAAGTCTTTACGGATGCTTCCCGTGGGACTAAGGGCAACCCACCTCAAGGCTTACTCAAGACCTTACGGAGGACTTGTGACCTACACTCATCAAAACCACAATCCGCATTTAATCAACCGGTACCTCAAGTCCTTACGGATGCTCTTGCGAAACACAAGGTAACAGTGAAGAGACTTAATCAAGACTTTACGGAGGACCTTAAAACAATACATAATTCATGATTCACTTTAGCTTAAAATAATCCTAGACACCTCAAAAGTCGTACCTTTCTTTATTTCCATTAACTCACACTTTCCAATTTAACAAGGTTTTGGTCATTTGAAAAAGTCGGGTAAAAATAACATATTTTGGCATCATCAATTTGTAAATATTTTTAGCTTCGATTCGATATGTGGAACACTAAAATCGGATGCCCGGATCAAAAGTTATGAATTAAAAACAAAACTGAAACTTCCAGGTCTCGCTGAGCGAGGGTTCAGCTCGCTGAGCGAGGAACCTCCTATATTTCTCGCTGAGCAAGCTATACCAGATCAACAATTCTTCTACAGAATTTTACTACTCGCTGAGCGAGCTCTGCATTTTCCAGAAAACTCAGCTTACGGGAAACTTATCATTCCATGCCAAAATCATCCAAAACACCAACCAACATAGGAAAACAACATTAAACATATTCATAGGCATAATGTGAGCAACATAGTTAGGTTTAATCGAGTTTTTAACTGTTTAAATCATTTGTTTCCAAGATTTCTACAAAAACCCTAAACTCATAAACTTCAAAACTAAACAAAAACAAAAACAAAAGTATCTAACTACGAACCCACCTCGAGAGATGAAGATTGACGGAAGAAATGAGTCCATTCGACGGACGAATGATTGAGAATGATAAATTTGAAGCTTTATGGTTTTTCTCTCCTTCTTCTTCTCTTCCTTTCCTTTTTTCTTCTTTTCTTACTAACTAACTATTTTCTCTATTTTTCCTTCTATATAAACAAGATATATAAAACTTAAATTTCTTACCAATGGGTCCAAAAATAGAGAGTATCCAAAAATCTCTCTTAATCCTTAATTTAAATAAAACCTCGGCATAAATAATATCAGTTATCCAATTTAAATTTCCATTTACTCTAAATGGTTTTTCATTAAAATTTCTTAGAATAAACCGAAAATCTTATTGGTATTAAATAATATTATTCGGAGAGTTAAATAAATTACGGGGTGTTACATCCTCCCCCCCTTAAATAGAAATTCGTCCTCGAATTTATAAGATTACCTGAATAGGTGCGGATACAACTCCCACATCTCCGATTCCAATTCCCACGTAGCATCTCTCGGATGCATCGATTCCTATTGTACTTTAACAAGTGGGATCTCTTTGTTTCTTAGCACATTCGTTTCTCTTCCAACAACACGGCTCGGTTGCGGTTCGAAAGTTAAATCCGTTCTATCTCGATAGAATTTGGAAGAATAGGCTGAAGAGAATCAGGAACAAACCTACGAAGTTGAGATACATGGATAACATCATGCATTTCCGACAGAGAGGGTGGTAAGGCTAATCTATAAGCAACTTCACAAATCCTTTCTAAGATCTGATATGGTCCTACATATCTCGGACTAAGCTTGCGCGACTTGAACGGTCCTTTCAACCCCAATCTCGGGGTAACTTTCAAGTAGACATGATCACCTTCCTCAAAAACCAAAGGTCTCCTTCGATTTTCAACATAACTTTTTTGACGATCTTGGGCTTGCTTAATTTTCTCTTGAATCATTCGAATATTTTCCATAGTCTCTTGAATAACTTCAGGTCCCAAAATTCTGTCTTCGCCCACTTCCGACCAACACAATGGTGTTCTACATTTTCTTTCATATAATGCCTCATACGAAGCCATACCAATGCTCACATGGTAACTATTGTTGTAAGAGAACTCGATCAAAGGTAAAAGTTCTTTCCAACTTCCTTTACTTTCCAACACACACGCTCTTAACATGTCTTCCATCGTTTGGATCGTACGCTCTGTCTGACCATCCGTTTGAGGATGATTAGAAGTACTCAAACGTATATTCGTACCTATAGCTTGTTGGAAAACTTTCCAAAACCTCGAATTAAACTTCGGATCCCTATCCGACACAATATTAGATGGTACACCGTGCAACCTTACAATCTCAGAAATAAACAATCTCACAAGATGACTTGCCTTGTACGTAGTCTTAACGGCTAAGAAATGCATAAATTTCGTTAGTCGATCCACAATTACCCTAATAGAATCATAACCACCTTGAGTACTTGGTAACCCCACTGCAAAATTCATAGAGATATTATCCCACTTCCAAACTGGGACATCCAAAGGTTGTAACAACCCACCTGGTTTTTGGTGCTCGATCTTTACTTGTTGGCACACCGCACATTCGGACACGAACACCGCGACATCCTTTTTCATATCGGACCACCAATACTCTTTCATCAAATCTTGATACATCTTAGAAGAACCCGAATGTATCATAAAAGTACCCTTATGAGCTTCCTCCAAAATCTTTCTCTTTAATACATCATTGCTCGGAATGCAAATCCTTTGGTTAAATAGGATGACCCCGTCTAACACCCTTATAAATCCCGGTTGGAGTAACATCTCTTGCAACTTCTCATCTAGAATTTGTGCTTGTAGAATCTCATTCCTCAAGGTAGAATCAATATTTAGATTTCCCATCATTATACCGTTCAGAGTCCATATAAATTTTAGATTAAGATCTCGAAACTTTTTTCCAGCAATGCATATTCTAACATCATCAATGTGGCACCATGAATCACCTTCCGACTTAAAGCATCTGCCACTCTGTTCGCTTTACCCGGATGGTACTTCAGATCCAAATCACAATCCTTCAAATATTCCATCCACCTTCTTTGTCTCATATTTAATTCCTTCTGATCAAAGAGATACTTCAAACTCTTATGGTCGCTATACATCTCAAAATGCACACCATACAGGTAATGCCTCCACACCTTTAAAGTAAAAACCATGGCCGCTAGTTCCAAATCGTGAGTCGGATAATTCTTCTCATGAACTTTTAATTGTCGAGAAGCATACGCCACAACTTGACCTTCTTGCATAAGAACACCTCCTAACCCCATCTTAGAATCATCGCAAAACAATTCATAAGATTTATCAGGATCGGGAATAACCAACACCGGAGCAGTAGTCAATCTTTCTTTCAAATACCTGAAACTTTGCTTGCAACCAGAATCCCATTCGTAAATAATATCCTTTCTAGTAAGCTTAGTCAATGGTAATGCCAACTGAGAAAAACCTTTAATGAACCTTCTGTAGTAACCAGCCAAGCCTAAGAAACTTCTCACTTCCGAAGCATTCCTCGATCTCTCCCAATTAATCATAGCTTCAATCTTTGACGAATCCACCGCTACACCTCCCTGAGATATAACATGTCCAAGAAACTTAACTTCCGACATCCTCACACTTACTAAATTTAGCAAAAAGTTGCTTCTCTCGCAGTATCATTAGAACAATTCTTAGGTGTTCTCCGTGCTCTTGGGGAGTACGAGAATAAATAAGAATATCACCAATAAAGATCACTACAAACTGATCCAAGTAAGCTTGAAATATCTGGTTCATGTAGTCCATGAAAACAGTTGGAGCATTCGTCACACCGAAAGGCATCACTAGGAATTCGTAATGACCATAACGGGTTCGGAACGCGGTCTTTGGCACATCAAAACTCTTCACACGGATTTGGTGATAACCCGATCTCAAATCAATCTTAGAGAACACGCAATCTCCTTTTAATTGATCTAAGAGATCGTCTATCCTCGGAAAGGGATACTTATTTTTGATAGTAACCTTTTTTAACTTACGGTAATCAATACACATCCGCATACCACCGTCCTTCTTCGTTACTAACAAAATAGGAGCTCCCCACGGTGAAACACTTCGAGGAACTCACAAACTATAGGAATATTCAGAACTTGCGGACCATTACTCTCTTCCTTCGTAAGGACCAATAAAACAGACTTCTCATTATCAAATAAAAAGGTTACCATTCCAACCGTACCTTCCAAGATTGTTGTCAGCACATCCTTTGGAGGGGCTTCTACGGATGGAATAAGGATCAACTTTTCTTCGCATCCGATAAACACAGAATTCACAGACAACCAGTCCATTCCCAAAATGACATCAACCTTCTTGAGGGGTAAGCAAATAAGATCTATCTGGAAGGTTCTACCGTCCACAGATAAGGTACAACTTTCACACATAAGGGGTGTTTCTACGGTTTCGTCCATAACGGTAGTGACCACCATAGGAGGAAACAAGGGAAAAACTCTTAATCCAAGTCTCTTTACACAACTAGAAGATACAAAAGAATGCGTAGCTCTGTCAGACCCTAATTTTTGACCCTAAGATTTTTCGCATCTCATCTGCATTTCGCATACAAACAAGATCACGCACTGGTTAGTATATCTTTTTCAGGTGCAGGTCTACGCCTTACAGAGGATCACCATGTTTAATTTCTGTTGATTGTTTATATTTACTAACCTCTAACCAAAATACCAAAATATGTTGCAGTTTGCTTCTTCTTCTCTCTGTGTTGCAGGTTTTAAAGGACAGGGCAATGATTTCAATCCAGATGCGTTTGTTCAGTTACAATTCGAGTCAAGTGGATGTTTGACCTAATATTGGTCAAACTATCAGAAGTTGTTCAACTGCAAGTTACTTGTGCCAGTGGTTATTTCTTGGACAATGCGTTTTCAAAATTCAAGTTGTGTTATGTGTGAAGTCATCAGTTATCAAACAATGTCACGTGCAAAGTTTGGGCTGAATCTTCAGTTACAAGTTATCCAGTTGGTGCAAAAGTAGTCGTATCAGTGGCTTGTTGAAAAAATCAGAGTTTGCTGTGGGCTTAAAACCATCAATTCCATATCCATTTCACAAAAATATCCAATTCCATATCCATTTCACAAAAAAAATATCCAATAATCATTTTATAATTCATTTTCGATTCTTTTCCATTTCTCAAATATCCATTATCTTTTTTGTTGTTTAAATCATTTTTTTTAACCATTCCCAATTATTTTTTTCCAACTTCATTATCCATTTTTTATTTCATTTCCATAATCCATTTTTTTATTTTTAATATATATCCAATATTATCATCATATACAAATTACATAAACCATAATTTCATCCATTTATTTTATTAACATTTCCAAAATCTTTTTTTATTAGACTTTTTTTTTCTTTTCAGTTTTTTCTATACAAAAAGATAGCCCATTGTTTTGTTTTGCTAAGCTAAGCCCAAGCTATTCCACCAGCAAGAGCCAAAGCTACAACAAATACATCACGTGACAACCACTTCTTTTTTCCCAGCTCGTACCCCCAAGCCCCACACCAGCCAAACATCACACTTTCATCAAAACGCACGAGCTGCAACACACAAAACGACGCCCAGCTGCACAACAACTTCACTTAACATCAACAAGCTTCCACACGCCGTTTCCACACGTATTTCACATCACCATCATCCATCCCATGCCCAGGCCTCAGCTCATACAAAGTCGTACCAGCTTTTCACATGCACGAACAAGACTTCACTTTCAGCTACCAGCCAGCTTCACACCCACACGCTGAATTCACAACAGCCAACGCATCTGCCAAACTCCAGCTCGCATAGCCTTCACACATGACAACTTGCAAGCCGCCAGCCACACG
Source organism: Lathyrus aphaca (assembly GCA_963966055.1). NCBI lineage: Eukaryota > Viridiplantae > Streptophyta > Magnoliopsida > Fabales > Fabaceae > Lathyrus > Lathyrus aphaca. The sequence continues at coordinate 73,801,488 of OZ014523.1, forward strand.
AACATCAACATCACGCATCTGAAGCTGCATCACCAAAAGCAACACGTTGTGCACGCGGGTTTATCATATCAAAACGCAACGACCTACACGATCAAACGCAAACACAGCATCATGCATCCTTCGTGAACCAAAACACGAACCATAAGCATTCAAAACGCAGCAGAATAAATTCAAACGGCATCACCGAATCCATTCTCTCTATCTATAAATTGGACCACCTTCTTCACTCTTTCCTAAGCTTAAAAAGCTCACTAAACCCCTGCAAAAATAAAAAGCCAGTTCAAAAACTACATTCATTTTTTTCCAATTCAATTTCACAATTAACTTCATCAAATCAAAAAATCTGAATTGCCTTCACCAATAACACGAAAAGGAGAGTGCTAGAGAAGGATATTCGAGGTCTTGCTCGCCATTTTCGGAGGTAGATTGACATTTTCGTCGAAGCTTTGCGGTTCCGATTTGTTCATTGTGTGCAACGACGGGATAAGTTGATCGTGTATTTGAAATCTACTCTGTCTCCCGGTCGCATTGATGCCCTCACGGAGCTCCGCCGCTCCGATATGGCGGAGCTCCAAATTTCTCCCTCTCTTGATGAACAGTGGCGCAGCGTGAGAAAGAAGAAGAGGATCCTGTGTTTTCTTTGTTTTTCTCTTTTTTCCTTAATGATTTTTTTTAAAAGGCATAATTTGTGTTTGGTTGGGCTTTGCTATTTGATCCACATTCCCTTTTCTCACCCTCACTGCATGCGTTTTCACCCCCTCTCCCTTCATATCTCCATGTGACTTTTCTTTTTTTTTATTTGTTTTAATAATTGTTTCCTTTTGTTCTTTTTCTTTCTCTTATATTTTTTAAGTTACTTGCATTTAAATCTTTTGATTAAAAAAAAATATAATAAAAAGACCTTATGAATAAATTTGAAAATATTAGTGTTTCATTTGATTTTTTTAGGTCTATATCCACTTTTCTCTTAATTTTTTTAATTGGTTGATTTTTGAATGAATTCCATTTTTAGATCCACTCTCTTATTCATCTTATTTTCTTTTTGGTCGATGAGATCTCCGATTCGCGATTATTGGTTTTCGAAGATGTTTAATCTTCATTATTTCAAACCTATGGATAAATGATTTTGGATCATTTTCCATACTTTGGAATCGTGATAGGTTGCTTTCGATAACACAATGTGAAATCCCGATTAAGATTAGACCATTACCTTTTCTTTTCGTGTGACATGTTTTCGGAGAATGATCCATTATATCATTTCTCTAACATGTATTAGCACAAATATTTCCCACCTTAATTGGTGGTGGCCGGCCTCATTTGTAGGGTAATTACTCCGTAAATTACTCGGCGATTGCTTAACATAGACCTAAACTTGTCCCGAATTCGGAATAAGATCCACTTGGATCCGGTTGCCTCGATTTTGTTATTTTTGTTTCGTGGTTGTGCTTGATTAAGTTCATCATACCATTTATCATGTAAATATTATAATAATATTAATATACTAACATTTTAATTCAATCTCTCGCACCTTATCCTCTTTATTTCGATTTCTCGCTCCTTATCTCTCTTATTATGCTTCTATATCATTCATCATATTGCTTATTGTTTATATTGTTATGTTTGTGATTTTTCTTTTGTCCATTTGGACACAAAAACACTAATAACGGATTAAACCTCTAAAAAATTGGTGACCTTAATTTCGGACTATGGTTACTATCCTTAGCATGGGACTTGGAGTTGGACTTAGATTTTAGGATCTATCCCTTTGCTTGAGTTGTTACGGATTGAAGACTTTGGCTCCGATTAAGTTCACTTGTTCATGAAGATGGAAATCCGATTGTTTCAAAGAATGCTTGCCATATGGTTTGATCATTCTTCCTTTAGCTTTTATTTTCAAGTTTTAGGATAGTCCCTTCATCTCTTCCCATCTTCTTCAATTTTCAAATCTCCTTCCTCTTTTCAAAACTTTCTTTGTTTTCAAACTTCAAACATTTTTTGCAATCAAACCTTGACTTCGGTCATGTGCTTTTACCTTTTCATTTCATTTTCTTAATAAATGCTAAACCACATAAGCATATCGAAACTTTCTTCTCAAAAACTTTAAAACTTTCAAAACTCATTCAATTGTTTTTGTGCCCTCGCGCACGTTTCCTTTTTTTAACCATTTTTTTTGTTTAGATATGATTCATTCTTTCTAGCAGAATTATTCGCTAAAGAATGACGACTTATCTTTACATTTTAAAATCAATTCAACTCATTTGTCCTTTCACAATTTGTACCACGAACTACGGGGTTTTGATCTCGCATTGCACTTTGTGGGTACGTAGGCATGAAACGTTCGTCTCTTCAAACACAAAAATCTTAAAAAAACATTCTTCTTCTCATCTCTTCAATCTTTTTTCAAGCAAACCATTTCAAGCCAAAAATACAGTAAATATTTCAAAGGGTTCCCGTGGAGTACCACGGACAAGTCGGGTGCGTAAAACCTTCCCGATTTGTAACCAATCCCCTTACTCGTTCTCTGTTTGTTTCTTTTAGCTTTTGCTTTTAGATTCTTTAGGTTTTTGTTCGTTCTTTTTCCTTTTTCCTTTTGGAAATAAATAAAAGCGCGGTGGTGACTCTGTGTACCTTGAGTTAAGTTAATCAATATCTTACACTCACGATTTTACCGCTACAAGCTCCACAATTAAATAAAACAAGACAAGGAATGTCATTAACAAGACAATTACCCGCAACTATGGAATTGTCGCCTTTCGTCTTTCTAGCATCTATAGTATACACTCTCCCTTGAATCTGATTCTTTCTCTATGGACAATCCCTAGCAACATGTCCTTCCTTCTGACAATGGTAACAAATTACACCATTCTGCTCACACCTTCCAAAATGGTTCTTGTGACACCTGGAGCACAATGGAAGAGCACTATATCTAGGACTCGACACCTGTTTCCCTTTGAAGGGTTGAGGCCTCGGCCTAAAGGATTGATTGGCTCTTCCCCGCTCACCTTGAACCGCTCTCCCAGTACTGGCTTCTATTTGCACTTTCCTCAGACTATGTTCGGCAACATAGCATTGCCTCAACATCTCGGAATAGGTAGTGAATTCCCGTTGCAAGACACTATGCGAGATTTCAGCCCTTAATCCAAACAAGAAATGATCAATTTTCCTCCTTTCATCAGGGGCATACATAGCCTGTCTAGAGTAGGCCGCCATGTTCTCAAACTTCTCAGCATAACTGGCCAAAATCATGCTCCCCAACCTTAATTGTTGAAACTCAAACTCCTTTTGCATTCTCAAGGAACTCGGAAAATACTTATCCATAAAAATTGTCTTAAATTTATGTCACACTCTTGAAATTCTTTGTACCATCATCAGGTTTGAAGCACTCTCCCACCACCTAGCAGCGGGACCTTTCAACAGATGTGACACAAAGGTCACCTTATCCTCTTCCCCCCAAACCATGTTTTGGAAGATCCGCTCCATTCCTGCTACCTACTAATTATCGCTCCCGGGATTTTTATCCTAGTACAAAGGCGAAAGTGGCGCGGAAAGGTTAGAGTCGCCAGCCAGACATTTTTATCCCGAATGAATGGGAAAGGTAATGTTGCACAAACCTGAGGAAGAAGGAAAGGACAAGGCCTTGCGAACCAAAGATCTGAGTTCGGGAGTCGGTTACGAATTGAGAAGGTATTAGCACCCCAATCCGTCCGTCGTACCCGACGGGATCCACGCTTGCTTGTTTGTTTCAAAGGGTGAGAAATAAGAATGCTGCTGAATAAAACCGCTAACTGGAATGGAAATGAGAAATGAGAAGAGAACTGAAATAAGAAAATGGAAAGAAAAGGGGAAATGTAGGGAAAATAAAGAATGTGCTCGAACGGGCCCTACCCCGCTGCCTACGTACCTCATCGGGATAATGAGGATCAGAGTCGACGTAGTTCTCCTAACTAAGGCGGGAACTATTTGTTTGTATTTTTTATGCTGGAACTGCGTATGTCTATGCTCAGGTGTTGCAGGCTCGTCTGGTACGAGTGCGTTTACCGTCTTGCGAATGAGACAAGTCGTCGCGAGTTCGCGTTGTGAGTGAATGAGATGAGAAGAGAAGTTCCCGCAGGATAGTCGCTTGTTATTTGTTTTTTTGTCTTTTAAGAGAAGTATTTTGAATTTGTTTGTGAACTGTCTTGTACTAAGACCTATCCATCACGGGAAGTATTTACACCTCGCCCCGAAACAGGACGCGTATAAACACTCCGCAACAAAGTCTCGTGTCGTACAAGATTGTTCGGCTTTTATTAAATGTTTTATTATTTTCTTTGTGAGGAAATAAAGAATGACTCAAGTTGATAAAAGGACAGAATCTAAGGGACTAAGACTCAATCCTAATTTTGTTTATTTATTTACAAGTGGTCCTAATGGTTTGTGCGGTTTTCTAAACCTAATGGAAAAAGGAACTAGAAACTACTAGAATTCAACTTACTTCCTAAGGAAGTTAAGTTGATTCTAAGAACAATGGGGAAACCTATGCAAGTGAGAAATTCAAATAATAAGGCAAAAACATTAAAATTGGATTAAGAAGTAAAATTCTAAACAAAACAATTAAGGGCATGAAAAATAGTCCTATTTATTTATTCTAATCCTAATTAAAATGAAACTTAAGCCTAAATTCTAAACTAAAGTCAAACCTAATATTTTCCTTCTAAACATCCAAATTTAAACTAACCTAAGTCTATATTAAATTCTAAGACTAAATTTAAACTAAACCATATTTTTATATTGAACTTTATTTTCATGGCCTAAACTAATGGGAAATACACATAACAAAGCCTAGGAACTAATATTCTAAAAATATCTAAACTTCTGGAAAAATTATGAAAATTAAACCATGGGGACCTAAGATTACCTATAACATTTTACTAAAAGGAATCCTAAAAAATCCTATTTTTTATATGCCTAAAAATTGTTTATTTCCAGCTATGAATTAATTACTAATTTCTAAGGAATTAAGCCTCTAAACCTAAGATAAAATGATCTAAAAAATCCACAAAAATTAACCTAAGTCCTATTATGAGTCCTCTAAACATGGAAAAAAGAATGGGTGAAAAATCCTACTGGAAAAGGGAGAAATTAAATGAACAAAAATCATGTACAGCTAAAGAAATTCAATAAAAACTAATTGCAAGAAAAATTCGAAATTAAATCAAAAATAGCCAAAATTCAGAAAGTAAAAATACCAAAATTTCTAAATTGAATTATAGATCTATTTGATTTTTTTGGGAATTTTATAATGCTTTTTCCTATTTTTATTTGAATTATTTTTAAACTAATGCAAAACAAAAATAAAATTCTTAAAGAAAATGAAATGGGGTGGTTTTAGTAATCTTTTTTTAGTTGTTTTGTTATATGGGCCCAAAAGAGGGTGTTAGAAGCAGTGGAACAAGACCCAAAATGCTGCATTTGAGGGGAGGTGAAGAAATCAATTTTTTTATGTTGTTTTTGATGCGGGCCTAAAAGAAGAGAGTGTAACTAGCAAGAGGGCTAAGCCCAATATGCTGGGTGAAGGGGGAGGCGCCTTCAGCAAATTTCATGTTGTTTTTTGTGATGGGCTTCAAAAAGGGGGTACGAATAGCATCATTTTTATGTTGGTGCCATTATTGGAATCTTTGGAGAATTAATCAACTTAGTTATGGATTAATATTTCATTTTCTCAAAATTGACTGAGGTTTTATTAGCATTAAACGCAATTAAACCCAAAAAACTCTTAATGATCCTATTAATCTCATTCTTTATGATTACAACAATAAAAATTAAAAAGATAATAAATAAAATCTGAAAAGCTACCAAGAACCCTAATCCTCTTTCCCTTTCCCTCTTCGCCGCCATCGATACCTCCCTATTCATAAACATTATCTTCTTTTCTCCTTTCAGCCACCGTCCTCAACTTTCTCAGCCGGTTCGCCGCCCTATCTCCACCCTAACCTTCTGCTTCTTCTTCGATTAGCCACCACCATCACCTTCTTCCCTAAACATCTTCTTCTCCTCTCCGAAACGAATCTGAGACAGAGCAAACCTACCCTAACTCTCTTCCAATTTGAAACCGGAACACAATACTAACCTAATCTCTCTTTGTTTTCTCGAATCCGAAAAACTTAAACCTTAACCGCCAAGAACACCTCGCAGGAAAACCATAGCTCCTCGCCGCCAAGGACTCGGTTCCACCAAGGACTCCTCCTCACTCCTAAATCAACTTAACAACACCCAATCTCTATTTGCTCGAACGACACCATACTCACACTCTCAAATTATCACCATCGACAGATTGCAGATTAGAAGTGCAAGAATAAACACAAGGCCGATTCCGACGCACCATCAGCACAAGGACAACACAATAGTGATATAAGAATAGTTCGTACCTTGTATTTTCGTTGACGATGAAGACGCAAAGGATGCTTCGGTAAAAAACGAGACGACGCTCTGTCAGGTACGAGTTCCAACTTCTCTTCTTATCTTTCTTCTGCTTCTCTGCTTGAACTATGAACTTTGATGAAGATTGAAATTGAGTTGATAATAATTTTGCAGTGGAGATTTCTCGAAAAGAAGTTACGGATTCGATGGAAGGTATGCGAAGACGTTGCGGAATTGGACTCAACCTGCGGATTCGTTGCTGAGATGGTGGTGATGAAGTGAGGTAGATAATCGAAGGTGATGAGGAGTTGATGATAATTGATGAAGAATATAAATGGAGAGTGAAGATTGATAATGAAGTTTGTTTATGAATTTGGATGAAGGTCAAGGAAAGGATTGAATGCAACGCAGAATAATGGTTCAGAGTGAAAGTAAAGAAGAAAATGATAATGGAGTTGAAGTCTCTGAAAACAATGGTGAAGAATGGATTGGAGAGAGATGAATGAATGTTGAATGGAAGATCAGAAAAGAAAAAAAATGGTTGCAAAAAAATTAGATGAAGGATCTGATCCTGATTTATAGAGCTAGATTCAGTTTCTGATCTAGAAGGTTCTTCAGGTAAAATACAGTTATTGAATTCGGTTATGGTTGTTATGGTATAACCGAATTCGTTTTTTTTTTATGATTTTGATTTTTTTATGTTATCATCACTTTCACCTCCAGCTTTAGCTCTCTGTTATGAAGTTTTTCATTGACCTGTTTCTGGTGAAATTCGGTTAGGGTGAATGGTTAGTGGGTTCAGTTAGTTATAGATTTTTCCTAATTTCCTTCTGTTATGGTTGTTATTTCTTTTTGCAGGGTCACACCTTTTCTGCATCCTTGAAAAGCTGAAGCATAGACATTTGCCGCGGGATACATTGCTTTGGTCTTTACGATTTCGGAGGCTACAGAATCTGGAGGAAACTCATCGGCCAAGGCACAGGATGACACAGTCCCTTGATGCTACAATCGGCTTTTTCTTTTTGTAATTTTTTCTGCCTATCCTTTAAAGAAATTGACCTGATAAGAACCCCCTTGTTTCGGCCTTCACCATTGGGTCCAGTTGAAACATCATTCCTGCTAATAGCAGCTGAAATAGATAATAAGGGAACTGATATAAGCTTATCAGTAGAAGTAGCCGTAAGGGTCCAAGTGATATTTGATGTAACTTTGTTACTGTCTGCCATGTAATTCATTCCAACTGTTATGGAATTTTGAGAACTAACATTTTTTTGGTTAATTTCTGTCAATAATTGCTATGATTGAATTCTTCAACTAACAATTTCCATTCCCTTTTCAAGATTAATCTTTTTTAAAAAAAACATAACTTTCATCGACTCTATGAGCACATAATCAGGCATAACACACAAAACCGTGAAAATGAAACACTAAGTTTCTTGAGAATAGAATAAAAATGACGATCCCCCCAAATCCTTAAGTTTAAGCAGCCAAGCAATCTCATAAGTCTGGAAAACTAATGCTCAAGCCAACCTTAGATGTGGATGTCGTTGTCGTTTCTTTTTTTTTGAAAAGTTCTTTTTTAGGAAGTAAAATTAATCTCCAATTTCTACAGAGCAGTTCTTGGGATTAATCTTGGACTTGCAACACTAAAGCCTTTTTATTAATTGCCATGTTGTGTTTCAACAAGGAAGAAGTAAAAGAAACGTCAAAACCGAAACATCCTCCATCACTTTTCATGGTTCACACCAACCTATTCGGCTTTGGATAAAAGTCCAGTTATGTCATTTCCAATTCTGTTCAACGACTATGGCACCCTCACATTATAAAACTTGACAGATGTAACTAAAGCCCACAAACAAATTCTCACAAATTAAATGAAATAATTACATCAAGTATCTCTTGAAGTTGTCGAGACATCCCCTTGGTCAGATGAAAAGTTTACTTGAAAGTCGCACGAATGATCCATAAAATCCAATACAATATTTTCAACATTTGGGCCGACTAATTTGTAGAAGATCTCCCTGCTGTTGGGCTCAACCATTTTCCCAGACTTGAATTTAAAGTACATACTCAAATGGGCTTATGATAATCCTTGAATGCCCTTGAATTCCTTTAATTTGAGAAAGGGACTCGAACAAATTGAACAAAAAATAGGAGTTTGGGATACAGACAATGGACCTCGAATTTGTTTGAATCACGAATGAAATGTGATTATTGATAATGCAATGGACACTTGAATATGGATCATAACACCACAAGGAATTCCACGCAATTCCCAAATTCATTTCATAAGCCCCCACGAATCCAGACCAATCTTTAACATATCAGACCTCAATTGGTAGAGCTCCCTTCCAATCATATCATGAGAAAGAGCTACAAATTCTCCTTGAAATATCCAATGATGAAGAAAACAACTCGAGAAGTTACCCTCTTATTCAAAGCGAATTTGATTGAACATTTCCAAGCGAATGTTCTCCCTCATTTATATCCCTGATAGACATGGATAAGGTATGAAACCCTAATCCTGTAAAGCCTCAATCACATGCCTTATGAAACAATGAAATGCACTAGTATGATGGAAATGATTTAGTGAGTAATGCAGATGAATGCGAAATGATAAGCCAGTTAAAGTAAACAAAAGAGGGCAAATTTTGAGGTATTACAGCTGCCCCTATTCAATCATCTGCAGACTTGAATGGATAACTGCAATGGCTTTTAGACGTTCAAGGTATGGAGTGATTGAATACTAGAATAAAACCTGAAAATTTGCACACTGAAGGTAGTGGAAATGCCATCTGCCCATTTATTTATTTATGTATTTTTTTGATTTTGATCTCTGAATAGGTGGGAATATGCTGGGAATATGCTGGGAAAAGTGCCATCCTCGAACGACAACTCATACGGGATCCTCGGATCCAATACTAGAACCCTCCTCGAATAGAAACAGAATGGTATACCGGCCGCAGGCGATGACCATCAACAAAAAAGACTGAACCTCGGACAAACTTTGCAAAAGAGACAAACTGACCTCGACCAGTAAGCTCAAAAAAAGTGAACTACTATCCTCGAATAATAGCCACACAAAACAAAAACAAGACCAACCGCAGAAGGACTTGAAGAAAAGAATGCCATCCTCAAATGACAATCCAGAAGATCCTCGGATCTAACACGAAACCATCCTCGAATGGAGACGCAAAGGTATACCAGCCTCGACTGATAACCAAACACAAAGCTGACCTCGGACAGACTTTGCAAAAGAGACAAACTGACCTCGACCAATAAGCTCGAAAAGTGAACTACTATCCTCGAATAATAGCCACACAAAACAACAAAAACAAGACCAACCGCAGAAGGACTTGAAGAAAAGAATGCCATCCTCAAATGACAATCCAGAAGATCCTCGGATCTAACACGAAACCATCCTCGAATGGAGACGCAAAGGTATACCAGCCTCGACTGATAACCAAACACAAAGCTGACCTCGGACAGACTTTGCAAAAGAGACAAACTGACCTCGATCAATAAGCTTGAAAAGTGAACTACTATCCTCGAATAATAGCCACACAAAACAACAAAAACAAGACCAACCGCAGAAGGACTTGAAGAAAAAGAAATGCCATCCTCGAATGACAAATCAAAAGATCCTCGGATCTAACACGAAACCATCCTCGAATGGAGACGCAAAGGTATACCAGCCTCGACTGATAACCAAACACAAAGCTGACCTCAGACAGACTTTGCAAAAGAGACAAACTGACCTCGATCAATAAGCTCGAAAAGTGAACTACTATCCTCGAATAATAGCCACACAACAAGAAATGCCATCCTCGAATGACAAATCAAAAGATCCTCGGATCTAACACGAAACCATCCTCGAATGGAGACGCAAAGGTATACCAGCCTCGACTGATAACCAAACACAAAGCTGACCTCAGACAGACTTTGCAAAAGAGACAAACTGACCTCGATCAATAAGCTCAAAAAGTGAACTACTATCCTCGAATAATAGCCACACAACAAGAAATGCCATCCTCGAATGACAAATCAAAAGATCCTCGGATCTAACACGAAACCATCCTCGAATGGAGACGCAAAGGTATACCAGCCTCGACTGATAACCAAACACAAAGCTGACCTCAGACAGACTTTGCAAAAGAGATAAACTGACCTCGATCAATAAGCTCAAAAAGTGAACTACTATCCTCGAATAATAGCCACACAACAAGACCAACCTCGGAAGGACTTGAAGAAAAGAAATGCCATCCTCGAATGACAAATCAAAAAGATCCTCGGATCTAACACGAAACCATCCTCGAATGGAGACGTAAAGGTAAACTGGCCGCAGGCGGTAACCAGAAACAAAGAAAAATAGGACAAGATGGAACGGGGTCGTTGTACATAAACGAGAGCCCAAGCAAACAGGACCATTGTACAAAACGGGAACCTGCGACGCGACTGCTGTACCAAACAAGACGCGGAATGAGTGACAAACATTGACTTGAAAAGACAAGGATGTCTGAAAATGATATTGGTAACCTCCATGCGGAGTACTTTAGGTTGAGAAGATATTATAGGTTGTACGTAATATACCTCAAAACTGGCCCATGCTGGTATGCATATGTTTGAATTTATGGCGTAATGCTCCATGATGATGGAAATGCTACGCTTTGGAGGATGCAAATGTAATGATGATTATGCGTATGCAAGATGCAAAGGAACTCGCAGAAAGGAGATTGCAGGCATCCCAGATAGCTTGACTGGGGAGAAACGATGATCACTACATTGATCTGGTTCATCCTGATGAGGGGGAAACAACTCTGCGGGGAAAACTGTTAATAATTCACCGGCTCCGAACAGCCGCCACTGCCAAAAATAAATTGGACTTTGAGATTGGAGCGCCAAGACCCTGCTGGAGATGGACCCTTCTTGAACTCTAGTGGGGAAGTGAGGACCCCCTGGCTTGGCTGAGAACCAAAGGCATGACATTGCTGAGGAAGCAACTGCTGGGGAGGCAAAACACTCCTTATACTGCTGGGAATTGCCCCTGTCTGAAGGGAAGCTTCTACTTGGGGACGACACCCACTCTCTGCCACCTTGCTGGGTGAAATTTCAACCTCCAAATGGCTGGGGATGATGGGAAACACCCTGGGAGACACCTGTTTTTATTCAAACAAAAGGGAATGCTCATCCTGGATAATAGTTGTTAGCTTTGTTAGCAACACCAGTACCTGTACCTGCATGATCACAATCGATAATACCTGCAACATAGAGAGTTAGTTCGGGACCCGCTTGCCCCAGGCTCATAGCATGAATCATTGTCTGGGCATCTCGACACCCTTTCAGAGTTGTATTAAATGTTTCTACTCTCCTGCACGAGTTAGAAAGCATTCAAATGTTCATAACACAATGCAAGTTACCATTTGCTAGACGTTTTCACAATCAATCAATGTTAGATGAAAAAAGCAAAAACAAAGAAGCAAAGCAGTCAAATTGACTGAAGTTGAATTTTTATTGACTTGGAAAGGTGGCCCTGAATAGGCAATACAAAGGAAGCAGTTCCCTGGAATGAGGGAACAACTAAAAAGAAAAACAAACTATCCTATTGGCAATGTGAGAAGTGAATCTCATCAAGTCTCAACCCAGTTATGACTCGTATGTCTTCAAGACGCTCCGCTCGCTCTGCCTCTTGAGAAAAAGTAAGTGAACTGATCTTCAACCCTTAGGATAGCCTCAACTGTAGGTAGGTCATGGATCTCACAGATCGCAGTCATTCGTGTTAATCCCTCTTTTGCGTGGATCGCCCTTTCAGGTTTTCAATCCACCGGGATACCTTTTTTTGCCTGAGTTGTCCGATGTGGCTTTTCAACTCAGCGGGTGTACATTTTTTTCAAGATTTCCCTAACTTTTGCCCGAGCCTTTTATTCTGTTTCTTGCTCACCGGGATGCCCATTTTTGCCTGGATCTTTATTCTGTCTTTATCCAGCGGGTCCTTTTTACACGAAGTATTTTCTTACTGCGTCTGCGTTGACAGGGGATTGGAAGTCTTCTCCGTCCATGGTTGTCAGCATTAAGGCTCCGCCTGAGAAAACCTTCTTAACCACGAATGGTCCTTCATAGTTGGGTGTCCACTTTCCCCTGTGATCGTTGAGAGGAGGAAGAATCCTTTTCAGCACTAAGTTTCCTGGCGTGTACCTCTGTGGTCGCACCTTCTTGTCAAAAGCTTGCTTCATTCGTCGCTGATACAACTGTCCATGGCATACAGCTGCTAGACGCTTCTCTTCAATGAGGCTCAATTGATTATATCTGGATCGGAGCCACTCAGCTTCATCTAGCTTGATATCCATCATCAACCTCAACGAGGGGATTTCCACTTCGATTGGTAAGACTGCCTCCATACCATACACCAATGAGAATGGAGTTGCCCCAGTTGAAGTGCGTACTGATGTCCTATACCCATGCAACGCAAATGGTAACATCTCATGCCATTCTTTGTACGTCACAACCATCTTCTGCACAATTTTCTTGATGTTTTTATTAGCCGCCTCGACGGCGCCATTCATCTTCGGACGATATGGAAAAGAGTTGTGGTGTTCTATTTTGAAGTCTTGACACAAGTCGGCCATCATCTTGTTGTTGAGATTAGAACCATTATTAGTAATGATCCTTTCAGGGACTCCGTACCGGCAGATGATGTCTCGTTTAATAAATCGGGCGACCACTTGCTTAGTGACATTGGTATAGGACGCCGCTTCAACCCACTTCGTGAAATAATCAATAGCAACTAGGATGAAGCGATGACCATTAGAAGCTGTTGGCTCAATCTTGCCAATCATATCGATGCCCCACATAGCGAACGGCCATGGTGAAGACATGACACTCAACGGATTCGGAGGCACATGGACCTTGTCGGCATAAATTTGACACTTATGGCATTTGCGGGAGTACTTACAGCAATCAGATTCCATGGTAATCCAATAGTATCCCGATCTCAACAATTTCTTGGCCATGGCATGTCCTCCAGCATGGGTACCGAAGGAGCCTTCGTGAACCTCCTGCATTAACATGTCTGCTTCGTGTCTATCCACGCATCTGAGCAGCATCATGTCGAAGTTCCGTTTGTACAGCACACCGTCTTGATTCAAGAAGAAACCCCCTGCCAGTCTTCTAAGAGTCTTCTTATCCTTACTAGATGCCCCAGCCGGGTATTCTTGAGCCTTCAGGAATTGTTTGATGTCATGGTACCAAGGCTTGTTATCTTCACCATCATCAACTGCGAAGACATAAGCAGGTCTTTCAAGACGGGAGATCGAAATTCGAGGCACGAAATTCTCTTGGCAAACTTTAATCATGGACGACAAAGTTGCGAGAGCATCGGCAAATTGGTTTTCGTCTCTAGGAACATAGCTCAACTTGACTTTGGTAAAGAAAGTTAACAGCCTTCTGACATAATCTCTGTAAGGAATCAAACGAGCTTGATGAACCAGCCATTTGCCATTGACTTGATTTACCACCAAAGCAGAATCTCCGAAGATCTCAAGGTTCTTGACTCGCAAGTCTATTGCCTCTTCGATCCCCATGATACAAGCTTCATACTCCGCCTCATTGTTAGTGCATTCGAAAGTCAACCGAGCGGCTAAAGGTGTGTGAACCCCTTCTGGCGAGATAATAACAGCACCCACTCCACTTCCATTCATGTTTACAGCCCCGTCAAATATCAACTTCCATCTGGATTCAGGGTCAGGCCCCTCCTCCGAAAGTGGTTCTTCGTAGTCTTTCGACTTGAGGAACATGATGTCCTCATCCGGAAACTCAAACCTCATGGGTTGATAATCATCGATCGGCTGCTGGGCCAAGTATTCTGACAACACACTCCCTTTGATCGCTTTTTGTGAAGTGTATTGTATGTCATACTCCGTTAGTATCATCTGCCAACGGGCCACTCTTCCTGTCAAAGCCGGCTTCTCGAAGATGTATTTCACAGGATCCATCTTGGAAATTAAGAGAGTAGTATGAGTCAGCATGTACTGTCTTAGTCGGCGAGCAGCCCATACCAAAGCGCAGCAAGTTTTCTCGAGTAGTGAGTATCGCGTCTCACAATCGGTAAACTTTTTGCTAAGGTAATAAATGGCGTGCTCTTTTCGACCAGACTCGTCCTGCTGACCTAGCACACATCCCATCGATCCTTCAAGCACAGTAAGATACATAATCAGAGGTCTCCCTGGCACTGGAGGCATAAGAATTGGTGGTTCTAATAGGTATTCTTTGATTCGGTCAAAGGCTTGCTGACAGTCTTCGTTCCATTTAATGGCCTGATTCTTCCTCAGAAGCTTAAAGATGGGCTCACACGTGGCCGTTAGGTGAGAAATAAACCGTGCAATGTAGTTTAGTCTCCCTAAGAAACCACGCACTTGCTTTTCAGTCTTTGGCTCAGGCATTTCTTGGATAGCTTTCACCTTGGCTGGATCAACCTCAATTCCTCGTTCACTAACAATGAAGCCGAGTAACTTGCCAGAACGAACCCCGAAGGTACACTTATTCGGATTCAACCTCAGTCTGAACTTCCGAAGCCTGTCAAACAATTTTTCTAGGTTAACCAAGTGCTCTTTCTCTGTTTGGGATTTTGCTATCATATCATCAACATAAACCTCAATTTCATGATGGATCATGTCGTGAAATAACGTCACCATCGCCCGTTGATAGGTAGCTCCTGCATTCTTCAAACCAAATGGCATAACCTTGTAACAAAAAGTGCCCCAAGGAGTGATGAAAGTTGTCTTTTCCATGTCCTCGGGAGCCATCTTGATCTGATTATAGCCTGAGAATCCGTCCATGAAGGAGAACACGGAAAACTGAGCAGTATTATCGACTAGTACATCTATGTGAGGTAGAGGGAAATCATCTTTGGGGCTGGCCCTATTCAAATCCCTGTAGTCCACACACATCCTGACTTTTCCATCTTTCTTGGGAACCAGCACAATGTTAGCAACCCACGGAGGATAACTGTTCACGGCCAAGAAGCCAGCATCAAACTGTTTTTGCACTTCTTCTTTTATTTTAATTGCCATGTCTGGACGCGTGCGCCTCAACTTCTGCTTTACCGGAGGACAATCTGCTCTGAGAGGTAACTTGTGTACCACAATGTCAGTGTCTAAACCCGGCATATCTTGGTAGGACCATGCGAAGACGTCAACATATTCTTGAAGCATAGCAATCAAACGAATCTTGACAGATTCTTCTAATGCAGCTCCAATCTTGACTTCTTTCTTGTCTTCTTCAGTACCCAGGTTTATTACTTCGACATCTTCTTCGTGCGGTTGAATCATCTTCTCCTCCTGTTTAAGCAGTCTGGCCAATTCTTCGGGTAGATCGCAGTCCTCTTCACCTTCCTCAGCGGCTTGATAAATTGGATTGTCGAAGTCATACTCAGCCATAACAGGGTCGTCATTGATAAGATCCGATGACGAGCACCTGCATGAATGGTGATTCATGCAAGGCTTTAGCAACAATTTGAGAAAATGAGAAACATTGCCATTTTAAAACTTTTCTTTCTTTTTGAAAAACAAAAGTAAAAAATGAAAGACAAAGAACAACATGAATGAGTGTGAAACGTCAATTTTATTTATGATTGTGTTAATGAACAAATGAACCCTTACAAAGAGCCACTATGCCTCGGGCAAGACATAATGCTTTAATACAGGAAAAACAGAAACAAAACATTATTACTCTTTGAAAGAGGTGACCGAAATAAGCCTTTCCGATGTCTAGTTGCTAAGATGAGTTCCTGGAGCGGCAGGCCTGATCCATTCATCTAAGTCACAGTCACTATCGACAGCGTCATCCTGCACCGCACTGATGTTTCTGTAGTCTACCACTCCCGCACTTGTGAAAGTGACCGGGCTCTGACAACCTTTAGCACTTGGTTCAGACAAAGATCTTCCAGGGTGATAGCCAATCCCGAACATGTCTTTCTTCTCTGGCACTTCTACCGGACTGCCCCAGCCTTCTCGTATTCCAGATTCTACTAATTCAAGCGCTTGTTTATAAGAGGCTATGGAAACCCCTTTCTTCGGTACTTCAGGAGAAGTTGCCACTGCGGATGCTTGCTCAGACTTCAAGGGCTCAAAAGCCTGACATGGGGTCTCAACTATTTCGCCATCCATCTCCACATATTTGAATGAAGCTAGATGACTAACAAAGATATCTTCTTCCCCACTGACAGTCACAACCTGACCTTCCCAGACAAACTTTAGCTTCTGATGGAGTGTAGACGATACCGCTCCTGCCGAATGTATCCAAGGTCTTCCGAGTAAACAGCTATATGCAGGTTGTATATCCATCACGTAGAACGTGGTATTGAAGACCTGTGGACCTACCTTGATGGGTAATTCCACCTCTCCAAACACCGATCTTCTCGACCCATCAAATGCTCGAACTACTAGATCACTGGGCTTTAGAACCACTCCATCATAGTCCAACTTCATCAGTGCTTTCTTGGGCAAGACGTTCAAAGATGATCCAGTATCTACCAACACGTGGGAGAGTACTGCACCCTTACATTCCAGAGATATATGCAATGCCCGATTATGAGCACGCCCGTCAGAAGTCAAATCCAAGTCTGTGAAACCCAATCTGTGACTGGCGTTGACGCTGGACACCACCGCTTCTAACTGATTTACAGAAATATCCTGAGGTACGTATGCCTTGTTCAGAATATTTAGGAGAGCTTTCATGTGAGAGTCAGAACACATGAGCAAGGACAAGATGGAGATCTTCGACGGCGTCTGTTGCAGATGGTCCACAATCTTGTAGTCACTCTTCTTGATGATCCTCAGGAATTCTTCAGCTTCTTTATCAAAGGTGAGGTCTGGATCAGTTGATGGCGTAGGATCATTGACAACTACTGGCTGCTTCCCTCTTGCTCTAGCTTGGGCTTCGGCAGTATCTCTGGGTGGTATCACATTGTTTCTCAGTGTTTCAGGCGCAAACAACCTTCCACTTCTAGTAAAGCCCCCTACTCCAACATTTTCTACTTGAGCTGGAGTTATACTAGTCGTGGCCAACTCTTGCCTCTGGCCGTTGCAGTATACTTCACCACCATAATTCCAAGGAACAGCTCTATCACTTTGGTACATTACGGGTCCAGCAGTGGTAATGGTTACTGGTGCCACCTTGGCCCGTGAAGGAACTTGAGATGGATCATAAAAGATAGTTACTGTGGAGACTTCACTTTCTTTTACAATCTTGTCAAACTGCAACACTCCTTCATCAATGATGCCTTGGATTCCGGCCTTCAACCGTTTACAACCGTTGGCAGCTTCAGCACATTCCGGACAATCTTCCTCGCATCCAGGGAAGATACCTTTCTTCAACAAGCAAACCTTGATAGCAATCAATGAAGTCTGCAAGTCGTCAACATCACCCACCAAATTCAGGTTCTCCCCTTCATCAATTGCACCAACCGTACCCTTGTGAGGAGGCATAGGGTTCTGAAGTACATTAGGAGAAGGAGCAAAATTAATTGCCTTAGTGTCCAGTAAGTCCTGAACAACGTGCTTCAATGCTTTGCAGTTCTCTGAAGTATGGCCGGGAGCTCCGGAATGAAATTCACATCTAGCATTTAGGTCATAACCCTCAGGAATTTGGCCTAGCTTCGGCGGTTGCAAAGTTCGGAGTTGAATCATCTGAAGCTATAAGAGATTCTTCAAAAGTTGTGAGTAAGACATCGGTGGAGCTTCAAAATGTCTATCTTTCGGCCTCTGAGGGTAGTATGGACGAGGGGCTCTTTGCTGATACCCTTGTGAGCGCTGCGACTGTGGAAGTTGGACCTGCTGTTGAACGGGTGGAGTTGAAATAGTGACAGAGGCCACTTGCTGATGATATCCTTGGTTAATCACTCCCCTCTGCGCGTACACTGCACCTGTTTCTCCTTCCCTCCTTTTCACAAAGGGTTTCTTGATACCAGACCCTGAAGCACCTCCATTCTGAATTTTCCCCTGTTTGAGCCAGCTTTCTATTCTTTCTCCAGTCAAGATAATGTCCGAGAAACCAATCGAGGAACAACCAGCCAGCCTTTCCATGAAATGCCCTGGGAGGGTATTCAGGAAAAGGTCGACCATCTCTCTCTCCAATAAAGGTGGTTGCACTGGGGCGGCTACCTCGCGCCACCTCTGTGCATAATCTTTGAAGCTCTCCGAGCTCCTCTGCGTCAGGCTCTGAAGCTGAGTGCGACTGGGTGCCATGTCAATGTTGTACTGATATTGCCTGAGGAAGGCTTCTCCCAAATCCTTCCAGCTTCTAATAGAGCTCCTCTCCAGCTTCATGTACCACTCCAAGGATCCTCCGGAGAGACTGTCCTGGAAGTAGTACATCCAGAGTTTTTCATCTCGCGTGTGGGCCGCGATCTTCCGGTAGAAGGCCTGCATGTGAGTTTTCGGGCAGGAGCTGCCGTTGTATTTATCAAAAGCTGGTGGTCTGAATTTGTGTGGAATGACCACCCCAGGTACTAAACCTATGTCCGACACATCAATCCCCAAAGTGTCTTTGCACTCGAGGGCCTTGACCTTCTCCGCAAGCACCAAGAAGTCATTAAGATTTCCATCACCGTCGAAACCCATGTCATTGTTGAAATACTGGAATTGGTCCTCCTGCCTGCCGTGCACAGGAACGAACGTTGCCATAGCTGGATCTGGAACATGAGGTCCACCTGGGCCGTTGTTGACGTTGGGAGGAGCCCCTAGCCCGCCGGAAGTGGTCGCCTGAGCATTAGTATTAGGAGGAGTTAACCCTTGAATTGCATTTCTCAGCTCTTGTTGCCCCTGGGCCATCCCTTGCATCAGGGTCATAAATTCTGCCATCTTGGTACGGACTTCATTGAGCTCTGTCTGCATAGCGTCCATGGTTGTTCTTTGATTGCTGCGGGTCGCGTACCGATGAGGGATATTTGGTCTTGGTGGCTCTCGCAATCTTTTCCTGAAACACAGATAAGTTAAGCACCCCGAAGAAAAACCTGCAAAGACAAAGACAAAATGCAAATGATGCGTATGCAATGCAATGTGTTCCTTTTATTCCTGAGACTTTTCCCGTTTCCAGTCCTGGCATTAAGAAGATAATAATTGGGAAGAAGATCCAAGCAATATTCACATATAATGACGGCTGTGGAGAATTGGTGCTCATTACCCCGTGTCGGTGCAACAAATAACGAACAAGAGATTCAGAACAAATCAATCATATAAACCGGAGTTTGAAAATACAAAGTCCCCGAAGGGTGCCAATCACAATAACAACAAAAGTACATCAAATATAAGGAATCCCACAACAAGCCTGTGGGTAATCCAAGTACAATAATATGAAATTAAACCCTAGGGAACTCTAAATCTCGCAATCTCCAGCTAAGGTGCTTGACGCTCTGGAACAGCTGAACTACATCTGGATGACCGGGCTCCTGGATGAGTCTCTGGATGAGGAGGTCCCTCGTATCAGAAGAAGCGTGTAACTCCTCAATCTGCTGTAGGAATGCTGTCTCATTCTCTTTGCTTTGACTCGACTCGGCCTTCGACCTCTTCACATCAGCTTTCAACTTCAAGTCTTCAATTTCCTTTTGAGCTTCCTTCAATGCTTGCTGACTTTCTACTAAGCGTTGGAGACGACCCTTCTCTTGATTATAAGCCTTCCTGAGGAGTTCTTTCTGCCCATCCAAAGAATCCTGAAGACTCTTAATTTCCAGTTCATGCTTGACATCTAACTCCTTTTGCTTCTTCAAATGGTCGGCCCATTTTTATTGCCATAAGGTAACAGCTTCATTGGCTTCACTCAGATCTTTCTTCTCTCTTCGGCGCTGGGCCGTCTTGTGAGTCTCAGCTAACCCTTTTTTCGGAAGTAAAGCTCTCTCTCTTCGAAGTCCTTCTGCTTGAGACGAACTGCTTCCTCGGCTTGTACAGCTCTATCTTCTAACTGACGGTTCTGAATCATCAGTTTCTGACAAGAATTATAAGCCTCCTGATTCTCCAACCTAAGCTGCTTGACCAAAGCTTCTAACTTCTGATAATCCTCCAAAGGCACCGTGGTAGGTGGTGGTAACGGTGCAGAGAAAGGGATTAGAGTCACTTGGGCCTTTTCTCTTACCCACGCTTCAAACTCGGGAAACATTTGGTTATTGCTCCTGCCCAGGCGATCTATACCCTTTCTATTAACCAGTTTCCAAGCACCTGCAGCCTCCCGCACCAATGGGAGATTATCCTTCACAGAAAAATAAAAGGTCTGATCCAACTCTGAATCCTTGGGAACATTCTTCAAAGCGTATCCTAATTGTCTTCTCAAGAGTATGGGGTTGTAGTTAATGCACCCAGCTACTCCTAAGAGGGGAACATTAGGATACCTTCCACAGCTGGAGATAAGCTCTTTCCCTTTTATCCTTAGAGTGAACCATCTGATGTCTTTGGCAGTCAACGTGTTGAGCTTTTGCGAACATATTACTTTGGGATCCGTGAACACTCCAGTAATAGGGATGTGCCTCATAAACCATGTGTAGAACAACTGAGCACAACATCTAACCAAGCCGCCTCGTCTCTTCTCATTCCTATAGTGCACTGAATAATACAAGTCACCTAGGAGAGTAGGTACCGGATTCTTCAACACAAACAAATGAATAGCATTTATGTCCACAAACTTGTCCATATCAGCAAACAAAACTATCCCATACACAGATAATGCCAAGATGGCGCAAACTGAATCCCACTGCTTTTCCACGACACATTCTTCAGCTCTTCTGACCAGAAACTCTAAGGGAAAACCAAGCACTCCTGCCTTGGTGGCAACCAAATTAGCAGATACTTCTGATGGACTCAAATAAAGAGCCTTAGCAATGTCGGCGTGAGTCGGCCTTGTCATTTCTGAATTGAAAGGAATCTGATCTTTGATTGGTAGTCTCAAAATCTCAACATACTCTTCTAGCAGTGGTCCTAGCTGGAAATCTGGAAATGTGAAGCATCGGAGTCTAGGATCATAGTACTGTAGCAAGGTATGAATGGCACTCTTCTGCGAACTATCCAGGCTGAACACCATGTCCAAAACGTCACCATACTGCTGTTTGAAGAAATCCAAATGACTCGGGGTAATGAGAGACACCATCTGCTTGAGCAAGTCCACCTTAGTATCAAAAAACTTGTAGAAAATATTCTTCTTCCTGACGTCTTCCATTCTGAAGCAAAGATATGACCAGGAACTGGGAGTAATGCAAACCCTGAGAATAAAAGAAACACAAATGATTAATGATGATATGATGCTTATGCAAGGCAAGGCATGTGATCAGTGAAGTGTCTGTGATGTGCCAATCAAATAATCAGGTGTCGGTGCAAGGTCCATATATCACAATAATCATCCCTCTGATCCGGGATCCATATCTTAAGAACAGAAATCCAGATCACAAAACTGAACCAAAGGCAAAGTGGGTATGCTGAAGGTATTAGGGTTCCTGCAAACCTGTAAACCCCTTCCCAATCTCACGGGTGTGCTACCCGGGTCAACATCACGGACTCTCAAAGCCGAATAGCAATAATACATTCACCATTTCCGAGAAATGGCTCATGACCAAATCAGGGAATCGGTTTAGCATTATGTACTACGCAGGGAGGTCTCAGTTGAGTCCGGAAAAAACAAGTATCCCTCACAAGTCTCCAGCTTCAAGCACTGAATCGAGAAACAATAGTACATTCATCCCGAAGGGTACAATACTATCGTCATACGAACAGTTTGCTTTAACTGAATTCCTATGAGAGAACCAGGCCATCCTATGCGAGTTCCCAATGGACCCTCGGATGCGAGTGGGTTTGCCAAAAAATGTGGTCTGCCACTGTCATCACTGGAGAGGGGTGTTCCTATTAAGGTCCTCGAAGATCGGTCACCATATGCATATAACTATCAAGGTCGTACCCTGAAGTGAGGTAATCCCCACACAGGATAGTTCCAAGACGGTCGCAATCTGGGTGTGGAACACATCGCCACCCATCATGGTGAGATACCATAAGAGTACAATGTCTGTCCACGCTAATCCTATGGTGCACTCAAGCCGGCTAGTTGGCTTATCTCACAGTAACTCCCAACCCACAGAAAAAATGAAAACCAGCACAGCCAGACAGTCCAGTATAATATGATGCATGGAAAATAAAATACTGAAAGCGATAAATAAATGCGGTAAAGTAAAGCTGTAAAGAACTGTAAATACAAACAGTAAAGCTAAACTAAAGCACACAACATCAAACAGATAAACACCCAAAGAAACAAAACCAAACAGGAGCTAGGATTGACTCTACAAGGGAAACCGGAAGAATCAGGTTAGTCCCCAGCAGAGTCGCCAGCTGTCGCTCCCGGGATTTTCATCCTAGTACAAACGCGAAAGTGGCGCGGAAAGGTTAGAGTCGCCAGCCAGACATTTTTATCTCGAAGGAATGGGAAAGGTAATGTTTCACAAACCTAAGGAAGAAGGAAAGGACAAGGCCTTGCGAACCAAAGATCTGAGTTCGGGAGTCAGTTACGAATTGAGAAGGTATTAGCACCCCAATCCGTTCGTCGTACCCGACGGGATCCACGCTTGCTTGTTTGTTTCAAAGGGTGAGAAATAAGAATGCTGCTGAATAAAACCGCTAACTGGAATGGAAATGAGAAATGAGAAGAGAACTGAAATAAGAAAATGGAAAGAAAGGGGGAAATGTAGGGAAAATAAAGAATGTGCTCGAACGGGCCCTACCCCGCTGCCTACGTACCTCATCGGGATAATGAGGATCAGAGTCGACGTAGTTCTCCTAACTAAGGCGGGAACTATTTGTTTGTATTTTTTATGCTGGAACTGCGTATGTCTATGCTCAGGTGTTGCAGGCTCGTCTGGTACGAGTGCGTTTACCGTCTTGCGAATGAGACAAGTCGTCGCGAGTTCGCGTTGTGAGTGAATGAGATGAGAAGAGAAGTTCCCGCAGGATAGTCGCTTGTTATTTGTTTTTTTGTCTTTTAAGAGAAGTATTTTGAATTTGTTTATGAACTGTCTTGTACTAAGACCTATCCATCACGGGAAGTATTTACACCTCGCCCCGAAACAGGACGCGTATAAACACTCCGCAACAAAGTCTCGTGTCGTACAAGATTGTTCGGCTTTTATTAAATGTTTTATTATTTTCTTTGTGAGGAAATAAAGAATGACTCAAGTTGATAAAAGGACAGAATCTAAGGGACTAAGACTCAATCCTAATTTTGTTTATTTATTTACAAGTGGTCCTAATGGTTTGTGCGGTTTTCTAAACCTAATGGAAAAAGGAACTAGAAACTACTAGAATTCAACTTACTTCCTAAGGAAGTTAAGTTGATTCTAAGAACAATGGGGAAACCTATGCAAGTGAGAAATTCAAATAATAAGGCAAAAACATTAAAATTGGATTAAGAAGTAAAATTCTAAACAAAACAATTAAGGGCATGAAAAATAGTCCTATTTATTTATTCTAATCCTAATTAAAATGAAACTTAAGCCTAAATTCTAAACTAAAGTCAAACCTAATATTTTCCTTCTAAACATCCAAATTTAAACTAACCTAAGTCTATATTAAATTCTAAGACTAAATTTAAACTAAACCATATTTTTATATTGAACTTTATTTTCATGGCCTAAACTAATGGGAAATACACATAACAAAGCCTAGGAACTAATATTCTAAAAATATCTAAACTTCTGGAAAAATTATGAAAATTAAACCATGGGGACCTAAGCTTACCTATAACATTGTACTAAAAGGAATCCTAAAAAATCCTATTTTTTATATGCCTAAAAATTGTTTATTTCCAGCTATGAATTAATTACTAATTTCTAAGGAATTAAGCCTCTAAACCTAAGATAAAATGATCTAAAAAATCCACAAAAATTAACCTAAGTCCTATTATGAGTCCTCTAAACATGGAAAAAAGAATGGGTGAAAAATCCTACTGGAAAAGGGAGAAATTAAATGAACAAAAATCATGTACAGCTAAAGAAATTCAATAAAAACTAATTGCAAGAAAAATTCGAAATTAAATCAAAAATAGCCAAAATTCAGAAAGTAAAAATACCAAAATTTCTAAATTGAATTATAGATCTATTTGATTTTTTTGGGAATTTTATAATGCTTTTTCCTATTTTTATTTGAATTATTTTTAAACTAATGCAAAACAAAAATAAAATTCTTAAAGAAAATGAAATGGGGTGGTTTTAGTAATCTTTTTTTAGTTGTTTTGTTATATGGGCCCAAAAGAGGGTGTTAGAAGCAGTGGAACAAGACCCAAAATGCTGCATTTGAGGGGAGGTGAAGAAATCAATTTTTTTATGTTGTTTTTGATGCGGGCCTAAAAGAAGAGAGTGTAACTAGCAAGAGGGCTAAGCCCAATATGCTGGGTGAAGGGGGAGGCGCCTTCAGCAAATTTCATGTTGTTTTTTGTGATGGGCTTCAAAAAGGGGGTACGAATAGCATCATTTTTATGTTGGTGCCATTATTGGAATCTTTGGAGAATTAATCAACTTAGTTATGGATTAATATTTCATTTTCTCAAAATTGACTGAGGTTTTATTAGCATTAAACGCAATTAAACCCAAAAAACTCTTAATGATCCTATTAATCCCATTCTTTATGATTACAACAATAAAAATTAAAAAGATAATAAATAAAATCTGAAAAGCTACCAAGAACCCTAATCCTCTTTCCCTTTCCCTCTTCGCCGCCATCGATACCTCCCTATTCATAAACATCATCTTCTTTTCTCCTTTCAGCCACCGTCCTCAACTTTCTCAGCCGGTTCGCCGCCCTATCTCCACCCTAACCTTCTGCTTCTTCTTCGATTAGCCACCACCATCACCTTCTTCCCTAAACATCTTCTTCTCCTCTCCGAAACGAATCTGAGACAGAGCAAACCTACCCTAACTCTCTTCCAATTTGAAACCGGAACACAATACTAACCTAATCTCTCTTTGTTTTCTCGAATCCGAAAAACTTAAACCTTAACCGCCAAGAACACCTCGCAGGAAAACCATAGCTCCTCGCCGCCAAGGACTCGGTTCCACCAAGGACTCCTCCTCACTCCTAAATCAACTTAACAACACCCAATCTCTATTTGCTCGAACGACACCATACTCACACTCTCAAATTATCACCATCGACAGATTGCAGATTAGAAGTGCAAGAATAAACACAAGGCCGATTCCGACGCACCATCAGCACAAGGACAACACAATAGTGATATAAGAATAGTTCATACCTTGTATTTTCGTTGACGATGAAGACGCAAAGGATGCTTCGGTAAAAAACGAGACGACGCTCTGCCAGGTACGAGTTCCAACTTCTCTTCTTATCTTTCTTCTGCTTCTCTGCTTGAACTATGAACTTTGATGAAGATTGAAATTGAGTTGATAATAATTTTGCAGTGGAGATTTCTCGAAAAGAAGTTACGGATTCGATGGAAGGTATGCGAAGACGTTGCGGAATTGGACTCAACCTGCGGATTCGTTGCTGAGATGGTGGTGATGAAGTGAGGTAGATAATCGAAGGTGATGAGGAGTTGATGATAATTGATGAAGAATAAAAATGGAGAGTGAAGATTGATAATGAAGTTTGTTTATGAATTTGGATGAAGGTCAAGGAAAGGATTGAATGCAACGCAGAATAATGGTTCAGAGTGAAAGTAAAGAAGAAAATGATAATGGAGTTGAAGTCTCTGAAAACAATGGTGAAGAATGGATTGGAGAGAGATGAATGAATGTTGAATGGAAGATCAGAAAAGAAAAAAAAATAGTTGCAAAAAAATTAGATGAAGGATCTGATCCTGATTTATAGAGCTAGATTCAGTTTCTGATCTAGAAGGTTCTTCAGGTAAAATACAGTTATTGAATTCGGTTATGGTTGTTATGGTATAACCGAATTCGTTTTTTTTTATGATTTTGATTTTTTTATGTTATCATCACTTTCACCTCCAGCTTTAGCTCTCTGTTATGAAGTTTTTCATTGACCTGTTTCAGGTGAAATTTGGTTAGGGTGAATGGTTAGTGGGTTCAGTTAGTTATAGATTTTTCCTAATTTCCTTATGTTATGGTTGTTATTTCTTTTTGCAGGGTCACACCTTTTCTGCATCCTTGAAAAGCTGAAGCATAGACATTTGCCGCGGGATACATTGCTTTGGTCTTTACGATTTCGGAGGCTACAGAATCTGGAGGAAACTCATCGGCCAAGGCACAGGATGACACAGTCCCTTGATGCTACAATCGGCTTTTTCTTTTTGTAATTTTTTCTGCCTATCCTTTAAAGAAATTGACCTGATAAGAACCCCCTTGTTTCGGCCTTCACCATTGGGTCCAGTTGAAACATCATTCCTGCTAATAGCAGCTGAAATAGATAATAAGGGAACTGATATAAGCTTATCAGTAGAAGTAGCCGTAAGGGTCCAAGTGATATTTGATGTAACTTTGTTACTGTCTGCCATGTAATTCATTCCAACTGTTATGGAATTTTGAGAACTAACATTTTTTTGGTTAATTTCTGTCAATAATTGCTATGATTGAATTCTTCAACTAACAATTTCCATTCCCTTTTCAAGATTAATCTTTTTTTTTAAAAAAAACCATAACTTTCATCGACTCTATGAGCACATAATCAGGCATAACACACAAAACCGTGAAAATGAAACACTAAGTTTCTTGAGAATAGAATAAAAATGACGATCCCCCAAAATCCTTAAGTTTAAGCAGCCAAGCAATCTCATAAGTCTGGAAAACTAATGCTCAAGCCAACCTTAGATGTGGATGTCGTTGTCGTTTCTTTTTTTTTGAAAAGTTCTTTTTTAGGAAGTAAAATTAATCTCCAATTTCTACAGAGCAGTTCTTGGGATCAATCTTGGACTTGCAACACGAAAGCCTTTTTATTAATTGCCATGTTGTGTTTCCACAAGGAAGAAGTAAAAGAAACGTCAAAACCGAAACATCCTCCATCACTTTTCATGGTTCACACCAACCTATTCGGCTTTGGATAAAAGTCCAGTTATGTCATTTCCAATTCTGTTCAACGACTATGGCACCCTCACATTATAAAACTTGACAGATGTAACTAAAGCCCACAAACAAATTCTCATAAATTAAATGAAATAATTACATCAAGTATCTCTTGAAGTTGTCGAGACATCCCCTTGGTCAGATGAAAAGTTTACTTGAAAGTCGCACGAATGATCCATAAAATCCAATACAATATTTTCAACATTTGGGCCGACTAATTTGTAGAAGATCTCCCTGCTGTTGGGCTCAACCATTTTCCCAGACTTGAATTTAAAGTACATACTCAAATGGGCTTATGATAATCCTTGAATGCCCTTGAATTCCTTTAATTTGAGAAAGGGACTCGAACAAATTGAACAAAAAATAGGAGTTTGGGATACAGACAATGGACCTCGAATTTGTTTGAATCACGAATGAAATGTGATTATTGATAATGCAATGGACACTTGAATATGGATCATAACACCACAAGGAATTCCACGCAATTCCCAAATTCATTTCATAAGCCCCCACGAATCCAGACCAATCTTTAACATATCAGACCTCAATTGGTAGAGCTCCCTTCCAATCATATCATGAGAAAGAGCTACAAATTCTCCTTGAAATATCCAATGATGAAGAAAACAACTCGAGAAGTTACCCTCTTATTCAAAGCGAATTTGATTGAACATTTCCAAGAGAATATTCTCCCTCATTTAAATCCCTGATAGACATGGATAAGGTATGAAACCCTAATCATGTAAAGCCTCAATCACATGCCTTATGAAACAATGAAATGCACTAGTATGATGGAAATGATTTAGTGAGTAATGCAGATGAATGCGAAATGATAAGCCAGTTAAAGTAAACAAAAGAGGGCAAATTTTGAGGTATTACACTCATGTGCCTTCACTGGGTCCAAAACACCATGGAACTCCTGGGGATTCATGCGAAAGAAATCCTGGAAGGTTCCACCACCAGCTCCAGGAGTAACCACATGGGGATGAAGATCACCATTCATTTGGTGAATCATCTCCTACATGAATTGATGCTGCTGCATCTGTTGCATGAATTGGAACATATGAGCATTCCCGTCACCACCCGTTCGATCGTTACTAGGAGGAGTGACACTAGGACGACCACATGTTCCACGCCTACCAACCATATCCCTAAATGTCATCAAAACATGATTAAGTTGATCAGGCTCAATACCATAAACATAACATTTAGTCCTACAGTGGTATTACGTGTATGAACGGAAAGGAAACACTTATAATATTCCAAGGCTAGGTCGAGGATACGACCTGCTCTAATACCAACTGTAATACCCATATATAAAAGACATACTTCAAAGCATATTTTTCATATATAAAAATCAAGTTTGGTATGGAAATACACAAGTTCTTAGCAACACATTGCATAAGTATAGCCACTACAACATAAGGTACTAAAACAAGGCTATAAATTATACAAGATGTTCAAAGGAATACAAAAGTCTAAAAACTAGATCCGAAGATCTCAAAAGTCCACAGCGGAAGAAAAAGCCATCAAACGAGTAAAGATAATCAAATCGCCTTATCTTTACCCTTTGCGGAACCTGAAGTACCTGAAATAACAACATCAACATGGGGTAAGATAAAACATCTCAGTGAGTTCCCTATCTTAGAGTTCTCTCGATTCTAAATGTTTGTCCCTAAAAATAAATCTCACAAGTTCCACGAACCATCTCACACCAGGACCGATAACAAAGGGGAACTAAGGTCCACACATGATCTCAATATACCATAAGAGAAACGTCTACCTCAAGTCCTTACGGATGCTTCTCATGGGACTAAGGACAACCCACCTCAAGGCTTACTCAAGTCCTTATGGAGGATTCAACATAACACTCTCTTCAATCTCTACGGATGCTTCCCGGGGGACTAAAGGTAACCCACCTCAAGACTTACTCAATATTAACACATAACTACTATAGTACTCACCTCAAGTCTTTACGAATGCTTCCCGTGGGACTAAGGGTAACCCACCCCAAGGCTTACTCAAGACCTTACGGAGGACTTGTGACTTACACTCATCAAAACCACAATCTGCATTTAATCAACCGGTACCTCAAGTCCTTACGGATGCTTTTGCGAAACACAAGGTAACAGCGAAGAGACTTAATTAATACTTTACAAAGGACCTTAAAACAATACATAATTCATGATTCACTTTAGCTTAAGGGAAACCTAGACACCTCACAAGTAGTACCTTTCTTTATTTCCATTAACTCACACTTTCCAATTTAACAAGGTTTTGGTCATTTGAAAAAGTTGGTAAAAGTCGGGAAAAATTCGGGTAAAAATAACATCTTTTGGCATCATCAATTTGTAAATATTTTTAGCTTCGATTTGATATGTTGAACACTAAAATCGGATGCCCGGATCAAAAGTTATGAATTAAAAACAAAATTGAAACTTCCAGGTCTCGCTGAGCGAGGGTTCAACTCGCTGAGCGAGGAACCTCCTGTATTTCTCGCTGAGCAAGCTCCTGCTCGATGAGCGAGCTATACCAGATCAACAATTCTTCTGCAGAATTTCACTGCTCGCTGAGCGAGCTCTGCGTTTTCCAGAAAACTCAGCTTACGGAAAACTTATCATTCCATGCCAAAATCATCCAAAACACCAACCAACATAGGAAAACAACATTAAACATATTCATAGGCATAATGTGAGCAACATAGTTAGGTTTAATCGAGTTTTTATCCGTTTAAATCATTTGTTTCCAAGATTTCTACAAAAACCCTAAACTCATAAACTTCAAAACTAAACCAAAACTAAAACAAAAGTATCTAACTATGAACCCACCTCGAGAGATGAAGATTGACGGAAGAAATGAGTCGATTCGACGGACGGATGATTGAGAAAGATGAATTTGAAGCTTTAGGATTTTTCTCTCCTTCTTCTTCTCTTCCTTTCCTTTTTTCTTCTTTTCTTAATAACTAACTATTTTCTCTATTTTTCCTTCTATATAAACAAGATATATAAAACTTAAATTTCTTACCAATGGGTCCAAAAATAGAGAGTATCCAAAAATGTCTCTTAATATTTGATTTAAATAAAACCTCGGCATAAATAATATCAGTTATCCAATTTAAATTTCCATTTAATCTAAATGGTTTTTCATTAAAATTTCTTAGAATAAACCAGAAATCTTATTAGTATTAAATAATATTATTCGGAGAGTTAAATAAATTATGGGGTGTTACACAGAGCCTTGAAGGGTGATATTTGTATTGATGTATGAAAAGAAGTGTTGTACCAGAGCTCTGCGAGGTAAAGGAACTTAAACCACTGGTGTAACACCATTTCTACCTCATCACAAGTTAGGCAATTTAAATCAATTATCAGAGTAAAACTCATTGAAAGGGTATCATATTTCTTCTTAAATCAAAAATCATAAACATCACATTGAGTCATGTCCCGTAACACGGGTTAATAAAATCATCAATCTCATTTGAAACAATACGCAACAGAAAACAACCAAAACATCATAAACATCTTTTATAAAAAGGAAACTTCATTGTTATATCCAAACATCATTGAAATCAAAAGTAATCGAAATAAATAACATCTTAATTCTCTTAAAACCATAAAACAAGCGAAACCCAATCCTGAATGTTACTGGACACAAAGCATGACTCCACCTCTAACTAACTCGACGATTCACTACCTCCGAGTTAAGTAGGCACCGAGCTAACCTTGATTATCTGCAGGATAGCATTATAGACCATCACCAGATGGCAGGCAGGGTGAGTAAATTCACATTCAATAAAATAATATAGAAATGAGAATTTAAAAACATAACAACGATCTTAATCTATCATCCCTAGCTCAGTTATGTGAGACATTGCTGGGTTTTGCATAATTTCAAAAACTTGGGCATTTGAAATGGTGTGAGGAAAGACAAGCAAGATGAGATGATTTCATGAAGAAAAGTTTTCATGAGATTTTTAGACTGCATGAGTCGACTCATGCTTCTGAATAGGTCGACTCAAACTGAAGAAGTGATTTGAGTCGACTTATGGCTTGCTATAGGTCGACTCATTCAATGTGTTTTTCCCTTCGAAACTCACGTATCTCAACAGGTTGACTGAGAAAGGAATTTAGGTCGACTCATCACTTTGGTACAGGTCGACTCATCCATATGGAGAGGTCGACGCATTACTGATGCATTCAGTTTTCTGTTATTTTTTTCCTCTCACTTTTACTTTCTTTTTCCACTCTTATCTAACCAATATAAATAGTTGTTTCATTTTTATGAGAAGTTTAACAAGAAAAGTAAAATAGATACACATCATTCTCTTCATCTTCTCATTCTTTGCATCAATCAACAATCACAAAAAAAAACTTTGTTGATCAAGGTGCAACTTATGGTGATAACGTCCAATTGAGATAGAGAGATTTCAAATTGGGTAGAGAAGTTGTCGGTTTTTCTTGTAAAAACCTAAGGGATTTCATCCTCCAAGATCATAGAGTATTTGGAGGTTTTTGTACGGAATTATCATTCGTAGATTCAGCCGAGTGAGGGAGATTGAAGATCAAGTGGATCATTCTTTCATATCACGTTAACCAAAGGATTACGAAGATTTTTGTAGGTTCACAAGCCTTAAAGAAACTCAGATGTGCTCAAAGTTTGAAGGATTTTATATTCTTGCAAGAAGGGAGCAATTAATCAGAGACTTTCTCGACCCGCGTGAAGGACTTGGTTCATCTTGAATCAAGGGGAAAGAAGAGTTATTCAACAATCGCAATTTGGATTGGTTTGTTGTTCCAATTTTCTTCTTGTATAAACAATTGCAATATTAATGATATATCCCAATTCAATTGAGAATTAGGGTCATAGTACTTCTAGCAAGGACGGTGAAGGAACTGCCTAAACAAATCTCGTGTGTTCTTTACTCGCTTCATTCTAATATTTTCTGCATAACTAGAATTAGTGTGGTTTGAAAAATTCTGTTTTGAGTTAGAAAGTGCACACCAACTATTTGATAAATTGTTGCTCTCAATTTTTGACAGCAACTTTGTAAAACTTCTGCACTATTTTAACATACAAATAACACTTTGTGTGGGTGCACACTGAGTGTTTGAGAAAAAGTCAAAACACACAAATTCTTCTCTTTTGTGCTTAATTCTTCTCTATAATTCATTGTTGAGAGTGGGTTATCAAGAGTAGTGAATTTAAGTGGCTTTTTTGTCTTGTATTAATCTCTCTTATCATCATTTACTTCCCATTTGGTTTCAAACACATATCCGATAACCGACGACTTTACTTTGTTTTTTAGACGTGTCTTCCGGGAAACTTCCGCAAAATAGTTTTCAATTAATTTTTGAAAAGTTAAGGTTTTTAAAGGGATCTATTCAATCCCCTTCTAGATCTGTTCCATCATCTAACAAGTTATATATATCATCATTTCATCACATAATAATAACATTCACCGTACTCATTTATACACAACATCAAATACATCTCATCATTACACAAAATCAATGAAACTCATACTATGTAATTTAGAATGATATGCAACCTCTTAATAATGCATGTGGTATCGAAACATCCTCTTTGATGGACACTGGGCCATCAACCCTCCTCTAAAGGAGCACATCATAACATCATATCACTCCAATCCACACAATGGGATTGAAGCTACCAATGGACCGAAGTCCCTTCATAATTCAATGCCATGAATGCCAGATGCAATATACATACATCATCCTCAAAACATCATAACATTGCATCCGCATTCACTATTAACAATTTGTTCCTCATACTCATTCATACCATCATATACATACTCATGGAACATTATACAATGTACTCATCCAACATCATATTTCTACATCATGAAATCATACCTCATAACTCGAAGAAAATCAAATAATTCATCATACATCACTTAATTACTAATTCTACTCATATAGCCTCTAAAACACATAATGTGACAACTCTACAATATCATAGAAATCTAGGACATACCACCTCAAAAACAGTTTTTAGAAAAAGGACATTTTTCAAAGTTTCTCAGGGCTCGCTAAACGAGACATTCTACTCGCTCAGCGCCCAACTCACTGTCTGTGCTCGCTAAGCAAGTTGTAGCTCGCTAAGCGAGCTTTGCAATTCCGTAGAATTTTATTGCAATTTCCATCTTTCTCCTTCTGTGATAAATTTAGTAAAAAAACCACATTTGACAGCAGCATAGCAGAAAAACACTATCAACCTCAATATTCCTCTTTATAACATCATACACATCATTAAAAACACCACAATTCACCCAAAATCATCATCAACAAATCAATTCATCACAAAATCTCATACCCTAAACCTATGCCTCAAAGCCCCAATTTTATTCCCACATTATAATATTGAACAGAAAAATACTCCCCATACCTTAATTTTCGTAAGCTTTTCGACAACCTCTTCGAAAATCCTTCCAACCTTCAAGTCCTAGCTTCTCCTTTTCTTCAGAGCTGTTCTCTTCTCTCCAAAAATGCGATCGTTTCCAATTGATCGTTCACAAAACCCTCTTTTACTCTTTACGTCACTCTTTCCCCTAAGACCTCAATAAACCTTCTCTAAAATACGCTCACTAATCCTTCATCAAATGACCACATTGGCCTTATCCTCTAATTCCTCTTATATTATTTAATTTTATCTCAATTAATAAAATAAACCCACTAACTTAATATTTCTAATATTAATAATATATTAAGTCATCCCCAAAATTCCACAAAACATCAATTAACATCATAAACATCATAATTCACAAGAAAACACATTAATTTAATTAAAACCGACTTTGGGGTTGAAATTATGTAATGAGATGTCCTAAGAGATGTTCCAACACTTAATAGGACATTTGACAAATTTAACCAAAACTTAAACAGCAGGAAAAATAAACAACACAGAAGTTTGTTAACCCAGTTCAGTGTATAACCACACCTACATCTGGAGGCTACCAAGCCAGGAGGAAATCCACTATTAGTAATATTAATTCTAGACTTAAACCACCCTGTTTAATCTATCACTTAATACTTACCCAATGCAATTTCTACCTAAGACTCACTTAGATAAGAGTACCCTACTCACTCCCCCTCAATCACCCAGTGATCAAGTTTACAAGTTTACAGAAATTGAAGACATCCTTCAAACAATACAGCTTGATCTTACTTCACAGTTTCAATCAAGTCACAAATGCACTTTTGCTTAAAAGCTCATAAAGTGGTACATAAAAACAACCTGCTATTAAAACACTAGACACCCTATTTAGTCTTCTGAAATTCGTACTCAATTCTATGAGTTTCTGTTGATTAAATAGGTATCTGAATTTTGGGCTTTCTGTAGAATGATCCAGCCCTAATGTGCAGCAACTGTCACCTTGAATTTAGGGTTTGTTACCTCCTATATTCTAGGTGCATTAGGTCTTCTGTTTTAATCTGAATCTTCAATTTAAAACTCCCTACAGATGCGCCTTGTTCTGTTTTTATCCAGCATTAATTAATTCCAGATAGTTCTCCTTAAATATCTCTGATCTGTTAATCAATAATTAATTCTGGTAGCAGGTCTGAGATGTCTCAACATCTGTTGGGACATCCTGACAAAACTGAACTTAGTCATTTACACAATGTCCCAACATCTGATGAGACATCCTCAAATAAGTTCACATACTCTGTTTGCTAATGTCCTAACATCTGATAGGACATTCTGAACTGAATTTAACATTTCTTGTTTGGTCAAAAATTCTGCCAATTCTTAAACATCTACAAACTCCCCCTTTGGCTAATTTTTGGCTAACATCTTTTCTGGTTTTCAGAGTGCAGCAGAAGTTCTTTTTATCAGAGTATATCATAACTTTTCTGTTGATTCTTATTTGAGATTACTCCCCCTCAAACAAATATGTGTCCAGTCTTGTTGCAACAGAAATACACACTGATTCAGTTCAGACAGAAACAAACAGATCTTTCATTCATTTAAACAGCAATTACATTTGATGTTGTTCTCCCCCTTGGTAGGCACAAAATTAGGGGCCAAAGAACTATTATTCAGAATTACTAATCATTGCTGTCATTACAAATGCCTCACATACAAAGATCACTCAGATTCATCATTCTCAGTAGCTTCCTCCACTTCAGTGTCTTCATCTTTATCAGCTTCACTTTCAGCTTCACTGTCTTCACCAGATGCAGCATTCTGATCTTCTTCACTTTCCAACCTCTTAATTATTTCCTCCAGCTTCTTCTTTCTAGCTTCAAGCTCTTTGCAGGTGCACTTTAGCTCAGCAATTAATTCTTTCTTGGAGATTGGATTCTTAGCAGAGGAGGGACCAGCAGATGTCCCAGCAGGTGTTTCAACATCTGCAGCATGATGACTGAGGAATAACTTGTAGTGAAAAGCCAGGGGGCTCTCTCTCTTGCAGACAATGTCCTTCTCAGTTAAAATTCCAGGGTATTGACTTAGAACAATACCACACAGCAATGATGGAAAAGCTATTGGTAGCTTTGTTGCAGTAGAGATGGCATGCTTCATAGTCTGATCAAAAATATATTCTCCATAATCCATCTTGGTTTGAGTCCCCACAGCAAAGATGAATCTGGCCAGACCAGTTGAGATTGATGAAGTGTGGTTGGTAGGCACCCAGTTTGCAGTTCCAATCCTGTTAAGCATGGCATACTTTCTAGTAAGCATGCTCACAGAGAGCTTTCCCTTCACAGGCCAAGCTTTGACCTGATTTGCAGTGATCACCTTACAGATTTGATTATCTGTTTTCCCTAGCTCATTGGGTCCATCTGTGTCCCTTCCTAGATACTGATTAATGATTTGGGGAGAGAACTCAACACACTTACCTCTTACAAATACCTTTCTGAACTCTGAGGACTTACCATTTGAGCAATCCTCCTGAAGATTCACAATGAACTCTTTGACAAGAAGTTCATAGCAGGGAGAGAACTCTGAGACTGTCTTGAATAGTCCTGCAGCAGATATTAGGTCAATGAGTTCTGTGCACTCAAGTGCATTGCTGCTCAGTTCTCTTTCCAGGGCAACCCTTCTTTGGAACACATACTTCCATCTGTTGACACTAGATACACGATGAAATGATATGTTGTCCAATGGAGCTTCTGGAACAGCAGTTGAAGCTCTTGCTGATGTTGGTCTTTTCTTGGGAGGAGATGTTGGGACATCTGATTCAACATCTGAATCTGATGGTGTGACAGCTTTTCTCTTCTGAGATTGGACTTTGCTCCAGGGTTTTGTTGGACCAAAGGTAGCTTTAGCTTTGCCTTTCTTTGGACTAGCCTTCTTAGTCTCAGGGATGACAGGTTCAGCTCGTATCTTTCCTTTCCTGGACCTTAGTCTTTTAGCAATGCTGGGTTTCACAGATGATATGATCTCTGCATCAGAATCCTGTTCCAGATTGACTATTGGAGGGGATTGAGCAGTCTCCTCATCAGCTTGTTGATCAGTAGAAGATTGATCTTCATTTGAGTCTTTAGCCTGTTCCATAGAAACTTCTTTATCACTTTCACTTGAGACCTCTTTCTTGTCCTCAGTCTGTTCAGTATCAGCATCAGATGAGTTTGCTTTCTCATCTGCATATGTTCCAACATCCGTTGGGACATCTTGTTCTGCAGCAGTGTTCTTTGTATCTTGAGCAGGTTCTTCTTGAGGTGCAGGAATGGTGTTCAAGGGAACAGAGATTCCTTTCACTACTCTTTGTTCAGAGAAAACTTGGTTGACAATCTCCTTGATGGAATCATCAACATATTTGGAGTATTTAACATGTGAAGGAATTTCTTTAGCTTTGCTTCTGATTTGATCTTTACCTCTTTTTGGTGTTCTTGCCTTCTTAGTGTGAGAGGCATTTCCCCTGAGCTCGTCTAATGGTGTTGATTGCATTGGCACCATAGAAATAGGAGTGGCATGAACCACGTCTTCCTGGTTGAGAACTTCTTCAGCTGTTTTAGGGTTTTGAGACATTGTTGAGGAAGATGAATGTGCAACTTTAGGGTTTAAGATTTCTGAAGGATTACTAGTTAATGTGATTCGCTTGTGATGATGTGATGAGACTCTTGATAGCTGCTTATAAGGAATTACTAAATAAGTAGCTGTTACAGTCCAAATGATTAGGAATGAAATTCCCA
Organism: Lathyrus aphaca; assembly: GCA_963966055.1. Lineage (NCBI taxonomy): Eukaryota > Viridiplantae > Streptophyta > Magnoliopsida > Fabales > Fabaceae > Lathyrus > Lathyrus aphaca. The sequence goes on from OZ014523.1 coordinate 73,839,087, forward strand.
AGGATCTAGTCCAGACTAGCTTTGCCATCTGGAACTTATGCCATGCAATGTCATATGACATGTTGGCACATCTCATTAACTGCTAGATATCACATACACAGATTCCAAGTTTGCCCCTTAAGTTCTCAAATTGTGTAGCATCCAATGCTTTGGTAAAGATATCAGCTAATTGCAGATCTGTAGCAACATGCTCCAATGAAATCACCTTCTCTTCTACAAGATCTCTGATGAAATGATGTCTGATATCAATATGCTTTGTCCTGCTATGTTGAATGGGATTCTTTGATATGTTGATTGCACTTAAGTTGTCACAGTACAATGTCATGACATCCTGTGGGACATTGTACTCAGTGAGCATCTGCTTCATCCAAACCAACTGAGAACAACTGCTACCTGCTGCTATATACTCAGCTTCAGCTGTAGATAATGACACACAATTCTGTTTCTTACTGAACCAAGAAATCAGATTGTTTCCTAGAAAGAAGCATCCTCCTGAAGTGCTTTTTCTGTCATCAGCACTTCCTGCCCAATCAGCATCACAGAAGCCAGAGAGAATTGGTTTGCAACCATGAAAGTACATTATGCCATAGTCACAAGTACCATTAACATATTTAAGGATTCTCTTGACTTGATTAAGATGACTGACTTTTGGATCAGCTTGATATCTTGCACACACTCCTACTGCAAATGCTATGTCTGGTCTGCTTGCAGTTAAGTATAACAAGCTTCCAATCATGCTTCTATATAAACTTTGATCTACATTCTCACCCTTTTCATCTTTAGTCAGCTTTAAATGTGTAGGAGCAGGAGTTCTTTTATGAGAAGCATTTTCCATTCCAAATTTCTTCACTATGTTCTTGGAGTACTTGCTTTGTGAGATGAATATTGAGTCTTCCATTTGCTTAACTTGCAGACCAAGAAAATAGGTTAATTCACCTACTAGACTCATTTCAAATTCAGATTCCATCTGCTTGACAAAATGTTTGACCATCTTATCAGACATCCCACCAAACACAATGTCATCAACATATATTTGTGCAATCATGACATTTCCTTCTTCATCTTTAACAAACAGGGTTTTATCAATCCCACCTTTTCTGTATCCTTGCTTGATAAGAAATGTGGTAAGTCTTTCATACCATGCCCTTGGAGCTTGCTTCAGACCATAAAGTGCTTTCTTGAGTTTGTATACATGATTTGGACAGCTTGGATCAACAAATCCTTTAGGCTGTTCTACATATACCTCTTCATTAAGATAACCATTAAGAAAGGCACTTTTCACATCCATTTGAAATAGCTTGAACTTTAAGATACAAGCAATTCCCAACAGTAGTCTTATTGATTCAAGCCTTGCTACTGGTGCAAAGGTTTCATCAAAGTCTACTCCTTCAATTTGAGTGTATCCTTGAGCCACAAGTCTAGCTTTGTTCTTTGTAACAATTCCTTGTTCATTTGACTTGTTCTTGTACACCCATTTTGTACCAATCACATTTATGTCATTTGGTCTAGGAACAAGATTCCACACTTCATTCCTTGTGAATTGACCTAATTCCTCTTGCATAGCACAAATCCAGTATTCATCAGTGAGAGCCTCCTTGATGTTTTTAGGTTCTATTTTGGACACAAAACAAGAACCTGAAATCACTTCTCTTGATCTAGTGCTCACACCTCTGTTGGGATCACCAATTATTAAATCTTTGGGATGATCCTTCTGTATTCTGATGGAGGGAGGTTTACTGGATTCTTCTGTCCTTGTATCAGATTGAGTGCAGTTATATTGATCATCCTTTTCTTCAGCTTCAATCTTGATATCAGCAGATGTTCCAACATCTTCTGGGACATCTGTAGGAGCATCATCAATTATCACATTTATGGACTCCATGATAACCTTGGTTCTAGAATTAAATACTCTGTATGCTCTGCTGTTTGTAGAGTATCCAAGGAAAAACCCTTCATCACTTTTAGGATCCATTTTTCTCCTTTGCTCCCTGTCTGCCAGAATGTAGCAGTTACTTCCAAACACATGAAAGTACTTAACAGTGGGTTTTCTGCCCTTCCAGACTTCATATATTGTGGACAAAGTTCCTTTTCTCAAGGTAACTCTGTTATGGATATAGCAGGCAGTGTTCATGGCTTCAGCCCAGAAATACAGAGGTAGCTTTTTAGCATGTATCATAGCTCTTGCAGATTCTTGAATAGTTCTATTTTTTCTCTCAACAATCCCATTCTGTTGAGGAGTGATAGGAGAAGAGTATTCATGATTGATTCCTTCTGAAGAGCAGAAATCTAAGAATTTTTGATTCTCAAATTCCTTTCCATGATCACTTCTAATTCTGATCACACAGCTGGATTTTTCCCTTTGTAATCTTTGACATAATTCCTTGAATACATCAAAGACATCTGACTTTTCTTTAATGAAATTTATCCATGTATATCTTGAAAAGTCATCAACCACCACATATGCATACCTCTTACCACCAAGGCTTTCAACTTGCATAGGTCCCATGAGATCCATATGTAACAATTCCAAAACTTTGGAAGTTGTCAGATGTTGGAGCTTTGGATGGGACATCTTGGTTTGTTTGCCTATTTGACATTCACCACAGATTTTGCCATCATCAATCTTCAGTTTAGGGATACCTCTTACAGCATCCATAGATATGATCTTCTTTATGCCTCTGAAATGAAGATGACCTAGCCTTTGGTGCCATAGTTTTACTTCTTCTTCTCTAGCTAGAGAACAAGTTGAAGTGGGGCTGAAGTCTAGTGGCTCCCACATGTAACAGTTGTCTTTAGACCTTGCACCTTTCATGACAACTTTTTGCTCTTGGTTAGTCACTATGCATTCAGTTTTTGTAAAGTTTACACTGTATCCTTGATCACATAGTTGACTTATGCTGATCAGGTTAGCAGTTAAACCTTTAACAAGCAGCACATCATCTAGTCTTGGAACATCTTGACAATCCAAGGTTCCAACTCCCTTGATCTCTCCTTTAGCTCCATCTCCAAAGGTAACATACCTGGATGAATGTGACTTTAAGTTTACTGGCAAATTCTTCAATCCAGTCATGTGTCTTGAGCATCCACTGTCAAAGTACCAGTCTTCTTTAGCTGATACTTTCAATGATGTATGTGCTATGTATGCAGTACTTTTCTTTGACCAGATGAGTTGAGATTTCTTTTGATGCCTCTGCTCTGAGTGTTGTTCAGCTGATCTCCAAGCTTGATTGTTGATCTTGTTCTTGTGTATGTGGCTTTGATCAGTCTGAATGTCAGCTTTTGGTCTCCAAACTGTCTTGATTACTTCTGTCTTTTGCTTAGGAGGTTGCTGATTTCTATGCAGCATTTTCTTGGTACCTTCTACTTTCTGCTTGGAAGGTTGCTGACACATCTGATTTGGATATCCATGTAGCTTATAACAGTGAGGTTTGATATGCCCAAATCTTCCACAGTGATGGCATCTCCATCTTTGATATTTTTTCTTCATTTTGTTCTTTCCAGAATGTTGAGACATCTGTTGGAACATTATGTTTGTCTTTGTGTTCTGATGTTGGAGCATCTGTTGAGACATCTTGTTTGACTGTATAGTTTTTGAAGTAGTTTTGCTAGAGCTTGCTTCATCTCTGTTATATCCCAGTCCACTTTTGTCCCCTGAATGTTTATTATTGCAGAGAATAGCATCCAGTGTATTTGAGCTGCTGTTCATCATTCTAACAGATTTGGACATATGTTCCAGCTTAGAATTGAGAAGAGTTACTTCACTTTTTAAGGTATCAATGATTACTTGATCACTTGCTTTTTCTTCTTCTAGTACTTCATTCTGCTTCTTTAGCTTTATGACCTCACTGCATACTTCAGTACTTCTCTTGTACAGATCCTTGAAGGCTTGCTCAAGATCTGCATAAGTAAGCTCTTCACAGCTGGAATCACTGTCATATTCACACAGTCCAGCTAAAGCAGCAATGTGCTTAGCTGATTCTTCTTCTGAATCTCCTGAGTCTTCATCAGACCAGGTCACAGAGAGTCCTTTCTTTTGCCTCTTTAAGTAGGTAGGACATTCAAACTTGATATGTCCATATCCTTCACATTCATGGCATTTGACTCCTTTATCTTGACTGGTCTTTTCAGCATACTTTACTCTTTTGTTAGCATCATAAGGTCTTCTGTTCTCAGAGTTTGTGTTTCTTCCACTAGGTTTGGATTTTCCTTCCATTCCTCTGAGAATCTGTTTGAATTGTCTTCCAATCAATGCAAGGTTTTCTGATAAGCTTTTATCATTTGCTGGTTCATCATCTTCTTCATCATCTGTATTTGAAACCAAGGCAATGCTTTTGTTCTTTTTAGCATGTGTGTCATTCATTCCCATCTCAAAAGTTTGAAGGGAACCAATGAGTTCTTCAGCTTTCATGGAGCATATGTCTTGTGCCTCTTCTATTGCTGTGACTTTCATGTCAAATCTTTTTGGCAAAGATCTGAGAATCTTCCTTACAAGCTTTTCATCAGTCATCTTTTCTCCCAAGGCTCCAGAAGTATTGGCTATATCCAAGATGTTCATGTAGAACTCATGAATTGATTCATCTTCCTTCATTCTCAAGTTTTCAAACTTGGTGGTGAGAAGTTGAAGTCTTGACATTTTTACTTTTGATGTTCCTTCATGAGTTGTCTTGAGGGTATCCCACACATCTTTGGCCAGCTCACAATGATGCACCAGTCTGAAAATATTTCTATCAATGCCATTGAATAAAGCATTTAAGGCTTTTGAGTTGCCTAGTTCTGAATCTTCTTCCTCTTTACTCCATTCTTCTTCAGGTTTCAGAACTTTTGATCCATCTTTGGTGTCTTGGACAGGATGTTTCCATCCAACATTTACTGCTCTCCATGCCCTGTTGTCAAGTGATTTTAAGAATGCAATCATTCTTGGCTTCCAGTAGTCATAATTAGATCCATCCAGAATAGGTGGTCTATTTACTGACCCTATATCTCTGTCCATGTTACAGAATTTGTTTTCCCTAGATCTCACCCAGTATAAACAGGCAGGGTGCCTGCTCTGATGCCAATTGAAATTCTGTAATGAGATGTCCTAAGAGATGTTCCAACACTTAATAGGACATTTGACAAATTTAACCAAAACTTAAACAGCAGGAAAAATAAACAACACAGAAGTTTGTTAACCCAGTTCAGTGTATAACCACACCTACATCTGGAGGCTACCAAGCCAGGAGGAAATCCACTATTAGTAATATTAATTCTAGACTTAAACCACCCTGTTTAATCTATCACTTAATACTTACCCAATGCAATTTCTACCTAAGACTCACTTAGATAAGAGTACCCTACTCACTCCCCCTCAATCACCCAGTGATCAAGTTTACAAGTTTACAGAAATTGAAGACATCCTTCAAACAATACAGCTTGATCTTACTTCACAGTTTCAATCAAGTCACAAATGCACTTTTGCTTAAAAGCTCATAAAGTGGTACATAAAAACAACCTGCTATTAAAACACTAGACACCCTATTTAGTCTTCTGAAATTCGTACTCAATTCTATGAGTTTCTGTTGATTAAATAGGTATCTGAATTTTGGGCTTTCTGTAGAATGATCCAGCCCTAATGTGCAGCAACTGTCACCTTGAATTTAGGGTTTGTTACCTCCTATATTCTAGGTGCATTAGGTCTTCTGTTTTAATCTGAATCTTCAATTTAAAACTCCCTACAGATGCGCCTTGTTCTGTTTTTATCCAGCATTAATTAATTCCAGATAGTTCTCCTTAAATATCTCTGATCTGTTAATCAATAATTAATTCTGGTAGCAGGTCTGAGATGTCTCAACATCTGTTGGGACATCCTGACAAAACTGAACTTAGTCATTTACACAATGTCCCAACATCTGATGAGACATCCTCAAATAAGTTCACATACTCTGTTTGCTAATGTCCTAACATCTGATAGGACATTCTGAACTGAATTTAACATTTCTTGTTTGGTCAAAAATTCTGCCAATTCTTAAACATCTACAGGGGTGTTACAACTGGCGAGGTTTATCACTACTAAAACAATGAAGGTATGTCTCAACAGATCGATTTACTACTTCTGTTTGGCCGTCGGTTTTAGGATGATATGTTGTACTATATTTTAATGTGGTACCCTATATTTTGAAAAACTGTTTCCAAAAATTGCTAAGGAACAGAGGATCTCGATCAGAGATAATGGTCTTTGGAGTTCCTTGAAGGCGAGCAACTTCAACTGAGAATCGAGCAGCAAGATCTTTGGCAGTAAAGTTTGTTGGCATAACAATGAAATGACAATACTTCGTGAGACGATCACAGATGACCCATATGACAATATGTCCAAAGGAACTGGGTAAGTGTGTTATAAAGTACATTGTCAAGTTTTCCCACACTTAGTTTGGTGTTGGTAAAGGTTGCAATAACCTTTTTTTTCAAAGTTTGATACTTGTTACGTTGGCAGATAGCACAATGTTTGACAAAGTGTTTGGTGGAAGTAGACAAGCCCGACCAAGATAAGGAGGAAGAGATGCGAGCCAAGGTGGCCTTTACACCAGAATGACCAGATGTTGGTGTGTTATGAAACTCTTGTAGAAGGTTTCTACGGAGTCCTTCGACATCAAGTATAAAAAATATGTCATTGTAATACAACAACCCTTTTGAAAATTTGTATTGATTCTTCTCATTTTGATTCTACAATATTTGAGATACTAATGATTGGCCTGCCTTATCTTAAGCATAAAACGTACGAAGGGTGGCCAAGAGGTTTGGGACAATAGAGGAAAAAGTCAATAGCAAGGACTCTTCAGAATGATACTTCTGGCTCAAAGCATCAGCAACTAGATTCCACTTGCCAGGTTTGTAAAAAATTTCAAAGTTAAAACCTTGTAGTTTATAGGCCCATTTTTGTTGTTCTGGAGTTTGTATTTTCTGCAATAGAAGATTACATAGACTTTTTTTATTTGTATAAATTTCAAATTGTTGATCAATGATATATTGACGCCATTTCTTTATTGCTTATGTAATAGCAAACATCTCACGAACATATGTTGAAGCAGCTTTCATACGTGGGCACATCTTCTTACCAAAGAAAGCAATCAGATGATTGTCTTAGGATAACATCGCTCTAACAGCAACACCAAAATCATCTGTCTCAATGATAATTTTCTTCGTAAAATATAGAATGGCCAGGACCGACATGTCGGTCATGTGTTTCTGTAAATTTGTAAAGGCTTCGGTCGCTGCTGTACTCTGACTGAAAGTAGTGGAACGTAACAAATCGGTGAGAGGAGCGGCGAGAGTGGCATAATTGCGAACAAAGCAGCGATAAAAACTAGTGAGGCCCAGAAATCTGCGTAAAGCCGTGAGTGAACATGGTTGGGGCTAACCTAAAATTGCCCTGACTTTGTTTGGATCAGGTGCAACACCACCCACTGAAATTACATGACCAAGATAATGAACTTTTTTCACTACAAAAACACACTTGGATAATTTCACCACAAAAAATTTGAACTTAATAATTAAAAAATAACCTACAAATGAGTTAGGTGTTCAGTAAAATTTTCACTATAAATCAAAATGTCATAAAAAAAGCTAGGGCAAATTTTCTTAAGTGAGGGCGCAACAAATCGTTTATAGTAGATTGAACATAGAAGGAGCGTTGGTGAGGCCGAAAGGCATAACGAGAAATTTGTAATGCCTATCAAAAGTTAGAAAAGTTATCTTATATGTATCTTCTGATGCAACTTGGATCTGGTGGTAACCGGAGCATATGTCTAACTTGGTAAAAAATATGGCTGAACCTAACTCATCTAAAATTTCATCAATGGGAGGAATTGGGTATCTATCTTTTATGGTAGTTTCATTTAGGGCACGATAATCCACTTAAAATCTCCACGTGCCATCTTTCTTTTTAACAAGTAAAACTGGTGATGAGAATGGGTGTTGACTAGGGACAATAACACCTTTTGTTAGCATTTCTTTAATAATGGAGGTCATAGCTTCTTTTTAGGAGTGGGGGTAGCAGTATGGTTTGACTTTGATAGGTAATGTGTTTGGTTCAAGAGGAACATGGTGGTCATAGGGGAGTTTTGTGGCAGTGTTGTGCGTACTTGAAAGATGGTTGGGTATTGTTGAAGTAATGTAAGAATTTTTGGATGTAAGTTATGTGGTAAGGGTTCAAAGGGAGGGCTTGGACTTGGGTTGGGGTCAAGGGTTTGAAAAGTGAGTAAGTGAAATGAAGCTACAAAATTTGTAGGGATAAGATGACGAAATTGGTGAAATATGGATTGGGTTGGATGGGATGAAGAGCCGCCTTTTAGAGTTATAGGTTCAGTTTGATAGGTGAACGTGATAGAAGGAATTAAGAAATCAGCCTGAATTTTTCCTAGAGTGCGCAGCCAAGCCATACCTAATACTACATCAGCACCCTCAATTAGTAGTAAGTAAAAATGAAGTTGGAATTATTTGTTTTGCAAGACAACGGGGACATTATGGCATATACCCCCACATTGTAGGATCCATTTCCCACCATTACTAAAAATTGTGGAATAGAGGCGGCCTTGAGGTTAAGGTGATGTGTAATTTGTGGTCTTAGAATATTGTGAGTGATGCCCATATCAACCAGTATTGTAACACCCCAAAGTCGATTTTAATTTAATTAATGTGTTTTCTTGTGAATTATGATGTTTATGATGTTATTTGATGTTTTGTGGAGTTTTGGGGATGACTTAATATATTATTAATGTTAAATATATTAAGTTTAGTGGGTTTAGTTTATTATTTGAGATTAAATTAAATAATATAAGAGGAATTAGAGGATAAGGGCAATGTGGTCATTTGATGGAGAATAAGTGAGGTTATTTTGGAGAAGGTCTATTGAGGTCTTAGGGGAAAGAGTGACAAAAGGGAGTAAGTTGGGTTTTGTACGATCAATTGGAAGATCACACTTTTGGGAGAAGAGTTCTGAAGAAGAGGAGAAGCTATGACTGGAAGGTTTGAAGGATTTTCGAGGAGATTATCGAAAAGCTTATGGAACTTAAGGTATGGGGAGTATTTTTTACGTTCGATATTATAATGTGGGAATATAATTGGGGGTTGAGGTATAATTTTAGGGTATAGGGTTTGATTGAGTATTTTTGTGATTTGATGATGATTTCATGATGATTTGAGGAATATAATGATGTTAGATGATGTATTTGATGATTTGATAAGTAATGTTGATGTTGGGTGTGATTCTGCTGCTATGCTGATGTTAATTGAGGGATTTTACTGAGTTTATCATAGAAGAGGGATGCTGGAAATCGTAAAATAAATCTGCAGAATTCGCGAAGCTCATTTAGCGAGCACAACCAGTGAGATGGGGGCTTAGCAAACCCTGTAAGTTTGTGAATTTTTTTTTTTTTTGTATTCTGAAGATTGTTTTCTTGAGGAGGTTTAGGTCTTAGGCTAATATGATGTTATAAAATTGTCAATTAATGTGTTTTGGAGATTTATGAGGCGAATTAGTAGTATATGATGTATGTTGATTCTTCTTGATTTTCCTCGAGTTATGAAGTATGAGTATAGGATGTAGAGGTATGATGTTATATGAGTATGTAAAATGATGGCATGAGTGAGTATGAGGAATTATATTATGAATGCAAATGCAATGTTTATGATGTTTTAAGGATGATGTGTATAATTGCATCTTGCATTCATGACATTGAATTATGAGGGGACTTCAGTCCATCGGTAACTTCAAACCCATTGTGTGTATTGGAGTGATATGATGTTATGATGTGCTCCCTTAGGGGAGGATTGATGGCCCAGTGTCCATCCATGAGGATGTTTCGGTACCAAATGAATTTTTAGAGGTTGCATATCATTCTAAATGACATAGCATGATTTGCATTGATTATTTTTGTGTGATTATGTGTATAAATGAGTTATAACTTAATTGTTGTTATTGTTGATGTTTTAATTTCTTATTTCTATATTATTTTATTGAATGTGAATTTACTCACCCTGCCTGCCTTCTGGTGATGGTCTATTATGCCATCCTGCAGATAATCAAGGTTAGCTCGGTACGTGCTTAACTCGGAGATAGTGAGTCGTCGAGTTAGTTAGAAGTGGAGTCCTGCTCTATGTCCATTAACATCGGGATGGGTTTCGCTTGAGTTGTTTTAATTACTTGAAATTTTCATGTTATTTCTTTGAGTAATTTTATGCAAAATGATGTTTGGATTAGATTATGGAGTTTTATCGTATTGAATAGAAATATGATGTTTTGTTTGTTTTTCCGCTGCGTATTGTTTCAAAAAGAAATACAAATGAGTTTGATGATTTTTTAACCCGTGTTATGGGACAAGATTCAGTGTGATGTTTTTTATGATGTTTTGAATTTTATTGAAGAATGTGATACCCTTTGTATGAGAAAACTCTGATAATTGACTAAAGATGTATGTTATTTATGACGGGGTAGAAAGGCTGTTACATTAGTGTTATCAGAGCAGGTCGGCCTGTCGGTTGTGTCCTGTCGTTGTTAGTCGTGTCGGTTTTTTGTGTTTGAGTGTTTTGAGGTTGAGTTGTTTTCCGATGTTGTTGGTGATTTGTAGAATGGCTTCAAATCGTGCTCTGGCGGATGCGGTAGCTGCACTTGCTCAGGCTAGGGAGTAGAACAATGTTCGTGATGAGTTTCATGCTTTGGGGGTTTTTCAGAGGAATAATCCACCTAAGTTCGAGGGTTCCCGTGAACCTGAGAGTGCGCATAAGTGGTTGAAGGCAATTGAGAAGATTTTCAGAACTATGGCGTGTTCCGATGCTCAGAAGGTGCAATTTGGCACCCATATGCTGGATGAAGAGGCTTAGGATGGGTGGGATAATATCTGTCAGAGATTAGAAGGAGTTGGGGCTTCCATAACTTGGAATGTGTTCAGGAGGGAATTTTTGAGTAAGTACTTTCCTGAAGACGCTCGTGGCAAGAAAGAGGTCGAATTCTTAGAGTTGAAGCAGGGGAACATGATGGTGGCAGAGTATGCTGCAAAATTTGAGAGGTTGGTAAAGTTCTATCCTCACTACAACTATGATGATGCTGAGTTGTCCAAGTGTTTGAAGTTTGAGAATAGGATGATACTAGAAATCAAGCAAGCGATTGGTTGCCAGCAAATCCGCAGGTATACTGAGCTTGTGGATAAGAGTAGGATCTATGATGAAGATAGTCGAGCACAATATGCTCACTATAAGCGGGTGAGTGAGAAGAAAGACAAGGGTCAGTTTTGAGGGAAGCCTTATGCGACTCCAAATGACAAGGGGAAGCCGAAGGGTAATGATGGGAAAAAGCCAAGTGGGGGAGCATGTTCCACTCCTCTCAAGTACTATAAGTGTGGCGAAGCAGGTCACAAATTTGATGTGTGCACTGCTACTGTGATAAGATGCTATAAATGTGGTAAGATGGGTCATATGAAGGATGAGTGTACAAATGCTGGACCAATTTGTTTTAATTGCGGTGAAGAGGGGCATATCAGTCCTCAGTACCAGAAATCGAAGAAGGTTGCTACTGCAGCTCAGACTACTGGTAGAGTGTTTTCTTTGAGTGATTCGGATGCTCAGAAGAAAGATAACTTGATTCGAGGTACTTGTTTTATTAATTATGTTGAATTATTTGCAATAATTGATACTGGTGATACTCATTCGTTTATTTCAATTGAGTGTGCGACCAGGTTGAATTTTCCTTTGAGTGTTATGAATGGTAATATGTTGATTAAGATGCTTGCTGACGGTTCAGTTACGACTAACCATGTGTGTTTTAAGTGTCCTTTGACCATTTATGGTTAGGATTTCTTGATGGATTTAGTGTGTTTGCCTTTGGTCCATATGGATGTTGTGGTTGGAATGAACCGGTTGGAATTTAACTTCGTGCATATCAATTTTTATGCAAAGATGGTAGAGTTTCCAAAGTTTAGTGATTGTGGGGAGATGATGTTTCTACCCGCGAAGCAAGTGGATGAACTTCTTGATGTGTTTCCGGATGACATTAGTGATTTACCTCCGGAGCGTGAAGTAGAGTTTGTTGTGAATTTGGTACCAGGTACTAGTTTAGTATTGATGGCTCCTTATAGGATGTCAAATTCTGAATTGAGTGAGTTGAAGAAACAACTTAAAGAACTTCTTGAGAAGAAATTTGTTTGTCCAAGTGTTTCTCCGTCGTGTGCTCCTGTATTGTTGGTTAAGAAAAAGGATGGTAGCATGTGGTTGTGCGTCGATTATCGAAAATTGAATAAGGTGACTATCAAGAATAAATATCCACTTCCGAGGATTGATGATTTGATAGATCAGTTGGTGGGAGCTTGCGCTTTTAGCAAGATTGATTTGAGGTCGGGTTATCATCAGATTCGAGTCAAAGAAGATGATATTCCGAAGACAACTTTCCGGACGAGATATGGTCACTATGAATATAATGTGATGCCTTTTGGTGTATCCAATGTACCTGGTGTATTCATGGAGTATATGAACCGAACTTCCCATGAGTATTTTGATAAGTTTGTAGTGGTTTTTATTGATGACATTATGATTTATTCAAAGTCAGAAAAAGAACACGAAGGACACCTGAGGATTGTATTACAAGTGTTGAGAGAGAAGAAGCTTTACGCTAAATTGTCAAAGTGCGAATTCTGGTTGAAGGAAGTAAGTTTCCTTGGCCATGTGATTTCTAGTGGTGGGATTTCAGTGGATCCTTCGAAGATTGATGTCGTGTTAAATTGGGAAACTCTGAAGTCTGCTACAGAGATCCAAAGTTTTCTTGGTTTAGCCAGTTATTACCAAAAGTTCATAGAGGGGTTTTCTAAGTTAGCATTGCCTCTGATGCAGTTGACTCGAAAGGGTCAGGCTTATGTGTGGGATATAGTGTGTGAGAAGAGTTTTGTTGAATTAAAGAAGAAGTTAACGACTACTCCAGTTTTGATTTTGCCGAATCTGAATGAATCTTTTGTAGTATACTATGATGCTTCGAAGATGGTTCTTGGTGGTGTTTTGATGCATAATGGACAAGTAGTTGCCTATGCTTCTAGACAGCTACGTGTTCATGAGAGGTACTATCCTACCCATGAAGGAACTAAACATGAGGCAAGAAGATGGTTAGGGATGTTAAAGGATTTTTATTTTGATTTGAGTTACCACCCTGGTAAAGATAATGTGGTCGCAGACGTTTTGAGTAGAAAGACCTTGCATATGTTGATGATGATGGTGAAAGAACTCGAGATGATTGAGTAATTCAGAGACATGAGTTTGTTGTGTGAAACTACACCTGAGAGTGTGAAGCTGGGTATGCTGGAATTAACAAATGATATTATGGAAGAGATCTGTTTAGAACAACATACATATTTGAAGTTGGTTGATCAAATGACTTTGATTAACCAAGGTAACAGAGGAGAGTTCCGAATTGATGAGAATGGTATGATGAGTTTCGGGATCGTGTATGTGTTCTTGATATTCCAGAGTTGAAGAAGATTATTCTTGAATAAGGACATCGAAGTAGGTTGAGTATTCATCTTGGCGCTACTAAGATGTATCATGATTTGCAGAAACTGTTTTGGTGGCCGGATATGAAGAGAGATGTTGCGGAGTTTGTGTATGCTTGTTTGGTTTTCCATAACCAAAGGTTAAACATCAAAAGCCTTTATGTATGATGCAACCGTTGAGTATTCTGGAATGGAAATGGGATAGCATTTCTATGGATTTTGTGATAGGTTTACCAAAGACGGTAAAGGGAAATGATTCCATTTGGGTAATTGTAGATCGATTAACTGAGTCGGTGCATTTCTTACCAATGAAGATTAATCATTCCACGTCGAAGCTAGCAGAGATGTATATTGATGATATTATGAATTTGCATGGGATACCGTCGAGTATCGTGTCGGATAGAGATCCGCGATTTACATTGAGATTTTGGAAGAGTTTACAATATGCTTTGGGAACTTAGTTGAGGATGAGTTCTTCTTATCATCTACAAACGAACGGTCAGACAAAACAAACTATCCAATCTTTATAATATTTACTGAGGGCTTGTATTTTGGATCATGGAGGTGCGTGGAGTAGTCATTTGCCGTTGATTGAGTTTACTTATAACAATAGTTTTCATGCAAGCATTGGTATGACTCCATATGAAGCATTGTATGGGAGACAATGTAGGACTCCATTGTGTTGGTATGAATCAGGCGAGTGTGTTGTGCTCGGACCTGAGATTGTGCAAGAGATGACGGAAAAGATTAATATGATTCAGGAGAGAATGAAGACTTCTCAAAGTCGTCAAAAGAGTTATCATGATAAGAAGAGGAAAACACTTGAGTTTCAAGAGGGAGATCATGTGTTCTTGAGGGTTACTCCAATGACTGGTGTCGGGCGAGCTCTGAATTTCAAAAAGCTCACTCCGCGTTTCATTAGACCATATCAGATTTCACAAAGGGTCGGAGACGTGTCATATAGGATTGCAATACCATCATCACTTGCAAATTTGCATGATATGTTCCATGTGTCCAGTTGAGGAAGTACATTGTGGGTCTGTCGCAAGAGATTCAGATGGATGATGTTCGAGTATGAGATAATTTGACTGTGGAGGTTTAACCAGTACGGGTAGATGGCTGAGAAATGAAGCGATTAAGAGGTAATGAGATTGCCTTAGTGAAGGTATTATGAGGTGGACCAGCTGGTGATAGTTGGACTTGGGAGCGAGAGGATCAGATGAAAGAGTCGTATCCGATGTTGTTTGCTTCAGGTACATTTTCGAGAACGAAACTTCTTAAGTGGGTGAGAGTTCTAACACCCCAAAGTCGATTTTAACTTAATTGATGTGTTTTCTTGTGAATTATGATGTTTTGTGGAGTTTTGGGGATGACTTAATATATTATTAATATTAAAAATATTAAGTTTAGTGGATTTAGTTTATTATTTGAGATTAAATTAAATGATATAAGAGGAATTAGAGGATAATGGCAATATGGTCATTTGATGGAGAATCAGTGAGGGTATTTTGGAGAAGGTCTATTGAGGTCTTAGGGGAAAAAGTGACAAAAGGGAGTAAGTTGGGTTTTGTACGATCAATTGGAAGATCATACTTTTGGGAGAAGAGTTTTGAAGAAGAGGAGAAGCTAGGACTAGAAGGTTGGAAGGATTTTCGAGGAGATTATCGAAAAGCTTACGGAACTTAAGGTATGGGGAGTATTTTTTCCGTTTGATATTATAATGTGGGAATAGAATTGGGGGTTTTGAGGTATAACTTTAGGGTATAGGGTTTGATTGAGGATTTTTGTGATTTGATGATGATTTGAGGAATATAATGATATTAGATGATGTATTTGATGATATTATAAGTAATTTTGATGTTGGGTGTGATTCTGCTACTATGCTGATGTTAATTAAGGGTTTTTACTGAGTTTATCGCAGAAGAGGGATGCTGGAAATCGCAGAATAAATCTGCAGAATTCACGAAGCTTGCTTAGCGAGCACAACCAGTGAGATGGTCTCTTAGCGAGCAAGATGCCTCGCTTAACGAGCCCTATAGAATTTGTGAAAAATATTTTATTTGTGTTCTGAAGACTGTTTTCTTGAGGAGGTTTAGATCTTAGGCTACTATGTTGTTATAAAATTGTCAATTAATGTGTTTTGGAGATTTGAGGTGAATTAGTAGTATATGATGTATGTTAATTCTTCTTGATTTTCCTCGAGTTATGAGGTATGAGTATAGGATGTAGAGGTATGATGTTAAATGAATACGTTGTATGATGTTATATGAGTATGTAAAATGATTGCATGAGTGAGTATAAGGAATAATGATATATGATGAATGCAAATGCAATGTTTATGATGTTTTTAGGAAGATGTGTATAATTGCGTCTTGCATTCATGGCATTGAATTATGAGGGGACTTTGGTCCATCGGTAGCTTCAATCCTATTGTGTGGATTGGAGTGATATGATGTTATGATGTGCTCCCTTAGGGGAGGTTTGATGGCCCAGTCTCCATCCATGAGGATGTTTCGGTACTACATACATTTTTAGAGGTTGCATATCATTCTAAATGATATAGCATGATTTGCATTGATTATTTTTGTGTGATGATGAGATTTACTTGATTATGTGTATAAATGAGTTATAACTGAATTGTTGTTGTTGTTGTTGTTGATGTTTTAAATTCTTATTTCTATATTATTTTATTGAATGTGAATTTACTCACCCTGCCTGCCTTCTAGTGATGGTCTATTATGCCATCCTGCAGATAATCAAGGTTAGCTCGGTGCGTGCTTAATTCTGAGGTAGTGAGTCGTCGAGTTAGTTAGAAGTGGAGTCCTGCTCTATGTCCAGTAACATCGGGATGGGTTTCACTTGAGTTGTTTTAATTACTTGAAATTTCATGTTATTTCTTTGAGTAATTTTGTTTAAAATGATGTTTGGATTAGATTTTGGAGTTTTATCGTATTGAATAGAAATATGATGTTTTGTTTGTTTTTCCGCTGCGTATTGTTTCAAAAAGAAATACAAATGAGTTTGATGATTTGTTAACCCGTGTTACAGGACATGACTTAATGCGATGTTTTATGATGTTTTGAATTATATTGAAGAATGTGATACCCTTTGTATGAGAAAAACTATGATAATTGACTAAAGATGTATGTTATTTATGATGGAGAGAAAATTACGGATAACCCTTTGTACAAGTACCATTACAGATAACCCACCTGTCAAGCCTTTGAATTTAAGTGTTTGTGGAGAAAATTAATCGGTTAGGGCTTGTGTTTACAGTTAAAAGTAAGTCTCGTGAATGTCTTAGTCCACAATCTCATTATCTATGTTATCCTGGACTAAAGTAAGAACTTCTAAAATTTCATATTCAGCTAATATAATAAGAAATTTAGGAGTGGAACACTTATGACCCGGAATATTTCTCATCACAATTAAAACACAAACCTTTATCTCTTCTTTCCTGATTTTGTGATTGGGATAGATGTCAAATTGAGTATTTATGTGGGTTTGTGGGATTGGGTGGTTTTGAAAGGGGTTGTAGCTTGGTTATGTGGATTGGGACATTTTGGATTGTGGTTGTTGGGCATTGGGTTGCTGTTTTTTGGTGAAAATTAGTGAAAGGTTTGGATAATTTGGGTTTAGAATCTTTGATTTTTGATTCTATCAATTTTGCAAGGTCAATAGCTTGTGATATTGAGGTAAGTTTATGCACAGCCATTTCATTGTGAATTTCAATAGATAAACCAGAAATAAAACAATTTAATATTGCATCCTGTGTGTTTACCCCCAAAATTGGTAAACAACCGTTGGTCCTCTCAAGATACCAAAAATACCCTCAGTTATTCGCAGGATAGACCAGATTGATCTTAGGACATATGCTAAGCAAAAGGGATTGTGATTTTGATATATCACGTTTTTGGGAAAAAGGTCTTGAATCTCTCAACAAGATTCAGATTTTTGCTTTAAAAAGAAAATAAAGTAAAAGACAAAGGCTTTTAAAATAAATCAAAGTAAAGACAAGGCTTGGAATTTTAAAGGAAAGTAAAGGTAATACTTGAAATTAAATAAAATTTAAAGGCAAAGCGAGGAATGTTAAATTGCTGGAAATGTAAAAGAAAATGCAGTAAATTGCTAAAAAGATAAATGACTTTGAAATGTAAATTGCTTTAAAATAAAGGCTTGTAAAGGATAAAAGACTTCAAAAGTAAATAACTCGAAGATAAATTTGACATTGAAGATAAATTGGTGGTATTTCAATCACATACATTCTCATTGCACTCGTTTCTCTACATGCGGATACTTTGAGTATACGGAGTTACTAGTACATATGATTTCAACACACTTATTCTAACACTAGACTAAGCTATTTATATACATTACAAAGTAACCTCTCTCGATGGTTTCTCCTACAACTATCCTAAGATGGTGACACTTGTCCCACTATATGGTGAAGAAGCTTCATCTTGCGCTACTTATCGCTGTCTTCGAATTAAAAAATCAACATTTTCCCTCAAAGATTAAACGTGTAAGACCCTTGGTAACTGCCACCTTCATCGAACATACGCTTGGTCGAATCCCCCTAGCACTTAGAAAATATTCCAAACTTAGAATTTTACTAAGTATGAAACTTGTAGGTAGGTCGCTTCGACTTTCATCCTTTAGTTAGTTAGGTCGAAACCTTACTTTTAGCTCATCACAAGAAAAGTCTTTTACTAAGCCAAAATAACCTCATTAATTGCTAGAGTAGAAATTTAGGGATAACAAATTGCCCCCCAAAAATGTTATTTTTGACCATCTTGATGAAAAGATCATTTTTTGATATTCACCTTTTCGACGCCAGCTTAGGTCAGACAAAAGCATGGTTGAAACCACCTACCCCATGTTCTAAAACTGTTGTGATCCTTCGCCCACACACATGACGTCATATCATAATAGCAAAAATACCAAAAGTCCCATCAGTCGTTTCTACGGCTTTCTGATCATGAATTTTTCCTTGAAACAATGCGCTAATGTCTTTTCCATTAACTGCTTCCTTAACGTGTCAGGTCCCAAGTGCCACGTGCCCCACCACTTTACGTCTCCATCAAGTGGCTAGACTTTGCAACTTCTCATTGCCTACACCTATAAATACCTTCTTCAGCAAACAAAGAAAACTTTCCAAACTCTTTGCGAATTCATCTCCTTCTTGCTAAAGTCTCCTCCTTTCTTTCTAAGAATCCTAGAAAAACCTCCATTCTCTTCTTCAACAATGGCGTCCTCTAAGACTAATGTCTCCCAGAAGAAAAGTCAGCAAGCCAAAACTTTCCACTTTGAACAAACTCTCCCACCATTCAACAACATTTATGAACCGAAAACAATAAAAAATCCTCAGTTCGCACCCGAACCTCTGAACAACGAAACAAGGAGCTTGTACCGATCTTAGGTAATGATTCAATTCCTTGTAAATGATTTTCCTTTTGTTGTATCTGGTCCATTGGCTACTGTACATAACACAGACGAAAAACCGAAAGAGTTCTTCCCTGGTGTAAACACCCCAAATTTGCCCTCACTAAGTTCACACCATGGCTTGTGATCTTTCATATTTGCATTAGTTTAATCATACCATCTCATATTGCATTTTTGCTTCACTGCATTAGTTCAAGTTCATCTGCATCTAGTGTTTGTGATCTGAGCAATCCAAGGATCCATCTGAGCCACTCCAAAGGTCTCCAATTGCTCCAAGAGGGTCCATGTATGTTCAATCATCATATTATATCCCTCAAAGATAAAGGAAGCCAAGAAATCACAAGAACTGGCAAAGCATGGAAGCAGAGCAAGGGTTTCACTACACAAATGACCTGAAATTAGGGTTTTGGTTTCAGAGGCCATAACTCCAAATTTTTTGGTCATTATTGTTTCTAATGGTCTCAATATGTTATGAGGATCATGTGTACCAAGTTTGATGAAGAGATTCATTGTGGAAGTCATATGTTCACTGGGTAACTTCTTGAGCAAGTCAGAGCAAAATCAGGGCACCTAAGGCCCCCAACAATGGAACCAAAGTGGATTTTTCATAAAATTGAAGTTATATGATCTTTATTTGATCATTGAAGTGCTTGGAAGTTCACAAAATTGAAGAAAAGTGAGCTAAACCAAAAGTTGCCAAAAATGGAAATGACTTGTAATGTAAACTTTCTATTTTGGGAAAGTTTTTCAACCTCCTCTTTCTCAACCAAAAATGCTTCAAATGAAAAATTGTTGGTCATGAAAGTTGTAGATTGGATCATTCCATTTTCAAAAAGTACAAGAACAAGTTCTAATTCATTATGGAACTCAAGTTATGGCCTTTCAAAGTTGGCAAAAATCACATAATTTTCAAGAATACACCAAAGAGGGATTTTTGCAAAACCACTTGCCAAGCTATTTTGTGACTTCTAATACACTTCTAAGCATCATACAAACATAGTGCATTGCCCAAAACTCAGAATTTCCCAAAGAATCTCAAGTTTTCATGCCTTGCCCATGAAGAAATCACAAAAGGGCCAAACTTCATGAAAATTGCAAAATGGCACATAACTTCTCACAAACTTGCTGCAGCACCTCAATTTCAATTCTATGGCTCTCCTTGATCAAAGCTGAGGCCAGACATGCCCTTGTACCACCTCTGAACTAGCCCATACCTCAAGTACAAACTTTATTGACTTTGTGCAAAAACACCCATACCAATCACCATAGGCCACAACCACTTCTCTGACCTATCACAACTTGTTATGTGGATCAAACCCAAGCCATAACACAACACATTGCATCCTGAAACCTCAGAATCCTCAAGTTCCCAAAATCACTCCATTTTGCAAAAGCATTCGAAACACACAACACACTCACTCAAACTCCAAACAAATTTCACCATTCATCTCAAAATCATCTATAGAACACAAAGCAACCATTAAAACAGCCAAAAACACCCCACAAATGAAACACGATTCTGGTGCAGCAAGGCTTCATTCTCTCAAACCAACTCATTTCAGCTTGTTCTAGGCATTGCAACATCACTAGGAGGATCATTGGAGACTTTTTGCACCAAAGAGAAAGCTTGAAAGCTCAGAACCAGGAAGTTTCACTTCAGGTAACCTCAAGAACAAATTTTCCAGAAATCTCTTTTTAAGTTATAGAAATGTTCCCCATGTTCCCCTGATCACACTGCACTTGTTATTTTTGAACATGATGAAGAAACGAGCATGAACCGAATCTCTAAAATTTTTGACCTAAAAGAAATTTGATTCGATTCATGCTTGTTTCTGAAAATAAATGAATTTCGTGCCTGGATTCTTGTTTGTTGTTGTTCGCTGATCAATTCTGGAGAGTTTGAGGGTCTGGGGTGGTGTTTTGGGGTTGCTCAGGGAGGAGCTGGCCGGAGAAGATGGCCAGATGTCTTCTCCGGCCACCTGAAAGTCATTAAATGATTAATTAGGGTTTAGGGTTAAGTTTAAACGTGAGCCCTTGGATCTTTGTTACCCGCGTGTTTGAATGGCTGAGATGTTGTCATTAAACCCTAATTCACTTAATTAAATTAATTAATTAAAATTAACTGAGTTTGAATTTCAGCCTTTAGATGTGGTGCGTGGTCAAACCAAATCCCCTCAGGTTCAATCCAGACCATCAGATCAGCATACCTTCCATTTATTTTATTTTTAGTTCTTTTTTTTACCATTTGTTTTGCATAATTAATTTAAAATAGTTAGAAAATTCCAAAAATATTTTCCTTTTGCATTTTCAATTCAAATATTTTTCTCAACCAGAAAACATTTTTATTTTTATTTTTTGCATTAAAAAACCATTTTTAAAATATTTAAATTTTTATTTTAATTAATTAATGGAAATTAATTAATTAAAATATCATTTAGGTTTCTAAAAATTCCAAAAAAATTCACATTGCATCTTAGGACATTTAGAAACATTGTCAAACCATTCATACAAATTTCTTTTTGGTTTTGAATCAATCTTGATATTTTTCTTGAATTTAGGGTTCATAAAATTCCTATTTTCTAACCCTAACTTCAAGAATTCTTTTCTGCCTAACCATGAATGGTATGACATTGATTCTTTTTGAATTGATCTTCACATAACATGTAGTATCTAGCATATTTTTTTCACAAATTTATCTTGCATTTTGGATTTGATTTGCATTTTTCCCCTTAAGGTACCTTAAAACCCTAGATAACTTAGAAAAATCACAACTCTCTTTAGGTTAAGAGTTAGGTCTCCTCCTTTGGGGTGTGATACCATATGGGGTTAGAGTTCATTTGATATCATTTGAAATTTTTATCTTGTGTTTTGCTTCTGTTTTTGACTTTTGCATCTCATGTTGCATTAAAACCCTAATTTCTCATGTTCATTTGCATACATCTTGCATAAGCATTCATACATGAACTTGCCATGAAATTTCATACATTCAAATGAGTTCTAAGACATCATAGGACACATTAGAATCATGCTTGATCATTCTTCATCCATTTGTTATGATTTGAATTCATTTCATTCCATGAACTTTCATGTGCTTTCATGCTTCCTACATGGTTCATTTGCATTCTCATCTCTTGTATGAACATTCATAACACTTGGTATGCTTTTGCATCATGTCATAGCATCATTTACATCATTTTTATGCTTCTGGTTTTGGTTTTCATCCTTGCATACATCTCATTTTCATTTCATTTCTTTCTTTTATGCTAACCATTTCAGGTGGTAAGTACTTTGAGAAGTGAATTTGCCTTCACTTCTCATTTATATTCATCTCTTTCTTATGCATCCTTGCTGAATTTTGCTTTGTTTAAGAGTGAGCTTGTTCATTCATGTTCATCATTCAATTTCTTTCTTCAAGTAACTTATCTTCTTCAATGAAGTAAGTTAACTTGTTTCTTCTGCTTCTCCTCCTTTCATCTGCTTCTTCCATTGATGGTTTCTTTGAAGATATCTTTTAAGCCTCACAAACCATAGGAACATCCAAGAATGACAATAATTAGGGTTTTGATTAGTCCCCCCTTTAGTTTTACCTTTGTGTCTTCTTTTGTGTCTCTCTTCTCATCTCATAATCAGAGACTAAACCTTTAAGGTTTTAAGGCTTTGTGATTAAGGTTATGCATGCATCCTTCTCTTAGGATGGAGTGTATAACTTTAATCCTAAGTGTTAAACCCTTAATGTGTTTAAACCTCTTAATCAATCCATCTAATAATCACTAAGAAATTAACTTGTAACTTGGGCCTTGCATTAGGATTCTAATTCTTCCTTAATTGGTTAAGAAGGACTAACCCTAGTGTTAATGGACAAGTCCCCCTCAAGTTGTCTTACAAACCATAAAACTCACTTCTTAATTTTACCATTAACTAAAATCCACCTTAATAAAGGCTTTGTTTTGTCATGAGGTTAATCCCTAATCATGGATTAAGTTGAGGTATCTTCCTCAGCTTAAATGCTCTCATCTAGTATCCTTCTATTAGCATGGTGTAATGGGTCCATTAAATCCTTGATTATGGCTTAAACTCATTACTTAACACTAAACAAAAACTCCAAAAACATCTAAATAATAACAAGTAGGTTAATGATCTTAATCCTACATCATGGTAATTAAGTTTGAGGTGTTTACCTCATACTTAAGGTATTCTCATTATCCCTAATCAAAGGGAGGATATGATGAGTTTACTAACCCTTGGTTTAGGCTTAAGCTCATTAACTTATGACAAACACAAAAAATCAATAAAAGATTGAAAACACAAAAACAAACAATAATCGTCTCCTTCGGGATTCTTTTCTCATCATCTTCACTCACAAACGAGAACTCGCTTCTTCCGTCTAATGCAAGACAGTTAGCACCTGAGCCAGACAGGTCATACACTTGAGCATAGACAAGTAAGCAGTTCACCAGTCAATTCATCTTTCAGTCTCTTTGAGTCGAACTACGGTGTTCTGACTTCCTCATTGCACGAGAGGATACGTAGGCATAACTTAACAGTTATCGAACAAAAGTCTTTGTCTCTCCCCCCTCTTCCAGCATTATTCTTTTAAGCCTCATTCTTGAGCACTACACTTCATTTTCTTTCATTGACACTTGCATATTTCTTTTCCAGCTTTTGCACACAGATAGCACAGACACCTACCCCTTTAAACACAAACTTGTAAGCGTGGATCCCGTCGAGTACGACGGACAATCTGGGTGCTAATACCTTCCCAGGTTGTAACCAACCCCCTTTCTCAGTTTCTCTGGTTCGCAACCGTCTTATCCATTTCTTTCTAGGTTTATGCAGCATTACCTTTCCTTCGGGATAAAAATGCCTAGCTGGCGACTCTTTTCACCTTCATCTTTATTTCTCCTCTCGCCGACCATTCGCGCTTGTACCGGGATGCAAACCTTCGGGAGCGACACCTGGCTACCGAAAAACTCAACCTTTAGGGCATAAGCACCTCCCTAAATATGACTACTCTTCTTCTGACCCACTTCCTCTTAATAAACTGGATGTGAAGTACCTCTATGATGGTATCAGGCTGGTCAGAGCTGTCATCCAATTTTCTGAGTTTGATCTATGGTTAGCTAGGTTAGAGAAAACTAAGGCTGACCAATGGAAAAACATAGGGATATATGATCTTTTAATGCTGAAAAAGACGCATATACCCTACTGTTTGAACCTACTGGCTGCCTCTTTGTATTTCTGGGACTGCACCCACTATACCTTTCATCTTCTTTATGGGATGGTTACCCCCACTCATTTTGATATAGCCGTTATCATAGGGCTTTGACCCGATGGTCCTGCTTATGACCCCACCATTGATGCTGAAGACACTATTGTCTTCAACACATCCAAACTAACATACACCCTCTTCCTCAGGCATCATTCCAAACCAAATGAAGAGGTAGTTTCTGATAAGGAGCATATTGCTTTCCTTACTTTCTGGCTGTCTAGATATGTCTTCTACACCAAGTCTCTACAGCTGGCGAAGAAGTATCTACCCTTAACAAACCAGCTTCATAACAACATAAAAGTTTTCTTAAGTGAACTCATTCTGGCTAGTCTCTATGAGCCTCTCAGTGAGGGAGTGACTCGACTGAGGGACCAAGACCACAACTCTAGCTCTATGAGTCTCAATGGTCCTCTCTAGCTCTTTCAACTTTGGCTGAATTCCACCTTTGAGCTTGTGCTTCCCAAGAAAGGAAAAGTTGATAAGGAGTTAGAGGAGATCAGACTCAGGAGTACTAAGGGCGTTCGAATAGCCAAGCTTACTCCCAATTATGAAGGTGAAACCCTAAAAGGGGCCTTTTCTAGATTTGTGATGATGTTTGCACATCAATATGATTTTGCACCATACATGGATCCCTTTGCTGATAGGAAGTGTGGTCCTAGGTGGTTCACTAGGGCCTTCCCTAACTCCCCCAGAAGGAAGCTTCATATGGATTCTGTTGGAATTTGGGAAGCCTTTTTCATTCCCAGATTCTTTGTTTATAGGTTGAATGGCAGAAGACCTGATACAATCCTTATTGCTTACTAACCCAATTTGGTTTCTAGCCAATTTGGGTTGAGTCAGAGTTTTCCCAAATGTATTTATGATAGAAAGGGCCAGGTCATTCTTTACAATAATGTTTTCGACGAGGATGATGTTACTGACATCTTCGCCAGATGGGAATCCTAGAAGGCAGTCCTATCTCCCGTCTTCTTTCGACCTTCGACCCAGTGCACCCATCTTTTTAATGATTGGTGGTGCAAGTACTACAATGATAACTTTCTCACTACCGCTGAATTTTCTACTCAACTTAACCTTGCTTTTATTAATGTGCAGGAGAAGGTCAAGAAAAGTAAGTATGCTCACATCCAAGAGATACAAGCTTTCCAAAAATACTTTGAAACTGTCTATCAACCAGATGATCTTAGTCGAACCACTCATGAGGCTACTATCACTTTGATGGAGAAATTTTTACAAAAGATGGATAAGTTAAAATTCCCTCCTAACGTTCCTCGTGAGAGGCAGTATGAGGAGGCTTTTCGACTTTTTCCTCCCAAATTCCTTCGATATCCCACTGCTGATTTTGGAGTGGCCTTGGATCCTCCATTTCCAGACTGGTTTGTCTGTGGGGATTCAATTAAAATCCTTCGACATCATTCTCAACCAAAAGCTTAAAAAGTGGTTGCGACAAAGCACACACTGGATAGTTTCAAAGGGCACCTACATATAGGGCTCGAAGACGTTAGCAAAACTCTATCACTTTGGGCTAAGTGAAGAGGACATTTACAACAAGTAAGCCCTATAAAACATTCCATGTCATCCAGGCGAGATGAAAGGACAGATAAAACTAAGCAATTACTTTGGAATGTGAACGATATTCGGGACGTCAATAGAAACCCAATCGTAACGAACTCCGTTGGAGATGCAGAAGTCTGAAACTTGTCTTCCCGGAGTAGCTTTTATAATGAAATTAATTTCTGGTGAAGGAGGATCCGCAGAGTATTCCTTCGATGTCTGGAACTTTTTTCTTCATTGATGCTCTCAGGAGAGTCTTCCCATCCAATTGATTGGATGTCTTTGATATCAACGAGAGAACTTATAGGAGCAGTGTACTTTACGATATAATCGTATTTTCCACTTGGCTGTCCCAAGGTATCCCAAGTTTCTATGGGAGTTGATGAATCATTTTCAGTAATGACATTCACTTCTGGTGGTGGAAAGTTGTGGAAGTCTTGTCCTTCTATCCTTGAATCCAAACAAGTTCACTTTCGGAGTGCGTTCCGGTAAGTTGTTGGGTTTCATTGTTAGCCAGAGGGGGGTTGAGGTAGATCCTACAAAAGTAAAAGCAATACAAGACATGCCTGCACTGAAAACAGAAAAAGAAGTGTGTGGGTTTTTAGGTAGATTGAACTACATTTCACAGTTTATATCTCATCTAACTGCCACATGCAAGCCAGTCTTCAAATTGTTAAGAAAAGAACAAACGGTCAGGTGGAATGTGGACTGTCAAAGAGCCTTTGAAAAGATAAAAGAATATTTGCAGTAGCCTCAGATTCTAATGCCTCCAGTTCCAGGACGGCCACTTATCATGTACTTGACTGTGTTGGAAGGGTCGATGGGGTGTGTTCTAGGCCAACATGACGAGTCTGGTCGAAAAGAGCATGCTATTTATTACCTTAGCAAAAAGTTTACCGACTGTGAATCCCATTACTCACTTCTCGAGAAAACTTGTTGCACTTTGGCATGGGCTGCTCGCCGACTGAGACAGTACATGTTGACCCATACCACACTGCTAATCTCAAAAATGGACCCTGTCAAGTATATTTTCGAGAAACCAGTGTTAACCGGAAGGGTTGCAAGGTGGAAAATGATATTAACAGAGTATAACATACAATATACTTCCTAGAAGGCCATCAAAGGAAGTGTATTGTCAGATTATCTTGCACAGCAACCGCTTGAAGACGATTACCAACCAATGAAGTTTGATTTCCCTGATGAGGACATCATGTACCTTAAGGAAAGAGATTGCGAGGAACCACTTCCAGAGGAGGGGCCTGACCCTGAATCCAAATGGAAGTTGATGTTTTAAGGGGCAGTCAATATCAACGGACGCAGAGTTGGTGTTGTTCTTATCACTCCCGAAGGGGTTCACTTTCCCTTCGCTGCCAGAATTACTTTTGGCTGCACCAACAATGAAGCGGAATACGAGGCGTGCATAATGGGAATAGAGGAGGCTATTAATCTTCGGATTAAGACCCTCGATATATTCGGAGATTCAACCCTCGTTATCAACCAGATTACCGAAAAGTGGTATACACATCAAGAACACTTAATTCCTTATAGGGATTATGCCAGAAGACTGTTGACGTTCTTCACAACGGTTAAGCTTCAATATATACCACGAGATGAGAATCAATTTGCCGATGCATTGGCTACTCTTTATTCGTCCATTAAAGTCTTGTGTTGGAACTACGTGCCCAGAATTGACATTTCCATGCTTGACGCACCAGCTTATGCCTTCTCTGTAGACGCAGTGTCTGATGAGAAATTGGTTTTGTGATATTAAGCTTTTCCTGGAAAAACGAGAATACCCAGCTGGGGAATCATCCAACGACAAGAAGACCTTGAGACGACTTACTGCTAGTTTCTTCTTGAATGCAGACGAAGTTCTGTATAAGAGGAACTTTGACATGGTCTTGCTCAGATGCGTGGATAGACACGAAGCAAACCTGTCAATACAGGAAGTCTATGAGGGATCCTTTGGTACTTATGCAGGAGGACATACCATGTCTAAGAAGTTATTGAGATCAGGGTACTATTGGCTAACAATGGATGCAGATTGTTGTTCGTACGCCCATAAGTGCCATAAATTCCAGATTTATGCAGACAAGGTGCATGTTCCTCCTAGCCCGCTCAATGTCATGTCATCTCCTTGGCCCTTTTCTATGTGGGGCATTGATATGATCGGGAAGATAGAGCCTACTGCTTCAAATGGCCATCGTTTCATCTTGGTTGCGATTGATTACTTTACCAAATGGGTTGAAGCAGCATCTTATGCCAATGTCACTCACTAAGTGGTAGCCAAATTTCTAAAAAGAGACATCATTTGCAGATACGGAATGCCCGAGCGAATCATTACTGATAATGGTTCCAATTTAAACAACAAGATGATGGCAGAACTGTGTCTGGACCTCAAGATTCAACATCACAATTCTTCTCCTTACCGGCCAAAGATGAATGGCACGGTAGAGACAGTTAACAAGAATATTAAGAAGATTGTGCAAAAGATGGTTGTCACTTACAAAGATTGGCATGAGATGTTACCATTCACGTTGCATGGGTACCGAACGTCAGTCAGGACGTCAACTGGGGCAACTCCTTTCTCCCTGGTGTATGGCATGGAGGCAGTTTTGCCTGTTGAGGTAGCAATTCCTTCATTGCGTATGATGATGGATGTGAAGCTTGATGAGGCTGAGTGGGTACGTGCTCGATATAATCAGTTGTGCTTAATTGAGGAAAAGAGATTAGCGGCTATCTGTCATGGTCAGCTTTATCAGAGGAGAATGAAGCGAGCATTCGACCAGCGAGTACGTACTCGAGAGTATCAAGTAGGCGAGCTTGTACTCAAGAGGATCATTCCTCCAGGTTCAAATCACAGGGGCAAGTGGACCCCAAACTATGAAGGCCCATTCATAGTAAAGAAAATTTTCTCAGGTGGGGCGTTGATGCTCACTACTATGGAAGGAGAAGATTTCCAGTCCCCTGTTAACTCGGACGCAGTTAAAAAATACTTTGCATAAAAAGACCCGCTGGACACAAAAACAGAATTAAAGTCCAGGAAAGAAAAGGGCATCCCGGCGAGCTAAAAACAAAATAAAAAAGCTCGGGAAAAATTTAGGGAAAATAAAAGAAAAAAAATATACACCCACTGAGTTGAAAAGCCACATTGGACAACTCATGAAAAAAAGGGTATCCCAGTGGATTGAAAAACCGAAAGGGCGATCCACACAAAACAATGGAATAAGCGAACAACTGCGATCCAGGTAATCTGAACCAAATCATCGTTTCATACAGTCTGACAATATTAGAAGGGTAGGAATCAGTCCCATCATCTTCTTCAGAAAGCAAAGGCAAGAATAGAAAGTCTTAAAGACATGTTGGTCATAGCAGGAAGGAAACTCATTGGAATGTCGTGTACATTTCCATTAGGATAGTTTCTTTTCTCAATTTTATGGTAGCTACCTCTTTCCAGGTAGTTGCTTCCTGATGTAAAACTTTGCCTATTCAGAGGCCACTCAATGAATGAATATTCAGTCAAAAGTTGTGTTGTGTTTTGTTTACTTTGTTTGCAAAAATGTCCTGAATTTTTGGCAAAAAAGAACATTGTATTCGAAACATGTTGTTTTTTATAAAAAAATGACATTGCAGGGAAACATTTAAAACTATCTTTGAGTGTCGGGTGACAATGGATGAACAGATCATACCATGCAAGTCCCTGGGGCACATGTGTGTATACTGTTGTTGCAGGTGTTGCAGGATGGTATCATATCTACCCAAGAAGAGAATATTCCCCAGCTGAGTTAGAGCAAGTGGAATTCCCAGCAGAACTTCAAACCTAATCGAAGAGGTTTCCTCCCCAAGCGGATTACCTTTCCACAAGTGAAGTATTCCCAGCGAGTAGCTGTACGTCTGGTTTCCCCATAGAGTCGGAGTTGGCAGAATTCCCTCCTCAGCAAGAGTTTGATCAAACCTCTTCCCCATCCAAGTCTGAAGACGGTCAGTCCCCACAGAGTTCGTGATCGGGACTTACTCCCATCGTTGAAATATACCCCAGAGAAGTCGCCAATTTATTTTTGGCCATTGTGATGATACAAACAGTTATTCATCTCCCCAGCCAGAGTTAAGCATCGTCAAAACCTCCTGACCTGGTTCCCCCGGCAGAGTTGTGATTCTTATCAGGCATTTGCTTGATGCTCGTCTGCATTCCCCAGAACTCTTCTGTGTTTGATATTCGTTTGATGCTCGTCAGCATTCCCTAGCACTCGTATGTGATTGATATCTGCTTGTTGTTTGTATGCACACCCCGACACTCGACTATGATGGATATTTGTTTGATGCTCGTCTGCAGTCCCCGACACTCGTATGTGTTTGATATTTGCTTGTTGCTTGTTTACATTCCCCAACGCTCGTCTGTGTTATATTTCTGGTACTCGTCTGTATTGCTACTCCAAATGCTCGTCTGTGTTGGATTTCCGGTACTCGTCTGTATTGCTACTCCAAATGCTCATCTATGTTGGATTTCTGGTACTCGTCTGTATCGCTACTCCAAATGCTCGTCTGTGTTGGATTTCTGGTACTCGTCTGTATTGCTACTCCAAATGCTCGTCTGTGTTGGATTTCTGGTGTTCGTCTGTATCAGTGGCTGATATTCGTTTGTATCATTGCCTGAAGCGTTCGTCTGCATTTCTTAGATCATCGTCTGATATTCGTTGGTATCATTGACTTATGGCACTCGTTTGTGTTCTCTTGATGATCATCCAATACTCGTTTGTGTTGAAGAGGTCTGAAGTCTTGACGGTGGGATTAAACGTCAAAATGGTTACCGGTCCTGGCGTAACAAGTTTATCCGAAGGAGGTTTGTCTGTCTCATACACCACTTATCTACGCAAGATTTGTGAAGAGGGTTCGTCCAATCCTAATGTCGCACCTGGCGTAACAGGTTATCTGAAGAAGACTTGTTTGTCTTGGACCATATATCTACGGAGGATGTATGAAGAGGGTTCGTCTATCCTGACTATGCATGTCTATCCCACAGACTTAAGTGCATCACCGGTCCTGGCGTAACAGGTTTATCCGAAGGAGGTTCGTTTGTCTCAGATCATATATTTTTGCAAAATGTATGAAGAGGGCTCGTATGTCCCTTTCCTGGCATAACAGGGTTGTCTGAAGAGGGCTTGTATGTTCGGTTCCTGGCGTAACAGGTTTTCTTGAAGAAGACTCGTCTGTCTAGGTTTTTCTTATCTGGCGTAACAATTCAATTTGAAAGGAGCTCGTCTGCTTTGTCTTCACTTCATGTCACCCAAAGCGTTATTTGGTTGGGTTTATTTCCCATTGCTTGCATTCTCCAACAGAGTGCAAATTTCAGGTTCTTTGGTATTCAACCATAGTTTATCTTGAACGGTCGATAGCCCGTGCTATCGTCCTTTTCAGATTAACAGTTGCTTGAATAGGGGCAGCTGTAACACCCCAAATTTTCCCTCTTCTCTTTAGCATCATCATCATATCATGATCATCATAAGCATGTCATATCCTTAGCATTTTGCATAGAAAAATGAAGCATAGTACTCACATGTTCTAGCATAAGGCATATGATCAATCATCCGGGAAATTCAAAGCACTACAAGTCAAAGTTAAGAGCATGGTGACCTGGCAAGAAGCTCACGGGATCTTTTGTACAAGCTTGGTATCATGGTCAAAGCCCTAAAAAAGATTTAAAATCAAGATCAGATTAGAATGGTTGGCGTCGGGGTATTCTTGGAGTTTCCCACCAAAAGGAGGGAGAATTCAAATTTTTCCTGCGTTAACTGGTTAACGCTTTGGTTAACTGGTTAACGACTGCGAATTTTGAATTCCAGCAGCAAGTTCAACATGTGTTTTGGCTCCTTTTTTTCATTATTTATGATTTTATTCATTTTGAATTAATTGGGAACTATGGAGAAGGATCTAGATGATTTACCAAGCCTAGTTCCAAGGCTAGATCCTAATCAACTTTCTAAGCTAATCCCAATCCAATTTTTTGGACTCCAAACCAAATCTTTGGGCCCCAAACCTAGAGGGTATTTATTCCATTTCCCTCCAAACCAAAAAAAAAACTCTCACATAATTCACTTCTCATTTTCTGAATTTTCACCAATCTCTCACCATTCTCTTATTTTCTCTCCCAATTTTCCAAATCACTCAAAGTTCCTCTTTGAAGATCACAAAAAATTGCATTAAAGTTTGTAGATCTTGGAACTAGACCTTCATCCACAACTTATTTGCATCAATTTGCTGGTTTCACTACTTGGTTCAGATCTGATTTGGTGGTTAGAAGTGATTTTGGAGCCAAATTCTTCATCATGATCCTTTGCTTGCATTTATTTTGCATGGAGTGTGAAGACTAGCACCGAATCTTTGATGTTTTCCACGAGATTCCTCATTTCCAGCTGAAACAACATTTACCAAAGCATATCTCAGCTTTGTAGGTTGGTTAAGTTCAGATCTAACTCTGTTTTTTAGCTTATTTGCATGTTTATGCTTAGATCCACCATGTGCTTGTGTATTTGCTTGTCTTGCTTGAATTGTTTGGTTGATTTGTGATTGGATCTATGTGTTAATGTTCATGAGCTTAATGGTGTTTGATTAATGTGAATTTATCTTACTATTTCATGCATAATTAATTGCTGGTTTGTTTTTGGATTATTTGAAATAAGCTGGTTTGGACTGATTTTTTTGCAGGTTTTAGTGTTGTTCGCACAGTGTTAATCAGTTAACACTTTGGTTAACCGGTTAACGCGTCTGTTTTCTGTGTTATTTGTTGCAGGATTGAGTTGGTTAACCGGTTAACACTTTGGTTAACCGGTTAACACTGAAGGAGAGTGACTTTTTTGGGCTGTTTTGAGCTTGTTTGCTTCTCTTACTTGCTATAATCATCATGGATGATTGTATGATCATTTTGTATGCTAGTTTAGGGTTTTTTCTTGCTGGTTGGTGTATGCCTTCATTTTCTCGACACGTAAATTCATGTATTTACAAATCTTGTCAGGTTTTTTGATTTTGCCTTCTTGAAACTTTGAGCATGTTAATTCCATGAATTGTGTTGACATGTTAGCATTGATTGATGTGCTGAATGTGTGCTGGAAATTTTGCTAACATTTGTAGGTGAAATGGTAAGTGAAGTGTGGATGTTTATCCACATTTCAACTCTTCATCTCTTCTTCTTACTTTGCTTTCTACTTTGTGGTTTTTGATGAGCCTTATGCCATCATGTGATTCAACTCTTCATCTTTCCCCCCTTAGAAGCAACTTATCTCCTTTAGAGGAGTGAGTTGTTCTCTAGCTTTCCTTTCCTCTCCTTTTCTTCTCCTTTGATATTCTTTTCTCTTAGGATAGTTTCAAACCACACTAACCTAGGTTCATCCATGCATGATAACATTAGGATTTGTTAGTCCCCCTTTAGTAATTTTACCTTTGCTCCTTTGTGGTTCTCTCTCTCTTCTCATCTCAAAACAAAACCTAAAACACATTAATAAAGAAAGAAGGGACCTCTTGTGTATAGTCTTATTCCATGGGGCATATGTATTCATTCTATCTTGGAATAGTGCATTTGTCTAGCATGATGCACAAGTCGGATCATGAGGTCATCCTCATCAAGAAAAGCATAAAAAACAATTCTTTATTTTAATCACTAAGATACCTAATAACTTCAACAAGTTAGTGAGTTTAGGCCCTAGCCCTTGGAAATGAGTCTTGGATAAATTCTCCTTACTCGATGTGCCTGTTCTATTATTCCATCTTGGAATGTAGTAGCAAGTACACATTCCATGGAAAAGAGTTTGAGTTCACTTCCTTGTTCCACACTGTAACACGGTGGGAGAACTGACTTTAGTTATGTTGCGGATAGCAAGAGTCGCCACCGACTTTTATTTCATCCAAAGGAAAGGCATAAAAGAACAGGAAAGACCTTTTAAAAGAATTTTGGGTCTGGGGGGTAGGTTATGTAAAGGGAAGGTGTTAGCACCCTTTACATCCATGGTTATCCATGGGCTCTTAGTTACTTAGCTCACTTTAAAATGTTTTTGAAATGTGAAGTGTGTGAATAGAAATTTTCTTAAGTATTTTATAATGATCCATGTACGGATGTATATAAAACCTTTGTTTTGAAAATTGTTTGAAATGTATGAAGTGTTTGAATTGTTTTGAAGAGTGAGCAAGTATCTAAGAGGAACCTACCCTAAGTTTAAGTCTTTTCTGTTCTTGAATCCTTTAAATGGTAAGACTATCCCTATTATTAAGGAATAGGTAGTCATTACCTTGGATGTATGGGACAAGTGAAGGGACATCTGTTATTTAGGCAACTGTGGGGTGTATAAGCAATTCGAAGGGACTTGATCTTTTTATCTGTTTAGGGACTAGATGATATGAGATGAGGGACTTTGCTTTATACACCCTACTTGACCTTTTGTTTAGGCAACATGAGAGGTAACCCTTAAGAAGTGAGATGGCGATCCAGGATCGACTTACGTGTGTGAGTGTACAATTTTAAATATTTATCTTTTAAGTTAATGATCTAAATTAATTTTAAAATACAAACATGTTTCACTCCCTATTTTACTAACCATAACATTTAAACATAAATATTAAACATTACTACTAAAATATTACATAAAGGAGACAATTACATAATAATAATAATTAAAACAGATTAAATAAATAAGCAAAATAAGTAATAATAAATAATTGGGTTAGTAACAATAATAATAAATAATCACAATATATATAAATGGGGTTAGTAATAATAAAATAAATATCATATGAAAATAAATAGAATTAATAATAAAATAAACAAGAATATTAGCATAATAATTAAAAGTTCAATTTTTATATAAACAATTATTTTTTAAGATTAAGAAGAAAACATAAACAATTTATATTATATACTAATTATTATAAGGTTTTAAATTATATACATGTTATAAAAATAAGGTTAATTATAAACATATTATGAAAATAAATTATATTTACAAAATTAAATTAAGAGTTTTAATTATTTTAAGCATAATCTAAAATTATTGGCATACAAGAATTATATTAAAGAATAATTATAAACAAATTATAAGAATATACACATAATTAAAGTTTTATAAATAAATAAATTAAAAGTTATAATTAACAAATAAATTAATATTTACAATTAGGGTTTTATAAAAATATTTAGGGTTTTAGAAAATGTTAGGGTTATGAATTTTGGAAAATAGAATTAGGATTTATGGTTTAATTTACAATATTAATTTGACTATTTTTTTTAAGGAGAATAAACATATAATAATAATATATACATATTTTAACTAGAATTAAAGTTTATAGAAAATAAATTAGAGGTCTTTTTTTGGAAAATATGAAATTAATATAAATATATATAACTATTTAAACATATTTTTATTACAAAACAAGTAATTAAAATTAATTATAAAGTAATAATAATAAAACAGAATCATTAAAAAAACAAGAAATTAAAACTTACCTGGGCTGGGATTCGAACCCAGTCCCTGGACAATGAAACCTCCAAGACCAGCAAACCAGCCACTGGGCTGCGCGTGCGCCAGTGATAGTGGGAACACTCCATTTGGTTTTGTTGTGAACCTGGAAAAATCATGACAAAACAAAAAGAAATAGCACAAAAAGGCCTGGGGAGGGATTCGAACCCAGGACCTTCACACAACACGCAAGCACACTTACCATCCAGCCGGGAGGGCGCAACTGATATTTAAACCACAACAATGAATAATATATTAAGTCATAAGACTAAATGAAAAATAAGAAAAATTTTGCTGCGCCCAGGGATCGAACCAAGGACCTAACCCTCATAAGGACAAGCTTCCAACCATCAGGCCAACACGCACGCTGTGGAATACAAATCAAACATAAATAATAAAAAAACAAACAAATATTTGAATTCTGGAATTCGCGCCAGGGGTCTTCTTCCTCCTCCAGACCTGCGTTTTTTCCTGCGAATCTTCCTGGGCAATTTCCTGCGAATTTTCAAAACCCTAAACCTGTGTTTTTTGAAACATCATGCAAACCATCATGACAACCAAAATTAATAACCCAGATCAATTGTACAAAGTCCATACATCACAGCCATGGTCTTAGAATTGGTTTTAAGGTCTTAAATGTATGGTTCCCGTTTTGAAACTTCAAACCCTAACAATGGCAATCTTCAACACAGTCCACAATAATCCAATTAATCTATGCACAAAGCTTCTAAACATCATAACAAACACAAATATATGATTAGTTTTCAATATTAATACATGAATCAATCAAATCGAAAAATTTCAAAATGTGAAAGGGATGCATTCGGTTTGTGCGATTTAGGGCATGAATGAACAATGTTATGATCCAAAATCACTCTATGAACTCCCAGGAACAAGTTGCAACCTTCAAATTGTCTTGAAAGGGCTTGAATGATGGAATCCAAATTTGAGTTTTGGTGAGTTTTTTTTTTGAATGTGCAAACTTACTCTTGAGGCTGTGAAATTCGTCCCCTATGCTTGTGTTCTCTTCATATACTTATAGTGAATGAATTAGGTCAGAAAGATTGGATCATTGTATGGATTTTTTAATTTTTGGAGATTGAAAAAGATTAGAACTTAAATTTCATATATTTTGGAATGAGACCTTTCTATTTCAAGCCAATCATCATCAATTGTGTATCAATTCAATCCAAATCATGTTAATGACCTTCTAGAACCAAAATATATTTCAAATTTTCATATTTGATATTTTATTTAAATTTAAAATGATTTTTAATATAAAAAATCATAATAAATAAAATAAATAAAATAAAATTATGAAAATATCAAATAAATTTCGTGCATGATGTCATGGAACACTTTGGGTCACAAAAAGTTCAGCCCATTTAGAAAAATTTGGTTTTAAGACCCTATTTTCTTCATACACCACCCAAACATTTCCCAACTTTGCAAGGGCACACATCCTTCAATTTTAATGCTAAGAGGGTGTTCTTGGACATTTTGGAAAGCTTGAAGAGTCCTCTAACCAACCCCATTGGTTTCATGTTAATATCATTTACCATTCTCAAGTTATTCCCTTTTGAAGTTGTTGACTTTTTGTTGACTTTCAAAAGGACCTATAATGTCTTAGCTCCTACCTTCCAAATGAAGCATTTTTGGGCTTGGCTTGTGAGACACAAAGTTGTAGAGAATTCAATTTCATTAAAAATGAGCTTTGGATGGAAAAAATGTGATGAAGCATGTGAAAGTTATGGCTGGTCAAAGTTCAGTTGACTTTTCCTGAGGAAACCCTAATTTAGAAACCCCTGATTCTTGATGATCTGAAATCTCCTTGATGAGTCATGATCAACCCTTGATCAAATGATGAATTTTACTTCATATACTTGATGTTGGCAAAAAATCATGAAGTTTGACTTTGATTTGACCATAGTTGACCTCAGTTTGACTTTTTAACTGCTTTGACTGATTTTGACTTATCTGATTATTTGACTGAGCAAACCTTTGAGAAAAGTTCTGAAATTTGTCATGGGGATTCTTAAGCACATATAAGATGTTATGAAGCTCACTTGAAGTCTTGGAAGTCCATTTATCCTGATTAAAGTCAAAACCCTAGTTTTGGATGCACTACTTAGGAGGATGCATTGTCTGAGGGAATTGTCAAATCTTCTGACTAATTGTGAACCTTGTGAACCTCATAAGATGTCTTGTAAACTTCATGAACTTCATGAAAGGTCTTGTGAACTTTGTGAACCTCATAAGAGGTCTTGTAAACTTCATGAACCTCATGAGATGTCTTGTGAACCTTGTAAGATGTCTTGTAAACTTCATGAACTTCATGAAAGGTCTTGTGAACCTCATAAGAGGTCTTGTAAACTTCATGAACCTCATGAGATGTCTTGTGAACCTTGTGAACCTCATAAGGTGTCTTGTAAACTTCATGAACCTCATGAGAGGTCTTGTGAACCTTGTGAACCTCTTAGCACACAAAGTCTTGTATTGTGAGGGCAAATTTTGGGGTGCAACAGCTGCCCCTGTTCAATTTTCTGAAACCTGAGGGGTTAGATTGGTATATGTGCCAGTCGTGACCTGGAAGGTTGAAGGGGATTGAACACAAAAGCCCAAAAATTTGCACTCACCGGTGCGTAGAGTGATACTGATGACTTGCTGTATATGCTTTGAGTGGGCTTAAAGATGCCACTTGAATAAAAGTTCTTCAAATATGTCTCTAGGAGGATAAAGCAGTCCGAAATATGGAGATATAGCTTTTTGGGAAGATAAACAACGTCCCAACATAGTGAGATAACCTTTGGGAAGATAAACAACGGCCCAAGGTAAAGGTATAACCTTCAGGAGGATAAACAATGTCCTGAGGTATAAGTATAACTTTTGGGAGGATAAACAACGGCCCAATAGTCATGATAGCTTTCAGGAGGATAAACAACGGCCTGAGGTATAAACATAACCTTTGGGAGGATAAACAATGACCCAAGGTAATGATTGCTTTCAGGAGGATAAATAACGTCCTGAGGTATAAGAAGCTTTCAGGAGGATAAACAACGTCCTGAGGTATAATGATAACTTTTGGGAGGATAAACAACGGCCCAATAGTCATGATAGCTTTCAGGAGGATAAACAACGTCCTGAGGTATAATGATAGCTTTCAGGAGGATAAACAACGTCCTGAGGTATGATGATAACTTTTGGGAAGATAAACAACGGCCCAATAGTCATGATAGCTTTCAGGAGGATAAACAACGTCCTAAGGTATAATGATAGCTTTCAGGAGGATAAACAACGTCCTGAGGTATGATGATAACTTTTGGGAAGATAAACAACGGTCAAATAGTCACAAGTTGTTGATGAAGTTTGTCTGCTGGAGAATTAATCTGAAAAACAAGATTATAACATTCTGTATGATAATATTAGTTTATGCATTATGTATGCATGTATAATATGATGCACTTAAGTAATGTATTATGTATTTATGGATATGTATGATATGATGTAAATGATGTATGTATGAATCATGC
This sequence comes from Lathyrus aphaca, assembly GCA_963966055.1. NCBI lineage: Eukaryota > Viridiplantae > Streptophyta > Magnoliopsida > Fabales > Fabaceae > Lathyrus > Lathyrus aphaca. The sequence continues at coordinate 73,877,881 of OZ014523.1, forward strand.
AGCCTGAAGTGTCTGGATATCTTCGTATAACCACTGCTGGCCAGGGAAAATAAATCCCGATTTGTTGCTGAAGAATATGAGGAACTTGTTCCCGTCTTGTTTGATAATATAGTATATATAACCTCCCGTCTTCGTTCGATAGTAAGGTATCCATAACCTCCCGTCTTCATTTGATAGTAGGGTATACATAACCTCCCGTCTTTGTTTGATAGTAGGGTATACATAACCTCCCGTCTTCGTTCGTCGTACTCCTATTGGAAGAATACATTCCCGACTATCCGTATGAGGATAAAAGAGATGGATATAAATTCCAGGGGAGATGTGACTCGAAGTATTTATGAAGATGGATTTGTCCTACTAGGGAACTTGTAGCTGTCTAGTGGGGATGAATCGGCGAAGCTTCGTTGAATTCCTTCCCTCGTTCGTCTTTAGTAAATACTATTACTGCATTTTCATGCATTTCTGGTAAACATCAATCATATTAAGCATCTATGCATTTCTGGTAAACATCAATCATATTCAAAAGCATACATACATTCAAACACAACCAATGGACGTTTCGCTTATGTAAATAGGGTAAAAGTAAATCTGGATTCAAAGATGGAATTTTATTTATATCACAAAGTGACCTATACATAGGTAAGTTTGTACAAGGAGACAGAAATCCTAGTAAGAGGAATTTGTCATAAATGTTTTACAAAATAAAGAAAATCAGCTATGTGGGAAATAACCCTATTGAATTTCAATTCTACTATTGCCATTATCTTCAAGTATCTCATCTTCTACTGTTGAGACATAATGATTGGGTTGAGCTTTATCTGTTCGAGCTTGAGTAAGTAGCACAAATGGTTGTAGTTTCATGGGTGATCCAAACGAGACATAGTCATACGCGTTAATCCCTAACTTTTGCCTGGATTGCCTTTTCAGGTTTTCAATCCACCGGGATACCCTTTTTTGCCCAAGCCGCCTTTTCAGGTTTTCGACTTGCCGGGTGTACATCTTTTTTATTATATATATATCCCTAATTTTTGCCCGAACCCTTTTGGTTCGCCGGGATGCCCTTATTTTTGCCTAAGCCAGTCAACTTAGCGGGTCTCTTTTTCTGCGTAGTATTTTTTAACTATGTCTGCGTTTACAGGCTGTGGGAAGTCTTCACCATCCATAGTAGTAAGTATCATGGCACCTCCTGAGAATACTGTTTTGACTACGAATGGTCCTTCATATGTAGGAGTCCATTTGCCCCTAGGATCACCCTGTGGTAATATGATACGCTTGATTACCAAATCACCAGCCTGATATACCTTTGGCTTAACCTTCTTATTAAAAGCTTTGATCATCCGTTTCTGGTACATCTGGCCATGACAAATTGCTGCTAACCTCTTCTCATCAATCAAGTTTATCTGGTCAAGTCGAGTCTGAATCCACTCATCTTCATCAAAGCCTGCATCCTTCATAATTCTTAAGGAAGGAATCTGAACTTCAATGGGCAGAACTACTTCCATGCCATAGACTAAGGAGAATGGAGTTGCCCCTGTTGAAGTACGTATTGTAGTACGATAACCATGAAGAGCAAATGGTAACATCTCATGCCAATCCTTATAAGTAACAGTCATCTTCTGTATAATCTTCTTGATATTCTTGTTAGCAGCTTCAACTGCCCCATTCATCTTCGGACGATACGGAGAAGAGTTGTGATGCTTAATCTTGAACTGCGTGTAGAGGTCAGTAATCATAGTGTTGTTCAGATTAGAGCCATTATCAGTAATAATCCTTTCAGGGATGCCATACCTACATATGAGATTATTCTTAATGAATCGAGCCACAACATTCTTGGTAACAGATGCAAATGAAGCTGCCTCTACCCACTTCGTGAAGTAATCAATAGCAACCAGGATGAAACGATGTCCATTAGAAGCAGTAGGCTTGATCTCACCAATCATATCAATGCCCCACATGGCAAAAGGCCAAGGAGAAGTCAACACATTCAATGGTGATGGAGGTATATGTACTTTGTCAGCATAAATTTGACACTTGTGACACGTTCTGGAGTGTAGGTAGCAGTCAGTTTCCATGGTGGACCAATAGTAACCTGCTCTCAATATCTTCTTTGCCATGGTATGACCACTAGAATGAGTGCCAAAGATCCCATCATGCATGTCTTCCATAATCTCTGTTGCTTCCTTCTTATCCACACAACGAAGCATAGTTGAATCATGATTGCGCTTGTACAAAATCCCATTACTCAAAAAGAACTTAGCAGAAAACCTCCTCAGAAACTTCCTATCTTTGACAGATGCCCCTTCAGGGAACTCCTGAGTTTCAAGATATCTTTTCACTTCGTAGAACCAAGGCTTCTCTTCTGCTTCTTCAGTGCCAATCTCATTGCAGTATACAGGCTTTTCAAATCTATCAATAGTAATCTTGGGAGCTTCATCATCCCAGCTGATTTCAAACATGGATGCCATGGTGGCTAAAGCATCTGCCAACTGATTCTCCCTTCGTGGAATGTGTCCGAAGGTAATCTCTTTGAAATGTGGGATCAAAGACAACACATGCTCTCTGTAAGGAATGAGATTATCATGTTTAGTATCCCAATCTCCTTTAATCTGACTTACTACCAGGGCTGAATCTCCATACACATCAAGTAACTGAATCTTCATATCAATAGCAGCTTTAATACCCAAGATACATGCCTCATACTCAGCCATGTTATTGGTACAGTAGAAACAAAGTCTGGCAGTAATCGGGGTATGACAACCTTCAGGGGAACTGATCACAACACCAACACCATTACCAAGTGTATTAGAAGCTCCATCAAAAACCATGGTCCATCGGGATCCTTGTTCAGGTCCGTCATATTGTCCAGGTTCTTTGGTAATAATCATAATGTCTTCATCGGGGAACTCAAAACTCATTGACTGATAATCATCCACTGCCTGATGAGCCAAATGATCAGCTACCACACTTCCCTTAATGGCCTTCTGAGTAGTATACTGTATATCATATTCTGTCAAGATCATTTGCCATCTTGCTATTCTTCCGGAGAGAGCAGGTTTCTCGAATATGTACTTGATTGGATCCATCTTCGAAATCAATAAGGTAGTATGAGTCAACATATATTGTCTTAGTCGGCGAGCAGCCCATGCCAAAGCGCAGCAAGTTCTCTCGAGCAGTGAGTATCTTGTTTCACAGTCGGTAAACTTTTTGCTAAGGTAGTATATTGCCTGCTCTTTTCGACCAGACTCGTCATGTTGCCCCAACACACACCCCATTGAGTTGTCTAATACTGTTAAGTACATGATCAAGGGTCTTCCATCAACTGGTGGCATCAAAATTGGTGGTTCTAGCAGATACTTCTTGATTTCATCAAAGGCAGTCTGGCACTCATCATTCCATTCCATCACCTGATCTTTCTTCAACAACTTGAAGATTGGCTCACAGGTAGCTGTTAATTGGGAAATAAATCTTGCAATGTAATTCAATCGTCCCAAGAAACCTCTAACTTCCTTCTCAGTACGGGGAGCTGGCATCTCTCGTATAGCTTTCACTTTTGCAGGATCCACTTCAATACCTTTTCCACTGACAATGAAACCCAGGAGCTTACCAGATCTAACTCCAAAAGTACATTTATTTGGGTTCAATCTCAACTTGTATTTATTCAACCTCTCAAATAACTTATGCAAATGATCAAGATGTTGTTCTTCATTCTGGGACCTGGCTATCATATCATCCACATACACCTCTATCTCATGATGAATCATATCATGAAACAAAGCCACCATAGCACGCTGATATGTTGCCCCTGCATTCTTCAAACCAAATGGCATCACCTTATAACAAAAAGTGCCCCACTGTGTAACAAATGTTTTCTTCTCCATATCTTTAGGTGCCATCTTGATCTGATTGTAGCCAGAAAAATCATCCATAAAAGAGAATACCTTATGCTGAGCAGTGTTGTCTACCAGAACATCAATATGAGGAAGTGGAAAGTCATCTTTGGGGCTGGCTTTTTTCAAATCTCTGTAGTCCACACACATACGTACCTTACCATCTTTCTTAGGTACCGACACCACATTTGCAACCCACTGAGGATAAGAAGTCACTGCTAAGAACCCTGCATCAAACTGTTTCATTACCTCTGCCTTAATCTTCTCTGACATTTCAGGACGCATTCGACGAACCTTCTGCTTCTTTGGACGACAATCTTCTTTCACTGGTAAACGGTGAACCACAATGTTTGTATCCAACCCTGGCATATCTTCATAAGACCAAGAAAAGATCTCCACATAGTCATGTAGCATCTGAATCAATCTGCTCTTGACACCATCCTCTAATTCAGCCCCTATCTTGACCTCTTTCCTGTTTTCTTCAGTTCCCAGATTCACAACTTCGACTGGCTCTTCATGTGGCTGTATAGCTTTCTCTTCTTGTTGTAACAACCTAGCAAGCTCTACAGGTACTTCACAATCGTCCTCCTTTCCGTCTTCAGCTTGATAGATCAGATTCTCGAAATTATAATTGGCAATAGTAGAATTGTTATCAACAGGATCCAGAGTGGATAAGGATCTGCATTTTAGTGATGTGGGTGTGTGTAAGAACACATAGCTGATAAAACAAAAATAAAAGAAAAGAACGCCAAGGAGCACAATATTTACGAAAACGAAACGTCCACTGATTTTTATTGAATGAAGTATGCAAATGAAATGACATCCCGTAACAAGCACACCATTGTGCCCCGGGTAAGGCACAAGGCTTAAGAGTTTAATTGTTCAAAAATTACAAACTTTAAAAAGTAACAACACAGTAATAGTATTTACTCCTGACTAAAGGAGATAGGGATAACATCTTCAGCCTTCCAGTTATTAAGCCCAGCACCCACAGTAGGAAAAATCCAAGCATCCAAGTTGTAGCCTTCATCATAGTCACCCACAACATTGATTTGGTTCTTCATAATCCCCTGATTGGTGATACGAACAGCACGAGCACGACGAACAGCCTTCTGGGACTCTGCAGTGAAACCCAAACCAAACTTGTCAGACTTGTAAGGAATGTCAGGAAGCTGACCCCAAATAGTACAACCACCTTCATCCACCACAGCTCTAGCATCTTTGAGGGAGGCCATTGTTGGAGGTACTCTGGTGACCACGGGAACTTTCTTGACAACAGGAGGAGCTTCATAATCATTAACGATCCAAGGAACCACTTCAAATGTCTGACATGGAGTTTCAACGTATTCACCTTCCACTTCAAGATATTTAAAGGTGTTCACATGGCTAATCATATACCCTTCCTCTCCGTAGACAGTAGCAACCTTCCCTTCTACTGGATACCTCAGCTTTTGATGTAAGGTAGAGGTTATAGCACCTGCCCCATGGATCCAGGGACGCCCAAGCAAACAAGAATACGACGGACGAATATCCATTACATAAAAGGTAGCATTGAAAACCTGAGAACCAACTTTGATTGGGAGATCAATTTCTCCATGCACCACTCTTCTCGAGCCATCAAAAGCCTTCACCACTATATTACTGGGCTTCAACACAGCATCTTCAGGACTAAGCTTATTCAGAACTTCTTTGGGTAATACATTCAGCGAGGAACCATTGTCTATTAGCACATGTGACAGAGTAGTGCCCCTGCATTCAATAGAGATATGTAGAGCCCTGTTATGATCCCTCTTGGCCGGAGTCAAATCAGCATCAGAGAAGCCTAAACCATTATCATAGGTCAAGTGTGCAACACAATTTTCAAACTGGTCAACAGAAATTTCATTTGGTACATGAGCAGTCTTCAGAAATATAATCAGGGCCTTGGCATGAGCCTCAGAGCACAACAATAAAGACAGCATAGAAATCTTGGAGGGAGTATGCCCCAATTGATCAACAATGTCATAATCACTCTTGCGAATGATTTTCAATACTTCTTCCATCTGCTTAGAAAGATCATCAGAAGCTGGCACATCAGTTGGTATAGGTTCAATAACAAGACCTTTGCCCCGAGCATCAGTGGTAGAGGTAGTAACTAGAGTAACTGCATTCTTGGAAACAACTGGAGGAGAGAAAACTCTTCCACTTCTTGTGATCTTACTAGATCCAGCAATATTATCAACATCAACAGGCATATCAGCTAAGGGTTCCTTCTTAACACCATGGATATAAACATCAGACCCATAATGCCAAGGCACATCTTTATCAGAAGTATACGGAATAGGACCAGGAGTGGTAATGATCATAGGAGCCACTCTAGCTTCAGCAACAATCTTCACAGGGCCTTCAGCAGTAATCTTAATTGGACCCTTATGAGTGATTTTGACAGGACCCTTGGAAGTAATCCTCAACGGCACTTTATCAACCATATCCACCTCTTCAACCTTCGCACCTTTAGTTATATGATCAACCATGCTTTCCACAGAAGGTGGAGTCCTCTCAAACACTATGGTATAGTTATTCATGAGACGTTGAATTCCATCCCTCAATCTCCAGCAGCTATCCGGCTTATAGGTACAATATAAACAATCTTCACGACAACCTGGAAAGAACCCAACTTGTACTAGCTTCTTCTTGATAACAGACAATGGTGTAGTCAAATCTGCAACTAAGGAAATGTGTGAATCTTCATCAATGGCATTGACAGTCTTCTCATGATTTGGCATGGGAGCAGTGATCACATTTGGAGTACCCGGAGGGTCGAACTCAATCTCTCCAGCATCAATCATATCTTGAATTTTGTTCTTCAATACCCAGCAACTATTGGTATCATGTCCCTGACAATTCGAATGATATGCACATCGTGCATTAGGATTATACCTGGGAGAGGTAACATTAGGATTCTGAGGAGGATCTTTCAGGGTGATAAGTTCAGCCTTCAACAAGTGTTGCAAGGCTTGGGCCATTGACATGTTGATCTTAGTGAATTGCCTCCTAGCCCTCTGTTGATTTCCCTGTGGCTGCTCTGGTGTTGTAGGAGTTGGATTGGAAATATGAACTGCACTCACAGACTGATGCCTCCTATTACGATCAGGTTGACCATAAACAGCATTTGACTCTTTCTTCCCACTGGGAGGCTTCTTTGTAGTACTGGATGAAGAAGCACCCACTTGGATCTTGCCACTCCTGATACCACTTACTACACGTTCTCCTGTCATTATCAACTCAGTGAAGCCAGATGATGAGCTTCCAATGAGATGACTGTAAAAAGGACCATTCAACGTACACATGAACATATCAACTAACTCCCTGTCAGTTAGAGGTGGTTGCACTCTTCCAGCCAAGTCTCTCCATTTCTGGGCATACTCTTTGAAGCTCTCTTTAGCACCCATAGACATGCTCTGAAGTTGCATGCGAGTAGGGGCTAAATCAGCATTGTATTGATATTGCTTATAGAAGGCTTCAGCAAGATCATTCCAATCACGGATGTTGACACTCTCCAACTGATAGTACCATTCCAATTGAGCTCCAGATAAGCTCTCTTGGAAGAAATGGATCCACAACTTCTTATCAGCAGTATGGGGTTGGATTCTCCGGACATAGGACCTCAGATGCAGCTTGGGACAAGAAACACCATCATAAACTACGAAAGTAGGAACCTTGAAACCAATGGGTATAACTACCCCAGATATCAAACTCAGGTCTTCAAAATCCAGCCCAGAAGATTTTTGCAATTCCATAGCATCCATTCTATCTACCAGCATCTTGAACTTATCTTCATTAGGCTCATGATAGTAGTTAACTTCAGAATCAGAGTCCCCCATAGTGTTCTGGAGACTGCCTCCCTCTTTCTCAGACTCTTCAGACTCATAGTCTTCAACCTGTTCTTTGGTCTTGACAGGACCTCTGAACCTTCTTCCCATGTTGATCAGGCCCCCTGACCTCCTAGTCTTCTTAGTCTTCTTGGCCAGCAGTGTCTTCAATTCATCCTGCCCCTTGGACAAGTTCAGGATCAGCTCTTGTAACTATGCATTTTGTGCCTGGAGATCCTTAACTGTTTGTTCAAGAGCCATTGCTGAAATAAACAGCGAGAAGATGAGAAACCTGTGCACAATAAACCTGTGATGCAATGATATGGTATGCGAATGTATATGCAATGTTTTCAAGGACCGCAGGATTTAAATTTGCTTAAACAAACAAGAAGGTAAACTTTTATTAGTAATAAATTTGTTTTGCCCCTTGGGCTTACAGAAAATGAAATGAAATAAATACAAGAAATGGGGTTTTAAGTCTCCCATGGACGTTTCCTCTTTGTGTTGAGGTATGAGTTGAGATTCCGCTCCTCATGAAGTTGCTTTGTTAACTCCAGGATTCTTTCTTGACTTGCTTTGTAATGAGTCTCGAAAGTATCCCTTTGCTCCTTCAACTGGATCCAGGACCTTTGTAAGTCTTCCATGTCAGTAGGCATGTCTGGGTGAAGGATGGTATAAGAAGTATCTTCTTCAGCAACAGGTTCCATGGTAACTGGCAGAATAACAGGATATGGCATCATGAGGGTCTGAGCACGAGATCGCACCCACCTGAGATAAGCTTCCATAGGAATAGTGTACTTAGGCTCCAGAGTCTTGCTGTCAACCTTGTTCACTTTTCCCCATGCTCGTATGAACCTCTGATGGTAACCTTGCAGATCGTTGTTGTAATCAAACACAACACCCTGAATCAACATGTCATGAGGACCATCACTCCGAGCATAACCAAACTGTCGTAAAGCTAAGGAAGGGTTGTAAGTAATGCCTCCTCTTATGCCTAGAAGTGGCACATTAGGAAACTCCCCACAACGGTCAATGATAGTGACATTCCCCATAGATCTGGAGCACCAATGGATATCTGAATGAGAGAGTGACATGATCCTTTTAGACCACCTGAACCCTTGTTCATTCTTTATCACTGAGCGAGGAAGGTGAGAAATAAACCACCTAGATAGCAAAGGTATGCAACACATCAAAGTTCCTCTTGCCCTTGTAGTACGGGTGTGAAGAGAATGGAGGATGTCTCCAAGCAATGTAGGCACTGGATTGTGACTCAGGAATATGTTGATGGCATGTACGTCTATGAACTGATCAGGATTGGGGAACAATACTAAGCCATAAATCAACAAGGCTAAGATCTCCTCAAAAGCATCATAGCTCATAGCCTTCAAGAACACTTGAGCCTTCTCCATTAACACCTTAGCAAGAATACCCTTAACTCCGCTTCTCGTTTCTAGAACAATGTCAGACTTCTTCAGATGTAGAGCTGCAGCAATAACCTCAGGTTTAGGCTCTTTTTCCAAGCCTGTGAATGGTTTCTGATCAAGTACAGGTATACCCAGAAGTTTAGAGAACTCTTCCATTGTTGGAACCAGCTGATAATCAGGGAATGTGAAGCAATGGTGTTTAGGATCAAAGAACTGAAATAGGACACTCATCATGTCTTCATTGAACCCTGAGGTAACCAGATCCAATAGGTGACCATGTCTTTTGATGAACCGGGAGTTATCAGACACTTGAGAAATCAACTCTTTAAGTTTAGGAGGTATGCCTACAAAGTTGATCCTGATAGTGTTTCTACGAGCAGAAGCCATGACCTGCAACAAAGAACAAAGATAAATCCTTTGGTCCTTGAAATGGTTAGTGAAAATGCTATGCTTATGATGCATGATGATGTCATGATGTTATGCTCAATCACAAACATGTGTCACACACAAACAAGTCACACAATAGCCTTAGGTTTAGAGGCTTGCATGAGGTTTAAAGGTAAATACCTTCCCCTGAAGTTAGTTGGTTCATCCTGTCCTACAAAAGTAACCAGGTTCTAAGGGATCTCAATATCATTGATCCTTCACAAGGGTGGTTGTTCAGTAGGCAACTTACTTGCCAACCAAAACCCTCCAAGTTTAGAATCTCAATGAGCGTAGTATCGAGTATCAACCAACTTCAGTCTGCACCAAAGCCGGTTATCTCACTACTTTTCTAAAGGCCAAGATGGGATAACTAGGGTTCTAAAAGTTAGTTAGTGCATTGACAACATATGTCAGCCTCATATTATCCTCAACTTGACTTGAGGAACATAAGCACCAACCAAGAAGTCACACTAACTATGGCCACCAGATCAACCATATCGGTATACGCCGTACAATTTCCTTGGTCTATTGCCATTTACCTAAGGTACACTAGATCCGGGTTAGGATCTTTCACACATAAGAGCCCAACAAGTAAGTATAAAGAAAACAAGGCAACCAATTTTAAAGTGATCTAATTCCTAAGGGTACCCCTCTTTAATATTAATTCCCCAACAGAGTCGCCAGTTCTGTAACACGGTGGGAGAACTGACTTTAGTTATGTTGCGGATAGCAAGAGTCGCCACCGACTTTTATTTCATCCAAAGGAAAGGCATAAAAGAACAGGAAAGACCTTTTAAAAGAATTTTGGGTTCGGGGGGTAGGTTATGTAAAGGGAAGGTGTTAGCACCCTTTACATCCATGGTTATCCATGGGCTCTTAGTTACTTAGCTCACTTTAAAATGTTTTTGAAATGTGAAGTGTGTGAGTAGAAATTTTCTTAAGTATTTTATAATGATCCATGTACGGATGTATATAAAACCTTTGTTTTGAAAATTGTTTGAAATGTATGAAGTGTTTGAATTGTTTTGAAGAGTGAGCAAGTATCTAAGAGGAACCTACCCTAAGTTTAAGTCTTTTCTGTTCTTGAATCCTTTAAATGGTAAGACTATCCCTATTATTAAAGAATAGGTAGTCATTACCTTGGATGTATGGGACAAGTGAAGGGACATCTGTTATTTAGGCAACTGTGGGGTGTATAAGCAATTCGAAGGGACTTGATCTTTTTATCTGTTTAGGGACTAGATGATATGAGATGAGGGACTTTGCTTTATACACCCTACTTGACCTTTTGTTTAGGCAACATGAGAGGTAACCCTTAAGAAGTGAGATGGCGATCCAGGATCGACTTACGTGTGTGAGTGTACAATTTTAAATATTTATCTTTTAAGTTAATGATCTAAATTAATTTTAAAATACAAACATGTTTCACTCCCTATTTTACTAACCATAACATTTAAACATAAATATTAAACATTACTACTAAAATATTACATAAAGGAGACAATTACATAATAATAATAATTAAAACAGATTAAATAAATAAGCAAAATAAGTAATAATAAATAATTGGGTTAGTAACAATAATAATAAATAATCACAATATATATAAATGGGGTTAGTAATAATAAAATAAATATCATATGAAAATAAATAGAATTAATAATAAAATAAACAAGAATATTAGCATAATAATTAAAAGTTCAATTTTTATATAAACAATTATTTTTTAAGATTAAGAAGAAAACATAAACAATTTATATTATATACTAATTATTATAAGGTTTTAAATTATATACATGTTATAAAAATAAGGTTAATTATAAACATATTATGAAAATAAATTATATTTACAAAATTAAATTAAGAGTTTTAATTATTTTAAGCATAATCTAAAATTATTGGCATACAAGAATTATATTAAAGAATAATTATAAACAAATTATAAGAATATACACATAATTAAAGTTTTATAAATAAATAAATTAAAAGTTATAATTAACAAATAAATTAATATTTACAATTAGGGTTTTATAAAAATATTTAGGGTTTTAGAAAATGTTAGGGTTATGAATTTTGGAAAATAGAATTAGGATTTATGGTTTAATTTACAATATTAATTTGACTATTTTTTTTAAGGAGAATAAACATATAATAATAATATATACATATTTTAACTAGAATTAAAGTTTATAGAAAATAAATTAGAGGTCTTTTTTTGGAAAATATGAAATTAATATAAATATATATAACTATTTAAACATATTTTTATTACAAAACAAGTAATTAAAATTAATTATAAAGTAATAATAATAAAACAGAATAATTAAAAAAACAAGAAATTAAAACTTACCTGGGCTGGGATTCGAACCCAGTCCCTGGACAATGCAACCTCCAAGACCAGCAAACCAGCCACTGGGCTGCGTGCGCGCCAGTGATAGTGGGAACACTCCATTTGGTTTTGTTGTGAACCTGGAAAAATCATGACAAAACAAAAAGAAATAGCACAAAAAGGCCTGGGGAGGGATTCGAACCCAGGACCTTCACACAACACGCAAGCACACTTACCATCCAGCCGGGAGGGCGCAACTGATATTTAAACCACAACAATGAATAATATATTAAGTCATAAGACTAAATGAAAAATAAGAAAAATTTTGCTGCGCCCAGGGATCGAACCAAGGACCTAACCCTCATAAGGACAAGCTTTCAACCATCAGGCCAACACGCACGCTGTGGAATACAAATCAAACATAAATAATAAAAAAACAAACAAATATTTGAATTCTGGAATTCGCGCCAGGGGTCTTCTTCCTCCTCCAGACCTGCGTTTTTTCCTGCGAATCTTCCTGGGCAATTTCCTGCGAATTTTCAAAACCCTAAACCTGTGTTTTTCGAAACATCATGCAAACCATCATGACAACCAAAATTAATAACCCAGATCAATTGTACAAAGTCCATACATCACAGCCATGGTCTTAGAATTGGTTTTAAGGTCTTAAATGTATGGTTCCCGTTTTGAAACTTCAAACCCTAACAATGGCAATCTTCAACACAGTCCACAATAATCCAATTAATCTATGCACAAAGCTTCTAAACATCATAACAAACACAAATATATGATTAGTTTTCAATATTAATACATGAATCAATCAAATCGAAAAATTTCAAAATGTGAAAGGGATGCATTCGGTTTGTGCGATTTAGGGCATGAATGAACAATGTTACGATCCAAAATCACTCTATGAACTCCCAGGAACAAGTTGCAACCTTCAAATTGTCTTGAAAGGGCTTGAATGATGGAATCCGAATTTGAGTTTTGGTGAGTTTTTTTTTGAATGTGCAAACTTACTCTTGAGGCTGTGAAATTCGTCCCCTATGCTTGTGTTCTCTTCATATACTTATAGTGAATGAATTAGGTCAGAAAGATTGGATCATTGTATGGATTTTTTGATTTTTGGAGATTGAAAAAGATTAGAACTTAAATTTCATATATTTTGGAATGAGACCTTTCTATTTCAAGCCAATCATCATCAATTGTGTATCAATTCAATCCAAATCATGTTAATGACCTTCTAGAACCAAAATATATTTTTAAATTTTCATATTTGATATTTTATTTAAATTTAAAATGATTTTTAATATAAAAAATCATAATAAATAAAATAAAATTATGAAAATATCAAATAAATTTTGTGCATGATGTCATGGAACACTTTGGGTCACAAAAAGTTCAGCCCATTTAGAAAAATTTGGTTTTAAGACCCTATTTTCTTCATACACCACCCAAAAATTTCCCAACTTTGCAAGGGCACACATCCTTCAATTTTAATGCTATGAGGGTGTTCTTGGACATTTTGTAAATCTTGAAGAGTCCTCTAACCAACCCCATTGGTTTCATGTTCATATCATTTACCATTCTCAAGTTATGCCCTTTTGAAGTTGTTGACTTTTTGTTGACTTTCAAAAGGACCTATAATGTCTTAGCTCCTACCTTCAAAATGAAGCATTTTTGGGCTTGGCTTGTGAGACACAAAGTTGTAGAGAATTAAATTTCCTTCAAAATGAGCTTTGGATGGAAAAATGTGATGAAGCATGTGAAAGTTATGGCAGGTCAAAGTTCAGTTGACTTTTCCTGAGGAAACCCTAATTTAGAAACCCCTGATTCTTGATGATCTGAAATCTCCTTGATGAGTCATGATCAACCCTTGATCAAATGATGAATTTTACTTCATATACTTGATGTTGGCAAAAAATCATGAAGTTTGACTTTGATTTGACCATAGTTGACCTCAGTTTGACTTTTTAACTGCTTTGACTGATTTTGACTTATCTGATCATTTGACTGAGCAAACCTTTGAGAAAAGTTCTGAAATTTGTCATGGGGATTCTTAAGCACATATAAGATGTTATGAAGCTCACTTGAAGTCTTGGAAGTCCATTTAGCCTGATTAAAGTCAAAACCCTAGTTTTGGATGCACTGCTTAGGAGGATGCATTGTCTGAGGGAATTGTCAAATCTTCTGACTAATTGTGAACCTTGTGAACCTCATAAGATGTCTTGTAAACTTCATGAACTTCATGAAAGGTCTTGTGAACTTTTTGAACCTCATAAGAGGTCTTGTAAACTTCATGAACCTTGTAAGATGTCTTGTAAACTTCATGAACTTCATGAAAGGTCTTGTGAACTTTGTGAACCTCATAAGAGGTCTTGTAAACTTCATGAACCTCATGAGATGTCTTGTGAACCTTGTGAACCTCATAAGGTGTCTTGTAAAATTCATGAACCTCATGAGAGGTCTTGCGAACCTTGTGAACCTCTTAGCACACAAAGTCTTGTATTGTGAGGGCAAATTTTGGGGTGCAACACACACTCCTAAAAGACTTCTAAAAAACACAAACAAACAATAAGCGTCTTTCCTTCGGGACTTCTCTTCTCATCACCTTCACTCTAAATGCGAACTTGCTCCTACTTGTCATTTTGCAAGACGGTAACGCACTCGTCGTCCGAGCCTGCAACACCTGAGCATTGACATAGGCAGTTCAAGCCTTAAGACACAAGAAATATTTTCCACCCCTAGTTAGGGGAACTACGGCGACTCTGATCCTCATTGTCCAGATAAGGTACATAGGCAGCGGGGTAGGGCCCGTTCGAGCTAACTCTTTTATTTTCTCTACATTTTCACCCTTTCTTTTATTTTATCCAGATTTAGTTCCTTTTCTTTTGCAGCAGCTTTCATTTCTTCACCCTTTGAGACATTTTCTTTGCAAGCGTGGATCCCGTCGGGTACATCGGACAATCTGGGGTGCTAATACCTTCCCAGGTTGTAACCGACTCCCGAACCCAGTCTCTTTGGTTCATAGGACCAGTGTCCTTCCTTTTCTTTTCTTTGGTTTGTGCAGCATTACCTTTCCCGTTCCTTCGGGATAAAAATGCTTGGCTGGCGACTCTACCACTCTTCCGCGCCACTTTCGCGTTTGTACCAGGATGGAAATCCAGGGAGCGACACAGACTTAATATATATTTGATTGAGGCTGGTTGTATTACACCACGCGCGTCCAGCCCAGTTGGTTGAGGGCTTGTGATTGAAAGTTGGAGACCTGGGTTCGACCCATGGCTCCCTCAGGTATGTTTTTTGCTCTTATTTTCATATTGTTTAGTTTTATATTAATTATTGTTATTATAAATTAGTTGGTTAATATATTTTAATTAATTTAATCAAATACAAATCTTTCCTAAATAAAAAAAAGCCAAACAAAATAATATTTTATGTTTTCTAAAATTCATTAGTTTTTTTAAATCAATTAATTTATAATTTGTTTTTTAATTTACATATTTTATTATTGATATATTTTGTAAATAAAAACTTAATTAGTAACTTTTATTAGAAATTCTAATTATTTTAATTTTGTACATAATTAATCTTTATTATTTTTGTAAATTAAATAATGATTAGTATTTAAATCTTATTTTCTTAATAAATCTATTCAATTTTTATTTAAAACCCTTGTTTTCTCTAAAAAATTAAATAAACCCTTAAACTTCTTTTTTCTAATTCTCTTAACCTAATTTTTTGTTTAATTAAAACTTTAATCTAATTTTTAATTTTAAATCTTAATTTATTTAGTTTCTTTTATTTAATCTTAATTATTATTTCTTTAATTATTCTCACTTTATCTTGTTATTTATATTTTCTTGTCTTATATTATAATTTATTTTTTCTCGCCCGATTATAATGTATCTGCTCCATAGCCATGTAATAGCTTAGAAATTTATTTTCCTGCTTTTATTTTCTGTAAATATAACTGCGTGGTTAGTAAATATGGAGTGATAACATATTTGTAACTAATTGAAGTTAGATAATTAATCAAAAAGAATAAATATCTGAAATAAATCACTCACACACATAAGTCGATCTATGATCACCATCTGCACTTCCAAGGGTACCCCTCTTGGTTGCTTTTATAAATGGTCAAGTCCCTCGAACGTGGGGGTGTCTTAAGCAAAGTCCCTTCATAAATAAATCATCAAGTCCCTACAGATTAAAAGATCATAAGTCCCTTCGAGGTTGCCTACGGAATAATGATCTTGTCCCTTCGAATAAAAAGTGATAGTCCCTCCCAATTACTAAAGACACCCTCCAGTTGCCTTTGTTGACCATACGATGACCCTACGCTTGTCCCTCAAATAAATCCAAGGTAACGACTACCTATTCCTTAATAATAGGGATAATCTTACCCTTGAAAGAACATATAAGAACATGAATGACTTAGTCTAGAGTAGGTACCTCATAGTTACTTGCTCACACCTTTAAAAAATACTGTTCACACCTCACTACTTTCAAACATTTTCAAACAAGGCTTTGTATACATCCATACGAGGATCATTACAAAATACTTAGAAAATTTCTAATCACACACTACACTTTTCAAAAACAATTAAAGTGAGCTAAGTAACTAAGAGCCCATGGATAACCATGGATATAAATGGTGCTAACACCTTCTCTTTATATAAACTACCCCCCGAACTCAAGTCTTTTAAAAATAGGTCTTTCCTGTTCTTTTATGTCCTTTCCACTTGGATAAAATAAAAGTCGGTGGCGACTCTTGCTATCCGCAACATTTATAGAAAGTCAGTTCTCCCACTATGTTACAGAACTGGCGACTATGCTGGGGATTTACTAAGTAAAAGAGGGGTACCCTTAGGAATTAGATCACTTAAATTGTTTGCTTTGTTTGCTTTATATTACTTGTTGGGATTTTTGTGTGAAAGATCCTAACCTAGATCTAGTGTACCCTAGGTAAATGGCAATAGACCAAGGAAACTATACAGCGTATACCGATATGGTTGATCTGGTGGCCATAGTTAGTGTGACTTATTGGTTGGTGCTTATGTTCCTTAAGTAAGTTGAGGATAATATAGAGCTGAAATACGATGTCAATACACTAACTAACCTTTAGAACCTTATTTATCCCATCTTGGCCTTTAGAAAGTAGTGAGATAGTCGGCTTTTGTCAAGACTAAAGTTGGTTGATACTCGATGCTACGCTCAATGAGATCCTAAACTTGGAGTGTTTTGGTTGACAAGTAAGTTGCCTACTGAACAACCACCCTTGGGAAGGATCAGTGATATTGAGATCCCTTAGAACCCGGTTACTTTTGTAGGACAGGATGAACCATCTAAACTTCAGGGGAGGGTACTTACCTTTAAACCTCATGCAAGCCTTCAAACCTAGGGATATTGTGTGACTTGTTTGTGTATGCCACATGTTTGTGATTGAGCATAACATTATGGCATCATAAGCATAGCATTTTCACTAACCATTTCAAGGACCAAAGGATTTATATTTGTTCTTTGTTGCAGGTCATGGCTTCTGCTCGTAGGAACACTATCCGGATTAACTTTGTATGGATACCTTCTAAGCTTAAGGAATTAGTCTCTCAAGTTTTTGAAAACTCCCAATTCATCAAGAGACATGGTTACCTACTGGATCTAGTTACTTCAGGGTTCAATGAAGACATGATGAGTGTCCTATTCCAGTTCTTTGATCCTAAACATCATTGTTTCACATTTCCCGATTATCAGCTGGTGCCCATAATGGAAGAATTCTCCAAGTTACTTGGGGTACCTACCCTTGATCAGAAACCCATCACAGGCTTAGAGAAGGAGCTTAAACCTGAAGTCATTGCTGCAGCCCTTCATTTGAAGAAATCAGACATTGTCCTAGAAACAAGAAGTGGAGTTAAGGGTATCCTTGCCAGTATTAGTAGAAAAGCTCAGGTGTTCTTGGATGCAATGAGTTATGATGCTTTTGAGGAGATCTTAGCTTTGCTGATCTATGGTTTGGTGCTATTCCCTAATCCAGACTAGTTCATAGATGTACACGCCATCAACATATTTCTGACTCACAATCTAGTGCCTACATTACTTGGAGATATCTTACACTCTCTTCACACTCGTACTACAAAGGCGCGAGGAACTTTGATGTGTTGCATACCTCTACCATCTAGGTGGTTTATTTCTCACCTTCCTCGATCCGTGATGAAGAATGAACAAGTTTGAGGTGGTCTAAAAGGATGATGCCACTCTCTCATTCAGATATTCACTGGTGTTCCCAATCTATGGAAAATGTCACAATCATTGACCATTGTGGAGAGTTCCCTAATGTGCCACTCTTTGGCATAAGAGGGGGCATTACTAACAACCCTTCTTTAGATCTACCTCAGTTTAGGTTATGCTCGGAGTAATGGTCCTCATGACATGCTTATTCAAGGTATTATGTTTGATTATGACAATGATCTTCAATATACGAGCTTGGAGCAAGGTGAATAAAGTTGAGGGCAAGACTTTGGAACCAAAGTACTCCATTCCTATGGAACCTTATCTCAGATGGGTGCGATCTCGTGCTCAAACTCTTATGATGCCATATCCTGTTGTTCTACCGGTTACTATGGAGCCTGTTGCTGAAGGAGATATTCCTTATACCATCCTTCATCCATACATGCCCACTGATTTGGAAGAGTTGCAGAAGTATTGGATTCAATTGAAAGAGAAAAGGGGTACTTTTGAGACTCATTTCAGAGCTAGTCAAGAAAGAGTTCTGGAGCAGACAAGACAACTTTACGAGGAGCGGAACCTCAACACATACCTCAACACAAAGAGGAAGCGTCCATGGGAGACTTAAAACCCCATATATTTATCACTTTGTATTTTATTCTTATTTCCTTTCATTGTAAGCCCAAGGGGCAATTTATATTAAACATGTACTAATAAAAATTTTGTTTTTGTTTTTCTTTAAACAAATTTAAGTCCTATGTGGTCCTTGAAAACATTGCATATGCATCTACATACCATATCATTGCATAACAGGTTTTCCCTACAGGTTTCTCATCTTCTCGATGTTTCTTTCAGCAGAAATGGCTCTCGAACAATCTGTCAAAGATCTCCAAATCCAGATTGCTCAATTTCAAGAGGTGATCTTGAATTTGTCCAAAGGGCAAGAAGAGTTGAAAGCTCTCCTTACTAAGGACATGAAAAAGAAGAATCTTGAAGACAACAAAGGTGATCAATTGGGACAACTGCAAGCTGAGGTAGCAGGGATGAAAATCCAAATGAATGGTCAGGTTGCTCTTGTCTAGAGATTATCCTAGGGGCAAGAAAAGCTGAGAATCTTTGTCAACAAGCTTCAAGATAACAGAGCTAGGGATCTAATCATCAGTCAACCTCCGATGAAACAAACTGACTTAGTTGAAAGGATGATGAGGATAAGAGAAGGAAAAAGACCGGCTACTACTGGTAATTCTTCAGTTGAGGAAAGAAAGTCTTGTATGGCTAATCCACCACAACACCAGGAGTGTAGAAGACAGTTCACCCGATTCAACATGCCAATGTCACAAGCTTTGCAATGCTTATTAGAAATGAAGTTGATCATATTGAAAGACGCTCCTCGAAAACCCAATACTTCTTCTCCTCGCTATAATCCCAATGCAAGATATGTGTATCACTCCAATATCCTGGACATAACACTAATAGTTGTTGGGCATTAAAGAATAAGATTCAAGACCTGATTGATGAAGGAATCCTTGAGGTTACACCAGAAGGTCAAATTGAATTCTCCTATCATCCGTCTGTAACACGGTGGGAGAACTGACTTTAGTTATGTTGCGGATAGCAAGAGTCGCCACCGACTTTTATTTTATCCAAAGGAAAGGGCATAAAAGAACAGGAAAGACCTTAAAAGATTTTTGAGTTTGGGGGGTAGGTTATGTAAAGGGAAGGTGTTAGCACCCTTTACATCCATGGTTATCCATGGGCTCTTAGTTACTTAGCTCACTTTAAACTGTTTTGAAAAGTGTAGTGTGTGATTAAAAATTTTCTTAAGTACTTTATAATGATCCTTGTATGGATATATATAAAGACTTTGTTTTGAAAATTTGTTTGAAAATGTGAAGTGTAATGAAATAATTTGATGAAAAGTGAGCAAGTACTTAAGAGGAACCTACCCTAATTTGAATCTTTACTGTTCTTAAATGTTCTTTCAATGGTAAGACTATCCCTATTATTAAGGAATAGGTAGTCATTACCTTGGATTTTATAAGGGACATATGAAGGGTCATCTGTGTTTAGGCAACTGTAAGGTGTCTTAGCAATACGAAGGGACTTATCATCTTTTATTCGGAAGGGACAAGATCATTTACGTAGGCAACATCAAAGGGACTTGATCTTATAATATTGGAGGGACTAGATAATTTGTTTATGAGAAGAGACCTTGCTTTTAG
Organism: Lathyrus aphaca; assembly: GCA_963966055.1. NCBI lineage: Eukaryota > Viridiplantae > Streptophyta > Magnoliopsida > Fabales > Fabaceae > Lathyrus > Lathyrus aphaca. The sequence goes on from OZ014523.1 coordinate 73,898,245, forward strand.
ACACCTTACTTGACCTTTTTATTTAGGCAACATGAGGGATAACCTTTAGGAAGTGAGATGGCGATCAAAGATCGACTTACGTGTGTGAGTGTCCATATTCATATATTTATCTTATTAAATTAGTGATTCTAAATTAATTTTAAAATACAAACATGTTATCACTCCCTATATTTACTAACCATGGCAATATAAACATTTATAAATAATAAAATAAAGACAAAAATAAAACCTACGACTATTACAAGGCTTTCGCATTTACATAAATATAGAAACGATCGAATAATAAATAAATAAATAATAAAGAGGGTTAATAATAAAACAATTATAAGAGAAAGAGGTTAGCATGAATACAAAAATATATACAAGTTAATTAATTATTTTAAAATTAAATAAACATTTTTAAAAGAATTTTTGAAAGAAAATATAATGAGAATAATAATATGAAGTCATGGAATAAATATTTACAAAGAAAATATTATTAATTATTTTAATTAGATATTAGAAAAGTTTAATTAATTTTAATATTTAAATAAAATAAGAAATAGGGTTAGAAATTTAAAAATAAAATTAGGGTTTTAGAAATTAGGGTTAGGAATTTTAGAAAATAGAATTAGGGTTTATGAAATTAGGGTTTTGATTATTTAACTTAAACTTAACTAGATTATGCACATATTATAAATATATTTACTAATACAAACATATGATAAAATAAATATACTAATTATATTTTTTTATAGAAAATAATATTCATTTTAAGTGAATATAAGGTTTTATAAAAATACAATTTAATTATTATTTTAGAAAACTATTTTAATTAATTTAAAGAAATAAAACAAAGAAATAACAAAATAAATGAAAAAACCTCAAAAAAAACAGGACCTGGGATTTGAACCCAGGTCCTTTACCTGGCCAATGTGATCCAAAACCAGCTGAGTCACTGCGCACGCTTGGTAGCTATCTGTCGCTCCCGAAGATTTGCATCCCGGTACAAGCGCGAACGGTCGGCGAAGGGAACAGTGAGAACACACAGCCGTGAACTCACTGGAGATGAATAGAGTCGCCAGCTAGGCATTTTTATCCCGGAGGAAAGGCAATGCTGCATAGACCTAGAAAAAGATGGATAAGACGGTTTGCGAACCAGAGAGACTGAGAAAGGGGGTTGGTTACAACCTGGGAAGGTATTAGCACCCAGATTGTCCGTCGTACTCGACGGGATCCACGCTTAAAAGATTTGTGTTTTAAAGGGGTAGTGTCAGTGCAATTTGTGTATGAAATAGCTGGAAAGAGATGTACAGGTGTCAGTGTATGAGAAGTGAAGTGTGATATATATACAGTGTCAGTGTAAGGACAAGAGTGAAATGCTCATGACAATGAGGCTTAAAGAAATGAGCTGGAAGGAGGGGGGATATATAGAGACTTTTGTTCGATAACTGTTAAGTTATGCCTACGTATCCTCTCGTGCAATGAGGAAGTCAGAACACCGTAGTTCGACCCAAAGAGACTGAAAGGCGAAATGACTTGTGAACTGCTTGCCTGTCTATGCTCAAGTGTATGACCTGTCTGGCTCAGGTGCTTACTGTCTTGCATTAGACGGAAGAAGCAAGTTCTCGATTGTGAGTGAGTATGATGAGAAAAGAATCCCGGAGGAGACGATTATTGTTTGTTTTTGAATTTTCAGTCTTTTATTGCTTTTGAGAATTTGTCATAAGTCAATGAGCTTAAGCCTAAACCAATGGGTTAGTAAACTCATCACATCTTCCCTCTGATTAGGGGTAATGAGAATACCTTAAGTGTGAAGTCAGATTCTCACACTTAATCACCTTTGATGTAGGATTAAGATCATTAACCTACTTGTGATTATTTAGATGTTTTTGTGATTTTGTTTAGTGTTGAGTAATGAGGTTAAGCCATAATCAAGGATTAAACAGACTCATTACACCATCCTAAAAGAAGGATAATAGATGAGAATGTTTAAGCTGAGGAAAACTCCTCAACTTAATCCATGATTAGGGATTAAACTCATGACAAAACAAAGCCTTTATTAAGTGGATTTTATTTAATGATATGATGATGAAGTGAATTTTATGGTTTGTAAGACAACTTGAGGGGGACTTGTCCATTAACACTAGGGTTAGTCCTTCTTAACCAATTAAGGAAGAATTAGAACCCTAATGCAAGGCCCAAGTTACAAGTGATGTCTTGATGATTATTAGATGAATTGATTAAGAGATTTAAACACCTTAAGGGTTCAAGACTTAGGGTTAAAGTTATACACTCCATCCTAAGAGAAGGATGCAGGCATAAGCTTAATCACAAAGTCTTAAAGCCTTTAGGGTTTAGTCCCTGATTATGAGGTGAGAAGAGAAGACTCAAAGAAAGACACAAAGGTAAAAACTATGAGGGGAGACTAATCAAAACCCTAATCATTGTCATGCTTGGTTGATCCTAAGGTTTGTGAGGTTTCCAAGAACAATCTTCAGAGGAACCACCAGGAAGCAGATGAAAGGATCAAGAGAAGCAAAGTGACTTGCTTCATTCAAGAAGTCAAGTCACTTGAAGAAAGAAAGTGGGAGGAAGAAGAATGAGCAAGCTCAATCTCAAACACATGTAGAAATGCAGCAATGGATGCAAGAGAGATGAAAAGAAAAGGTATGAGAAGTGAAGGCAAATCCACTTCTCAAGTTTACTTACCACCTGAAATGTTAGAAAGAAATGCAATGCAATGCAAGATGAGATGAAATGATATGATGCAAAGCAAGACCAGAAGCATGTTGATGATGATTATGATGTTATGAGGTGCTGAAAACATGAGACAAGGCATGGAGATGTTCATACAAGGTTATGAATGCAAATGATGCAAGTTAAGGAAGCATGAACAAACATGAAATGCTATGAAGCATACAAGACAAATGACATGGCAAATATGCAATGCAATGATCAAACATGCTTTCTACATGTCTTAAGATGTCAAATGAATCATAAGCATGCACAAAATGCAAAGACAAGTCATGTTATGCAAGAGAATGCAAGAAGGATGCAAAAGAAAGCCCAAATTAGGGTTCATGGATCAAACATCAAACACAAACCAAAAACAGAAGCAAACCTCATGATAAAAAATGGAAAATGGCACCCAAAGAAACCCTAGGCCTATGATGAACCACTGCCCAAAGGGGAGCTCTCAACTCTCAACCAAACTCAAGATATGAATTTTCTAAGTTATTAGGGTTTTTTAGGGTTCTTAACAAAGTAAATGCCAAACAATCTGAAAATGCAAGAACAATTCATGGCCTTTTTATCCTTGAAAATACATGCTAAACACAAGACAAAGCAAAAAGAATCAATGTCTCAACCTTCACCAATAGGCAGAAATGAATTTTTGAATCCATGATCAAAATAATGCATAAAAAATGATTTAATTCAATGAAAAATTCTTAAAATGCATCAAGATCAAAAAAGAAATTTGGTTTGAAGGTTGGACAATGTTTCTAAATGTCTTAGGACATTTCATGAATTTTTTTGTAATTTTTAAATACCTAAAAGTATTTTTAATTAATTAATCCTCATTAATCAATTAAAAATAACCTTTTAAATATTTAAAAAATACTTTTTTAATGATAAAAAATAAAATAAAAATATTTTTGGGTCATAAAAATTATTAAAACTTTAAGGAAAAAGTTTCATAATTTTTATGAATTTTTTGCTATTTTAAAATAATTATGCAAGTTAATTGAAAGAAAAATGAATAAAATTAAATAAAATAAAAAGTAAACAGAATGGAAGGATGAGATTGATTCTGGGGAAAGGACCATTGACTTGGCGCGCAGATCTAAGGCTCACATTCAAACTTCTAAAACTCAATTAATTAATTTAATTAATCCTGATTATGAATTAATGATGCAATCTAGACCACACACACGCGCGCGGGAAGCCAGATCCAAGGGTCTCAATTCAAACTTTGCCCTAACCCTAAATTAATGACTAATCACTTTCAGGTCACCGGAGACGAGCTCCGGTTGTCTTCTCCGGTGACCTTCTCCCCTGAAAACTTTCAAATCCTTCCCTAGGTTACTAAAATGAAATCTAAAGCCATGGGAATGATCCTCACATCCTCACGAACCAAACCCCTCTCTCAAAACACATTTATGTTTCCTAAATCAACTGAATCGAAGAGAAAAAGTTTTAGGTCACGCAAGCTTCAGAAACAAATTAAATGCTCAAATCACAACCATTTTCAAAACCAAAGGTACCAGAATGATCAGCAAGACATGAAGAACAAGTTTGTAACAAGAAAAATCATTTCTGGAAAAATAAATTTCAAGCTACCTGAGATTCGAAGCTTTCAGTTTAGGAACTTTCTGGCCACCTCTCCTTGTGCAATCCACTCCACTTGATCCCCAGAAGATGTTTGAATGCTCAAATGGAGTTTAAGTTGGCTGGATAATGAGATTCGAAAGGAACTGCTTCAGCTTGATCAAAAATGGCAATGGTGTTTCTGGAGGTTTCAGGCCATGGTGAGTGATTGTTTGAGGTCCAAATGATGTATGGAGAAGCTTTGCAAGGTTTGTTTGGCTGTTTGTGGCTTGTGGAGAGAGATTCGATAGAAAATGCAGGCTGAGGTGAAGAATGGTTATGGAGTGTTCAGGCTGTTTCAGGCTTGTGTTCTTGGTGCTGGGTGGCCTATGAAGTGTGTTGAGTTGGATGATGAAGGAAGTTTTTGTGTTTGGTGGCTGTGTTAAGAGATTCGAAGCAAGTTGCAAAGTGGAAGGTTTTTGTGAATGTGTGTAGTGTGATAGTTTCAGCCTTGCTTAGTCTTATGTTTAGCTTGCAAAGGGATAACATAAACAAATCTGATTGGCTTTGTGATGTGACATGGCCTGCTATGATAGGTAAGTTTGCTTTTGCATAAAGGTCAACTTTTGTGTAAGTGAGGCATGGCTCAAGGTCTAGGCAAGTACAAGGCATGGGCTGGCGCAGCAAGGATGAGGGAGAGGTCTAGCAAAGCTCAGCAGCCAATGCATCAAGTTGGTGAAGTGATCATGATGGTTTTTGCAAGTTGTTGCTTTATGGAATTCTATGAGAAAATGCCTTGTTACACAAACCAAACCATGGGCAAACTTGATCCAATTCTGATTTTATGACTTAGAGAAATGTTTGTGTACTGGTTTGAGAGGAATTAGAAGTCACATAATGCATTTGTCCAAGATTTTGCAAAGTTCTCACTTAGGGCATGCCTTGAAAATCAATGATTTTAGCCAACTTTGCATTGCCATAACTTTTGATCCAAGAAGAGTTTGGTCATGTTCTTGTACTTTTTGAAAAGGGAAAGATGAGATCTACAACTTTCATGACCAAAGTTTTTTCATTTGAAGCCTTTTTGAATCATGAATCAAGGCTTGAAAAATGGTCTAAAATGATGCATTCTTGAAAAGTCAACTATGCCCAAAAAGTCAACATTTGCAAAAACCCTAAATTCTTGATTTCTATGAACTTCAACCTTCTTCCATGATCAAATAAAGATCATATACACTCAAAATGATGAAGATCACCCATTGGTTGGGTCATTGGGGGCCTCAGATGCCCTGATTTTACACTGACTTGTCTAGAAAGTCAACTCTTGATCAGATGACTTCCCCATGGAATTTCTTCATGAAAATTGATATGTATACTCCCTATACCATATAGAGATCAATGAAAACAAGAATGACCAAAAAATTTGGAGTTATGGCCTCTGAAACCAAAACCCTAATTTTCAGTCAACTGTGCAGTTCAACCTGGCTCTGCATCCACTCAAACCCTAGTTCTTGTGATTCCTCTGCAATTTTGACTTTGAGGAGATGAAATATGATATAAGAACACACATGGACCACTTTGAGTTGATTGGTTGCCTTTGGAATGGCTCAAGATGCTTTGGGATTGCTCAGATCACAAACCCTAGGTGCAGATGCCTTGAAAGCTATGCAGTGGATAAAAAATGAGATGTGAGATGACATGATTGTACTTATGCATATGAGAATGATCACAAGCCATGGTGTGAATGGGTGAGGGCAAATTTGGGGTGTTTACAGCTGCCCCTATTCAAACATGAGTTAGCTGTGCAGGTTGTAAGCGACGGCTTAACAGGCAAACAAGATAACTTGTGGTTGAATACCAAAGACAATCCAAAATTTGCACTCACAAAATGAAGAAGAAAAGGGATATAGATTGTAAAGGAAAATAAAGTATGTTGTAAGGTGTGGGCGACGGAGGACGACCGTCGAGCAGAGGACGACTGCTGGGTAAGGAGCAATGACGGGGACGGCCGACATGCTGGGGAGAGTGTATGAAAATAAAGCAATGACGGGGACGGCCGACATGCTGGGGATAAAAGGTAAAGCTAAGACGGGGACGGCCGACTAGCTGGGGAAAATAAAATATCGTGATAGGGACGGCCATCACGATAAAACTGTAAAATTTCTGAGGATTAATGAAACATGACGGGGACGGCCATCAAGTTCATAAAGGTAAAGCAACCCACGATGGGGACGGCCATCGGGCTAAAAGGAAAAGGGACCACGACGGGGACGGCCATCGGGTTAAAGAATGAATGAAATAAACAGATGATGGGGTACGACCATCAAAGGTGAAGGACGATCACCTAGCAGGGGACGGCTGCTCTGTTGGGAATAAAAGAAATATGATGGGGACGGCCATCAAAGGTGGAGGACGACCACCTGGCAGGGTACGGCTGCCGAAAATATCAACGATGGGGACGGCCATCGGATAGCAAAGGTCAACGATGGGGACGGCCATCAGACGAGCATGATGGAAGACGACCATCAAGAAGTGGAGGACGACCACTCAGCAGGGGACGGCTGCTCTCGGGGTTTATCGTGACATAGGACGAATGTCAGATAACCAAAATCAACAATGGGGACGGCCATTGGATAAAATGATGAAGGACGATCATCAAGAGGTGGAGGACGACCACCTAGCAGGGGACGGCTGCTAAAAATCAACGATGGGGACGGCCATCGGATGAGCATGATGGAGGACGACCATCAAGAAGTGGAGGACGACCACTCAGCAGGGTACGGCTGCTCTCAGGGTTATCATAACACAGGACGAGTGTTAGATAAAAAGGAAATTTGTTTTGTTGGCGATCTACTGGGGAGATAGTAAACACGGACGAGCGTTTACATCCAAGAAACAAAAGGGTATAAGTGTTTGGTATCGTGTATAGATTAAAGATGCGGACGAGCATCCTTAAGACTATGATACGGACGAGTATCATGTAGAAACAAACTGACACATGTTCAGAGATGATGATACGGACGGGTATCAACTGGTTAACAAAGAACACGGACGAGTGTTGCATCTGAAAGAATTCTTCTGGGGAATAATAGACACGGACGAGTATCTATATTCAAGAAGACATCGGTGTTTGACACGGTGTATGGATTAAAGATGCGGACGAGCATCCTTAAGACTATGATACGGACGAGTATCATGTAGAAACAAACACTAGACGCAATGTTCTGAGATGATGGTACGGACGAGTACCAACTGGTTAACAAAGAACAAGGACTACTGTCGAATCTGTGGGGATATGAGTGATGATGTATACAAGATACGGACGAGTATCTGTATAAGTGTACCATGAGTAGTGAGTATTGTATTGTATTGATGAGTGTTTTAACTGCTGGGGAGAGTGACACGGACGAGTGTCAAGAGAGAAAAGTATAATATTAACAAGTGTGTGGGTTGATGAAAGTGTACGCGACTGCGCTGGGGATATGACACGGACGGGTGTCAAAAAGGGTGTATATACAAGTATATGTGAGTGCAAAGAGGACCTCTTTGGCTTTCTGCTGGGATATGACACGGACGGGTGTCAGGACGTATCTGTAATACGGGTGATCTTGTTTGTAAAGAGTGTTCTGGCGACTTTACTGGGGAGTGATGATACGGACGGGTATCAAAGGGTGCATATGGTGTTTGTGATTTGTGAGGCAACTGCTTTTGCTGGGACTCTGATGGGGATTTTTGTACAGTGATGATGAACAGTTTATTCACAAGTGTTAATTCAGAACATGGCTTATGATTATGCTATGTGTTTGATTTTTGCCGTAATGCTCCGTATTAGACGGAATGCTACGCTCTGGGGGGTGAATATGATGCGGATGCCATGATTATGCAAAGGGGCACAGATCCGGGATCCGGATCCCATTGCTGCGAAGATCTCTGGATGATCTGCTTGAAGTGGACATCCCAGCTGGGTATGAGATCACTGGTAGATCTAATGATGTATCTGCTCGGGGATATAGGTCACTGATTGACATATCCTTATAATACGGGACCCAGCTGGGGTTTGTAGAAGCTTTCTTCACTCTGTTGTGACTTCTTCGTGCGTTGCTCTTCTGAATAGAGGCTGGGGATTCTGTGGGGAGATGATTCCCTGATTTCTGCATTCTGCTGAGGAAGAATGGCAACTCGGCTGGGGAATTGTGAGAGGCAACTCAGCTGGGGAGAGCAATAAGAGGCAACTCAGCTGGGGATATAGCATTTCCGATGTTGAGATTGAGTGCATGTCGATTTGGCAACTTTGCTGGGGAAGTGGGCACCTCCCAGTGCCATGTGAGTTGATAATGATTCGCCAGTTTGCTGAGACGTAACTTGCATGCCCCAGGTTGCGCTCTGGATACCTGCAATCCTGCAAAGGTGAGGAAACGTACAAAAAGGTCCCGAGGTATCCTTTACTGGATTCCGTCATAGGAGTTAAGTACTTTCAAGAGTAATCACATTCCCTGTAAGCATGTGTTTTTTTTTTTTAGAGAAAGGCATCTGTACTTATGCGATTGTGTTTTTAGAGATATCAGACAACTCTTTGCAAATCATAAATGTAAAAGACGAAACATGACTGAAAATCTGATTTTATTAATTCATGTGCCCTGAATTGGCAAGATACAGTCAAAGAAACATATCTCCTGAAATGAGGAGATTGTTACAAATTGAGAAATAAAGTGCTGGCGGTGTTGACGACGCTTTCAAGGAGCTTCCTCTTCTGCTATGACTCGTATGACAATGACGTTCTTCTCGTCTTGCTTTCTGGAGAGAGTTGATTCTGATTGAAGCTTGATCCTTTGGAAGCTTACCAAGTTGTAGGTGATACAGACGAACTCAGAATGCAGTTGTTCGCTTATTCCCTTATTTTGCATGGATCGCCCTTTCGGGTTTTCAATCCATCGGGATACCCATTTTTGCCTGAGCTGTCCAATGCGGCTTTTCAACTCAGCGGGTGTACATTTTTTCATTTATTTCCCTTATTTTTGCCCGAGTCTTTTATTCTGTTTTTGACTCGCCGGGATGCCCTATTTTTGCCTGGACTTACATTCTGTTTTTATGTCCAGCGGGTCATTTTATGCGAAGTATTTTTTAACTGCATCTGAATTCACAAGGGACGGGAAATCTTCACCATCCATGGTGCTGAGCATCAGTGCTCCACCAGAGAAAACTTTCTTTACAACAAAAGGTCCTTCATAATTTGGAGTCCATTTGCCCCTGTGGTCTGTATGAGGAGGGAGAATTCTTTTCAGCACAAGATCTCCCACTTGGTACTCTCGGTGCCTGACTTTCTGATCGAAGGCTCTCTTCATTCTCTTCTGATATAACTGCCCATGGCAGATTGCAGCCAATCTTTTCTCTTCGATCAGACTCAGTTGTTCGTATCGGGACCGTACCCATTCTGCTTCACTCAGTTTAACATCCATTAACACCCGCAGAGAGGGTAGTTCAACTTCAACAGGTAGGACTGCTTCCATACCATATACAAGCTGATACGGTGTTGCCCCAGTGGATGTTCTGATTGATGTGCGGTACCCATGCAAGGCAAACGGTAGCATTTCATGCCAGTCCTTGTAAGTGATTACCATCTTCTGCACAATCTTCTTGATATTCTTATTGGCTGCCTCAACAGCGCCATTCATCTTTGGCCTGTAAGGAGAAGAATTGTGATGTTGGATCTTGAAGTCCCGGCACAGCTCTGCCATCATTTTGTTGTTCAAGTTGGAACCATTATCAGTAATGATTCGCTCGGGCACTCCGTATCGACAGATGATATCTCTTTTCAGAAATCGGGCTACCACTTGTCTTGTAACATTTGCATATGAGGCTGCTTCAACCCACTTGGTGAAATAGTCAATGGCGACCAGGATGAATCTGTGGTCGTTTGAAGCAGTTGGCTCAATCTTGCCAATCATATCAATGCCCCACATGGCAAAGGGCCATGGTGAAGACATGATATTCAAAGGATTGGGAGGCACATGCACCTTATCCGCATAGATCTGGCATTTATGGCATTTTCTGGCGTAAGCACAACAGTCTGCATCCATTGTGATCCAGTAATAGCCTGATCTCAACAACTTCTTAGCCATGGCATGCCCTCCGGCATGGGTACCGAAAGATCCTTCGTGCACTTCATGCATCAACAAATTTGCTTCCGTCTTGTCAACACATCTGAGGAGTACCATGTCAAAGTTCCTTTTGTATAAAGACCCATCAGTGTTCAGAAAGAAACTACCAGCAAGCCTTCTCAAAGTCTTCTTATCATTGGAAGATGCCCCAGGTGGGTATGTTTGATCCTCCAAGAAGCACTTAATGTCATGGAACCAAGGCTTATCATCTTTTACAACATCCGCTGCAAATACATATGCTGGTCTGTCAAGTCTAGACACTGAAATCCGAGGTACAAAGTTAGCCGTTTGAACTTTGATCATGGATGAAATGGTAGCGAGAGCATCTGCAAACTGATTCTCGTCCCGAGGGATATACTCAAGCTTGACTGTTGTAAAGAAGGTCAATAACCGCCTTGTATAATCCCTGTAAGGTATCAGATGATCTTGGTGGGTGTACCATTTTCCGTTGGTTTGATTGACTACCAAAGCTGAATCTCCGAATACGGTCAATGTCTTGATCCTGAGGTCAATGGCTTCCTCAAGACCCATAATGCAAGCTTCGTATTCAGCTTCGTTGTTAGTGCAGTTGAAAGTGAGTTTTGCCGAGAAAGGCATGTGAACTCCTTTGGGTGTAATGAGTACTGCACCAACACCACGACCATTCATGTTAACAGCCCCATCAAACATCATAGTCCATTCTTCTTCCGGGTCGGGCCCTTCAGTGTGAATAGGCTCTTCGTGACCTTTTGCTTTAATGAACATGATGTCTTCATCAGGGAAGTCAAACCTCATAGGCTGGTAGTCATCAATGGGTTGCTCAGCAAGATATTCAGATAGTACACTGCCTTTGATGGCTTTCTGAGATGTGTACTGTATGTCGTATTCTGTGAGAATCATCTGCCATCTTGCAACCCGTCCGGTAAGAGCTGGCTTCTCGAAAATGTACTTAACTGGATCCATTTTTGAGATTAATAAGGTAGTGTGGGTCAACATATACTGTCTCAGTCGGCGAGCAGCCCACACTAAAGCACAGCAAGTTTTCTCGAGCAGTGAATAACGTTGTTCACAGTCGGTAAACTTTTTGCTTAGGTAGTATATTGCATACTCTTTTCGACCAGACTCGTCATGCTGGCCCAGCACACACCCCATTGACTCTTCTAATACTGTCAAGTACATTATTAGAGGTCTTCCTTCAACTGGAGGCATAAGGATTGGAGGTTCTTGTAAGTATTCTTTGATCTTGTCAAAAGCCTTCTGGCAATCTTCGTTCCACCTGACCGTTTGTTCCTTTCTTAACAGCTTGAACAAGGGTTCGCAGGTTGCTGTAAGGTGGGATATGAACCGTGAGATGTAGTTCAATCGACCTAAGAACCCCCGAACTTCTTTCTCAGTTTTCGGTGCAGGCATCTCTTGAATGGCTTTGACTTTATCAGGGTCAACTTCAATCCCTTTCTCGCTTACAATAAAGCCCAGCAGCTTACCGGATCGCACCCCGAATGTGCACTTGTTGGGGTTCAGCTTCAATTGGTATTTCCTCAGACGCTTGAACAACTTCAGCAGATTCACCAGGTGATCTTCCTCTGTAAGGGACTTGGCGATCATATCATCCACATAACATTCTATTTCTTTGTGGATCATATCGTGGAACAATGTCACCATAGCCCGTTGATATGTTGCACCAGCATTCTTCAGTCCAAATGGCATCACTTTGTAACAGAACGTGCCCCAAGGTGTGATGAATGTTGTCTTCTCCATGTCTTCAGGTGACATCTTGATCTGATTATATCCTGAAAATCCATCCATGAAGGAGAATACCGAGAACTGAGCCGTGTTATCCACCAATACATCAATGTGAGATAATGGGAAGTCATCTTTCGGGCTGGCTCTGTTCAGATCCCGGTAGTCAACACACATTCTTACTTTGCCATCCTTCTTAGGCACAGGCACAATATTAGCAACCCACGGTGGATAGCTAGTTACAGCAAGGAACCCGGCGTCCCATTGCTTTTGTACCTCTTCCTTGATTTTCATAGCCATGTCTGGGCGAGTTCGGCGCAACTTCTGTTTAACTGGCGGGCATTCTTCCCTCAGAGGCAGCTTGTGCACAACAATGTCGGTATCCAACCCTGGCATATCTTGATACGACCAAGCAAACACATCAACATACTCTTGAAGCAGATCTATCAGTTGTCTCTTCACTGAGTCTTGCAGGCAGGCCCCGATTTTAACCTCTTTCACGTCTTCATCGGTACCAAGATTAATCATTTCAATCTCCTCCTGGTGAGGAGTAATAACCTTTTCCTCCTGTCTCAACAACCTGGCTAGCTCTTCAGGAAGCTCATATTCTTCATCAACCCCTTCATCAGCTTGATTGATCGGATTGTCAAAGTCATACGATGTCATAGCCGTGCTGTTGTCGGTGCAGTCTGGAAGGCACTCTCTGCAAGGGTTAAGTTGGTTCATTTTAGTGATTGATTTTAATCTTGCTTTAGAAAAAAGTGAAATGAAGTTATCATTTTGAAAACACCGCCATTTATTTTTTGTACAAAAAGAAAAATGGAAAAACAGTGAGCATAAAAGAAAAAGACTTGTTTGCAAAAAGATGTCTGATATTTCATTAATTTAATCTTGTTTGCACAAAAGTACAGATGGCCCTGATTACAAAATGAGTCTTGTCATCTTGGGCAAGATGCAAGACTTTGATGCATGCTATAAAAATACAGGAAATAATAATTACTCTGCATGAGTAACTCTTATAATTTCCTGGGAAGACCAGTTCGAGACACTGCTCCCCGGGATCTTCGGACGAATCCAATTCTCCAGATTGCGCTCCTCTTCCAGCTCGTCTTCCAGACAGTTGATAGCATCAGGGGTAAGCATCCCCCCACTGACAAAACCAGGCTCTCCAGCAGCCTTTGCTTGATGTTGAGTTGGTCTGTAACCCAACCCAAATTTGTCCTTCTTCTCCTCCACAGCTAAAATCTTGCCCCAGCCTAGGGCAGTTCCTTCTTCAACAACCTTCCGGGCTTGTTGGTAAGATGACATTGGGGTACCAGATACAGCAGATGCTTCATTCACATTCAAAGCTTCAAACCCCTGGCTCATTGTTTCATGGATCTCCCCATCCATTTCAATGTACTTATAGGTCGCCAGGTGGCTGACAAAAATGTCCTCCTCTCCACAGATTGTGACAACTTGGCCTTCCCACTCAAATTTTAACTTTTGGTGAAGGGTAGACGTTATTGCGCCGGCGGCGTGAATCCAGGGTCTACCCAACAAACAGATGTAGGCGGGCTGAATGTCCATCACATAAAAGATAGTTTTAAAGGTCTGTGGGCCAATTGTCACAGGCAGCTCGATCTCTCCCAGAACCGATCTCTTAGAACCATCAAAGGCTCTTACTACCAGGTTGCTGGGTCTCAATGCCAATCCATCATATTCAAGCTTCACCAGAGCCTTCTTTGGTAAGACATTCAGGGAAGAACCTGTGTCCACCAGCACATGAGAAAGGACAGCTCCTTTGCATTCCAGGGTTATGTGCAAGGCTTTGTTGTGGTTGCAGCCATCCGCTGTCAAGTCAGAATTGGTAAACCCTAGCCCATTGCTAGCAGTAACATTTCCAACCACGGTTTCCAATTGGTTGACAGTAATCTCCTCAGGCACGTAAGCTGCGTGCAGGACTTTAAGTAGTGCATTCCGATGGGCTTCGGAGCACATAAGCAGTGAGAGGATAGAGATTTTGGATGGCGTCTGGTGAAGTTGATCCACAACTTTATAATCACTCTTTTTGATGATCCGCATAAACTCATCAACTTCCTGATCAAATGGAGTCTTCAGGGCTTCTTTGGCAGCTGGATCTTCCTGCACCGGGCCTTTTCCTTTTGCCTTGGCAGCAGCTTCTGCTTCGGCGGTAGGTCTTTGAACTTGTGAAGCAAAGAGACGTCCGCTTCGAGTGAAGCCTCCGCCTCCCCCCACATTATCTACCTGTGGTGCAGGTGCTGATGTTTCAAGAGTGATTCTTTTTCCTTCACAGTATACGTCAGAGCCATAGTGCCAAGGGATGGCCCTATTGCTTTCATATGGTACTGGTCCAGGCACCGTGACAGTGACTGGACTGATTGCTGCTGCTGAAGGGACTGTAATTGTTTGTGGATCATAAAAGATTGTAATTGGTGCTCTGGCGGGAGCAGCACCTTCTGAATGGTAGGCAGAATTATTTTCAGGATCGTAGAATATGGTAACAGTAGAGACATCTTCATGATTGATTGCTGGTGTTGTAGGAGGTACTGTTGGAAGGACTGTTGTTGTTGTTGATGGAGATTCGAAATGGAATGAAGCTGAAGTTGTAGCAGGAGGAACTGTTGAAAACTGATCATTCGGAAGGACAGGTGAAGTACTTGTTGATGGTGCTGATGAGTTGTTGGGAACATTAGTTGTTGCAGTTGTAGGAGGTTCTGAAACCGTTGTTGATGAAGTTGCCGGATTTGTCGGAAATGATGTAGTGATCTGTAGCAGGCCACTCTGAATAAGGCTGTCAATGCCATTCCTCAAGTCCTCACACCCATTCCATGAGATATTGCAGTAGGGACACCCTAGTTCACATCCCGGAAATATTTGGTTTTCACGGAGTTGAGCTTTGATTTCCACCAACGGTGTCCTGATCTGATCCACACTGGTTATTAAATAAGACGGTTGGTCTTCTTCAATAGCGTTAATTCGGGGACCACCATGGTTTGGCATAGGGTTTTTATTGACATTGGGCGGAGGTGCAAAATTCAGAGCCTTGGAGTCTACCAAGTCTTGTACCTTCATATGCAGAGCCCTGCATTTTTCTGTACTGTGACCAGGTGCGTTTGAATGAAAAGCACACCTAGCATTGGAGTCATAGTTTCTTGGTAGACTGTTGGGATCCGGAGGTGCCAACGTTCTTAGCTCAACCAGGTTGAGTTTCAGAAGTTGTGGCAGCAAGGCAGCATACGGCATTGGGATCGGGTCGATCACTCGGTTAGCTTGGGATGGTCTTTGTTGGAATGGCCTCTGTTGATTGTTGTTGTTGGAATTGTTGTTGAAGTTCCTTGGAGGATACTGATCCTGCTGATACTGAGGTTGTTGTTGGAAGTTTTGTTGAGGAGGTTGATAGACTGGCTGAGGATGAGCTGGAGCAGGGATAGTGACTGCTGCTATTGACCTCTGAGCATATTGGGGCCTACCCCTGTTGGTGTGAATGGCATTGGTCTCGCCAGTTCTTCTCGGGCCTGCAAAAGGCTTTCTTGTACTACTGGACGAGCTTGCACCATTATCAGAGATCTTACCCATTTTTAACAGGCTTTCAATTCTCTCCCCAGCTATGACAACATCTGCGAAGCTGGTGGAAGAGAAAGCAGCTAACCTGTCAATATACGTTCCCTGAAGAGTGTTCATAAACATGTCTGCCATTTCTCTCTCAGACATTGGTGGTTGAACGGCAGCAGCCAATTGCCTCCACCTTTGGGCATACTCTCGGAAACTCTCCCTCGAAGACTGTGACATTCCCATTAGGAGGGTCCTGTTGGGTGCCATATCTAGATTATACTAATACTGTCTGATGAAGGCTTCTGCCAGGTCCTTCCAGCATCTTATAGTTGCTCTTGTCAGATGGGAATACCATTCCCTTGATGCTCCAGTCAAGCTATCTTCGAAGTAGAACATCCAGAGTTTCTCATCCATTGTATAGGCCTTCAGCCTTCCCAGAAATGATTGCAAATGAGTCCGGGGGCATGAAGTCCCATTATACCTTTCGAAACAAGGAGGCTTGAACTTATGGGGGATCCTGACCCCGTCTACCAAACCCATGTCCATGACGTCGAAACCCAAAGAATTTTGAGATTCTAAGGACCTCAACTTCTCAGCTATTTCCTCCAATCGTCTATCATAAGTTTCCTCTCCAGCACCCATTACTGTATACTGGTCCTCCTGAGGATCTTCTTGAAGTACTCTGGCTGCTGTGGCTGTCCCTTGAATGTTGACTGGGATGTTGGCCTCTGGATGGAGATGGGGTCCAAAAACTGGGGGATTGACATGAGGTTGGACCCTCTCGTTGTTACTTGTGCCAGCAGTTCCCACATGGGGCTCCTCTTGATTCCTTCCTTCTACCAAAACTCTGAGCCTCTCCTGGCTTTGAGCTAAATTGTTCATTACTTCCATGAACTGTGTTATCTGAGTTCTCATCTCCAACCTTTCGTTGGCCATCTGGTTTCTGACCTCCGTAAGGTCCTACTGCATCTGATCCATCTGAATTCCCGGAAGGTTGTTTCTAGTTGGGTACCTGTGAGGCCTGTTGAGAGGAAATACCCGGCGGCGAGCAATAATTCCTGAGATTCACAACAGAGGTTAGCAACAACAAAACAAAAAACCTACAAAACAAACAAAAGGGTTAGCATGCAATGCAGTTATGCTTATTTGTTCTCAAGGTATCCGGTTTGGTTTTCAGTTTTGACCCTTCCAGACCCTTGAAGATGCTGCTGTTGAAGTGAACTTGGATGGAAACCAACACAAATATATTACAAAGGTGAAATAATACAATTTGTCCAAATTACAACACAAGCCCTTAAAGGGGTCAAAATACATCACAAAAAGGCAAAAGTACATGGAATAGAAACAACAACAAGCAAATGATCAAACTCCAAGGCCGAACTCATCCTCACGAACTTCCTTGAGAAGTGCTTCGGTCACAGGATCAGCCGGATGCTCCGTGAGACTTCTAATGAGAAGGTTTCTTGTTGCAACAGCTGCAGTCAACTTCTTGTTCTGACTTTGGTCCTTAGACCTCTTCACTCCTGCTTTGATTTTCAGCTCTGATATCTCCTTCTGGGCTGCTGCCAGGGCTTTTTCCATCTGCTCCATCTTGTCTTGAGCTCTCTTGTCTTCTAGAGTACGGGCCTCAGTGATCCGGACCCACCTGGCCTGACTCTCTTTCAAATACAAGTCTGTTCTTGCTCTCTGGAACTGGGCTTCTTTACAAGCATTCTTCAGAATCTGCTCACCAGCCTTAGACTTGTTGATATACTCCCCAGACTTCTCAATTTTAGTCAAGTGTTCCACCCTCAACTTCTCCAATCTTTCAATCTCCCTCACACCTTCACTCCTCTCCCGGAGGGTCTTCTGCAAGGCTTGGGTTAACTTCTCATTTCTTTCCTTCAAGCCCTCAAACTCTTCCAAACTGATAGTGGCAGGGGGTGGTGCTGAAGATGATTCAGGCATGTCTTCTATGGTGAAGGGCATTCCAGAGAATTGGGCCCTGGCATAGGACCACTCATGATATTGGACTGATGCCACATTATTGCACTTACCCAGAATGGTAATTCCCTTGGTTTGAACATGATCCTAGGCCCAGACAGCCTGCCTAACAACAGCCAAACTAATCTTGTTCTCACAGTAGAGGGTCTCAACCAAGTCTTGCTCCCTGGGAGTATGGACCAGTGCATAGCCCAATTGCCTCCTGAACAGCAGAGGGTTGTAGTTGATACTTCCCTTGACCCCTATTAAAGGCACATTGGGAAAGTGCCCACAGCTGGTGATTATATCTCTGCCTTTGGTGCTCTGAGTACACCATCTGATATCTGCTGAAGTGAGAGTAGTGAGCCTCTTAGCCCAGTTGCTTTGCTGATGAGGATTTAGAAATGCATCTGTCCTGGGTAGATGCCTGAGAAGCCAAGCATGGAATAATGGAGCACAAATCCTCACTAATCTTCCCCTCTGCTTCTCATTTCTCTGATGTACTGAGTAATAGAGATCACCCAGTAAAGTTGGCACTGGGTTCTTCAGGATGAACAAATGGATTGCATTCTTGCTGATGAATCGAGGCTCATCTGCAAACAACACAATTCCATATACACTTAAGGCCAACAGAGCACAAACAGCTTTCCACTCCCCCAGGGAGGCTTTCAGACTAGCTTGAGAAATCAGGAAGTCCAGATGAAATCCAGGGATCCCAGCTTTAGAGGTCATGTGTTGCTCAATCAAAGCAGGTTCCAGGTGCAAAGCTTTTGCTACCTCTCCATTGCTGGGAAAGACCATTTCAGGGTTGAAAGGGATTTCTCTTTTGATAGGCAGACCAATCAATGATGAGTATTCTTCCAGAAGAGGACCCAACTGAAAGTCTTGAAAGGTGAAACATCTCAATGGGGGGTCATAGAACTGAATGCAGGTGTGGATGAGGCTCCTCTGTGAAGGGTCCAGATCCATAACCATGTCCAGTATATCTCCATAACTCTCCCTGAACAAGGGTATGTGATCTGGAGTGATCAGGGTTTGGATCCTCCTGATGTCTGATAAGTCTGGTTGGAAGAAATGATAAGTGATGTTGCTTTTCTTTGGAGCCATGATGCTGAGGACTGAGTAGGATAAGTGCTGATGAAGATGCTGAGGAGTGGGCCACTGGCTGGCTAGTGCTAGTAACTGAAGTATATGGCTGACAGGCTGAAGCAAATGCTGGTGGAGATAGGTCAAAACTGCAGATGGGGTCAAAACCAAAACCAGATGAAAGTGGATACCCTGAAACACAAATAAGCAAATGTTAATATGATGCAATGAGTATGTATGCAGATGATATGCAAGGGTTTGTGACTGAGCTGGATCTGATTAACTGCCTTGGTATAGATCCATGTGTGTTCAAGAAATCCAGGTGGAGGTCTATAAATCCAGTAACCAGGGTGGGGGACTCAAATAAAGAGCCACAAGTCCAAGGTTTTAGAATCACAAGAACTGTCCAACATGGAGCATTCTTAACAAAGTCAAAGTAACAGGGTATTCTGAGGTCAAGGTACCTGCAAACCTGTAAACAGCCCAACCCCCTCACAGGTGATGATCTAGAACAAGGATCCTCAGACTTGGATCAGTTATGAGAAGTGTAAACACTTCTAACCCGGAGGTACAGTGTTTACAATAACCATAACAATTCCTCCTCTAATTCACCTCAGTTTCTGAAGGTCAATACTAAAAAGGTCATCCAGACTTAGCAGGCTTCCCAGATAGCCCTAGCATTGCAGGAAATCTGCAACACAGAGTTCTCAAGAAGAAACCCATATCTGAACCGTGTTTCATATTCCCGCACCAGACCGAAATGGAATGGGAAAGAATATGATTCACTCTAGCCTAGGTGTCACTCAGGTCCCAGGTATAGGACCTTAACTCTCAATGAAATACCCACCCACCAAAGAAAAACCAGATCCAGCCAGCACAGTATGACAGTATGAAAAATATAAAGCTATAAAGAAAGCAATAAATCAACTGTACATAAAGCAATAAACAAAACAGATATACAAGCACAGATAGCACATAACACCCCAGTAAACACAAATCAAACAAGCGCTAGGAGGAACCCACAAAAAGAACCAGAAGCCCTGGTTGCAGTATAAGGATCCCCAGCAGAGTCGCCAAGCTGTCGCTCCCGAAGATTTGCATCCCGGTACAAGCGCGAACGGTCGGCGAAGGGAACAGTGAGAACACACAGCCGTGAACTCACTGGAGATGAATAGAGTCGCCAGCTAGGCATTTTTATCCCGGAGGAAAGGCAATGCTGCATAGACCTAGAAAAAGATGGATAAGACGGTTTGCGAACCAGAGAGACTGAGAAAGGGGGTTGGTTACAACCTGGGAAGGTATTAGCACCCAGATTGTCCGTCGTACTCGACGGGATCCACGCTTAAAAGATTTGTGTTTTAAAGGGGTAGTGTCAGTGCAATTTGTGTATGAAATAGCTGGAAAGAGATGTACAGGTGTCAGTGTATGAGAAGTGAAGTGTGATATATATACAGTGTCAGTGTAAGGACAAGAGTGAAATGCTCATGACAATGAGGCTTAAAGAAATGAGCTGGAAGGAGGGGGGATATATAGAGACTTTTGTTCGATAACTGTTAAGTTATGCCTACGTATCCTCTCGTGCAATGAGGAAGTCAGAACACCGTAGTTCGACCCAAAGAGACTGAAAGGCGAAATGACTTGTGAACTGCTTGCCTGTCTATGCTCAAGTGTATGACCTGTCTGGCTCAGGTGCTTACTGTCTTGCATTAGACGGAAGAAGCAAGTTCTCGATTGTGAGTGAGTATGATGAGAAAAGAATCCCGGAGGAGACGATTATTGTTTGTTTTTGAATTTTCAGTCTTTTATTGCTTTTGAGAATTTGTCATAAGTCAATGAGCTTAAGCCTAAACCAATGGGTTAGTAAACTCATCACATCTTCCCTCTGATTAGGGGTAATGAGAATACCTTAAGTGTGAAGTCAGATTCTCACACTTAATCACCTTTGATGTAGGATTAAGATCATTAACCTACTTGTGATTATTTAGATGTTTTTGTGATTTTGTTTAGTGTTGAGTAATGAGGTTAAGCCATAATCAAGGATTAAACAGACTCATTACACCATCCTAAAAGAAGGATAATAGATGAGAATGTTTAAGCTGAGGAAAACTCCTCAACTTAATCCATGATTAGGGATTAAACTCATGACAAAACAAAGCCTTTATTAAGTGGATTTTATTTAATGATATGATGATGAAGTGAATTTTATGGTTTGTAAGACAACTTGAGGGGGACTTGTCCATTAACACTAGGGTTAGTCCTTCTTAACCAATTAAGGAAGAATTAGAACCCTAATGCAAGGCCCAAGTTACAAGTGATGTCTTGATGATTATTAGATGAATTGATTAAGAGATTTAAACACCTTAAGGGTTCAAGACTTAGGGTTAAAGTTATACACTCCATCCTAAGAGAAGGATGCAGGCATAAGCTTAATCACAAAGTCTTAAAGCCTTTAGGGTTTAGTCCCTGATTATGAGGTGAGAAGAGAAGACTCAAAGAAAGACACAAAGGTAAAAACTATGAGGGGAGACTAATCAAAACCCTAATCATTGTCATGCTTGGTTGATCCTAAGGTTTGTGAGGTTTCCAAGAACAATCTTCAGAGGAACCACCAGGAAGCAGATGAAAGGATCAAGAGAAGCAAAGTGACTTGCTTCATTCAAGAAGTCAAGTCACTTGAAGAAAGAAAGTGGGAGGAAGAAGAATGAGCAAGCTCAATCTCAAACACATGTAGAAATGCAGCAATGGATGCAAGAGAGATGAAAAGAAAAGGTATGAGAAGTGAAGGCAAATCCACTTCTCAAGTTTACTTACCACCTGAAATGTTAGAAAGAAATGCAATGCAATGCAAGATGAGATGAAATGATATGATGCAAAGCAAGACCAGAAGCATGTTGATGATGATTATGATGTTATGAGGTGCTGCAAACATGAGACAAGGCATGGAGATGTTCATACAAGGTTATGAATGCAAATGATGCAAGTTAAGGAAGCATGAACAAACATGAAATGCTATGAAGCATACAAGACAAATGACATGGCAAATATGCAATGCAATGATCAAACATGCTTTCTACATGTCTTAAGATGTCAAATGAATCATAAGCATGCACAAAATGCAAAGACAAGTCATGTTATGCAAGAGAATGCAAGAAGGATGCAAAAGAAAGCCCAAATTAGGGTTCATGGATCAAACATCAAACACAAACCAAAAACAGAAGCAAACCTCATGATAAAAAATGGAAAATGGCACCCAAAGAAACCCTAGGCCTATGATGAACCACTGCCCAAAGGGGAGCTCTCAACTCTCAACCAAACTCAAGATATGAATTTTCTAAGTTATTAGGGTTTTTTAGGGTTCTTAACAAAGTAAATGCCAAACAATCTGAAAATGCAAGAACAATTCATGGCCTTTTTATCCTTGAAAATACATGCTAAACACAAGACAAAGCAAAAAGAATCAATGTCTCAACCTTCACCAATAGGCAGAAATGAATTTTTGAATCCATGATCAAAATAATGCATAAAAAATGATTTAATTCAATGAAAAATTCTTAAAATGCATCAAGATCAAAAAAGAAATTTGGTTTGAAGGTTGGACAATGTTTCTAAATGTCTTAGGACATTTCATGAATTTTTTTGTAATTTTTAAATACCTAAAAGTATTTTTAATTAATTAATCCTCATTAATCAATTAAAAATAACCTTTTAAATATTTAAAAAATACTTTTTTAATGATAAAAAATAAAATAAAAATATTTTTGGGTCATAAAAATTATTAAAACTTTAAGGAAAAAGTTTCATAATTTTTATGAATTTTTTGCTATTTTAAAATAATTATGCAAGTTAATTGAAAGAAAAATGAATAAAATTAAATAAAATAAAAAGTAAACAGAATGGAAGGATGAGATTGATTCTGGGGAAAGGACCATTGACTTGGCGCGCAGATCTAAGGCTCACATTCAAACTTCTAAAACTCAATTAATTAATTTAATTAATCCTGATTATGAATTAATGATGCAATCTAGACCACACACACGCGCGCGGGAAGCCAGATCCAAGGGTCTCAATTCAAACTTTGCCCTAACCCTAAATTAATGACTAATCACTTTCAGGTCACCGGAGACGAGCTCCGGTCGTCTTCTCCGGTGACCTTCTCCCCTGAAAACTTTCAAATCCTTCCCTAGGTTACTAAAATGAAATCTAAAGCCATGGGAATGATCCTCACATCCTCACGAACCAAACCCCTCTCTCAAAACACATTTATGTTTCCTAAATCAACTGAATCGAAGAGAAAAAGTTTTAGGTCACGCAAGCTTCAGAAACAAATTAAATGCTCAAATCACAACCATTTTCAAAACCAAAGGTACCAGAATGATCAGCAAGACATGAAGAACAAGTTTGTAACAAGAAAAATCATTTCTGGAAAAATAAATTTCAAGCTACCTGAGATTCGAAGCTTTCAGTTTAGGAACTTTCTGGCCACCTCTCCTTGTGCAATCCACTCCACTTGATCCCCAGAAGATGTTTGAATGCTCAAATGGAGTTTAAGTTGGCTGGATAATGAGATTCGAAAGGAACTGCTTCAGCTTGATCAAAAATGGCAATGGTGTTTCTGGAGGTTTCAGGCCATGGTGAGTGATTGTTTGAGGTCCAAATGATGTATGGAGAAGCTTTTCAAGGTTTGTTTGGCTGTTTGTGGCTTGTGGAGAGAGATTCGATAGAAAATGCAGGCTGAGGTGAAGAATGGTTATGGAGTGTTCAGGCTGTTTCAGGCTTGTGTTCTTGGTGCTGGGTGGCCTATGAAGTGTGTTGAGTTGGATGATGAAGGAAGTTTTTGTGTTTGGTGGCTGTGTTAAGAGATTCGAAGCAAGTTGCAAAGTGGAAGGTTTTTGTGAATGTGTGTAGTGTGATAGTTTCAGCCTTGCTTAGTCTTATGTTTAGCTTGCAAAGGGATAACATAAACAAATCTGATTGGCTTTGTGATGTGACATGGCCTGCTATGATAGGTAAGTTTGCTTTTGCATAAAGGTCAACTTTTGTGTAAGTGAGGCATGGCTCAAGGTCTAGGCAAGTACAAGGCATGGGCTGGCGCAGCAAGGATGAGGGAGAGGTCTAGCAAAGCTCAGCAGCCAATGCATCAAGTTGGTGAAGTGATCATGATGGTTTTTGCAAGTTGTTGCTTTATGGAATTCTATGAGAAAATGCCTTGTTACACAAACCAAACCATGGGCAAACTTGATCCAATTCTGATTTTATGACTTAGAGAAATGTTTGTGTACTGGTTTGAGAGGAATTAGAAGTCACATAATGCATTTGTCCAAGATTTTGCAAAGTTCTCACTTAGGGCATGCCTTGAAAATCAATGATTTTAGCCAACTTTGCATTGCCATAACTTTTGATCCAAGAAGAGTTTGGTCATGTTCTTGTACTTTTTGAAAAGGGAAAGATGAGATCTACAACTTTCATGACCAAAGTTTTTTCATTTGAAGCCTTTTTGAATCATGAATCAAGGCTTGAAAAATGGTCTAAAATGATGCATTCTTGAAAAGTCAACTATGCCCAAAAAGTCAACATTTGCAAAAACCCTAAATTCTTGATTTCTATGAACTTCAACCTTCTTCCATGATCAAATAAAGATCATATACACTCAAAATGATGAAGATCACCCATTGGTTGGGTCATTGGGGGCCTCAGATGCCCTGATTTTACACTGACTTGTCTAGAAAGTCAACTCTTGATCAGATGACTTCCCCATGGAATTTCTTCATGAAAATTGATATGTATACTCCCTATACCATATAGAGATCAATGAAAACAAGAATGACCAAAAAATTTGGAGTTATGGCCTCTGAAACCAAAACCCTAATTTTCAGTCAACTGTGCAGTTCAACCTGGCTCTGCATCCACTCAAACCCTAGTTCTTGTGATTCCTCTGCAATTTTGACTTTGAGGAGATGAAATATGATATAAGAACACACATGGACCACTTTGAGTTGATTGGTTGCCTTTGGAATGGCTCAAGATGCTTTGGGATTGCTCAGATCACAAACCCTAGGTGCAGATGCCTTGAAAGCTATGCAGTGGATAAAAAATGAGATGTGAGATGACATGATTGTACTTATGCATATGAGAATGATCACAAGCCATGGTGTGAATGGGTGAGGGCAAATTTGGGGTGTTTACAGCTGCCCCTATTCAAACATGAGTTAGCTGTGCAGGTTGTAAGCGACGGCTTAACAGGCAAACAAGATAACTTGTGGTTGAATACCAAAGACAATCCAAAATTTGCACTCACAAAATGAAGAAGAAAAGGGATATAGATTGTAAAGGAAAATAAAGTATGTTGTAAGGTGTGGGCGACGGAGGACGACCGTCGAGCAGAGGACGACTGCTGGGTAAGGAGCAATGACGGGGACGGCCGACATGCTGGGGAGAGTGTATGAAAATAAAGCAATGACGGGGACGGCCGACATGCTGGGGATAAAAGGTAAAGCTAAGACGGGGACGGCCGACTAGCTGGGGAAAATAAAATATCGTGATAGGGACGGCCATCACGATAAAACTGTAAAATTTCTGAGGATTAATGAAACATGACGGGGACGGCCATCAAGTTCATAAAGGTAAAGCAACCCACGATGGGGACGGCCATCGGGCTAAAAGGAAAAGGGACCACGACGGGGACGGCCATCGGGTTAAAGAATGAATGAAATAAACAGATGATGGGGTACGGCCATCAAAGGTGAAGGACGATCACCTAGCAGGGGACGGCTGCTCTGTTGGGAATAAAAGAAATATGATGGGGACGGCCATCAAAGGTGGAGGACGACCACCTGGCAGGGTACGGCTGCCGAAAATATCAACGATGGGGACGGCCATCGGATAGCAAAGGTCAACGATGGGGACGGCCATCGGACGAGCATGATGGAAGACGACCATCAAGAAGTGGAGGACGACCACTCAGCAGGGGACGGCTGCTCTCGGGGTTTATCGTGACATAGGACGAATGTCAGATAACCAAAATCAACAATGGGGACGACCATTGGATAAAATGATGAAGGACGATCATCAAGAGGTGGAGGACGACCACCTAGCAGGGGACGGCTGCTAAAAATCAACGATGGGGACGGCCATCGGATGAGCATGATGGAGGACGACCATCAAGAAGTGGAGGACGACCACTCAGCAGGGTACGGCTGCTCTCAGGGTTATCATAACACAGGACGAGTGTTAGATAAAAAGGAAATTTGTTTTGTTGGCGATCTACTGGGGAGATAGTAAACACGGACGAGCGTTTACATCCAAGAAACAAAAGGGTATAAGTGTTTGGTATCGTGTATAGATTAAAGATGCGGACGAGCATCCTTAAGACTATGATACGGACGAGTATCATGTAGAAACAAACTGACACATGTTCAGAGATGATGATACGGACGGGTATCAACTGGTTAACAAAGAACACGGACGAGTGTTGCATCTGAAAGAATTCTTCTGGGGAATAATAGACACGGACGAGTATCTATATTCAAGAAGACATCGGTGTTTGACACGGTGTATGGATTAAAGATGCGGACGAGCATCCTTAAGACTATGATACGGACGAGTATCATGTAGAAACAAACACTAGACGCAATGTTCTGAGATGATGGTACGGACGAGTACCAACTGGTTAACAAAGAACAAGGACTACTGTCGAATCTGTGGGGATATGAGTGATGATGTATACAAGATACGGACGAGTATCTGTATAAGTGTACCATGAGTAGTGAGTATTGTATTGTATTGATGAGTGTTTTAACTGCTGGGGAGAGTGACACGGACGAGTGTCAAGAGAGAAAAGTATAATATTAACAAGTGTGTGGGTTGATGAAAGTGTACGCGACTGCGCTGGGGATATGACACGGACGGGTGTCAAAAAGGGTGTATATACAAGTATATGTGAGTGCAAAGAGGACCTCTTTGGCTTTCTGCTGGGATATGACACGGACGGGTGTCAGGACGTATCTGTAATACGGGTGATCTTGTTTGTAAAGAGTGTTCTGGCGACTTTACTGGGGAGTGATGATACGGACGGGTATCAAAGGGTGCATATGGTGTTTGTGATTTGTGAGGCAACTGCTTTTGCTGGGACTCTGATGGGGATTTTTGTACAGTGATGATGAACAGTTTATTCACAAGTGTTAATTCAGAACATGGCTTATGATTATGCTATGTGTTTGATTTTTGCCGTAATGCTCCGTATTAGACGGAATGCTACGCTCTGGGGGGTGAATATGATGCGGATGCCATGATTATGCAAAGGGGCACAGATCCGGGATCCGGATCCCATTGCTGCGAAGATCTCTGGATGATCTGCTTGAAGTGGACATCCCAGCTGGGTATGAGATCACTGGTAGATCTAATGATGTATCTGCTCGGGGATATAGGTCACTGATTGACATATCCTTATAATACGGGACCCAGCTGGGGTTTGTAGAAGCTTTCTTCACTCTGTTGTGACTTCTTCGTGCGTTGCTCTTCTGAATAGAGGCTGGGGATTCTGTGGGGAGATGATTCCCTGATTTCTGCATTCTGCTGAGGAAGAATGGCAACTCGGCTGGGGAATTGTGAGAGGCAACTCAGCTGGGGAGAGCAATAAGAGGCAACTCAGCTGGGGATATAGCATTTCCGATGTTGAGATTGAGTGCATGTCGATTTGGCAACTTTGCTGGGGAAGTGGGCACCTCCCAGTGCCATGTGAGTTGATAATGATTCGCCAGTTTGCTGAGACGTAACTTGCATGCCCCAGGTTGCGCTCTGGATACCTGCAATCCTGCAAAGGTGAGGAAACGTACAAAAAGGTCCCGAGGTATCCTTTACTGGATTCCGTCATAGGAGTTAAGTACTTTCAAGAGTAATCACATTCCCTGTAAGCATGTGTTTTTTTTTTTTAGAGAAAGGCATCTGTACTTATGCGATTGTGTTTTTAGAGATATCAGACAACTCTTTGCAAATCATAAATGTAAAAGACGAAACATGACTGAAAATCTGATTTTATTAATTCATGTGCCCTGAATTGGCAAGATACAGTCAAAGAAACATATCTCCTGAAATGAGGAGATTGTTACAAATTGAGAAATAAAGTGCTGGCGGTGTTGACGACGCTTTCAAGGAGCTTCCTCTTCTGCTATGACTCGTATGACAATGACGTTCTTCTCGTCTTGCTTTCTGGAGAGAGTTGATTCTGATTGAAGCTTGATCCTTTGGAAGCTTACCAAGTTGTAGGTGATACAGACGAACTCAGAATGCAGTTGTTCGCTTATTCCCTTATTTTGCATGGATCGCCCTTTCGGGTTTTCAATCCATCGGGATACCCATTTTTGCCTGAGCTGTCCAATGCGGCTTTTCAACTCAGCGGGTGTACATTTTTTCATTTATTTCCCTTATTTTTGCCCGAGTCTTTTATTCTGTTTTTGACTCGCCGGGATGCCCTATTTTTGCCTGGACTTACATTCTGTTTTTATGTCCAGCGGGTCATTTTATGCGAAGTATTTTTTAACTGCATCTGAATTCACAGGGGACGGGAAATCTTCACCATCCATGGTGCTGAGCATCAGTGCTCCACCAGAGAAAACTTTCTTTACAACAAAAGGTCCTTCATAATTTGGAGTCCATTTGCCCCTGTGGTCTGTATGAGGAGGGAGAATTCTTTTCAGCACAAGATCTCCCACTTGGTACTCTCGGTGCCTGACTTTCTGATCGAAGGCTCTCTTCATTCTCTTCTGATATAACTGCCCATGGCAGATTGCAGCCAATCTTTTCTCTTCGATCAGACTCAGTTGTTCGTATCGGGACCGTACCCATTCTGCTTCACTCAGTTTAACATCCATTAACACCCGCAGAGAGGGTAGTTCAACTTCAACAGGTAGGACTGCTTCCATACCATATACAAGCTGATACGGTGTTGCCCCAGTGGATGTTCTGATTGATGTGCGGTACCCATGCAAGGCAAACGGTAGCATTTCATGCCAGTCCTTGTAAGTGATTACCATCTTCTGCACAATCTTCTTGATATTCTTATTGGCTGCCTCAACAGCGCCATTCATCTTTGGCCTGTAAGGAGAAGAATTGTGATGTTGGATCTTGAAGTCCCGGCACAGCTCTGCCATCATTTTGTTGTTCAAGTTGGAACCATTATCAGTAATGATTCGCTCGGGCACTCCGTATCGACAGATGATATCTCTTTTCAGAAATCGGGCTACCACTTGTCTTGTAACATTTGCATATGAGGCTGCTTCAACCCACTTGGTGAAATAGTCAATGGCGACCAGGATGAATCTGTGGCCGTTTGAAGCAGTTGGCTCAATCTTGCCAATCATATCAATGCCCCACATGGCAAAGGGCCATGGTGAAGACATGATATTCAAAGGATTGGGAGGCACATGCACCTTATCCGCATAGATCTGGCATTTATGGCATTTTCTGGCGTAAGCACAACAGTCTGCATCCATTGTGATCCAGTAATAGCCTGATCTCAACAACTTCTTAGCCATGGCATGCCCTCCGGCATGGGTACCGAAAGATCCTTCGTGCACTTCATGCATCAACAAATCTGCTTCCGTCTTGTCAACACATCTGAGGAGTACCATGTCAAAGTTCCTTTTGTATAAAGACCCATCAGTGTTCAGAAAGAAACTACCAGCAAGCCTTCTCAAAGTCTTCTTATCATTGGAAGATGCCCCAGGTGGGTATGTTTGATCCTCCAAGAAGCACTTAATGTCATGGAACCAAGGCTTATCATCTTTTACAACATCCGCTGCAAATACATATGCTGGTCTGTCAAGTCTAGACACTGAAATCCGAGGTACAAAGTTAGCCGTTTGAACTTTGATCATGGATGAAATGGTAGCGAGAGCATCTGCAAACTGATTCTCGTCCCGAGGGATATACTCAAGCTTGACTGTTGTAAAGAAGGTCAATAACCGCCTTGTATAATCCCTGTAAGGTATCAGATGATCTTGGTGGGTGTACCATTTTCCGTTGGTTTGATTGACTACCAAAGCTGAATCTCCGAATACGGTCAATGTCTTGATCCTGAGGTCAATGGCTTCCTCAAGACCCATAATGCAAGCTTCGTATTCAGCTTCGTTGTTAGTGCAGTTGAAAGTGAGTTTTGCCGAGAAAGGCATGTGAACTCCTTTGGGTGTAATGAGTACTGCACCTACACCACGACCATTCATGTTAACAGCCCCATCAAACATCATAGTCCATTCTTCTTCCGGGTTGGGCCCTTCAGTGTGAATAGGCTCTTCGTGACCTTTTGCTTTAATGAACATGATGTCTTCATCAGGGAAGTCAAACCTCATAGGCTGGTAGTCATCAATGGGTTGCTCAGCAAGATATTCAGATAGTACACTGCCTTTGATGGCTTTCTGAGATGTGTACTGTATGTCGTATTCTGTGAGAATCATCTGCCATCTTGCAACCCGTCCGGTAAGAGCTGGCTTCTCGAAAATGTACTTAACTGGATCCATTTTTGAGATTAATAAGGTAGTGTGGGTCAACATATACTGTCTCAGTCGGCGAGCAGCCCACGCTAAAGCACAGCAAGTTTTCTCGAGCAGTGAATAACGTTGTTCACAGTCGGTAAACTTTTTGCTTAGGTAGTATATTGCATACTCTTTTCGACCAGACTCGTCATGCTGGCCCAGCACACACCCCATTGACTCTTCTAATACTGTCAAGTACATTATTAGAGGTCTTCCTTCAACTGGAGGCATAAGGATTGGAGGTTCTTGTAAGTATTCTTTGATCTTGTCAAAAGCCTTCTGGCAATCTTCGTTCCACCTGACCGTTTGTTCCTTTCTTAACAGCTTGAACAAGGGTTCGCAGGTTGCTGTAAGGTGGGATATGAACCGTGAGATGTAGTTCAATCGACCTAAGAACCCCCGAACTTCTTTCTCAGTTTTCGGTGCAGGCATCTCTTGAATGGCTTTGACTTTATCAGGGTCAACTTCAATCCCTTTCTCGCTTACAATAAAGCCCAGCAGCTTACCGGATCGCACCCCGAATGTGCACTTGTTGGGGTTCAGCTTCAATTGGTATTTCCTCAGACGCTTGAACAACTTCAGCAGATTCACCAGGTGATCTTCCTCTGTAAGGGACTTGGCGATCATATCATCCACATAACATTCTATTTCTTTGTGGATCATATCGTGGAACAATGTCACCATAGCCCGTTGATATGTTGCACCAGCATTCTTCAGTCCAAATGGCATCACTTTGTAACAGAACGTGCCCCAAGGTGTGATGAATGTTGTCTTCTCCATGTCTTCAGGTGACATCTTGATCTGATTATATCCTGAAAATCCATCCATGAAGGAGAATACCGAGAACTGAGCCGTGTTATCCACCAATACATCAATGTGAGGTAATGGGAAGTCATCTTTCGGGCTGGCTCTGTTCAGATCCCGGTAGTCAACACACATTCTTACTTTGCCATCCTTCTTAGGCACAGGCACAATATTAGCAACCCACGGTGGATAGCTAGTTACAGCAAGGAACCCGGCGTCCCATTGCTTTTGTACCTCTTCCTTGATTTTCATAGCCATGTCTGGGCGAGTTCGGCGCAACTTCTGTTTAACTGGCGGGCATTCTTCCCTCAGAGGCAGCTTGTGCACAACAATGTCGGTATCCAACCCTGGCATATCTTGATACGACCAAGCAAACACATCAACATACTCTTGAAGCAGATCTATCAGTTGTCTCTTCACTGAGTCTTGCAGGCAGGCCCCGATTTTAACCTCTTTCACGTCTTCATCGGTACCAAGATTAATCATTTCAATCTCCTCCTGGTGAGGAGTAATAACCTTTTCCTCCTGTCTCAACAACCTGGCTAGCTCTTCAGGAAGCTCATATTCTTCATCAACCCCTTCATCAGCTTGATTGATCGGATTGTCAAAGTCATACGATGTCATAGCCGTGCTGTTGTCGGTGCAGTCTGGAAGGCACTCTCTGCAAGGGTTAAGTTGGTTCATTTTAGTGATTGATTTTAATCTTGCTTTAGAAAAAAGTGAAATGAAGTTATCATTTTGAAAACACCGCCATTTATTTTTTGTACAAAAAGAAAAATGGAAAAACAGTGAGCATAAAAGAAAAAGACTTGTTTGCAAAAAGATGTCTGATATTTCATTAATTTAATCTTGTTTGCACAAAAGTACAGATGGCCCTGATTACAAAATGAGTCTTGTCATCTTGGGCAAGATGCAAGACTTTGATGCATGCTATAAAAATACAGGAAATAATAATTACTCTGCATGAGTAACTCTTATAATTTCCTGGGAAGACCAGTTCGAGACACTGCTCCCCGGGATCTTCGGACGAATCCAATTCTCCAGATTGCGCTCCTCTTCCAGCTCGTCTTCCAGACAGTTGATAGCATCAGGGGTAAGCATCCCCCCACTGACAAAACCAGGCTCTCCAGCAGCCTTTGCTTGATGTTGAGTTGGTCTGTAACCCAACCCAAATTTGTCCTTCTTCTCCTCCACAGCTAAAATCTTGCCCCAGCCTAGGGCAGTTCCTTCTTCAACAACCTTCCGGGCTTGTTGGTAAGATGACATTGGGGTACCAGATACAGCAGATGCTTCATTCACATTCAAAGCTTCAAACCCCTGGCTCATTGTTTCATGGATCTCCCCATCCATTTCAATGTACTTATAGGTCGCCAGGTGGCTGACAAAAATGTCCTCCTCTCCACAGATTGTGACAACTTGGCCTTCCCACTCAAATTTTAACTTTTGGTGAAGGGTAGACGTTATTGCGCCGGCGGCGTGAATCCAGGGTCTACCCAACAAACAGCTGTAGGCGGGCTGAATGTCCATCACATAAAAGATAGTTTTAAAGGTCTGTGGGCCAATTGTCACAGGCAGCTCGATCTCTCCCAGAACCGATCTCTTAGAACCATCAAAGGCTCTTACTACCAGGTTGCTGGGTCTCAATGCCAATCCATCATATTCAAGCTTCACCAGAGCCTTCTTTGGTAAGACATTCAGGGAAGAACCTGTGTCCACCAGCACATGAGAAAGGACAGCTCCTTTGCATTCCAGGGTTATGTGCAAGGCTTTGTTGTGGTTGCGGCCATCCGCTGTCAAGTCAGAATTGGTAAACCCTAGCCCATTGCTAGCAGTAACATTTCCAACCACGGTTTCCAATTGGTTGACAGTAATCTCCTCAGGCACGTAAGCTGCGTGCAGGACTTTAAGTAGTGCATTCCGATGGGCTTCGGAGCACATAAGCAGTGAGAGGATAGAGATTTTGGATGGCGTCTGGTGAAGTTGATCCACAACTTTATAATCACTCTTTTTGATGATCCGCATAAACTCATCAACTTCCTGATCAAATGGAGTCTTCAGGGCTTCTTTGGCAGCTGGATCTTCCTGCACCGGGCCTTTTCCTTTTGCCTTGGCAGCAGCTTCTGCTTCGGCGGTAGGTCTTTGAACTTGTGAAGCAAAGAGACGTCCGCTTCGAGTGAAGCCTCCGCCTCCCCCCACATTATCTACCTGTGGTGCAGGTGCTGATGTTTCAAGAGTGATTCTTTTTCCTTCACAGTATACGTCAGAGCCATAGTGCCAAGGGATGGCCCTATTGCTTTCATATGGTACTGGTCCAGGCACCGTGACAGTGACTGGACTGATTGCTGCTGCTGAAGGGACTGTAATTGTTTGTGGATCATAAAAGATTGTAATTGGTGCTCTGGCGGGAGCAGCACCTTCTGAATGGTAGGCAGAATTATTTTCAGGATCGTAGAATATGGTAACAGTAGAGACATCTTCATGATTGATTGCTGGTGTTGTAGGAGGTACTGTTGGAAGGACTGTTGTTGTTGTTGATGGAGATTCGAAATGGAATGAAGCTGAAGTTGTAGCAGGAGGAACTGTTGAAAACTGATCATTCGGAAGGACAGGTGAAGTACTTGTTGATGGTGCTGATGAGTTGTTGGGAACATTAGTTGTTGCAGTTGTAGGAGGTTCTGAAACCGTTGTTGATGAAGTTGCCGGATTTGTCGGAAATGATGTAGTGATCTGTAGCAGGCCACTCTGAATAAGGCTGTCAATGCCATTCCTCAAGTCCTCACACCCATTCCATGAGATATTGCAGTAGGGACACCCTAGTTCACATCCCGGAAATATTTGGTTTTCACGGAGTTGAGCTTTGATTTCCACCAACGGTGTCCTGATCTGATCCACACTGGTTATTAAATAAGACGGTTGGTCTTCTTCAATAGCGTTAATTCGGGGACCACCATGGTTTGGCATAGGGTTTTTATTGACATTGGGCGGAGGTGCAAAATTCAGAGCCTTGGAGTCTACCAAGTCTTGTACCTTCATATGCAGAGCCCTGCATTTTTCTGTACTGTGACCAGGTGCGTTTGAATGAAAAGCACACCTAGCATTGGAGTCATAGTTTCTTGGTAGACTGTTGGGATCCGGAGGTGCCAACGTTCTTAGCTCAACCAGGTTGAGTTTCAGAAGTTGTGGCAGCAAGGCAGCATACGGCATTGGGATCGGGTCGATCACTCGGTTAGCTTGGGATGGTCTTTGTTGGAATGGCCTCTGTTGATTGTTGTTGTTGGAATTGTTGTTGAAGTTCCTTGGAGGATACTGATCCTGCTGATACTGAGGTTGTTGTTGGAAGTTTTGTTGAGGAGGTTGATAGACTGGCTGAGGATGAGCTGGAGCAGGGATAGTGACTGCTGCTATTGACCTCTGAGCATATTGGGGCCTACCCCTGTTGGTGTGAATGGCATTGGTCTCGCCAGTTCTTCTCGGGCCTGCAAAAGGCTTTCTTGTACTACTGGACGAGCTT
The DNA here is from genome assembly GCA_963966055.1 of Lathyrus aphaca. Lineage (NCBI taxonomy): Eukaryota > Viridiplantae > Streptophyta > Magnoliopsida > Fabales > Fabaceae > Lathyrus > Lathyrus aphaca. The sequence continues at coordinate 73,932,855 of OZ014523.1, forward strand.
GCACCATTATCAGAGATCTTACCCATTTTTAACAGGCTTTCAATTCTCTCCCCAGCTATGACAACATCTGCGAAGCTGGTGGAAGAGAAAGCAGCTAACCTGTCAATATACGTTCCCTGAAGAGTGTTCATAAACATGTCTGCCATTTCTCTCTCAGACATTGGTGGTTGAACGGCAGCAGCCAATTGCCTCCACCTTTGGGCATACTCTCGGAAACTCTCCCTCGAAGACTGTGACATTCCCATTAGGAGGGTCCTGTTGGGTGCCATATCTAGATTATACTAATACTGTCTGATGAAGGCTTCTGCCAGGTCCTTCCAGCATCTTATAGTTGCTCTTGTCAGATGGGAATACCATTCCCTTGATGCTCCAGTCAAGCTATCTTCGAAGTAGAACATCCAGAGTTTCTCATCCATTGTATAGGCCTTCAGCCTTCCCAGAAATGATTGCAAATGAGTCCGGGGGCATGAAGTCCCATTATACCTTTCGAAACAAGGAGGCTTGAACTTATGGGGGATCCTGACCCCGTCTACCAAACCCATGTCCATGACGTCGAAACCCAAAGAATTTTGAGATTCTAAGGACCTCAACTTCTCAGCTATTTCCTCCAATCGTCTATCATAAGTTTCCTCTCCAGCACCCATTACTGTATACTGGTCCTCCTGAGGATCTTCTTGAAGTACTCTGGCTGCTGTGGCTGTCCCTTGAATGTTGACTGGGATGTTGGCCTCTGGATGGAGATGGGGTCCAAAAACTGGGGGATTGACATGAGGTTGGACCCTCTCGTTGTTACTTGTGCCAGCAGTTCCCACATGGGGCTCCTCTTGATTCCTTCCTTCTACCAAAACTCTGAGCCTCTCCTGGCTTTGAGCTAAATTGTTCATTACTTCCATGAACTGTGTTATCTGAGTTCTCATCTCCAACCTTTCGTTGGCCATCTGGTTTCTGACCTCCGTAAGGTCCTACTGCATCTGATCCATCTGAATTCCCGGAAGGTTGTTTCTAGTTGGGTACCTGTGAGGCCTGTTGAGAGGAAATACCCGGCGGCGAGCAATAATTCCTGAGATTCACAACAGAGGTTAGCAACAAAAAAACAAAAAACCTACAAAACAAACAAAAGGGTTAGCATGCAATGCAGTTATGCTTATTTGTTCTCAAGGTATCCGGTTTGGTTTTCAGTTTTGACCCTTCCAGACCCTTGAAGATGCTGCTGTTGAAGTGAACTTGGATGGAAACCAACACAAATATATTACAAAGGTGAAATAATACAATTTGTCCAAATTACAACACAAGCCCTTAAAGGGGTCAAAATACATCACAAAAAGGCAAAAGTACATGGAATAGAAACAACAACAAGCAAATGATCAAACTCCAAGGCCGAACTCATCCTCACGAACTTCCTTGAGAAGTGCTTCGGTCACAGGATCAGCCGGATGCTCCGTGAGACTTCTAATGAGAAGGTTTCTTGTTGCAACAGCTGCAGTCAACTTCTTGTTCTGACTTTGGTCCTTAGACCTCTTCACTCCTGCTTTGATTTTCAGCTCTGATATCTCCTTCTGGGCTGCTGCCAGGGCTTTTTCCATCTGCTCCATCTTGTCTTGAGCTCTCTTGTCTTCTAGAGTACGGGCCTCAGTGATCCGGACCCACCTGGCCTGACTCTCTTTCAAATACAAGTCTGTTCTTGCTCTCTGGAACTGGGCTTCTTTACAAGCATTCTTCAGAATCTGCTCACCAGCCTTAGACTTGTTGATATACTCCCCAGACTTCTCAATTTTAGTCAAGTGTTCCACCCTCAACTTCTCCAATCTTTCAATCTCCCTCACACCTTCACTCCTCTCCCGGAGGGTCTTCTGCAAGGCTTGGGTTAACTTCTCATTTCTTTCCTTCAAGACCTCAAACTCTTCCAAACTGATAGTGGCAGGGGGTGGTGCTGAAGATGATTCAGGCATGTCTTCTATGGTGAAGGGCATTCCAGAGAATTGGGCCCTGGCATAGGACCACTCATGATATTGGACTGATGCCACATTATTGCACTTACCCAGAATGGTAATTCCCTTGGTTTGAACATGATCCCAGGCCCAGACAGCCTGCCTAACAACAGCCAAACTAATCTTGTTCTCACAGTAGAGGGTCTCAACCAAGTCTTGCTCCCTGGGAGTATGGACCAGTGCATAGCCCAATTGCCTCCTGAACAGCAGAGGGTTGTAGTTGATACTTCCCTTGACCCCTATTAAAGGCACATTGGGAAAGTGCCCACAGCTGGTGATTATATCTCTGCCTTTGGTGCTCTGAGTACACCATCTGATATCTGCTGAAGTGAGAGTAGTGAGCCTCTTAGCCCAGTTGCTTTGCTGATGAGGATTTAGAAATGCATCTGTCCTGGGTAGATGCCTGAGAAGCCAAGCATGGAATAATGGAGCACAAATCCTCACTAATCTTCCCCTCTGCTTCTCATTTCTCTGATGTACTGAGTAATAGAGATCACCCAGTAAAGTTGGCACTGGGTTCTTCAGGATGAACAAATGGATTGCATTCTTGCTGATGAATCGAGGCTCATCTGCAAACAACACAATTCCATATACACTTAAGGCCAACAGAGCACAAACAGCTTTCCACTCCCCCAGGGAGGCTTTCAGACTAGCTTGAGAAATCAGGAAGTCCAGATGAAATCCAGGGATCCCAGCTTTAGAGGTCATGTGTTGCTCAATCAAAGCAGGTTCCAGGTGCAAAGCTTTTGCTACCTCTCCATTGCTGGGAAAGACCATTTCAGGGTTGAAAGGGATTTCTCTTTTGATAGGCAGACCAATCAATGATGAGTATTCTTCCAGAAGAGGACCCAACTGAAAGTCTTGAAAGGTGAAACATCTCAATGGGGGGTCATAGAACTGAATGCAGGTGTGGATGAGGCTCCTCTGTGAAGGGTCCAGATCCATAACCATGTCCAGTATATCTCCATAACTCTCCCTGAACAAGGGTATGTGATCTGGAGTGATCAGGGTTTGGATCCTCCTGATGTCTGATAAGTCTGGTTGGAAGAAATGATAAGTGATGTTGCTTTTCTTTGGAGCCATGATGCTGAGGACTGAGTAGGATAAGTGCTGATGAAGATGCTGAGGAGTGGGCCACTGGCTGGCTAGTGCTAGTAACTGAAGTATATGGCTGACAGGCTGAAGCAAATGCTGGTGGAGATAGGTCAAAACTGCAGATGGGGTCAAAACCAAAACCAGATGAAAGTGGATACCCTGAAACACAAATAAGCAAATGTTAATATGATGCAATGAGTATGTATGCAGATGATATGCAAGGGTTTGTGACTGAGCTGGATCTGATTAACTGCCTTGGTATAGATCCATGTGTGTTCAAGAAATCCAGGTGGAGGTCTATAAATCCAGTAACCAGGGTGGGGGACTCAAATAAAGAGCCACAAGTCCAAGGTTTTAGAATCACAAGAACTGTCCAACATGGAGCATTCTTAACAAAGTCAAAGTAACAGGGTATTCTGAGGTCAAGGTACCTGCAAACCTGTAAACAGCCCAACCCCCTCACAGGTGATGATCTAGAACAAGGATCCTCAGACTTGGATCAGTTATGAGAAGTGTAAACACTTCTAACCCGGAGGTACAGTGTTTACAATAACCATAACAATTCCTCCTCTAATTCACCTCAGTTTCTGAAGGTCAATACTAAAAAGGTCATCCAGACTTAGCAGGCTTCCCAGATAGCCCTAGCATTGCAGGAAATCTGCAACACAGAGTTCTCAAGAAGAAACCCATATCTGAACCGTGTTTCATATTCCCGCACCAGACCGAAATGGAATGGGAAAGAATATGATTCACTCTAGCCTAGGTGTCACTCAGGTCCCAGGTATAGGACCTTAACTCTCAATGAAATACCCACCCACCAAAGAAAAACCAGATCCAGCCAGCACAGTATGACAGTATGAAAAATATAAAGCTATAAAGAAAGCAATAAATCAACTGTACATAAAGCAATAAACAAAACAGATATACAAGCACAGATAGCACATAACACCCCAGTAAACACAAATCAAACAAGCGCTAGGAGGAACCCACAAAAAGAACCAGAAGCCCTGGTTGCAGTATAAGGATCCCCAGCAGAGTCGCCAAGCTGTCGCTCCCGAAGATTTGCATCCCGGTACAAGCGCGAACGGTCGGCGAAGGGAACAGTGAGAACACACAGCCGTGAACTCACTGGAGATGAATAGAGTCGCCAGCTAGGCATTTTTATCCCGGAGGAAAGGCAATGCTGCATAGACCTAGAAAAAGATGGATAAGACGGTTTGCGAACCAGAGAGACTGAGAAAGGGGGTTGGTTACAACCTGGGAAGGTATTAGCACCCAGATTGTCCGTCGTACTCGACGGGATCCACGCTTAAAAGATTTGTGTTTTAAAGGGGTAGTGTCAGTGCAATTTGTGTATGAAATAGCTGGAAAGAGATGTACAGGTGTCAGTGTATGAGAAGTGAAGTGTGATATATATACAGTGTCAGTGTAAGGACAAGAGTGAAATGCTCATGACAATGAGGCTTAAAGAAATGAGCTGGAAGGAGGGGGGATATATAGAGACTTTTGTTCGATAACTGTTAAGTTATGCCTACGTATCCTCTCGTGCAATGAGGAAGTCAGAACACCGTAGTTCGACCCAAAGAGACTGAAAGGCGAAATGACTTGTGAACTGCTTGCCTGTCTATGCTCAAGTGTATGACCTGTCTGGCTCAGGTGCTTACTGTCTTGCATTAGACGGAAGAAGCAAGTTCTCGATTGTGAGTGAGTATGATGAGAAAAGAATCCCGGAGGAGACGATTATTGTTTGTTTTTGAATTTTCAGTCTTTTATTGCTTTTGAGAATTTGTCATAAGTCAATGAGCTTAAGCCTAAACCAATGGGTTAGTAAACTCATCACATCTTCCCTCTGATTAGGGGTAATGAGAATACCTTAAGTGTGAAGTCAGATTCTCACACTTAATCACCTTTGATGTAGGATTAAGATCATTAACCTACTTGTGATTATTTAGATGTTTTTGTGATTTTGTTTAGTGTTGAGTAATGAGGTTAAGCCATAATCAAGGATTAAACAGACTCATTACACCATCCTAAAAGAAGGATAATAGATGAGAATGTTTAAGCTGAGGAAAACTCCTCAACTTAATCCATGATTAGGGATTAAACTCATGACAAAACAAAGCCTTTATTAAGTGGATTTTATTTAATGATATGATGATGAAGTGAATTTTATGGTTTGTAAGACAACTTGAGGGGGACTTGTCCATTAACACTAGGGTTAGTCCTTCTTAACCAATTAAGGAAGAATTAGAACCCTAATGCAAGGCCCAAGTTACAAGTGATGTCTTGATGATTATTAGATGAATTGATTAAGAGATTTAAACACCTTAAGGGTTCAAGACTTAGGGTTAAAGTTATACACTCCATCCTAAGAGAAGGATGCAGGCATAAGCTTAATCACAAAGTCTTAAAGCCTTTAGGGTTTAGTCCCTGATTATGAGGTGAGAAGAGAAGACTCAAAGAAAGACACAAAGGTAAAAACTATGAGGGGAGACTAATCAAAACCCTAATCATTGTCATGCTTGGTTGATCCTAAGGTTTGTGAGGTTTCCAAGAACAATCTTCAGAGGAACCACCAGGAAGCAGATGAAAGGATCAAGAGAAGCAAAGTGACTTGCTTCATTCAAGAAGTCAAGTCACTTGAAGAAAGAAAGTGGGAGGAAGAAGAATGAGCAAGCTCAATCTCAAACACATGTAGAAATGCAGCAATGGATGCAAGAGAGATGAAAAGAAAAGGTATGAGAAGTGAAGGCAAATCCACTTCTCAAGTTTACTTACCACCTGAAATGTTAGAAAGAAATGCAATGCAATGCAAGATGAGATGAAATGATATGATGCAAAGCAAGACCAGAAGCATGTTGATGATGATTATGATGTTATGAGGTGCTGCAAACATGAGACAAGGCATGGAGATGTTCATACAAGGTTATGAATGCAAATGATGCAAGTTAAGGAAGCATGAACAAACATGAAATGCTATGAAGCATACAAGACAAATGACATGGCAAATATGCAATGCAATGATCAAACATGCTTTCTACATGTCTTAAGATGTCAAATGAATCATAAGCATGCACAAAATGCAAAGACAAGTCATGTTATGCAAGAGAATGCAAGAAGGATGCAAAAGAAAGCCCAAATTAGGGTTCATGGATCAAACATCAAACACAAACCAAAAACAGAAGCAAACCTCATGATAAAAAATGGAAAATGGCACCCAAAGAAACCCTAGGCCTATGATGAACCACTGCCCAAAGGGGAGCTCTCAACTCTCAACCAAACTCAAGATATGAATTTTCTAAGTTATTAGGGTTTTTTAGGGTTCTTAACAAAGTAAATGCCAAACAATCTGAAAATGCAAGAACAATTCATGGCCTTTTTATCCTTGAAAATACATGCTAAACACAAGACAAAGCAAAAAGAATCAATGTCTCAACCTTCACCAATAGGCAGAAATGAATTTTTGAATCCATGATCAAAATAATGCATAAAAAATGATTTAATTCAATGAAAAATTCTTAAAATGCATCAAGATCAAAAAAGAAATTTGGTTTGAAGGTTGGACAATGTTTCTAAATGTCTTAGGACATTTCATGAATTTTTTTGTAATTTTTAAATACCTAAAAGTATTTTTAATTAATTAATCCTCATTAATCAATTAAAAATAACCTTTTAAATATTTAAAAAATACTTTTTTAATGATAAAAAATAAAATAAAAATATTTTTGGGTCATAAAAATTATTAAAACTTTAAGGAAAAAGTTTCATAATTTTTATGAATTTTTTGCTATTTTAAAATAATTATGCAAGTTAATTGAAAGAAAAATGAATAAAATTAAATAAAATAAAAAGTAAACAGAATGGAAGGATGAGATTGATTCTGGGGAAAGGACCATTGACTTGGCGCGCAGATCTAAGGCTCACATTCAAACTTCTAAAACTCAATTAATTAATTTAATTAATCCTGATTATGAATTAATGATGCAATCTAGACCACACACACGCGCGCGGGAAGCCAGATCCAAGGGTCTCAATTCAAACTTTGCCCTAACCCTAAATTAATGACTAATCACTTTCAGGTCACCGGAGACGAGCTCCGGTCGTCTTCTCCGGTGACCTTCTCCCCTGAAAACTTTCAAATCCTTCCCTAGGTTACTAAAATGAAATCTAAAGCCATGGGAATGATCCTCACATCCTCACGAACCAAACCCCTCTCTCAAAACACATTTATGTTTCCTAAATCAACTGAATCGAAGAGAAAAAGTTTTAGGTCACGCAAGCTTCAGAAACAAATTAAATGCTCAAATCACAACCATTTTCAAAACCAAAGGTACCAGAATGATCAGCAAGACATGAAGAACAAGTTTGTAACAAGAAAAATCATTTCTGGAAAAATAAATTTCAAGCTACCTGAGATTCGAAGCTTTCAGTTTAGGAACTTTCTGGCCACCTCTCCTTGTGCAATCCACTCCACTTGATCCCCAGAAGATGTTTGAATGCTCAAATGGAGTTTAAGTTGGCTGGATAATGAGATTCGAAAGGAACTGCTTCAGCTTGATCAAAAATGGCAATGGTGTTTCTGGAGGTTTCAGGCCATGGTGAGTGATTGTTTGAGGTCCAAATGATGTATGGAGAAGCTTTGCAAGGTTTGTTTGGCTGTTTGTGGCTTGTGGAGAGAGATTCGATAGAAAATGCAGGCTGAGGTGAAGAATGGTTATGGAGTGTTCAGGCTGTTTCAGGCTTGTGTTCTTGGTGCTGGGTGGCCTATGAAGTGTGTTGAGTTGGATGATGAAGGAAGTTTTTGTGTTTGGTGGCTGTGTTAAGAGATTCGAAGCAAGTTGCAAAGTGGAAGGTTTTTGTGAATGTATGTAGTGTGATAGTTTCAGCCTTGCTTAGTCTTATGTTTAGCTTGCAAAGGGATAACATAAACAAATCTGATTGGCTTTGTGATGTGACATGGCCTGCTATGATAGGTAAGTTTGCTTTTGCATAAAGGTCAACTTTTGTGTAAGTGAGGCATGGCTCAAGGTCTAGGCAAGTACAAGGCATGGGCTGGCGCAGCAAGGATGAGGGAGAGGTCTAGCAAAGCTCAGCAGCCAATGCATCAAGTTGGTGAAGTGATCATGATGGTTTTTGCAAGTTGTTGCTTTATGGAATTCTATGAGAAAATGCCTTGTTACACAAACCAAACCATGGGCAAACTTGATCCAATTCTGATTTTATGACTTAGAGAAATGTTTGTGTACTGGTTTGAGAGGAATTAGAAGTCACATAATGCATTTGTCCAAGATTTTGCAAAGTTCTCACTTAGGGCATGCCTTGAAAATCAATGATTTTAGCCAACTTTGCATTGCCATAACTTTTGATCCAAGAAGAGTTTGGTCATGTTCTTGTACTTTTTGAAAAGGGAAAGATGAGATCTACAACTTTCATGACCAAAGTTTTTTCATTTGAAGCCTTTTTGAATCATGAATCAAGGCTTGAAAAATGGTCTAAAATGATGCATTCTTGAAAAGTCAACTATGCCCAAAAAGTCAACATTTGCAAAAACCCTAAATTCTTGATTTCTATGAACTTCAACCTTCTTCCATGATCAAATAAAGATCATATACACTCAAAATGATGAAGATCACCCATTGGTTGGGTCATTGGGGGCCTCAGATGCCCTGATTTTACACTGACTTGTCTAGAAAGTCAACTCTTGATCAGATGACTTCCCCATGGAATTTCTTCATGAAAATTGATATGTATACTCCCTATACCATATAGAGATCAATGAAAACAAGAATGACCAAAAAATTTGGAGTTATGGCCTCTGAAACCAAAACCCTAATTTTCAGTCAACTGTGCAGTTCAACCTGGCTCTGCATCCACTCAAACCCTAGTTCTTGTGATTCCTCTGCAATTTTGACTTTGAGGAGATGAAATATGATATAAGAACACACATGGACCACTTTGAGTTGATTGGTTGCCTTTGGAATGGCTCAAGATGCTTTGGGATTGCTCAGATCACAAACCCTAGGTGCAGATGCCTTGAAAGCTATGCAGTGGATAAAAAATGAGATGTGAGATGACATGATTGTACTTATGCATATGAGAATGATCACAAGCCATGGTGTGAATGGGTGAGGGCAAATTTGGGGTGTTTACACTATCCACAACAACATGGTTTTGTTATCATCCTGTAAAACAAATTAAATTAAAGCAAAAAAATTGCCCTTGGCCGGATTCGAACCCAGGCCTCTCATCATACTGTACGCGCACCAAAACCACCAGAGCACTCATGCTCTTGTGAAACATAAACGCAATATATATATATATAATATAAAATAAGTAAACATTTGAATTCTGGATTTCGCGCCAGCCTTCATCTTCCTCACCCATCCGTCCAGTTAGGCTTTACCTACGGTTTGTCCGTCACTAAAGCTTTTAGTGACGGTTCTTTCAGTGTCACTACAAACCTGGAAATCAAAAAAACACGCTAGACAAGAAATAAATTCATTCCAGCACCAAAGATCAATCATATAAAGTGCCTAAAGTCCAATTATCACATCAATTTGAGACGAAATCGCCTGTAATCCACCATTCCCAATTCGGAACTTAAGAACCCTAAGAATGGCGAATCTTCAATCATGGACCTAAAACCAAATTAAACCATCCAGAAAGCTTTCAAGCATCATAACAATCAATAATATGGCATTAGATTCAATGTATAACGCATGTACAATCGAAATCGAAAAAATGAAATATGAATGAAAATATGGATTCGGTTATCACGAATTCATGGTGTTTTGATGAGCTTGAAGTTGCAATGATGTTCAATAACCATCAAGGAAGAGATTGGTACCCTTAATTCACCTGAAAAGCCACGAAATATTAGAATCCGAATTTCAAATTTTTTGATGAATTTTGAAATTGTGAAACTTATCCTTGAGGCTCTGAATTCGTGAATAGGGCTTAGCTTAATGTTGTTTATATATCACCCAATGAATTTAGGTCAAAACTTTCAACATACCTATGGATTTTTGGACCTTGGGAGATTGAAAAAGATGTGATATTAAAACTTGAATATTCTTTAATCTAGCCTTGCTATTTTGGTATGATCTGAATTATATTGGTATTAATCAAGCTTAAATGGATATTAAGACCTTCTAGAATCAAAATCTTTTCCAAATATATGACTTTTATATTTTATTTTAATTTAATTTGTATTTTAATGAATAAAATTCAAATAAATATCAAATAAAATATAAAAAATCAGAAAATGTATGGGTTGGGTCGTGCTTGATGATTTTGTAAAGTTTGGATGGCAATTTGGTGGGCTCATTTAGCAAAAATTGGTTTTAAGGCCTTATTTGCTTCATAAATTTCCCAAAAATTTCCCAACTTTGCAAGGGCACAAATCCTTCAATTTTAATGCTATGAAGGTGTTCTTGGAAATTTTGGAAAGCTTAAAGAGTCCTCTAACCAACCTCTTTGGTCTCATGTCCATACCTTTTACCATTCTCAAGTTATGCTCTTTGGAAGTTGTTGACTTTTTGTTGACTTTTAAAAAGACCTATAATGTCTTAGCTCATACCTTCCAAATGAAGCATTTTTGGGCTTGGCTTGTGACACACAAAGTTGTATAGAATTAAATTTCCTTCAAAATGAGCTTTGGATGGAAAAAATTTGATGAAGCATGTGAAAGTTATGGCTGGTCAAAGTTCAGTTGACTTTTCCTATGAAAACCCTAATTTAGAAACTCCTGATTCTTGATGATCTGAAATCTCCTTGATGAATCATGATCAACCCTTGATCAAATGATGAATTTTACTTCATATACTTGATGTTGGCAAAAAATCATGAAGTTTGACTTTGGTTTGACCACAGTTGACCTCAGTTTGACTTTTTAACTACTTTGACTGATTTTAACCTATCTGATCATCTGACTGTGCAAATCTTTTGGGAAAGTCTTGAAACTTGAAATGGGGATTCTTGAACTCATATAGGATGTTATGAAACTCACTTGAAGCCTTGGAAGTCCATTTAGCCTGATGAAAGTCAAAACCCTAGTTTAAGATGCATTGCTTAGGAGGATGCATTGTCTGAGGGAATTGTCCAATTTTCTGACTAATTGTGAACCCTGTGAACCTTGTGAACCTCATGAGATGTCTTGTGAATATTGTGAACCTTGTGAACCTCTTGGGACACAATGTATTGTCTTGTGGAAGGCAAATTTTGGGGTGCAACACCGTTAAACATCAAAGCTACTAGACGTTCGGAGTAATAAGTTTAGTGGAGGGTTTGAGAACACTTGAATTTTCATTTATGATTTCTTTTGTTGGTCTAAACATTTATCATTATGTCAAACTTTGTTTTACATTAATGCATTGCGTATGTTTGTCTTGAATTAATCCATTTGTTTCACTATACTTAAGATTATGCTTTTACTTCGCTGTTTGTGATATTTAACTCTTGATAAAGTTGTAAGCCTTTAGAGGGAGGATGATGAAAACAATACCATAATCTAATGTAGTATGCTTCTGAACAGACTATGCTGACGATGTACATGCATTGTTTCAATTCCTAAACAATGGATATATAAGGAAGTTAATCCCTAGTCAACCCTTTTGAGCCTATGAAGTAGGAGTTTTTTTTCTCATGCAAATTAAAACCCTTAATCACAACCTGGGGCAGGGTAGTTCCTCGATTAACTCAATTATACCAGTTGCCCTTTTCGTACACAACTAATGATAGTTCCCTGTAATCATTAAGCCTGACAGCCAATATCTATCAAAAGAAAAATTCACTAAGTCAAAACCTATGAAGGAAACTTAGTAAAAATTGAGACGTCTCGCTGGCTGTAATTTTAAAACAAACAGTTTAGGCAAAAATAAGGGATAACAAAGTCAAAAGAAAAAAGAGGTCAATACAAATCCTCAAAAAAAAAAGATGACTGTCTTTTCAAATGAACTATTGTCAGTGTTACAATTCCAAACTACTTTGGAGCCTCAATGCATAAGTTAACCGAACATAGGACTAAAGAACATCACGAAGAATGGGTTGGGTACAAATAAATTTGAGCCTTTTATCCTTTGTTTCTTAAAACCGTGAACCAGACAACGTTACAACCCTTTAAAAGTCCTAACTAAAGTATGGTTAATTCGAAAGCATATTGTTACAAAAAGGTATCCTGACTCCTTTAGGGCTTATTATAAATCTTGAGTTAATATCACAGTTGTTTACAAATATTGATTTATTAAAATAATTCTTTTCCAATACTTCAAGACAGACATAAGCATTGCATTTTGAATATCATTGTTTGCATATGACTAAGTGTTTGACAACAGAGAAACTTACATGATGAATAGTCAATGAATCAAAGTCCTTCTGATAGACAAAGTTGATTCCTAGATCAAAGACAATATATATAAAGAGGCATTGTCACCATCTTCCACTAAAGGGGGCATGCCATGTTACTGTCCAATTCATTTGGGGCAATCAGGTCATGGTTCAACTATGCTTAAGTAGCCAGGGGCAGGTCTCCTCATCTATCTGAATTACCAAGGGTAACATTACAGAGTTCATGATGACAAGGGCATATTATTGTGGGGCATTCTGCTTATTTCTCTTGAGGTAGCTCCTTTCAGATACTTCCATTATGGGAAAATTCATCCTCAACCAAGGGGCAACGCTCTCTTTCCAAATCTAATACCCGGAGTGTATATGGTCCATCACAATTGTATTACCTTGATATTGGATTCTCAGCAGAAGCCATTTGTAACACCCCAAAATTTGCCCTATTATTTATTACCACTAACTAGTTTATGCTTGCATTCATATGCATTATCCATTAGGTCATTAACATTCACAGTCATGCATTTTTAAACATGAGATCAGTGCCTCCTCAATTAAGGTTTCATACCATATCCATGTCCATCAGTTCCTTATGCATTTGCCACTCTATTAGAGTTTATTTCCCTGATTAAGTGATCTTTAAGGACCTCATTCATAAGAACTGTTCATTGGCGTATCAGGTTCATTATTGAGGTGAATTAGCATATTATTCATGATTGAGCTTAAGGGCATTCCATCAACATGTGGTTCTTTATGTTAAAGTTCTATTTCTGCTTACTTGATGGAGACATTCAATCAAGCGCGACATTTACAAGTGATTTTAAGAAGAAAAAAAGGAGTGGTTCAGAGATTATTGATTTTGAAATCTTCATGGCAAGAGCACCTTCCAGTTTACAAGTACCAATTTGGCCAGTATGCTTGCACACACGGTTGTATTTGGGTAGTCCTCTTTCACCGTGCCAAGTATTTTTAAAGGAAGGATTTTTCTGGTTTCCTTTCTTTTTGCAGCACTTATCGGAATTTTTGACATTGCTGCCTATTGCGTTGGTTTCTTTTTGAAAGAAAACTTGGATTAATGGGAGGGTTATCAAGGCATCTGTCATAGCTATCATATAGGCATTCATTCTTGCCAACATCATGGGCCGTTCTTCTTGGTTTACAGGCCATATGAAGTATGTACAAACCGAGTTCAAATTAATTGGTATGTTTGTAGCAGCAAGTGTGGTTGAGTTCGACTTAATTAATATCCTTTGATAGTTTACGATCGCGGGATATATTGTGTGCATGATATATTATGTTATGTATGAAAATTGCGAGTCTATTGTTTAAACTAGAATCAGTTATGCAAAAAAAAATTATATCAAGAACTTTCAACACAAAATAAAGTGATAAGATCTTTGAATCAAAAACTCAGTGAAAACGGATAATTCAGTTACAAAAAATCCAATACAACTGATACCAACCGGAAATTATAAACAGAGGCAGAATTCGCGGAAAAGGAGGTCGCACCAAAAAAAAATCCAATATAAATTTTTCAATAGAAAGTTATAACAGAAGGGATCAGAAGAATAAAATTCAAAAAATACCAGAAAACTCAAACAAACTCTCAACAGAAAATCAATTATAAAACTGATATAAACAGGAAAAAGGAGTAGGCAGTAAAAAGGGGAGAAAGCATATACAAGTTCAGGGGAGGATTTTTCGGCCACTTTTCAATCATTCGGGATCTCTCACACTCCATATTCATCTTTTCTAGATTTCTTGTTCCTCATTTCTTCATCACCCTCTTCATTCATCAAACTCACCATAACTGAATTTCCTCAATCTTCATCATCTTCTGCATACCTTCATTGCAATATTCACCATTTCTTAACCTTCTAAACGAACCTTGCAACAATATCTCAATCCGACTCCTTACTCTTGGGCATATCCATCCGAAATTCTTCGTTCATCTTCATGATCACCTTCAAATCAATTGAAAAAACCTGCAAATCTCACAATCACATCATTTACAGAATTTTATTGTGAACCAAGAAATCGAACTCATCAATGGAGTCAAAAGCAACCTGATGCAAGCCTGCATCAGCCTCTTCATCATCATATTCATTTCTCCCAAAATTCTTATTCCAATCACTCTTTACCCTCATCAATCGACCTGTAAAAAATTTCAGATTAGCAGGACAAAGGCAATGCAGAGTATAAGCAAAGAATTACAAAGAAGGAAAGAGGAGAATAATTCGCGGGTCAAAAATAACAAGAAGGGTCCAAGAATGTAGCTTCATCAACCTCGAACCGCATGTCCATCTTCATCACGAATCTCCTGCAACCACCTTTCAACAACTTCAATCGTCTCCACCGGATATCACTGATAACCCACTGCATTGTTACTTCTGAACACTTTTTCAATTGTTTCCGCGTCATCATCACCAATCACTTCGCAGTCAGAGTCTTCATCGACTCGGCTTCATCCGACAACGATCTACAACAAAGACCTGCAAGAATCATAACGCATTGATGTGAATTCAAGAAACATCACAGAAACAGAAGATTCACAACACCACTGCGAAAGAAGAGGATGGAAACGTAATGGCCGCACGCGTTTGTAGACGGAAACGAGGAAAACAATTGAATCAAGAAGCGGAATCCTTACCTTTTGACATTCTACGTTTTACAGGTTTGAACTCTCTCCTCTATCACTGCTAGCTTCGTTGAATATTGATGATGATCCTTGTTTCGGTCGTTCTTGACGATCGGTCGAGCCCTTGAGGAAGTTAGGAGCGGATTCGTAGTTAGGGCCAAAAGAGAAGGAGGGTTAGAGAAGGAACTATGACGGTTGTGAGAGAACGAAGCTGGAGACGACATCAATTGCTCCGGCGGCATGGTTCTTTGATGCGGCGGTTGTCTGGATAAGGTGAAGAAAATGAGCGCCGCGGGAGTGGAGAAGGGAATTTAGGGTTTCACTGTGATTCTTAATCTCAATCCGTGTTCGTTCTTTTATTGTTATGTTTTCAAATTGTAATAGGTTAATTAGTTTAATCTTAAGAATATTATGAATTTAATGGGAATTAAGAATAATAAAACTCATAAACAAAGTAATTAAGACCACCGTATAAAATTAAATTCATAAAAGACCTTTTAATTTTCCACCATGAATTAGGGGATAAGGAGATAAGGTCCTGATTCGGCGGTCCACTCCGACGGTGACAAGTGTCACCGTCCGGTAGGACCTCCAGATTTCAATCATGTGCAGGCAAGATTACCATAGTTATCACACACCCTTCATTGCTAGACGTCATATTAGATTACTAGGGGAAAACTTTTGATCAAAGGGTTCACACTGATTCAAGGAAGTTGACTGCATCCACACCATACTCCCTCAGGCCAACTGCGAATTGGGCCTAAGCCGGATTGCTATCCGCGCCCCCCATTCTCAAGCCCATATGTTTTTTAACTAAAAAATTTATTTACTGCACCCCCTCCTCCATTTCTCTTATTTTTATTTTTTTGTTTTAATATAGTTTCAAAATTAATTCATAAAAATAGTAAAACAAATAATAAAATTCCCCAAAAATTATAATAGCCTTTTAATTCAATTTAGAAATTTTCTACATTTTTACTTTCTGAATTTTGTCATTTTTCAATTTAATTTCGATTTTTTATTTAATTGCTTTTATATTGAATTCTCACATCTATACATAATTTTGTACATTTTATTTCTCCCATCTCCTTTATGATTTTGGTCCCATTCTTTTTTCTATGATTAGAGGACAAATAATAGAACATAGAATATTTTTTGTGTATTTTTTAGGCCATTTTATCCACTGTTTTGGTAGTGTGATTTGTGTAAAATTATGATTGAACCTTAGATAAGTTTAAGTGACCATTTGACATAGGTAGACTTTGAATTCTTAAGATATTTTTAACACAATATTATAGTCAGGTTAGAGACCCTAGGGAATTAATTTCATATTTTTTCCAAGACTTTTTATATTTTTGTTATTTTAATTCATTTCCATCATATTGTTGCATATGCATTTTCATTTCATTTACTAACAATTTTCCTTTTGTGCAAGGTATTTTCCGAGGATTTGCTTATGGACTTGGATTATTTTTATGCCTCGATTATATTTTTTGTACTTTGTAATATAACACTTGTATAGCTTCTATAACTAGGATAGAAAAGATAAAACGAATCGACAGAAAACCAAAATCTCAAAAATAAATAAAGAAATACTCGATCCAACGTCGAGTAAATTTTCAAATAAATAAATAAAGTTTCATGTGACTTTAGGATTCCTCGATTACCATCATTCCATTCCATTACACCCAAAAGCAAGCCTTGTATGTTGCACACCATAAGTCGTGTGTCTCAGCACCACACAACCGACCCACCCGATCCATCGTTTCATCCCATTTACGTTTCATACACGTTTTTACACACCATGACTTAGGAGGACCATATTGTTCATTATTATTTTTTGTACTTGCATTTCTAGTTTAATATCTCTTAGGTAGATTTAATCTTTCAAACCTCACTAACCATAGGTCACCTTTAAACTCAATTAACTTAGGGTAAGTCTAGTTTCCCTTAGAGTTTTTCCTTTGACAACTTGAGTCTCACTTCTCATCTTTAAGAAAAATCAAAACACTTAATAAAGGAAAAAGGTGTACAATGCGCCACGAGCCTTAAGCTATACGGGAAATGATTAGTGGAGGTCTCCTCCACTCTTCTAGGATGCTTTACAAACGTTCCATTGGGGGCGATCTTGGAAAGTATTCGCTCCTGTGTCATAGTCTTTTGTGTTGTACATACAATAAACACAAATTCAAAACACTTCTTCTAAAAGACAACAAACCAAGACACCACGTCTTCTCTTCTCATCTCATACTCCTTGCGGATGAATGTGACTTGCCTCGACAGTTCAAACAGCGATATGGTAAACACCCTCGAGTCAGAGTCGGTAACACCTGAGCTAGAGCTATGTCAATGTCATCCTAAAAATCACAAACAAGTTCACGCCTTAGTTAGACGAACTACGGAGACTCTGATCCTCATTTATCCCGATGAGGTACGTAGGCAGTGGGGTAGGGCCCATTCGAGCACAATCTTTATTTTCCCTACATTTTCCCCTTTCTTTCCATTTTTCAATTCCATCTCTTTTCCCATTTCCATGCCACTTCAGATAGTCTTTCTTTCATTCAAACATCATACTATTTCTCACCCTTTGAAACAGACTTACAAGCATGGATCCCGTCGGGTACGGTGGACGGATTGGGGTGCTAATACCTTCCTAATTCGTAACCGACTTCCGGACCCAGATCTTTGGTTTGCAAGGCCTCGTCTTTTTCCTTCTTCCTTAGGTTTTTGCAACATTACCTTTCCCATTCCTTTGGGATAAAAATGTCTGGATGGCGACTCTACCTTTTCCGCGCCACTTTCGCGTTTGTACTAGGATGAAAATCCCGGGAGCGACACCATTGTGGAAATTAACTGTCTACGCCAGTAGTATTAGATGGTGTCAGTATCATGTCTTCAGATCCAGTCATGAGAATTTCTAGGAAATTACTCAGGGAAGTCGAGAACCTCAGAAGCTCTAAATCCAAATGGTTATACACTCTCAAAGTTGAAACGATTCTGCTTCGAGTTCAGGTTTAGTTTTCCCTCTTTATTCAAGGAAGAAATGTTTTCCGAATTCAATTTTACTTTTCCCCTTTTACTAAAGCGAGAAATGTTCGTTGGTTATGTTTGAATGTATATATGCCTTTGAATATGATTGATGTTTACCAGAAATGCATAAAATACAATAATAGCATTTACTAAGGACGATCGGAGGTAGGAATCCTCAATAAAGTTCATATCCAACGAATCTTCGCCGGTTCATCCCCACAGAGTAATCTTTACAGATATTCTTACGGAATACTTCAAGTAATATCTTGTACTTCCAAATCTTCAAGCAGTTTCAAATCTTTCGAAGAATTGATACTTAAGCCAAATAAGTCTCTCGGATCTATGTCCATCTCTTTTATCCTTAGTCGGGATATTCAGGAACTTAATTCTAAAATAAGAAGTACGAAGAATGAAAACGAGAGGTTCTAAGTACAATTCTTAAACGAGGCGGGAACGAATTCTTCATATTTCTTAGTAATGAATCAGGATTTATTTTCCCCAACTAGCAGTTGTTCTACAAAGCTACTTATACGCTTCAAACTACATAATTCATACATACATCATATCATATCATATCATATCATATCATATCATATCATATCATATCATATCATATCATATCATATCATATCATATCATATCATATCATATCATATCATATCATATCATATCATATCATATCATATCATATCATATCATATCATATCATATCATATCATATCATATCATATCATATCATATCATATCATATCATATCATATCATATCATATCATATCATATCATATCATATCATATCATATCATATCATATCATATCATATCATATCATATCATATCATATCATACAACATTATCATGAGATATTATTTTGCAAATTGTTATATACGTCATGATATTTGCATAGAACTAACCTTGTTTTTCAGGTTAATTCTCCAGCGGACAAACTTCATCAATTTGGGTTGTTGTTTATCTTCCCAAGTACCCTATTATGACTTTGGGTTGTTGTTTATCTTCCCAAAAGTTATTCCCTTACCTATCGTTGTTTATCTTCCCAAGTACCCTATTATGACTTTGGGTCGTTGTTTATCTTCCCAAATGTTATACCCTTACCTTGGGCCATTGTTTATCTTCCCAAGTACTCTATTATGACTTTAGGCCGTCGTTTATCTTCCCAAATGTTATACCCTTACCTTGGGCCGTTGTTTATCTTCCCAAGTACCCTATTATGACTTTGGGTCGTCGTTTATCTTCCCAAAAGTTATACCATTACCTTGGGCCGTTGTTTATCTTCCCAAGTACCCTATTAGGACTTTGGGCTGTTGTTTATCTTCCCAAAAGTTATACCCTTATCTTGGGCCGTTGTTTATCTTCCCAAGTACCCTATTATGACTTTGGGCCGTCGTTTATCTTCCCAAAAGTTATACCCTTACCTTGGGTCGTTGTTTATCTTCCCAAGTACCCTATCATGACTTTGGGCCATTGTTTATCTTCCCAAAAGTTATACCCTTACCTTGGGCCGTTGTTTATCTTCCCAAGTACCCTATTATCACTTTAGGTCGTTGTTTATCTTCCCAAAGGCTATTTTGGGCCGTTGTTTATCTTCCCAAAAGCTATATCATCACACCTTGGGCCGTTGTTTATCTTACCAAAAGCCATATCATTACCTTGGGATGTTGTTTATCTTCCCAAAAGCTATATCATCTAACCTTGGGTTGTTTTGTCTTCCCAAAAGCTATATATTCATACTTTGGACTACCTTATTCTCCAAGAATTATATTTGAAGAACTTTTCTCCTAATGGCATCTTTAAGCCCATTCAAGCAATACAATATTTTCTCCGAATGGAATCTTTAAGCCCATTCAAGCAATACAACCAACCAACAATATCATTCTACGCACCGGCGAATGCAAAATTTTGGGCTTTTGTGTTCAATCCCCTTCAACCTTCCAGTCACGAATGGCGTGCATTCCAATCTAACTCCTCGGGTTTCAAAAAATTGAAAAGGGGCAGCTGTTGTACCTCAAAATTTTCCCTCCCGAAATCAAGGCAATGTCTCTCAAGATTTCTCAATGATCATAAGGTTCTTAAGGTCCCCAATTGGTCAGAAAGTTTGAAAGTTTCCTCAGACAAAACCTCCTCCTAAGCAAAGGATCCAGAACTAGGGTTTTGGTTTTCTCCAAGAAAAATGGACTTTCAAGGCTTCAAGTGAGCTTCATAACATCCCATGTGACTTCAAGAATCCTTATGTCAAGTTTCAGAGCTTTCCTAATAAGTTTGACCAATCAGATGATCAAATATGCAAAAATCAATCAAAGTGGTTAAAAAGTCAAATTGAGGTCAACTGTGGTCAAATTAAAGTCAATCTTCAATATTTTTTGCCAACATAAATATTATGAAGTAAAATTTATCATTTGATCAAGGGTTGATCATGATTCATCAAGAAAATCTCAGATCATCAAGAATCAGGAAGTTTCTAAATTAGGGTTTTCTAGGAAAAGTCAACTGAACTTTGATCAGCCATAACTTTCACATGCTTCATCAAATATTTCCCATCCAAATCTCATTTTAAAGGAAATTTAATTATATACAACTTTGTGTCTCACAAGCCAAGCCCAAAAATGCTTCATTTGGAAGGTATGAGCTAAGATATTATTGATCATTTCAAAAGTCAACAAAAATTCAACTTTTTCCAAAGAGCATAATTTGAAAATGGTAAAAGATATTGAAATGGGACCAAAAGGTTTGGTTAGAGGACTCTTTAAGATTTCCAAAAAGTCCAATAACATCTTCATAGCCTTAAAATGGAGGGATTTATGCCTTGGCAAAGTTGGGAAATTTTCAAGGGGTGCATGAAGCAAATAAGGTCTTAAATCCATTTTTTTCCAAATGGGCCTATCAATTTGCCACCCAATCTTCACAATAACATCAAGCACGACCCAATTCCAATTATTTCTGATTTTTATAATTTATTTATTATTTATTTGGACTTTATTCATTAAAATTCAATTTAAATCAAAATAAAATATAAAAACTCAAATATTTGATTTGATCCTTCTTCTAGAAGCTCTTAAAGATCATTTAAAACTGATTGAGAAGTTCCAATTTCGTGCAAAGACAATTTGGTAAGATATTATTTGATTTTTGGACCAATTATGGTTGATTCTTTCTTCATGACCAAGTTACCCAAAAGCCCACATAACACATCAATTTTATGACCTATTTTCATTCTTCTATAAGTACACAAGTAAACTAAAGCATTGGACACGATTTTGCAGCAGCCAAGAATCAAAATCAACTTCAAAAAATTTCAAGAAAAGTGCAAAATTGTTTTCATAATTTCGGTTGATTTCAAAGGTTTTTGAACATTGCAATAGTTTCCTTGAAGTGTTTAAAACATGATTCAATCATCATAAGCATTCAAAGCATTCCCAAACGCATAAACCGCACTTGTATTTTCTTGAAATTTTGAATTTTCGAATTCTATTGTATAAGCGATATAATTGAAATTTGGTTGCATATTCTTGTTCACCATGATGTTTGCTATGTTTCTGAATCATTTAATTTGAGTTTTAGTGCAGGAACGCAAGAACACCATGGCTAGGGTTCTAACCTTCGAGTTAGGGTTTCACCATTTAAGACATTTTAATGACATCTAAAACCATGGCTAGATTGTGTAGACTATGGGAAATCGTTTTCTATTGCTAATTTGTTTTGATTTTACGCGTTGCCAAGGTTTCCATAAATGCAGGTGAAATAGCTATAAACAAATTCGTAGCTAAATTATAGCTATTTCGTAGCAAAAGTCAAAAATATGGAGGTTGAAGAAGACCTCCTGGTGCCATCTGAAATTCAAAATTTGTTTTAATATTTTTACAATTATTTTCTATTTTATTTCAGTAAGTGTTAGTTGACCCAGTGGTTCCATATGCGCGCATGTATTGGCCATGACCTGAGTTCGATCCTTGGTGAGATCCATCCTTTTTTTTTTTAATTTTTTAGACATTTAACAAGTTTTATATATTATCATATTTTGTTATTATTATATCAGACGCGCCCCATGTGGCTTGATGGCAAGAAGACTGACTTTGTATGCATGAGGTCGAGGGATCGAATCCTGGCTGAGCCCATTTTTTTTAAATTCATTTGTTCTTAGCAGACTTAATATATATTTGATTGAGGCTGGTTGTATAACACCACGCACGCCCAGCCCAGTTGGTTGAGGGCTTGTGATTGAAAGCCCGAGACTTGGGTTCGACTCCAAGCTCCCTCAGGTATGTTTTTTGCTCTTATTTTCATATTGTTTAGTTTTATTTTAATTATTGTTATTATAAATTAGTTGGTTAATATGTGTCATACCCCAAAATTTGTCCTACTTTTTTAATCATTTTCATTCATTATCTTACGTTATTAATTATTATATAAATTCAAAAAAATGTGTGCATGTTGCTTGTATTCTCTTGTCAAAAATCAGACATGGCGAGAATGGGTCATAGTTCGGTTAATACTATCAATAATGTGTGGATTTAATTCAAAGGCTATTTTCAGCCGTAATCAAAGGTTTTCAAGTGGAGATGTTAAAGCTTAATCAATTAGTGTTGAATTAACTTCAAGCCACCGACACCTGTTGGTTCAGGAGGACATTGGACCAGTTCCGAAGCTTTTCTCAAATTAATTGCTAGGATATTTCTCAAAGGATTTCCATATTTGATTGGGATCAAGTTTATTACATTCTTTTCAAGATTTCAAGATGGACTTCAAAGTTGCTTATGGGATTTGGTTTTAAAGCCAAAATTCTTAAAGAAAGTTACAGTCATGCTGCTATTAAATTACCAAGAAAAGGATACAAAGATGAGCTTCAAAAGAATTTTTTTTTATTACATTCAGAATTACATAAATGGCATCACTATTATAAAACTTTTACAAAAAAAAAACAAAGAAATGGTGACCATGTCAAGCTTTTCACGAGCAATACCACATCTATCCAAATTACATTACACATGCACAGTGAGGCTAAAGATTTCAACTTCCCTGTTGCATTCTTCGACCTGAAGCAAATGACAAACAACGATTACACAAGCAGCTTCAAGTTAGGGGTGCTATTCTGCCAGGACTTGGGGCCTCACTCGATGAAGATTGTCGAGATTAACTGAATGGGCGTTGTTCAAAAGTTGATCGCAAGATTGAATTACCCACCTCACAATTTGCGAATGACTGCTTTAGCTGCGACTACTTCGATGGGAACCTTCAGCCAGATTCCTATGGCATTTTCCGCGGCAGCAATGGCCTTGTACGGGTCAGCAGCAAAGCTTCAGAGCTGTCCTGGATATATTCAGATCATGCTCCAAAGGTGTTTTCATCGGTTTAAGCTGATTTCAAATACTTCCTCCATGAGAATCTTCCATGAAGTGAAGCAAGCCTGGTACATCATATTAAATTGTTGCCTTTCAAAGCCTGCAAAAACAACAGCATAAATAAATTCAGCAAAGTCTATCACAAGCATAGCAAGAAAATGTTCGAAAAGTTGCATTAAAACTAGTTGAGATTCACTAGATTTTGTAACATTCATTCAAAGAGAAGTAGAGGTTACATGAAGTTGTGCTAACATGTATGTCAAGATTCAACTCAAGCCGATGTGATCAAGACATTTCATGAAGTTATAACGTTCAAGGTAAATGAGTATTATGCAGTAAATATCAGGTGTTCATAAGAATTAAATACCATGATGCTAAGCACAAATAGCAGCTCTCATTTCTTTCACCCGAGCCTTCACTTGAATCCCGCCTCTCTAACGCACATGTAGCTTACAAACTTCTGTACTTCATGTCTACAAAAAAGAAATACAAAGAGAAAAAGTCACATGGCAAAATACCAAGGCATTTCATCTTCTGATCATTCCTTATGTGAAAGTTTTTTGCTAGAGTTGCTCCTGAGCAAAAGGAATATATCATGACCATACCAAACTACAAAGCTCATGAGAGTAAATTTCAACAATGAAAGTCAGAATTAAATTTTACAGCAGTCAAAAATGGACTTGTGCAAACAAGAATTTCGAGGATTGTTCGTAGATTATGGGTAAAACAGGACATTACCCAAAGTTTTCTCAAGTCATATCATATTTCTGATGTTCCATACCTTCAACCTGCAAGGAGTTTAAAACAGAACCACAATGCATATTAATAAGCCTCCAGATTAGAGAAATTCAAAGGGTGGTATCAAACCAGAATTCAAGCTAGAATAGGTCACCGCGGATTTCTTTCTTTTGTTCCATATGCACTCAGCTTTCCAAATAGTTTCGTGAGGCTCCCTTGTCCAAGTTTCTTCTTCAAATTCCCTTACCACGTCCTGCATAAAGTCATACATGACCCAAGATACACAAACAAATTAGAAAGATAAGAAGAATGGTTTGAATCTATTATACCAATACAGGACAAAGCAGAGTTATAGAAATACCATAAAGCTAGCTTCAATTTGTGACAAGCCATGCCATGAAGGTTCCTAGGCCCCAATGTTGCCTTATGGAAGTCAGAAGAATGGTTAGAAGCATGTCTATTGCGCGTGAGGATTAAAGGTCACCCCTGGGTCATTCATCATCATCTTAGAGACTTGCAAAAGAATACTTCATATCAGTACATTTCATGATCAGCATCAGTAAAAACACAACGGTAAAAAAAGTCAAGTAAAACTCAGTAAAAACCAAATTCACAGTAGGGACCACAACCTTTCTAGAATCACACTACAGACAAAAAATCCATGACTCACCTGAGGTCCCCACAAGATCCTCACAAATCTGATTCACGAAATCCCAGCTCGAATCCCTCTAACGGACTTTTTACAGCTCAGGGGCCTTGCACATGATTCTCCTAACCGCTTCACTCAAATAGTCCTATAAATTCGGTTATCATTGAAGTTTCAGAGGGGGAATCAATGCATTAGGAAAAGCCCTAGATAATGAGAAGAGTATGTGAAAGCTATAAAAAAAATTTCGTAACTCACCATAACTCTCGAATCCGGCTCAATATCCCATGAGCTATTGTTTACAGAACCAGAAACCTTCCTCTCCTTCAAAGTAATCCATTAAGCCACCATTCTCCATCACAAACTCCACCGCTAATCCGCCGCTGTGAAAATATCCATCCCCACCGTGCGCAAAGGAGGCAGACCGGAAACGAGAGAAGATCGGTGTTGCTGCGTTCGAAATCGGAAGAGAGCCGGTGAGGACACCGCGCGAACGACAGTGGAGAGCGAACCTTGCCCTTGCTTCCTCCGCTGCAAGCTTGCTACCTTGGAGATTGATTGAGGGTGAGTCTGTTAGGATTACCGTGTTTGAGAATGGGAAAGGAACATGTTTTCCTTTGCTGATTTTGATTTTATCATTTTCTTTGCATTTTGTTTTAATTATTTATTGTTGTTGATTATTGTGTTGGGTTTAAGCCCATGAGTACGAATCTGCACACATCGCACCACCGCATCCGGTCCATCATATCCCATGTCTTTTATTTATTATAATTTTCTTTATTTTGCTGTTATTATATTTTTTATTTTTTAAAGTTCAATTTCATTTTGTTTCCAGTTTATTATAGATTTAGTAGAATATTAATATCATCACTTTTATTTAATTTCTCTTTGATCTAGGGCCAATGAAATAATTGTAACTTTTCGATATTCGATTTTAAATCGACGTTATCAAAGTTGTTATGAGGCCACTTTTATTTTTCGCTATTATTTAATCGATTATTCGATTTATTCGGTTAGTGATAAAATGTGATATTCGATTATTTTAATCGACGTTATCCATTAAATTGAGACCGATTTCATTATTTTCTCATTATTTTATATTTATTATTTTGGGGCCTATGATATAACTAATGGTTTATTGATATTCGATTTTTTAATCGACGTTGTCTAAACCAATTTGAGGCCATTTTTATATTTCCTATTTATTTATCGGTTTATCGATTTATTTATATTCATTATTTGGTCTATGATATTATTATCCGATTTGTGACATTCGATTTACCGACGTTGTCCAAATTGATATGAGACCGTTTTCTATCATTTCTTATGGTTTCTAATTAATTTTAGATCCATTATTATTTATCGACTTTATTATTTATTTGGCCAATGATAAATGGTGATATTCGATTTTTAATAAATCGACGTTATCCCCTAATTTGAGGCCACACTTTTATTTTTTCTTATTATTTCTCATTATCTCAGTTTATTTTATTTCGGCCGATGAATAAATATTTAAATATTCGATTTCAAATAAATTGACGTTATTTAAATTAAATATGAGGCCAAACTATTATTTTATTATTATTTCGACTTTATTTTATTTTATTTTATTTTTATGGTCGATGATCTAACAAACGACTTAATTATTCGATTTCAATAAATCGACGTTGTTTAAGTCAATATGAGACTAATTGTATTTTTGTATCGCATTTCTTTTATTTAAATAATTATTTGATTATAAAGTAACGCTCGACTTCTCATAGAATGACTCTAAATTTGAATCGATTCTAAGACAGTTAAAGAGCAACATTTTGTCACTTTCGGTTTAATTCGAGCTCCAACGGCTCCACCTTAGATTAGTATTAGGAATCGTTCTTGCGTAACCATTTAACCATTAACCTCCACTTTGCACTCACCCCTCGCGATCGCTTTATGCCTCGCAATCAACCTACCAAAATGTTTCTTTAAATCCAAACCCTTGATCCAACGTCAAGTGGTCTTAGGTATTAAAACACTTTAATAATATGAGAGAAATTGTACGCCACGAGCCTTAAGTGGTAGAAAGGAGGATTACGATCTCTCGTTATTCGCTCTGATTATTCCGTCGCAAGACACTTGGCTTGTTGGTTCGGAATAAACTACCCATAGTCTTTAGTGCAATTCGACTCCTAAAGAAAGATAAATAAAATTTGAATCCTTTTTCTCCTTTAGCAAGTAATTCATTAGGCATAGACATACTTCCGCGCGTGACAACTTAGAAGGTTCCCATCGAGTACGATGGATGTAGGGGGTGCTAATACCTTCCCCCTGCATAACCGACTTCCGAACCCCGACAATGGTTACGATGACCTTGTCTTTATCCTCTCTTCCCGGGTTTTATCTATATTTTCCCTTTCCCTCTTTGGGAATA
This sequence comes from Lathyrus aphaca, assembly GCA_963966055.1. Lineage (NCBI taxonomy): Eukaryota > Viridiplantae > Streptophyta > Magnoliopsida > Fabales > Fabaceae > Lathyrus > Lathyrus aphaca. Next base: position 73,960,090 of record OZ014523.1, read on the forward strand.
AATCAAAATTAGGTGGCGACTCTCAAGTCATCCCAGCCGCGACCGCATTTCGCGAGGATCGTATTTTTCGAGGTACGACAGCTGGCGACTCTGCTGGGGACTGGTTCACCCCTATGCAAGTCAAGCTTAATCTAGGTTGCTTCACGCTTGTTTGTATGCTTACCTTTATGTCTTACTTGTTTATGTTTTACTACTTTCTTTATCGCTTTCCATATTATACCTTGTGGTTCTTGGATCGATATTTTGAAACTTGAGTGAAAGGCTTTATACCCGGGCTTTCGAGTGCAAACATAAGTTAGCGAGGTTGTGTAGTATGGGCTCCTGAGAGAAACACTCTCATGGGTTGTCGATACAAAAACCTCACTTGGAGTAGATTCTAATGAGAATACTGACAACCGTCAAGTCCTTGGCGTGTGTGCTCAGATGTTTTCATTAGAGTCGTCGACTCTGAGGACCTTTAGAACCTTTTGGTTAAAACATCGGTTGATGGTTGCGTAGTATGGGGCACCAGGGTTCGCCCTCCCGTGGCTCGATACGAAAACCTCACTTGGAATAGACTTACTCAATGGAGTTCGCCCTCCCTTTGTACATAATTAATCTTTATTGTTTTTGTAAATTAAATAATGATTAGTATTTAAATTGTATTTTCATAATAAATCTATTCAATTTTTATTTAAAACCCTTGTTTTCTCTAAAAAATTAAATAAACCCTTAAACTTCTTTTTTCTAATTCTCTTAACCTAATTTTTGTTTAATTAGAACTTTAATCTAATTTTTAATTTTAAATCTTAATTTATTTAGTTTATTTTATTTAATCTTAATTATTATTTCTGTAATTATTCTCACTTTATCTTGTTATTTGTATTTTCTTGCCTTATATTATAATTTATTTTTTCTCGCCCGATTATAATGTATCTGCTCCATAGCCATGTAATAGCTTAGAAATTTATTTTCCTGCTTTTATTTTCTGTAAATATAACTGCGTGGTTAGTAAATAAGGAGTGACAACATAAATAAATATCTGAAATAAATCACTCACACACGCAAGTCGATCTATGATCGCCATCTTCACTTCCTAGGGTACCCCTCTTGGTTGCCTTTATAAATGGTCAAGTTCCTCGAACGTGGGGGTGTCTTAAGCAATGTCCCTTCATAAATAAATTATTAAGTCCCTACAAATTCAAAAGATCATAAGTCCCTTCGAGGTTGCCTACGGAATTATGATCTTGTCCCTTCGAATAAAAGGTGATAGTCCCTCCCAATTACTAAAGACACCCTTCAGTTGCCTTCGTTGACCATACGATGACCCTACGCCTGTCCCTCAAATAAATCCAAGGTAATGACTACCTATTCCTTAATAATAGGGATATCCTTACCCTTGAAAGAACATATAAGAACATGAATAACTTAGTCTAGGGTAGGTACCTCATAGTTACTTGCTCACACCTTTAAAAAATACTGTTCACACCTCACTACTTTCAAATATTTTCAAACAAGGCTTTGTATATATCCATATGAGGATCATTACAAAATACTTAGAAAATTTCTAATCACACACTACACTTTTCAAAAACAATTAAAGTGAGCTAAGTAACTAAGAGCCCGTGGATAACCATGGATATAAAAGGTGCTAACACCTTCCCTTTATATAACCTACCCCCCGAACTCAAGTCCTTTAAAAATAGGTCTTTCCTGTTCTTTTATGTCCTTTCCACTTGGATAAAATAAAAGTCGGTGGCGACTCCGTCTATCCGCAACATTTATAGAAAGTCAGTTCTCCCACCGTGTTACCCGATCTGATGTCACTGGAGGACAACGCACTCAACTTTTGCGCCCAAACCACCTTAGGATTCGTGAAGGCTTCAGTAACAGGGAGATGCCTCATGAACCACTTGTAAAAGAGAGGAGCACAACACTTGGCCAATCCACCCCGTCTTTTCTCATTCTTGTAATACACTAAATAATAGAGGTCACCCATGAGAGTGGGTACCAGATTCTTCAGCACAAACAAATGAATGGCATTGATATCCACGAACTTGTCCATATCAGCAAACAGGATGATCCCATACATGGATAATGCCAGGATGGCACAAACTGAATCCCATTGATTTGTCGCAGAAAGCTCTCTAGCTCTTCTAACCAAGAACTCTAGAAAGAAACCAAACACTCCAAATTTAGTAGCAGTCAGATTGTCAAACACTTCAGATGAGCTCAAATAAAGAGCTTTGGCGATGTCAGAATGAGTTGGTCTGGTCATTTATGAGTTGAAGGGAATCTAATCTTGAATGGGCACCCCTATAATCTCAGCATACTCTTCTAGGAGAGGGCCTAACTGGAAATCGTGAAAGGTGAAGCACCTAAGCCGTGGGTTATAGTACTGCAGTAAAGTATGAATGACGCTCCATTGTGAACTATCCAGATTGAACACCAAATCCAAAATATCACCATATTTCCCCTTGAAGTATCTTAGCTGATTCGGGGTAATAAGAGACACCATTTGGTTGATCAGATCTACTTTGGTGTCGAAGAATTTGTAGTGCACAGTTCTTTTTCTGACGTCTTCCATTCTGTTGTAGTAATTACCGGAAATTGGGAGTAGTATGAACCCTGAGAATGAAAAAGAACACAATGATTAATGATTTAATGATGCTTATGTAATGCAAGGCATGTGACTGGTGGCGTGTCTGTGATGTGTCAGGTAACTAATCATGTGTTTGTGTAGGTCACAATCATAGTAACGGCTCTTCTGAATGAGAATCCTAGATTTCGGAACCACGGAACCAGAGAATCAAATAACAATACTGAACAATATTGGAAAATGGGTATGTTGGAAGTTTCAGGGTTCTTGCAAACCTGTAAACCCCTCCCATCTCATGGGTGTGCTACTCGGGTCAACATCATGGACTCTCAAAGCCGAATAGCAATAATACATTCACCATTTCCGAGAAATGGCTCATGACCAAATCAGGGAATCAGTTTGGCATTATGTACTACTCAGGGAGGTCTCAGCTGAGTCCAAGGAAACAAACATCCTTCATAAGTCCCCAGCTTCAAGCACTAAATCGAGAAACAATAGTACATTCAGCCCTTGGGATACAATACTATCGTCATACAAACAGTTTTGCTTTAACTGGATTCCTATGAGAGAACCAGGCCATCCTATGCAAGTTCCCAGTGGACCCTAGGATGCGAGTGGGTTTGCCAACAAATGTGGTATTCCACTGTCATCACTGGAGAGGGGTGTTTCCACTAAGGTCCTCAATGATCGGTCCCCATCTGCACATAACTATCAAGGTCGTACCCTGAAGTGAGGTAAAACCCCCACACAGGATAGTTTCGACATGGTCGCAACCTGGGTATGGAACACATCACCACTCATCATGGTGAGATAACCATGGAAGTACAATGTATGTCCACGTTAATCCTATAGTTCACTCAAGCCGGGTGTTTGGCTTATCTCACAGTAACTCCCATCCCACAGAAAAAATGGAAATCAGCATAGCCAGACAATCCAGTATATATGATGCATGTGAAATAAATACTGAAAGCAGTAAATAAAGCTGTAAAGTAAAAACTGTAAATGAAAACAATAAATAAACACACAACAGCACACACATAAACACCCAAAGAAAAAGAAACAAACAGGTGCTAGGATTTACTCTACGAGGGAAACCAGAGATTCTGGGTTCGTCCCCAGAAGAGTCGCCAGCTGCCGCTCCTGGGATTTTTATCCTAGTACAAACGCGAAAGTGGCGCGAAAATGGTAGAGTCGCCAACCAGACATTTTTATCCCGAATGAATGGGAAAGGTAATGATGCACAAACCTGAGGAAGAAGGAAATGACAAGGTCCTGCGAACCAAAGATCTAGGTTCGGGATTCGGTTATGACCTGGGAAGGTATTAGCACCCCAGATCGTCTGTCGTACCCGACAGGATTCATGCTTGTTTGTCGGTTTCAAAGGGTAAGGATAAAACTGCTACTGAACAAAATCGCTAACTGGAATGGAAATGAGAAAGGGAACTGGAAAAGTGAACGAAAATAAAGAATGGGGAAAATTTAGGGAAAATAAAGAATGTTCTCGAACGGGCCCTACCCCGCTGCCTACGTACCTCATCGGGAAAATGAGGATCAGAGTCGACGTAGTTCACCTAGCTAAAGGTGAAAAATTTGCTTGTATTTTTAATATGCTGGAACTGCGTATGTCTATGCTCAGGTGTTGCAGGCTCGTCTGGAACGAGTGCATTTACCGTCTTGCATGCGAGATAAGTCGCCGCGAGTTTGCGTTGAGAGTGAGTGAGATGAGAAAAGAATTCCGGAAGGAAAAGACGATTCTTCTTTGTTGTTTTGTCTTTTAGAGAAGTGTTTTTGTTTATTGTTTGTGAACCTTCTCATACTAAGACTTGTTCATCGTGGTAGATGACTTATACCTCGCTCCGAGACAGGACGTGCATAAGTAACCCACGGTAAAGTCTTGTGTCGTACGAGAAAGAACAACCTTTATTAGGTGTTTTTTAGCTTTTCTTTATGAGATGAGAAAGAGAAAGAAAAATGAACAAAAGGAAAAAAGTCTAAGGGGGAGACTAAGATCCTAGTGTTATCATACATGGATGAACTTAGGTTAGTGTGGTTTCTATCCTAATGAGAAGGAAAGGAGAAACAAAGAGCACATAGAATACAACTTACTTCTTAATGAAGTTAAGTTGATTCTAACAAGGGATTAACATGAAGTTATGAAAACCTAACAAACACAAGTATGAAAGGTAAAGCAAAATGCAAATTAAATGCATAAAGAAGTAAAAGGAATAAGTTGTAAAGAACTTACCTTAACCTCCCAACAAAACAAAGGTTAGTGTTGCATATTATTTAAAATAATAAGGCAAACAAAGTACCAATTAAATCCTAATGCCCTAGGACCTAAACTAGACTCAATCCTAAGTCTAAAGGGTACTAAAAAATGATGTAATGCAAAATCCAACAACTATCTACAGCTACTAAATGCACAAACAACAATGAAATGCAATGCACAATGCACACAGCTTTTTACAGCTCACAATCAACATGCAAAACAGGTATAAAAAGTATGGAAATGCCACAATCAACATACATTTTACAGCTACTGCACATACAAACAGCTATGAATGCAAAATTCAGATTTTGATTATTTTCATTTTTTCATGCACAAAATCAATGGAAAATTCCCAATTAACATGAACAAAATGCAACATAAACATAGATCAACATACATAATAGAATTAATTATGCAACAAGTATGCAAAGTATGGCACAGAAACATGATGAACATGAACATGCAGCAACATGGATCAACAAGAATGACATGTATCTTGATGAAAAAACAGAATTTTGATTGATATGCAAACATGATCAAACGTGCAACAAAATGCAACAACATGCACATACATAGTTATGATTATGTGAAATGCAACATACGATATGTGATGCAACGATGCATATGAGTTAACGAAACACGCAAGAGATGCAAAAACAAAATGGAACATGATCATTTACATGCTAACTGATGCATTGAACATAGCAATAATATGCATTAAATCAATTCATGCACAAATGAACAAATAAGCACAATATGCAAAAGTGAACGGAAATGTGTCGAAATGATGGAATGAGATACTGAAACTAACCTCAAAAATCCCCTAAAATCAATACCTAAACATGTATGAACACTCAAGGCACAAGAAAACAAGAATAAGCAATCAACTAATCTAAAATTCTGAATTCAAACAGCGTTAACCGGTTAACGCTATAGGTTAACCAGTTAACGGACCTAAAACAGAAGCAATTTGTGGCAAAACGCACGTGTTAACCGGTTAACCAAATGCATTAACCGGTTAACACTGAACAGAATGTGAAAAATTATTTAGAAATAAGTGCTTTTGGCCACAAACTCACTTCTAATAATCCCTAACACACATGAATATGTTAACACAAATTTTCTACTTAGAGGGAGTATTCTAACACCTATTAGAACCTAGATTATGCTACGGATCTAGCTTTTAATAGTTGAAATGCAAGAATCACGAACAAACCAAAATCAAACAGTAAAACGCAAGCATAACGATAAACATGCAAAGAATGTCGTTACGGCGAGATAAAGAGAATAAGTTAAAGCAAGAGTGGTTTTAGATCACCGACCTATGAAGCGGAGGATTTCTTCGGTGAGCGTTGCGATGAATCAGAATGCAAGCGAAGAAGAAAACTGAAGATCCGTGAATGCAAAATAAATGCGATTTTTTCTTGACGCTTCTCGATTAATCACTTCCAATGCTTCAAATCACTTCAAAAACCAGTAGCTACTTCTTCCACAAACCACAAATCAATGGAGGATGAAGTTTAAGCTTCAAGATCTTCAAGTTTCAATGTGAAACTTGAAGAGCTTTTCTTTGAAGAAGCTTTGGTAAGTTTGTGAGGAAATGGGAGAATTGAGAGAAAAAATGAGAGATTGAAGGTCGAAAATGGTGAAAATGAATTGCCAACCCTTTGGTTTGGTGTTTTCGCTCCCGGGATTTTCATCCTAGTACAAACGTGAAAGTGGCACCGAAAAGGTAGAGTCGCCAGCCAGGCATTTTTATCCTGAAGGAACGGGAAAGGTAATGCTGCACAAACCTGAGGAAGAAGGAAAGGACAAGGCCTTACGATCCAAAGATCTGGGTTTAGGAGTCGGTTACGAATTGGGAAGGTATTAGCACCCCAGACTGTCCGTCGTACCCGACGGGATCCATGCTTGTTTGCTTGTTTCAAAGGGTGAGAAATAAGATACTGCAAAAGAAAGACTGAAACTGGAATGGAAGTGAAATAAGAAAGGGAACTGGAAAAAGAGAACGAAAAGAAAAGTGGAAATGTAGGGAAAATAAAGAATGTGCTCGCACGGGCCCTACACCGCTGCCTACGTACCTCATCGGGAAAATGAGGATCAGAGTCGACGTAGTTCTCCTAACTAAGGCGGGAACTATTTATTTGTGGTTTTTAGCTGGAACTACGTATGCCTATGCTCAGGTGTTGTAGGCTCGACTTGTGTGAGTGCGTTTACCGTCTTGCATGCAAGAAAAGTTGTCGTAAGTTCGCGTTGAGAATGAATGAGGTGAGAAGAGAAGTTCCCGCAGGAAAGTCGTTTATTGTTCGTTGTTTTCTTTTTTAAGAGTTTTGTATGAATTTGGCACAAGGAAATGAATTCAAACTCTTTTCCATGGAATGTGTACTTACTACTACATTCCAAGATGGAATAGTAGAACAAGCACACCAAGCAAGAAGAACTTATCCAAGACTTGTTCTCAAGGATTAGGGTCTAAGTTCACTAGCTTGTTGAACTTATTACATGTTTTTGTAGCTTGTGAAGAAGTATCTTTTAGATTTTCTTTGTGAAAATAATCTCTTGATCAGACTTGTGCATCATGCTAGACAAGCCCACACTATTCCAGGATGGAAAGAATGCAAGTGCCCAATGGAATAAGGCTATACACAAGAGATTCTTTCATGTCTTTATTAAGTCTTTTTTATTTTGTGTGAAGATGAGAAAAGAAGACTCAAGAGGCAAAAGGTCAAAGATAATGGGGGACTAAGACACAACCCTAAGTTATTTATTATATACAAGAAGTGATCCTATGGTTTATGAGGTAATCTAAACCTAAGGAAAAGAAAAACAAGTTAGAGTTCAACTTACTTCCTAAGGAAGTTAAGTTGAATCTAAAGAACAAAAGGGAAGCCTATGAACAAAGAACCAAGTGCTAAGGCAAACACAATTAAAATGTGTAAGATATACGAATGAAGTAATGCTTATCTCAATCTTCCCCCCTACAAAACAAATGTTAGCATGATGAAATAATTTGAGCAATTATAACATGGAAAAATTCAATTATGAACTTACACTAGCTAATAAGAGCACTAATGAGCTTCTAAGCCTAAAACTAAGTTCTAAAGCAATCTAAATGTTAGCTAACATCTAAGGGCAGGAGCTAAATCATATTAAAAGTATCTAAAGGGATGAAGTGAATCAAATTTAAACTATGCCCTAAAGTGTTATTAAACCCTAATGAAACCTAAGGATGAAGTTAAAAGGTAAACCTAGGTGCTTTATAATGTTAAAATCTCCTAAAATCAAAGGTGAGTGCAAATTCCAGAACTTACCACTAAATGAAAATGAAGAAAGATATTAGATCATATGAGAAAGAAGAGATTCAAGTTAAGGAGATTCAAACATGAGATTGAAAGATGAAAGGATGAACATGGAAACATGGTTTTAAAAGTGAAACTAATGACTTAAAAAGAAAAAGAAAAAATTACCAAGGAAGCTTGAACTCCCCATCCAAAAACCAGAGGCTTGATGAAAATTTAGACTCACAAAATACTCACAAATGAAGTGGTAAGAATTGTCTTAAGGCTAAGTGTCCCAAATTAGGGTTTTTGGACCTTTAGATGACAAATGAGATTCAAAAGGGAAACAAAAGGTTCTAAACTTGAAGTAAACATATGGAGATGATCACAATACATTTATGAGACACAAAACAATGATATTACAAGGCTAACTTATGTACAAATGGAATATGAGAAGGCTAATGTAGAAGAAGAAGTGAAATTAGGTCAAAGTAAGGCATGTATGACTTATGACTCAAGCAAACCTAAAACAACAAAGGTGAAGACCTAAGGATGGTACTCAACACTTGAATAAATCCCATAGGACCTATTAGACTCAAAATCAAGACCTTAAGGTAATGGCATAAATGGCTAATGTAGAAGAAGAAGTGAAATTAGGTCAAAGTAAGGCATGTATGACTTATGACTCAAGCAAACCTAAAACAATAAAGGTGAAGACCTAAGGATGGTACTCAACACTTGAAGAAATCCCATAGGATCTATTAGACTCAAAATCAAGACCTTAAGGTAATGGCATAAATGCCTTATTCAATTTGGATCAAAGGAGGTGAAGGAAAAGACCAAAAATGTTACTTATGACCTAAGCAACTTAGAAAAATATCAAATGGCCTATAAAAATTATGAAACTTGTCAATTGGGATCAAAATCCAGAAGGTGACTTATGTCCAAAAAATCTCACAAAAATTCCTATTTTTGAATGATCAAATGAAGTGTGGAAGGGACTTAGGGTTTATATGCACCCATGTGAAAGAATAGGACCAAAACATGACTTACCATGACCTAAAAATCAAAACAATAATAATTTTTGGAGGATTATGGAATCCTTTGAATAATTCAAAAAGGATGGACCATTTATCATTTATGGTTTAAAATAAATAAAATGGACAAGTTTATTGGTCAGAAATGAAGAAAATGGGGAGAAAATTAATTGGGAAATTAATTATGGATTAAAAATGGACAAAAATGAAAACCAAAATTATGGAAAATTAAATAAAAATATGAGGATCACATATGAATTTTTTGGGGAATTTTTAAAGGTGTTTTGGTATTTTATAAAATCAAAAACAAAAACGAAATAAAATTGAATAAAAGAAATTAAAAGGAATAAAAGGTTTGGGCCTGGGGGTGAATATAGTAAGGAAATGAACTAGAATGGGCCTGACACACACATGTTGGGGGTGCAAACATGAACCTGAATTTCCTTCACAAAATCAACACGTGACTGGCACGCCCTTCATTAATGTGTTAGCGTGAGATGGACCATTGGATGGAAATGAGATCAACGAATGTGACTTAAAGTTACACAAAAAATAGGGCACACTATTCTCCGGTCAGCTCTGATTAGGGAATTCTAAAATTGAACCTAAAATGGAAACTAAAACCATAGCTAGACTCACACCACTCCACTGATCAATAATCTGGCTTTATATTTCATGTAAGGTTCCTATACTATGCAAATCGAAGCAAGAATTTTTAACCTTGAAAATTGAATCTAAACACCTAGGGTGCATATCAACTAGCCAGCATCACCAAAGCTTCTACCAAGCTCAACATCATACAAAACAATCAAAAATCATGGAAATCGTGCAAGATAGGTTCAGTGTGAAACCTGGAAATGCAGAGATGCTGAGGTTAAAGAAAACTAGAGAGGAGGCTCATATTGATGCTTTGCTTGATCTTGAATGCTTGTAGAGTGAAATAAACACTCTGTGAGTTGAGGATCTTGAGAAGCTGATGAAAATGCAGAGCAATGCCACTGGATGCAGTGATGAGCTTTTGGAGGATCTAGGCTGCAAGTTCCATGGATATGATGCAAAACTTAATGATGATGATGGCTTGAAGGAGATTGAGATTGGATTGATGATGTTTGAAGAACCTTGATCCAAAATGCAGTAGAACTTCAAGATTATGCAGTGAAGATCCTTAATGAATCAAGCTGTGAATTCCATGGATATGATGCAAAGCATGATGATGATGATGATGATGATGAACTGAAGAAGAATGGATCAATCAGGATGAAGATGAAGTTCCTTCGAATCCAAATGCAAAAGAAGAAATTGAGAGGATTTGATGAATGAAGAGTGAGATTTTGAGCAAAATGAAGTGTGATCCAAAATTCAGTTAGAGAAAGTCTTATATAGCTCATGTTAATTATTAACCCTCATGGTTAACAGTTAGAACCATAGTTACTTTAACTTGAGGTGCAAGGTGCAATGAGGGTGGATTGAGCAATGTGAGTGAAGCTGAATTCATTTAGCTCGAATATTATCCAATGGTGTGGTATTCATGTTACTTATTGTGAGGATTAATGGTAATGGCATGGAACTGACTCGATCAGGTTGCACAACATGCATGATCAAATCTGAAATTGGTCATTTGGTTTGATCTTGGAAAATAGATGCATGGCAAGTATGGTGTATATGCATACATGGAACCATTTGCACTCCAAGTGATGAAGCACTATGATCATAACATGCTGGAGGCTATATTCAAACTGAGATCACCTGAATGAATCACATAACCCAATTCCTTAACATGCAAGAAAACCAGTTTGATATATTATTATTCCATGGATGATTTCTTCATGCTCAAGCTACTAAACCCTAACATCCTTGTGCTCAAATCAAAGAGGATGATTCATACAACAAGTTTGTAATTCATCCTAACATAGAATATGACTTCTAAACACTTCAAATGCATCTTTTAACATCATTCCACAATGCTGCATCATGGGCCTGCACTGAATGACCTTGGCTTGGGCAAGATGCCTTGTGAATTTTCAGTTTGAACATCCACACTTTGACCTTTCATATGTCCTTGATAACTTGATCAAATAAAAAAATGGTAAACATGAAACTTGTAGAAAACATGGTAAGGAACAAATTTGATGTTGGAGGTTTTTTTTAATTTAAAGTCATCTTGATGGAGAAAAATGGAAAAACTTGTGGCACACCACCTGTTTGACAAAAAAACCGGCAAGTCATGCGCGCAGGCTACAAGGCTGCCTTGCCCTTTGCCCCATTTTGCCTTGGTTTGTCCAAACTTTGAGTGATCATAACTCTCTCAATTTTAATGCTATGGAGGTGTTCCATATATGGATTTGAAGCTTAAGATGCCCTGATTAATTGGATCAAGGTAGAATTTTCATAGCCCTTATATTTTGGGATAAGGCCTCTCTTGAAGTGGCTGCAAAAATGGCCAAAACTTGCCATTTTTGGAAACCCTAATTTTCCAAAAATGGTAAGTTTTCTTGATTTCTCTTGATTCTTACATCATTTTCTTGATCAAATTTGAATCATAGGATCCTTGTAACCCTAATTTCATGATTTTGATCTCAAAAAGTCAGGAGTTGACTTTTTCCTCAGCATGGTTGACTTTCCCCCAATTCCCTGATTATCAATCATCTGGCCAATTGAACCTCTTCCAAAATGTTTCCATGGATGAAATTTGAACCCTAGGCACTTGACATCATATAGAAGACAATGGAATCAACTTTGGATAAAAATTTCACTGAGAAGCCTAGTAGAATAGAAACCCTAATTTGGCCCTTTTTCATCATGAGATGTGACAATGCTTGCCTCCTTTGATCAATTCAATTCTTTTCAAGACTTGTGGCCTCAAATGAAGACTTATGGGATGTTGTGAACCCTTTGCACAAAGTTGAGAAGATTTATGGGGCCTTGGTTGTCTTTGTATAGCCTTCAATTTCCCTAATCAATGATCACATACCTATGCCTCAACCATGATGAACATGATGCAATGTTTTTGATTGCTACATGAACTTGTTTATGCAATATGCTAATGAAAAATGTTGAGAGAATGAGAGGGAAAATTTTGAGGTATTACAGTTGCCCCTATTCAATCATCTACAGGCCTGAATGAATAACTGCAACGACTTTTAGACATTCAAGGTATGGAGTGATTGAATACTCGAATAAAACCTGAAAATTTGAACTATGTGCGAATGAGGATAATGCCATATGCTCTTATTTATTATTATTATTATTTTTATTTGAACTCTGAAAAGGTAATGTAAATAGAACTAGATGGAACAAGATCATTGTACACAATCGAGAGCCAAGGCAAACAGGATCGTTGTACAAAACGAGAGCCTGCGACGCGACTGTTGTACCAAACAAGACGCGAAATGGGGACCTATTGTACCAAACAGGGCTTAAAAACGAGTCCATTGTACAAACGAAACTCGAAGATGGAACAGGATTGTTGTACATAAACGAGAGCCCAGGAAAATAGGATCGTTGTACAAAATGAGAGCCTGCGACGCGACTGTTGTACAAAACAAGACGCGGAATAGGGGCCTGTTGTACCAAACAGGGCTTAAAAACGAGACCAATGTACAAAACGGGACTCAAAGATGGAACGGGGTCGTTGTACATAAACGAGAGCCCAGGAAAACAGGATTGTTGTACAAAACGAGAGCCTGCGACGCGACTGTTGTAACAAACAAGACGCGGAATGGGGGCCTGTTGTACTAAATAGAGCTTAAAAATGAGACCATTGTACAAAACCGGAACTCGAAGATGGAACATGATCATTGTACATAAACGAGAGCCCAGGAAAACAGGATCGTTGAACAAAATGAGAGCCTGCGACGCGACTGTTGTACCAAACAAGACGCGGAATGGGGGCCTATTGTACCAAACAGGGCTTAAAAACGAGACCATTGTACAAAATGGAACTCGAAGATGGAACGAGATCATTGTACATAAAAGAGAACCTAGGTAAACACGATCGTTGTACAAAATGAGAGCCTACGACGCGACTGTTGTACCAAACAAGACGCGGAATGGGGGCCTGTTGTACCAAACAGGGCTTAAAAACGAGACCATTGTACAAAATGGAACTCGAAGATGGAACGAGATCGTTGTACATAAATGAGAGCCCAGGAAAACAGGATCGTTGTACTTAATGAGAGTCTGCGACGTGACTGTTGTACCAAACAAGACGCGAAATAGGGGCCTGTTGTACCAAACAAGACGCGGAATGGGGACTGTCGCTCCCCGGATTTTCATCCCGGTGCAAACGCGAACTGGCGTCGGCGATGTTGAAGGTTGAGGTTGAATAGAGTCTCCATCTAGGCATTTTTATCCTGAAGGAGAGGTAATGCTGCATAAACCTAGAAAGAAGTGGATAAGATGGTTGCGAACCAAATAGAATGAGTAAGGGGGTAGGTTACGACCTGGGAAGGTATTAGCACCCAGACCGTCCGTCGTACTCGACGGGATCCACACTTACTTGATTATGTTTAAAAGGGGATAGTGCATGTGCTAAACTGTGTATAAAAGGCTAGGGAGGAACGAATGTACAAAGTGTCAGTGCAAGAAGAAAGTGAGTGCTCAAAACTGAGGATGAGGAAAGAGAATTGGGAGGAGGAGAGAGGGGAGACAAAGAGACTTTTGTTCGATAAATGTTAAGTTATGCCTGCGTATCCTCTCGTGCAATGAGGAAGTCAGAACACCATAGTTCGACTAAAAAAGACTTGGTGCTTTTGGTTGTGAACTGCTTGCTTGTCTATGCTCAAGTGTGTGACTTGTCTGGCTCGAGTGCTAACTGTCTTGCATTAGACGGAAGAAGCGAGTTCTCATTTTCAGAATGAATGTGATGAGAAAAGAATCCCGGAGGAGACGCTTATTGTTTGTTTTTTGTGTTTTCAGCTTTTTATTGTTTTTGGTGTTTTGTATAAGATAATGAGCTTAAGCCTTAATCAAGGGTAGTAAACTCATTATATCAACCCTGATTAGGGATAATGAGTCTACGTAAGTATGAGATTAAAATCTCAACTTAATTACCCTAATGATGCAGGATTAAGATCATTAACCTACTTGTGATTATTAAGTGTTTTTGGATTTTGTTTTGTGTTAAGTAATGAGTTTAATCTCTAATCAGGGATTAGTGAACTCATTACACCATCCTAAGAGAAGGATAATAGATGAGAACATTTAAGATGAGGAAGACTCCTCAACTTAATCCATGGTTAAGGATTAAAATCATTATATAACAAGCCTTTATTAAAGTGGATTTTAATTAAAGTTGGGATTCAGAAATGGATTTTATGTTTGTAAGACTAAACCTGAGGGGGACTTGTCCATTGAACACTAGGGTTAGTCCCTCTAAACCAACAGGCAGAGATGTAACCCTAATATAAGGCCCAAGTTACAAGCTTAAGTCTTAATGATTATTAGGTGTTTTGATTAGGAGGTGTAAACAACTTAAAGGTTTAACACTAAGTATTAAAGTTATACACTCCATCCTAAGATAAGGATACAAGCATAACCCTAATTTAGAGTCTTAAAACTTTGACTGTTTAGCATTGATTATGAGATGAGAAGCAGAGACTCAAGGAGACTCAAAGGTAAAAACTAGGGGAGACTTTGTACAACCCTAAATTTATCATGCTTGGATATTCCTATGGTTTGTGAGGCTTAGAGAAAGATCTTCAGAAAGTCTTTAGATGGCCACCAAGGAAGAAGAAGCAGATGAAAAGAGAAGAGAAAGGAGAATAGGTTACTTACTTCCTGAAGAAGCTAAGTAACCTAAGAGAAAGAAAGGGAGCAAGAGAGATCATAAGTGAGTCAAACTCACTTCAAAGACAAATAAAGATGCAAATTAAGAGATAAGAAGAGGTTGGATGTGGAGACAAATCCACATCCTAAACAACTTACCTGAAGCCCCTGAAATGGTTAGTATGAATGCATAAGATGTGAAACAAAAGGAAATAAGGCAAATGAAGATGCAATGATCGAGACCAGAAGTGAAAACACAATGCAAATGTGTTATGAAATGATACAAATACATGTACAATGTTTATGCATGATCATACAAGAGATGAGATGCAAAGGAAGGCATGTTAGAAGCTTGAAATCACATGAATACACATAAGAAGTAATGAATGCAAAACATACCAAATGGATGCAAAAATGATCAACCAATGTTCATACATGTCCTAAGGTATCTAAGATGACATACAAATGCATGAGATGTCATGCCAAGTCCATATGATGAAGGTATGCCAAGATGAATGCAAATGAACATGGCAAATTAGGGTTTTAAGAAAGTATGAGAGGCACATGTCCACAACAGAAGGATAACACATGATAAAAAATTCAAAATTCAACCAAATGAATCCTAAACACACATAAGATCACTCCCCAAAGATGTAGGTCAGAAGCTATACCAAAGTCATGTTATGGTTTTTTCTAAGTTAAGCTAGGGTTTTGGGTACTTCTTCATGAAAAATGTCAAACAAATAGAAAATGCTATGCAAAAATTTGAGTTAAATTCCCTAGATACTACATGCAAAGTATGAAAGAATGCTAAAATAACCATGTGCAAACTCATCTTGGTTGATCAGAAATGGATTTTTGAAGTTAGGGTTAGAAAAATAGGAAATTTGGAAACCCTAATTCATGGTTAATTGTCAAAACATGATCAAACCCTAAAAGAAATTTGTAAGATGAGTTTGTAAATTGTTCTAAATGTTTATGGATGTTTCATGATTTTTTTGGTGATTTTTAAATACCTAAAAGTATTTTTAATTAGTTAAAATGAATTAATTAATTAAATAATACAATTAAATGATTTAAAAATTGATTTTTAATGCAAAAATAAAAAATAAAAAAGTTTTTGGTTTTTGAAAAATATTTGAAGATAAAATGCAAAAGATCATGTTTTAGAAAATGATTTGCTATTTTAAATAAATAAAGGAAACAAAAATGATATAAATAAAATAAAAATGAAAAGTAATCACAATGAATGGTTCAGATGCAAAGTTGATGAGATCAATGGCTGTGAAGGGCGTGACTTGGGGTATGAGGATCTAAGGGTCTAGATTCAAAAATTGGCTTCGCGCGTGATCTAAGGGTCCTGGTTCATTATGATTTAATTAATTAGGTTTAATTTAATTAATTAGAAATTAGGATTAATGACATGATCTAGGCCGTTCGTGCGCTAACCTAATCAGGATCTAATGGATGTGGTTCAATCTGGGCACCCTAACCCTAATTCTCAGATGATCGGAACAATGCTCCGGTCATCTTCTCCGGCCAACCCCAAACCTCAACTTCACCTACAAGCCACTAAAACGCATCAAACCTGCCCATAATCAAACCCCAAACATCATAGAACAAAAATTCACAAACAAAAACCATTTATATTGCATGAACAAGCTGAATCGAAACCAAACATTTTTTAGGTCAAACTTTCAGAACATCATAACATGCTTATTTTTCACTCATTTTCAGTTTTAAACACATCAACATGACCAGCATAACATGTAGATTCACATTTTAACAAGAAATTAAGGTTCTGGAAAAATTGTTCTTGAGGGATACATGAGCTGGAGTTCTTCAAACTGGAGCTTTCAAGGTCTTCCCTTTGTGCAAACCAACTCCTTTGGACCTCCTGAAGCTATTGAGATGCTTGGATGAAGTTTATTTTGGCTAGTTTGTGAGATACAGTTCTGATATGACAGAAATCGTGTTTGTGTTTAAGGCTGTTTCAGGTCATGGTGATAGGTGGGTTTTGTTCCTTGAGTGATAAGGAGTTGAATGGTGAAAGAAAATGTGATTTTTGTTGGCTGGATTGAGATTTTCTAAGAGAGAAAGTTTCAGAGGATTTTTGTGAATCTGAGCTTGTGTCCTTGTTCAAGGCTTCTTGTGATACGTTTTATGATGCTTAGGGTTTATATAAACAATTGGGATTGATCAAAAGAGTGGTTGTGCATTGTGGGATTGACATGGGTGAAAATGCAAAAAAGTCAAGATTTTGTACTTGAGGTATGGGCTTGGGATAGAGATATTTTGAAGGCTTGTTCTGCATCAGCTAACTTCATGGATGGCCCTTGGATCATTTGTAGTGAGCTGTAACACTTGTGGCAGAAGTTTGAACATGTTTTGCAAGTTGCCAACTTTGAGAATTTTGTGAAAATTGGCCATGAAACTTGTGAAGCAAGGCATGATTATTTTGGTCTTGAGATGTTTCTCATTAATGTTATGCATTGTAGAAGTGAATTATAGGTCACTAGGATGCTTAGAAGTCCATCTTGCAAAATTCCCCCTTTGACATGAACTTGAAAATTATGTGAAATTTGCCAACTTATATCCATCATATCTTGAGTTCTAGGATGAATCAAGATGAGTTCTTGTACTTTTTAGAAAGGGGAAGATCCAATCTACAACTTTCATGTTCAAAGAAATTTCATTTGAAGCCATTTTGGTCAAGAAAGAAGAGGTTGAGATTCTTTCCCAAAATGGAAAGTGTTCATACAAGTCATGTCCAAAAATAGAAAGTTTTCAAATGGCTCAAATTTATTCAATCTTACGAACTTCCAAGCATTCCTAAGATCAAATAAAGATCATAGGACCTCAAATTGATGATGATGACCCTTTGGAACCCTTGTTGGTGGCCTCAGATGCCCTAATTCTGACTTTTCTTGCACAACAAGTTACCATTTGATCAGATGACTTCCACAAGGAATTTTTGCTTCAAATTTGATACACATTCTCCTTATAACATATATAGACCAATAGAATCAAGAATGGCCAAAAAATTTAAGTGTAAGGGCCTCAAACCCAAAACCCTAATTTCTGGTCATTTGTGTAGGAAACGCTAAGCCTGCCTGGGTAGCTGTACAATACTCTGAGATTTTGTGACTTTAAAGCAAACTTGGAGGTATAATATGAACATAGAACACTCATGGACCCTCTTGGAATTCTTCATGGCCTCTGAGATAGCTCAAGCCACTTCTAAGATTCACTTGATCACAAACCCTAGTTATGCAAACTTATGCAGTGAAATAACTATGCAATGTGAAATGGTATGCTTATTCAATGCAATATGAAGGATCATAAGCCAAGGTGTGAGAAAAAAAGAGTGGGAAAATTTGGGGTGTTTACAGGGGCCTGTTGTACCAAACAGGGCTTAAAAACGAAACCATTGTACACAACGGAACTCGAAGATGGAACGGGATCGTTGTACATAAACGAGAGCCCAGGAAAACAAGATTGTTGTACAAAACGGGAGCCTGTGACGCGACTGTTGTACCAAACAAGATGCGAAAACAAGACCATTGTACAAAATGGAACTCGAAGGTGATGACAAACCTTGACTTGGATAGACAAGGATACTTGGAAAATGGTATTGATATCCTCTGTGGGGAGTACTTCAAGTTAAGAAGATGTTTCGGGTCTTATGTAATATACCTCAAAACTGGCTCATGTTGGCATGCACATGTTTGAACTTATGGCATAATGCTCCATGATGATGGAAATGCTACGCGTTTGAGGATGCAAATGCAATGATGATTATGCCCATGAGAATACGAATGCGAAGAGATCTCCTGATAAGGAGATAACAGGTATCTCAGGTAGCTCGACTAGTGAGAAATGATGATCACTACATTGATTTGGTTGATCCTTGCAAGGAGAAAACAACTTTGCAGGGAGTGTTGTTAATGATACGCCGGCTCTGAACTGCCTCCACTGCCAAAAATAAATTAGACTTTGAGATTAGAGAGCCAAGACCCTGCTAGAGATGGACTCTTCTTGCTAGGAACTCTACCCGTTGAACTCCGCTGAGGAAGTGACAACCTTCTGACTTGGCTGTGGAATTAGATGTATGAGTTGATGCTCTGCTGAGGAAGAAACCTACTAGGGAGGAAAGAAACTCCTTGTACTGCTGGGGATTGCCCCTGTATTAAAGGAAGTCCTTGCTTAGGGAGACCATCAACCTTCTGTCATTACTGATGGGTAAGATTTCTACATCCGCTCTATTGGGATAACAGAAGACAACCAGGAAGACACTTGTTCTTGTTCAGGCATATTGTTGAGATATTCCTCCTGGAGGTTTACCTTAGCTCTACTAGCAACGCTTGTACCTGCACCTGCATAAACACAACTGATAGTGCCTGCAACATGGAGAGTTAGTTTGGACCTGTATGCCCCAGGCTTATGGTATGAATCATCATCCCGGTCACTTAACCCTTTTTAGAGTTGCATTAAATGTTTTTGTCCTCCTGCATGAGTTATAAAGCATTCAAATGTTCACAACACAATTTTAAATCATGATTTGCTGGACACTTTTGCAATCAATCAATGTTGGATGAAAAACAAAAACAACAGCAAATAGTCACAAGTTTGACTGAAATTGAATTTTATTGATTTGGAAAATGACCATGAATAGGCATTACATCAGGAAGCAATTCCCTGGAAAGAGGAAATCACCTAAAAAGAAAAACAAACTATCCTATTGGCAATGTGAAAAATGGATCTCATCAAGTTTCGACCCGACTATGACTCATATATCTTCAAGATTCTCCGCTTGCTCTACCCATGAGAAAGGTAATTGGACTGGTCCTCAAACCTTGGAATAACCTTAGTTTCAAATGGATCACAAATTTCGCAGACCGCAGTCGTTCGTGTTAGTCCCTCTTTTGCGTGGATCGCCCTTTCGGGTTTTCAATCCACCGGGATACCTTTTTTTGCCTAAGTTGTCTGATGTGGCTTTTTAGCTCAGCGAGTGTACTTTTTTTCAATATTTCCCTAATTTTTTCCCGAGCCTTTTATTCTGTTTTTGGCTCGCCGGGATGCCCATTTTTGCATGAATCTTTATTCTGTTTTTATCCAGCGGGTCTTTTTACATGAAGTATTTTCTTACTTCGTCTGCGTTGACAGGGGAATGGAAGTCTTCGCCATCCATAGTTGTTAGCATCAAGGCTCCGCCCAAGAAGACCTTTTTAACCACAGATGGACCTTCATAATTGGGTGTCCACTTGCCCCTGTGATCGTTAAGAGGAGGAAGAATACTTTTCAGCACCAGATCACCTGGTACGTACCATTGAGGTTGTAGTTTCTTGTCGAAAGCTTGTTTCATCCGTCGTTGGTACAAATGTCCATGACATACAGTTGTTAGGCGTTTCTCTTCAATGAGTCTAAGTTGATTGTACCTGCACCAGAGCCATTCAGCTTTATCTAGCTTAACGTCCATCATTATCCTCAACGAGGGGATCTCAACTTCGACTAGTAGGACCGCCTCCATACCATACACCAATGAGAACGAGGTTGCCCCTATTGAGGTACGCACAGACGTTCAGTACCCATGTAGCGCAAACGGCAGCATCTCGTGCCAATCTTTATATGTCACAACCATCTTCTGCACGATTTTCTTGATGTTCTTGTTAGCCGCCTCGACGGTGCCATTCATCTTCGGGTGATATGGCAAAGAGTTGTGATGTTCTATTTTGAAATCCCGGCACAAGTCGGCCATCATCTTGTTATTAAGGTTAGAACCATTATCAATAATGATTCTCTCGGGAATTCCATACCGACAAATGATGTCTCTTTTGATAAATCGGGCTACCACTTGTTTTTTAACATTGGCATAAGACGCCGCTTCGACCCACTTCGTGAAATAGTCTATAGCAACCAGGATGAAGCAGTGACCGTTGGAATATGTTGGCTCAATCTTGCCAATCAAATCAATGCCCCACATGTTGAACGACCAAGGTGAAGACATGACACTCAATGGATTTGGAGGTACATGGACCTTATCAGTGTAAATCTGGCACTTGTGACATTTGCGGGAATATTTACAGCAATCGGATTCCATGGTGATCCAATAATATCCCGGTCTCAACATTTTCTTTTCCATAGCATGTCCTCCAGCATGGGTACCGAAGGAGCCTTCATGAACTTCTTGCATCAACAGATCTGCTTCGTGTCTATCCACTCATCTGAGCAGAACCATGTTGAAGTTTTGCTTGTATAGCACAGTATCTTGATTAAAAAAGAATCCACCTGCTAGACTTCTGAGGGTTTTCTTGTCTTTACTGGATTCCCCAGTCGGGTACTCTTGAGATTTCAAGAATTTCTTGATATCATGATACCAAGGTTTGTTATCCCCACCACTGTCAACTGCGAAGACATAGGCAGGTCTTTCAAGACGGGGTACCATGATTTGAGGCAAGTAGTTCTCCTGACACACTTTGATCATGGATGATAAAGTTGCTAGAGCATCAGCGAACTAATTTTCATCTCGTGGAATATAACTCAGCTTGACTTTGGTGAAGAAAGTTAGCAACCTCCTGGTATAATCCCTGTAAGGAACCAGGTGAGGTTGATGAACTAACCACTTGCCATTGACTTGGTTCACCACCAGAGCAGAATCTCCGAAGATCTCGAGGTTCTTGAATCGCAAGTTGATTGCCTCCTCAACCCCCATGATACAAGCTTCATACTCTGCTTCGTTGTTGGTACATTCGAAAGTCAGTCGAGCAACGAAAGGCATATGAACCCCCTCTGGTGAGATGATGGCAGCACCTACTCCGCTTCCGTTTACGTTCACAGCTCCGTCAAACATCAACTTCCATTTGGATTCAGGGTCTGGCCCCTCCTCCAAAAGTGGTTCTTCACAGTCTTTCAACTTCAGGAACATGATGTCCTCATCCGGAAATTCGAATCTCATAGGCTGATAATCGTCAATTTGCTGCTGAGCCAAGTGTCGCTCCCTGGATTTCCATCCTGGTACAAACGCGAAAGTGGCGCGGAAAGAGGTAGAGTCACCAGCCAGGAATTTTTATCCCAAAGAAACGGGAATGGTAATGCTGCACAAACCAGAAGAAAAGAAAAGGAAGGACACATGTCCTGCGAACTAAAGAGACTGGGTTTGGGAGTCGGTTACGACCTGAGAAGGTATTAGCACCTCAGATCGTATGTCGTACCCGACGGGATCCACGCTTGCAAAGAAACTGTTTCAAAGGGTGAAGAAATGAAAACGGCTGCAAAAGAAAAAGAAATGAACTGGATAAAAAGAAAATAAAGGGGGGGGAAAATGTAGGGAAAATAAAAGTGTGCTCGAACGGGCCCTACCCCGCTGCCTACGTACCTCATCTGGACATGAGGATCAGAGTCGTCGTAGTTCCCCTAACTAGGGGTGGAAAAGATTGCTTGTGAATTAAGGCTTGAACTGCCTATGTCAGTGCTCAGGTGTTGGAGGCTCGGACGACGAGTGTGTAACCGTCTTGCAAAATGACAAGTAAGAGCAAGTTCGCATACAGAGCGAAGGAGATGAGAAAATAATTCCCGAAGGAAAGAAGCTTATTGCTTGTTTGTGTTTTTTAGAGTTTTTATTTGGTGTGGCATAAGGGAATGAACTCAAGATCCTTTCCATGGAATGTGTACTTGTTACTACATTCCAAGATGGAATAATAGAACAAGCACACCAAGTAAGGAGAATTTATCTAAGACTTGTTTCCAAGGGCAAGGGCCTAAATTCATTGACTTGTTGAATTCATTAGATGTTTTAGTGATTAAAAATGAAGAAGTATTTTTTAAGGTTTTTCTTAATGAAGATGACCTCATGATCTGACTTGTGCATCATGCTAGACAAATGCACTATTCCAAGATGGAATGAATACATATGCCCCATGGAATAAGGCTATTACACAAGAGGTCACTTCTTTCTTTATTAATGTTTTTTAGATTTTGTTTTGAGATGAAGAGAAAGAACTAAAGGAGCAAAAAGGCAAAAGTCTAAAATGGGGAAAGACTAAACATAAAGTTATCATGCAAAAATGGTCCTAAGGTTAGTGAGGTTTTAACTCTATCCTAAGAGAAAAGAAGAACCAAAGAGGAGTAAAAGAAAAGAGGAGAAGAGAGCTAGCAAGCAACTTACTCCTCTAAAGGAGATAAGTTGCTCCTAAGGGGGAAGAAAAGAGTTGCCTCACATGATGGCATAAGGCACATCAAACCACAAAGAGAAAGTAACTTAAAAAGAAAATATGAAGAGTTGAAATGTGGATAAACATCCACACTTCTCTTACCATGAGCCCCTGCAAGTGTTAGCAAAATCCAACACATGTTCATCAACAAAACTCATGGAAATGACATGCTCAAAGCTCACATCAACAAAGATCATACAACATGCCAAAATTATGCATACAAGCATTTACGTGTCGAGAACATGAAGAAATGCATCAACCAGCAAGAAAATCACCCTAAACAATCATATTCAATGATCATATAATGATCCATGGCAATTAAAACAAGTAAGGGGATCAAACAAGCTCAAAACAACTCAAATATGGCATTCTGCATCAGTGTTAACCGGTTAACCAAAGCATTAACCGGTTAACCAGTCCAAACCTGCAGCAAAATACGCAGAAAACAGGTGCATTAACCGGTTAACCAAAGCGTTAACCGGTTAACACTGTCAAAACATCAACAATTTCCTGCAGAAAATCAGCTCAAATTCAACTTATTCAAATAATTCCACACCAGACCAGCAATCAATTAAGCATGAAATAAATGGATCAATTCACATTAATTGACATCATTAAGCTCATGAACATTAGCACACGGATCCGGTTACAAATCAACCAATCAATTCAAGCAACACAAGCAAATACACAAGCACATGGTGGATTTAAAGCACAAGCATCCAAATAAGCTAAAACAGAGCTAGATCTGAATTAAACCAACCTACAAAGCTGAGGTATGCTTTGGTAATTGTTGTTTGAGCTGGAAATGAGAAATCTCGTGAAAAACTTTGAAGATCCGGTGCTAATCCTCACACTCCATGCAAAATAAATGCAAGAAAAGGGTCTTGTTGCATAATTTTTTGGCTCCAAAAGCACTTCTAATCTCCAAACCAGATCTGAATCACCAATTAAACCAGCAAAATGATGCAAATAAGCTATGGATGGAGGTTTAGTTCCAAGATCTACACACCTTAATGCAAGGTTATGTGATCTTCAAAGAGGAACTCTTAGTGAATTTGGAAAATTGGGAGAGAAAATGAGAGAATGGTGAGAGAGGAGAGTGAAAATTCAGAATGAAGAGTGAAAAAATGAGTAAGCCCCCTCTTGGTTTGGAGGGAAATGGATTAAATATGGTTTAGGTTTGGGGCCCAAAATATAGGCTTGGGATCCAAAAAATATGGTTTGGGAAAGTGATTAGGATTTAGCAATGGAATTAGGCTTGGATTAATGATCTAGATCCTTCTCCATAATTCAAATGAATAAAAATTGGAAAATTGGAAAATTGGAGCCAAAACACATGCTGAATTGCTGCTGGAATTCAAAATTCGCAGCTGTTAAACGGTTAACCAAAGCGTTAACCGGTTAACGCCAGTGAATTTTGAATTTTCCCTCCTTTTGGTGGGAAACCTCGGGAATAACCCGACGCCAACCGTTCTGATCCGATTTTGATCCTCAATCCCTTTTAGGGCTTTGATCATGATACAAAGCTTGCATAAAAGATCCTGTGAGCTTTTCTCCAGGTCACCATGCTCTTGATTTTGACTTGTAGCGCTTCAAATTTCCCAGATGGTTGATCATATGCCTTATGCTAGAACATGTGAGTGTTATGCTTCATTTTTTCTATGCAAAATGTTAAGGGTATGACATGCTTATGATGATTATGATATGATAATGATGCTAAACAAAAGAGGGCAAATTTGGGGTGTTACAGCTGCCCCTATTCAAGCAGCTGTTAATCTGAAGAAGACGGTAGCACGACTATCGACCGTTCAAGATAAACTGTGGTTGAATACTAAGAAGACCTGAAATTTGCACTCTACTGGAGAATGCAAGCAATTGGAAATAAACCCAACCAAATGAAGCTTTAGCGACTGAAGCGGGGACAAAGCAGATGAGCTCCTTCCAAACTGAATTGTTACTTCGGATAGAAAAACTTAGACAGACGAGTCTCCTTCGAGCAAACCTGTTATGCCAGGAACTGGACATACGAGCCCTCTTCAAACAAACATGTTACGCCAGGAAACGGACATACGAGCCCTCTTCATACATTTTGCAACATATGACCTGAGACAAACGAATCTCCTTCAGATAAACCTGTTACTCTAGGACCGGTGATGCAGTTAAGTCTGTGGGATAGACATGCATAATCAGGATAAACGAACCCTCTTCATATATTCTCCGTAGATATATGGTCTGAGATGAACAAGTCTTCTTCAGATAACCTGTTATGCCAGGTGCAACATTAGGATTGGAAGAACCCTCTTCAAAAATCTTGCATAGACAAGTGGTGCTTGAGACAGAAGAACCTCCTTCGGATAACCTGTTACGCCAGGACCGGTAACCATTTTGACGTTTAATCCCACTGTCAAGACTTCAAACTTCTTCAACACAGACAAGTATCAGATGATCATCAAGAGAACACAGACGAGTGTCGTAAGTCAATGATACAAACGAATATCAGACGATGATCTAAGAAACACAAACGAGCGCTTCAGGTGATGATATAGACGAATACCAGCCACTGATACAGACGAATACCAAAGATTCAACACAGACGAGCATTTCGAGTAGCAATACAGATGAGTACCAAAGTGATTATCAGATTCGTACATATGGGTATAAGCTAACACAGACGAGTGTGAGGGATGATACAGACGAGTATCCAAACAATGCAAACGAGTTTTAAACAGATAACAAACACAGACTAGTGCTGGAGAATGAAGACGAGCAACAATCAAACATCAAACACAGATGAGGGCCGAGGAATGCGGACGAGCATCAACATCCACCACACACAGGCGACTACAGGGGGAAACATACGAGCAACAAATGAGAATCCAACATAGACGGGTGCCAAGAATTGCAGATGAGCAACAAATCTACCGCACACAGGCGATTGCTCGGGAAAACATACGAGCAACAAATGCCCAGTAAGAAACACAACTTTGCCGGGGAGAATCGAACGAAGAATATTTCACAAACGAGTGAGTGCTGGAAATGCAGACGAACATCTAGCAAATATCAAACATCAAACACTGACTAATGCTAGGGATTACAGACGAGCAACTATCAAACATCAAACATAGACGAATGCTAGGGATTGCAGACGAGCAACTATCAAACATCAAACACAGACGAATGCTAGGACGTGCATACGAGCCACTAAGCAACAAATGAAGTGCCCTGATTGGCAACAATAATCACGGATCTGCAGGGGAACCAGGTCGAGAAGCTTTGACGATGCTTAACTCTGATTGGGGAGATGAACAACTGTCTGTATCATCACAAAGGCCAAAAATAAATTGGCGACTTCACTGGGGAATACTCCAATGATGGGAGTGAATCTCGACCATGAACTCTGCGGGGATAGCCATCCTCAGGCTCGGCTGGGGAGAGAATTCCGAAAATTTTGACTCGGTGGGGAAATAGGCATTCAGTTACTCACTGGGAATAGCCCATTCTGACACAAAGACTCCGATTGGGGATAAACCTCTTCGATCGGGTTTGAAGTTCTGCTGATGATACCACCCTACTCTGACTCAGCTGGGGAAGGTTCCATCTGAACTTTACTGGGGATAACCATGTCTTTCTTGCGAAGAACCACCACTTGGGGAGGGAACCTCTTTGATTAGGTTTGAAATTCCGCCGAGAATTCCACTTGCTCTAGCTCAGCTGGGGAGCACTCTCCACTTGGGGAAATACAACATTGCCCTGCAAAACCTGCAACAACAGTATACACACATGTTCCCGGGGACTTGCATGGTATGATCTGTTCATCCATTGTCACCCGACACTCAAAGACAGTTTTAATTATTTCCCTGCCATGTCAATTTTATTTTTAGAAGAAAAATCAACATGTTTCATATGCAATAATCTTTTTGTCAAAAATTCAGGACACATTTTTTTCCAGACAAAGTAAACACAACACAACACGGCTTTTTGGCTGAATATTCATTTATTGAATGGCCTCTGAATGGGCAAAGCTTTACATCAGGAAGAAACTACCTGGAAAGAGGTAGCTACCATAAAATTGAGAAAAGAAACTATCCTAATGCCAATGTACACGAAATTCCAATGAGTTTCCTTCCTACTATGACCTGCATGTCTTCAAGACTTTCTATTCTTGCCTTTGCTTTCTGAAGAAGATGAGGGGACTGATTCCTATCCTTCTGATATTGTCAGACTGCATGAAACGGTAATTTGGTTCAGATTACCCGGATCGTAGTTGTTCGCTTATTCCCTTGTTTTACGTGGATCGCCCTTTCGAGTTTTCAATCCACCGGGATACTTTTTTTGCCTGAGCTGTCCGATGTGGCTTTTCAACTCAGCGGGTGTACATCTTTTATTTATTTTCCCTAACTTTTGCCCGAACTTTTTATTCTTTTTTTAGCTCGCCGGGATGCCCTTTTCTTGCATGGACTTTAATTTTGTTTTTGTGTCCAGCGGGTCTTTTATGCGAAGTATTTTTTTAACTGCGTCCGAGTTAACAAGAGATTGGAAATCTTCTCCATCCATAGTAGTGAGCATCAGTGCCCCACCTGAGAAAACGTTCTTTACTATGAATGGGCCTTCGTAATTCGGAGTCCACTTGCCCCTGTGATCTGAACCCGGAGGGATGATCCTCTTGAGCATAAGCTCGCCTACTTGATACTCTCGAGTACGTACTCGTTGGTCGAATGCTCGCTTCATTCTCCTCTGATAAAGCTGACCATGACAGATAGCCGCTAATCTCTTTTCCTCAATTAGGCATAACTGATTATATCGGGCACGTACCCACTCAGCCTCATCAAGCTTCACATCCATCATCACACGCAATGAAGGAATTTCTACCTCAACAGGCAAGACTGCCTCCATGCCATACACCAATGAGAAAGGAGTTTCCCCGGTTGACATCTTGACTGACGTTCGGTACCCATGTAATGCGAATGGTAACATCTCATGCCAATCTTTGTAAGTGACAACCATCTTCTGCATAATCTTCTTAATATTCTTGTTAGTTGCCTCTACCATGCCATTCATCTTTGGATGGTAAGGAGAAGAATTGTGATGTTGAATCTTGAAGTCTCGGCACAACTCTGCCATCATCTTGTTGTTTAAGTTGGAACCATTATCAATAAAGATTCGCGCGGGCACTCTGTATCTGCAAATGATGTCTCTCTTCAAAAACCTGGCTACCACCTGGTGAGTGACATTGGCATAAAATGCTGCTTCAACCTATTTGGTGAAGTAATCAATCGCAACCAAGATGAAACGATGACCGTATGAAGCAGTAGGCTCTATCTTCCCGATCATGTCAATGCCCCACATAGAAAAGGGCCAAGGAGATGACATGACTTTGAGCGGGCTTGGAGGAACATGCACCTTGTCTGCATAAATCTGGAATTTGTGGCACTTACGGGCGTATGAACAACAGTCTGCATCCATTGTTAGCCAATAATACCCTGATCTCAATAACTTCTTAGCCATTGCATGCCCTCCAGCATGAGTACCGAAAGATCCCTCGTGGACTTCCTGCATTAACAAGTCTGCTTCGTGTCTACCCACGCATCTGAGCAAGGCCATGTCAAAGTTCCTCTTGTACAGAACTCCGTCTGCATTCAAGAAGAAGCTAGCAGCAAGTCGTCTCAAGGTCTTCTTGTCATTGGATGATGCCCCAGTTGGGTATTCTTGTTTTTCCAGGAAAAGCTTAATATCAAAGTACCAAGGTTTCTCATCAGACACTGTGTCTACAGAGAAAGCATAAGCTGGTGCGTCAAGCCTGAAAATGTCAATCCTGGGCACATAGTTCCAACACAAGACTTTGATGGACGAAGAAAGAGTAGCCAATGCATCGGCAAATTGATTCTCATCTCGTGGTATATACTGAAGCTTAACCGTTGTGAAGAACGTCAACAGTCTTCTGGAATAATCCCTATAAGGAATTAAATGTTCTTGATGTGTATACCACTTGCCGGTAATCTGGTTAATAACCAGGGCTGAATCTCCGAATATATCGAGGATCTTAATCCGAAGATTAATAGCCTCCTTTATTCCCATTATGCATGCCTCGTATTCCGCTTCATTGTTGGTGCAGCCAAAAGTAATTCTGGCAGCGAAGGGAAAGTGAACACCTTCAGGAGTGATAAGAACATCACCAACTCCACGTCCGTTGATATTGACTACCCCATGAAACATCAACTTCCATTTGGATTCAGGGTCAGGCCCCTCCTCTGGAAGTGGTTCCTCGCAATATTTTGCCTTGAGGTACATGATGTCCTCATCAGGGAAATCAAACTTCATCGGCTGATAGTCATCTTCAAGCGGTTGTTGTGCAAGATAATCTGACAATACACTTCCCTTGATGGCTTTCTGGGAAGTATATTGTATGTCATACTCTGTTAAGATCATTTTCCACCTTGCCACCCTTTTGGTTAATGTTGGTTTCTCGAAAATATACTTGACGAGGTCCATGTTTTAGATTAGCAATATGGTGTGGGTCAACATGTACTGTCTCAGTCGGCGAGCAGCCCATACCAAAGCGCAACAAGTTTTCTCTAGCAGTGAGTAACGGGATTCACAGTCGGTAAACTTTTTGCTAAGGTAGTAAATAGCATGCTCTTTTCGACCAGACTCGTCATGTTGGCCTAGAACACACCCCATTGACCCTTCTAACACAGTCAAGTACATGATAAGTGGTCGTCCTGGAACTGGAGGCATTAGGATCAAAGGCTCTTGCAAATATTCTTTTATCTTTTCAAAGGCTCTTTGACAACCTTCATTCCACCTGACCGTTTGTTCTTTCCTTAACAATTTGAATATTGTCTCGCATGTGGCAGTTAGATGAGATATAAATCGTGAAATGTAGTTCAATCTCCCTAAAAACCCACACACTTCTTTTTCTGTTTTCGGTGCAGGCATGTCTTGTATTGCTTTTACTTTTGCAGGATCTACCTCAATCCTCCTTTGGCTAACGATAAAACCCAGGAACTTACCGGAACGCACTCCGAAAGTACACTTGTTTGGATTCAACCTCAGTTTGTGCTTTATCAACCTATCAAATAGCTTTTTGAGATTGACCAGATGCTCTTCTTCGTCCCGGGACTTGGCAATCATATCTTCCACATAGCATTCAATTTCTTTGTGTATCATATTGTGGAATAAGGTTACCATAGCCCGTTGATACGTTGCCCCAACGTTCTTCAATCCAAAGGACATAACCTTGTAACATAATGTACCCCACGGGGTAATGAACTTCGTTTTCTCCATGTCTTCTGGTGCCATCTTGATCTGATTATACCCGGAGAAGCCATCCATGAAAGGAAATACCGAGAACTGAGCGGTGTTATCTACCAGCACATCAAAGTAAGGGAATGGAAAGTCATCCTTTGGACTTGCTCTGTTTAGATCCCGATAATCGACACACATCCGGACATTGCCATCTTTCTTGGGTACAAGCACAATGTTAGCTACCCAAGGTGGGTAACTAGTTACAGCAAGGAACCCGGCATCCCACTGCTTTTGAACTTCCTCCTTGATCTTCAAAGCCATATCAGGGCTAGTTCTTCTCAACTTTTGTTTCACCGGAGGACAATCTTCCTTTAGTGGTAGCTTGTGCACAACGATGTTAGTATCCAACCCTGGCATATCCTGATACGACCAGGTGAAGATATCCACATATTCATGTAGCATACCAATCAATTTTCTCTTTACCTCGGCCTGCAGACTGGCCCCAATCTTTATCTCTCTCTTTACATCTTCAGATCCGATGTTGATGATCTCTATTTCTTCCTGATGAGGTTGAATGACCCTTTCCTCTTGTTTCAACAACCTAACCAATTCTTCCGGGAGTTCACAGTCTTCCTCAACCCCTTCATCAGCTTGGTAGATAGGACTGTCGAAGTCATGCATATTCATAGCAGGAATGTTATCACAGGAATCCGAATGATCAACACTGCACAAATGATGTGCTTATTTCAGAATCTGTTCTTTCAAAGGAGACGCAAACACACAAAAACACTGGAAAGAAAAACATTGCCATTTTATTTGTTTTGTGAAAAATTTTTAAAACGATAGAAAGAGAACACGATTTGCTTGAAAAATGTCCTTTATTTCATGGAAAAAGAAAAATGCATTAAAACATGGTGGCCCTACATATGGATCCATGCACTTTGGGCAGAGTACATGATTTGACATGCAGCATGATAAAAATGGAAACAAAGAAAATTACTTTGACTGCCAAGTAACTTGAACAAAATCTTCAGCAGACCAGTTCCGGAGCTCCTCCCCAAGTACGCATGGGTGAATCCAGTTATCCAAGTCATAATCATTGTCACCCTCTGCATTTGTTGCACACACATTGTTGTAGTCGAGCATTCCAACGCTTGTGAATGCTATGGGCTTACTGCCATGAGACTAGCTGGACTGACCAGGTTGATATCTGAGACCGAACTTGTCATCCTTCCTTTCCATTTCAAATGTTGCCCCAGCCCTAGGCATTTCCGGATTGAACTACCTCCTTAGCTTGCTTGTAGGAGTAGATAGGAGTCCCTTCCTTCTCACTACTCTGAACTGCAGCTACCGGAGACAAAGTACTGACATTGACCATCTCAAAAGCTTAGCAAAGTGTCTCATGAATCTCCCTGTCCATTTCTACATACTTGAAGGTTGATAGATGGCTTAAGAAAATATCCTCTTCTCCGTACACATTAACAACTTGGTCGTCTACCACATACTTCAACTTCTGATGCAACATGGATGTCACTGCGCCAGCAGCATGCATCCAAGGACGTCCCAGCAAACAGCTATAAACGGGTTAAATATCCATAACATAGAATGTGCTCTTGAATACCTGAGACCCAATCTTCACCAGTAACTCCACCTCCCCAAACACATATCTTTGTGACCCATCGAAGGCTTTCACAACCAGATCGCTGGGTCGCAAAACGATGCCATCAATATTCAACTTCATTGAGGCCTTCTTAGGAAGCACATTGAGAGAAGAGCATGTATCTACCAAGACATGTGATAGAACAACACCATTACACTCCATGGTGATGTGTAGGGCCTTGTTGTGATTGCGTCCCTCAGAAGTGAGATCTCTATCTGTGAATCCCAACCCATGTCTGGCGTTCACACTGGCTACCACGGCCTCCAACTGGTTAACAGTTATCTCTTGTGGTACATATGCCATTTGTAAAACTTTTAGCAATGCCTCCCGGTGAGCTTGAGAGCACATTAGCAGCGACATAATGGATATCTTGGACGGAGTTTGATTCAACTGTTCAACCACCTTATAGCCGTTTTTCTTAATTATTCTCATGAACTCTTCAACTTCTTTTTCAAAAGTGCCTTGACTAGCAGCGGGAGTTGTCACGTCTTCAGTTGCTATCTGCTTACCCTTAGCCTTTGCAGCAACTTCAGCTTCAGGATCACCTCTAAGAGCTTGAGGAGCAAAGAGACGTCCACTCCGAGTAAACCCCCCAACTCCTCCGACATTCACAACAGTCAGGTCAATTGTTACTGCTTTACTTTCCACCTTTTGACCTTCTACGTACACGTCCGAGCCATAATGCCAAGGGATGGCTTTGTCATCATCATAGGGAACTGGTCCCGGAACAGTAATGGTCACTGGACTCACCTCTGGAACATAGATAGTCATAGGCTCTCTCCGGGAAGGAACTTCAGCAGGATCAAAATAAATTGTCACTGTAGACACACAATCACTTCTATGGCCAACTCTGTCAAACTGTAGCGACCCCTCGTCAATCAAACACTGCAGCCCTGCTTTCAAATCCCCACAACCATTAGCTGAATTCGAACAACTCTCACAGTCAAAATCGTAACCTGGAAAAACCTTCCCTTTCAACAATCTGTCTTTTACCACTAACAACGAAGTCTTAACTTCATCCACATTCAAGATCAGGTTCAACCTCTCGCCACTGTTGACAGCGTTTATCCTGGCCCCTCCATGATTTGGAATAGGGTTTGATGTAACATTTGGAGGCGGTGCAAAGTTAATTGCCTTTGAATCAATCAAGTCTTGGACTTTATGCTGTAATACCCTGCACTTCTCCGTTGAGTGCTCGGGAGCTCCTGAATGAAATGCGCATCTTGCATTAGCATCATACTCCACTGGAAGCACTCCAGGTGGAGGTGGTGCTAATGTCCTCAAATGAATTAAATTCAAGTCTAACAACCTCTAGAGCAGGATTGTGTACGTCATCGGGATTGCCTCAAGCACCCTGTTAGCTGCACGAGCTTGTCTCTGCTGATACGGTCTTTATTGATAGTTATTATGTTGCGGCTGTTGTTATTGCTGCTGTTGTTATTGCACAGGACCTGTGGGGATGGTGACAGCTGCCACCTGCCCGTAGGATCCTCTGTATCCGCAGCCCCAACCTCGACCGTACACAGCATTAGTCTCTCCCTCCCTTCTTCTTGGAGGTCCACTGAAAGCTTTTCTCACACCACTTGAGCTACCTACACCACTGTCTTGGATCTTCCCCATTTTCAGAAGAGTTTCAACCCTTTCTCCAGTTAACACAATGCCGTTGATCTTTATCGCTGAACAAGACGCCAGTCTCTCAATAAACACCCCCTGCAGCGTTCCCATAAACATCTCTGCCATTTCATTCTCTAACAAGGGAGGTTGCACTCGAGTAGCAAGCTGACGCCACCTCTGGGCGTACTCTTTGAACCCTTCTTTAGCACTCTGAGACATTGTCTGCAACTGGGTACGATTCGAAGCCATATCCAAATTATACTGATACTGCTTCACAAATGCCTTAGCTAAATCCTTCCAGCTTCGAATATTGACTCGGCTCAGCTTCATGTACCATTCCAAAGAGGCTCCTACAAGGCTATCCCGGAAGTAATACATCCACAGCTTTTCATCATCTGTATGCGCAACAATCCTTCCCACAAACGACTAAAGGTGAGTTTTCGGGCAACTATTCCGTTGTACTTATTAAAAGTAGGGACCTTGAACTTGTAGGGAATTCTCACCCCTGGCACCAAGCCCAGATCAGTGATGTCAAATCCCAGAGAACTCTGAGACTGAATGGCACGAATTTGATCAGCCTATTCTTCAAACCTCCTATTCATGTCAACCACTTGGCCTTCCGCCTCATCCAGCAAAGTGAACTGCTCGTCCTACCCATCCATCTGCATGTTATTCACTCCATCATTGATAATAGTGACCCCTGGTTGAACCACAAGGATTTCAACATGACGAGCGCCAGCCCTGTTGCAATTACCTCCATCTGCTACCCCATTGTTCCTGGCTTGATTGTTCTCTACCATTTCGTGCAAACGCTCTTGAGTTTGACCCATACCAGCCATGAGGGTCATGAAATTGTCCATTCTCGTCCTCAAGTCAGCCAGATCTGCTTACATCTGCTTCATTGCTCTTTCTCTGTTCACCTTTGTAGGGTATCTGTGCACAGTTAACTGTCTCTGAACCTTCTTGGGAGCTATAGTGCCTGAAAGTGACATGAACGTTAGAACTGTAGATGTTAGAAATTGGCAGAATTTTTGAAAAACAAAGTAAAATTTATGAACTTAGTTCAGGACATCAGGATGTCACACCAGATGTTGTGACATCGCGAACCTGCTATCTGCCTTAAATGATACGCAACAGAAGTTCTTAAAATCAGGAGTAAATATCTGGAAGTAAACGTAAAGGGTGAGCACTCCAAGACGCCTCTTTAGGAAGTTAAGTTGTCTGGTTCCAGTGTAAAGGAAACAAAAAACTAACTCACCTTGATTCAAGGAGATAACTGTGGGATTTAGAAATTACAAGTCTGGATAATTTTCAAAAAGCCCACAAACTAAACATCTATTTAAGAAACTGATACACTCAAGTAAATCCAACGATTTTTAGCAGAGTGTCAAGGGTGTTAGTGAAGCTAGTTACTTAAGCAGGTTTTATTTGTGTGTTATTCACTTTATAAGATTTTAAGCAAAAAGTGAATTGTGTCTTGATTGAAACTGATAAGTAAGATCAAGCTGGTGTGTCTGAAGTGTGACTTCAAACTTATTAATCATTCTAAGTTAGAGATCACTGTGTGATTGAGGGGGAGTGAGTAGGTACTCATATATAAGTAGAGTCTTAGATAGAAATTGCCTTGGGTAGATATTACGTGAAGGATTAAACTGATTGGTTTAACTCCCTAATTAATATTACTTATATTGAATTTCCTTCCTGGCTTGGTAGCCCCCAGATGTAAGTGTGGAGATACACTGAACTAGGTTAACAATTTCCTGTGTTAATTAATTTACTAGCTCATTAATTTATTGCTTAGGATATCAGTGTCTAAACATCTGTTTCGACATCACATATCTGATCCCAAAATTTCAATTGGCATCAGAGCGGGCACCCTGCCTGTATAACTGGGTGAGATCTAGGGACTGCAAATTTTGGGAACATGGACAGAGATGTATGATCTGTGAATCGACCACCTATTTTGGATGGATCCAACTATGATTACTGGAAGCCAAGAATGGTAGCATTCTTGAAATCTCTTGATAGCAGGGCTTGGAAAGCAGCTAACAAAGGATGGGAGCACCCTGTCAAAGACAATAAGGATGGGGCAAAAGTGATGAAGCCTGAAGAAGAGTGGAGCAAGGAGGAAGAGGAGTCAGCTCTTGGAAATTCCAAAGCCTTAAATGCCTTGTTCAATGGCATTGACAGGAACATATTTAGGCTTGTGCACCACTGTGAGCTAGCCAAGGATGTTTGGGACACCCTCAAAACTACTCATGAAGGAACATCAAAGGTGAAGATGTCAAGACTTCAACTTCTCACCACCAAGTTTGAGAACTTGAGGATGAAGGAAGATGAGACCATTCATGAGTTCTACATGAACATCCTGGAGATTGCTAATACTTCTGGTGTCTTGGGAGGGAAGATGAGTGATGAAAAGTTGGTAAGGAAGATTCTCAGATCACTGCCCAAGAGGTTTGACATGAAGGTCACTGCCATAGAAGAAGCTCAGGACATCTGCACAATGAAAGTTGAGGAGCTCATTGGTTCCCTTCAAACCTTTGAGATGGGAATGAGTGATACTATTGTGAAGAAAAACAAGAGCATAGCCCTAGTCTCAAACACAGATAAGGAAGAAGAAAGTCATGAAGCAGGCTCTGAGGAAAACTTATCAGATGCAATTTCTATGCTTGGGAGGCAATTTAACAAAATTATCAAAAGACTGGACAACAGGCCCAGACCAAGTGGAAGAAACTCAACCTCTGAGAATAAAAGATCTTATGACTCTAACAGAAGGTCAAACTATGATGAGAAGACTAACCAAGGAAAAGGGATCCAATGTCATGGATGTGAAGGTTATGGACACGTTAGAAGTGAATTCCCAACCTATCTAAAGAAGCAAAAGAAAGGCCTTTCTGTGTCCTGGTCAGATGAAGACTCAGGCAGTGAGTCAGAAGAAGAGTCTGCAAAGCACATCACTGCTCTAGCTGGAGTATGTGAAACTGAAGGGGAATCCAGTGATGAGGATCTGACATTTGAAGAGCTTGAAACATCTTACAGGATGTTGTGTGAAATGAGCACTGAGGTATGCAAGGAAAGTGAACAGCAGAAGAAGCAGATTGAGGAATTAAAAGCTGAAAAGGCAAGTCATCTGGAGATCATTGCCACTTTGAAAAATGAATTCAGCCTACTCAACTCCAAAATGGAGCATATGTCCAAATCTGTCAGAATGCTGAACAGTGGCTCAAACACACTGGATGCCATTCTCAACAACAACAAGCACTCAAGGGATATGACTGGGCTGGGATTTAATAAAGCTCAAAACTCTGAGGCTAGCACCAGCCAAACAACTCCAGATCATATGAAGTCAAACAAGATGTTCAAGCAGATGTCTCAACATCATGAGATAAACATGATGAAAAAGAAATATCAAATGTGGAGATGCCATCACTCTGGAAGGTTTGGTCACATCAAACCTTTTTGCTACAAACTGCATGGATACCCCAATCAAAGTTCCCAGCACCTTCCTAAGCAGAAGACAGAAGTCACCAGGAAAACTTGGATACCTAAAGCTAGACATTATACTGATCAAAGCTACCAGTACATGCCTAAGCAGAAGAACAAGTTCACCAGGAAACCTTGGAACTCTAGAGATGGACACTACCCAGGGCAGATGCATTAGAGGAGACACACATATATCCAGCAGTGGGAGCCTAAGAGAGGAAGACAGCCTGATCTGAACTCACATTCTAGGCAAAGGAAACCTCAAAACAGGCACAAGTGGTCCAAGAAGGTTGTTGCCTTTATAGCACACACATCTCTCAGGGTATCTGCTAAGGAAGACTGGTATTTTGACAGTGGCTACTCAAGGCACATGACTGGACTGAAGAATCTGTTGGTAGACTTAAAGCCACACTCATCCAGCTATGTAACCTTTGGAGATGGAGCAAAGGGGGAAATCAAGGGAGTTGGGACCCTGGACTGCTCAGGTGTACCAAGTCTAGATGGTGTGCTGTTGGTGAAAGGGTTAACTGCTAACTTGATCAGCATAAGTCAGTTATGTGACCAAGGTTACAGTGTCAACTTCACCAAATCTGAGTGCATAGTTTCTGATAAAGAGCAGAAAGTGGTCATGAGAGGAGCTAGATCAAAAGATAACTGCTATATGTGGGAACCCGAAGATTCCAGCCTCACATCTACTTGTTCCATAGCCAAAGAAGAAGAAGTGAAGCTATGGCATCAAAGATTGGGTCATCTCCATCTCAGAGGAATGAAGAAGATCATCTCTATGGAGGTTGTAAGAGGGATCCCAAGAATTAAGATTGATGAAAGAAAAGTGTGTGGTGAGTGTCAAATGGGTAAGCAAACCAAGATGTCACACCCAAAGCTTCAACATCTGACAACCTCCAAAGTCTTGGAATTACTGCACATGGACCTTATGGGACCAATGCAGGTAGAGAGTCTTGGTGGAAAAAGATATGCCTGTGTGGTTGTTGATGACTTCTCAAGATATACCTGGATAAGCTTCATCAAAGAAAAGTCAGATGTGTTTGAGGTGTTTAGAGATCTGTGCCATAGGATCCAAAGAGAAAAGGCAAGTTGTGTGGTCAAAATAAGAAGTGATCATGGAAAGGAGTTTGAGAATAAAAAATTCTCAGACTTCTGTTCATCAGAAGGGATCAACCATGAGTACTCTTCTCCCATAACCCCTCAACAAAATAGGGTTGTAGAAAGGAAAAACAGAACTATTCAGGAGTCAGCTAGAGCCATGATTCATGCCAAGAAGTTACCCCTGTACTTTTGGGCTGAAGCCATGAACACAACATGCTACATCCACAATAGAGTCACACTAAGAAAGGGAACTCTATCCACCATCTATGAAGTCTGGAAGGGTAGAAAACCTACAGTCAAGTACTTTCATGTATTTGGAAGTAAGTGCTACATCCTGGCTGATAGGGATCAAAGAAGGAAGATGGACCCTAAGAGTGATGAAGGGATATTTCTTGGATACTCTATAAATAGCAGAGCTTACAGAGTATTTAACTCCAGAACCAAGGTTATGATGGAGTCAATAAATGTGACTATTGATGATACCTATGCAAATACAGATGTTGCTGATGATGTTGGAACATCTGCTAACAATCCAACTGAAGTTAAAATAGAAAGTGATAATCTTGACTTCACTTTAACTGAGGCAAAGTCAGAGCAATCCAACAAATCTCCTTCCATCAGAATCCAGAAAGATCATCCTAAAGAACTGATAATTGGTAATCTCAACAGTGGTGTCACCATTAGATCAAGAGAGATGATCTCAGGCTCCTGCTTTGTTTCAAAGGTAGAACCTAAGAACATCAAGGAAGCTCTGAATGATGAGTACTGGATCTCTGCTATGCAGGAAGAATTAGGCCAGTTTACAAGGAATGAAGTATGGGATCTTGTTCCTAGGCCTGATGGCATTAATGTGATTGGCACTAAGTGGGTGTACAAAAACAAGTCTAATGAGCAGGGAGTAGTTACAAGAAACAAGGCTAGGCTTGTGGCTCAAGGATATACTCAAATTGAGGGGGTGGATTTTGATGAAACTTTTGCACCAGTAGCAAGACTTGAATCCATCAGACTACTCCTAGGAATTGCTTGCATCCTAAAGTTCAAATTATTTCAGATGGATGTTAAAAATGCCTTCCTAAATGGGTACCTTAATGAGGAAGTATATGTGGAGCAACCAAAGGGATTTGTTGATCCAAGCTATCCAGACCATGTATATAAGCTGATGAAGGCTCTGTATGGGCTAAAGCAAGCTCCCAAAGCATGGTATGAAAGACTGACCACCTTTCTCATTAAGCATGGATACAGGAAGGGAGGAATAGACAAAACCTTGTTTGTAAAGGATGAAGAGGGAAAGGTTATGATTGCTCAGATATATGTGGATGACATAGTGTTTGGTGGGATGTCAGACAGGATGGTTAAACATTTTGTGACTCAAATGGAGTCTGAGTTTGAAATGAGCCTAGTGGGAGAATTAACTTACTTCCTTGGACTGCAAATCAAAAAGATGGAGGACTCCATGTTCATATCCCAAAGCAAGTATGCAAAGAACACTATCAAGAAGTTTGGGATGGACAATGCAAGTCACAAGAGAACACCTGCCCCAACTCATCTAAAATTGACAAAGGATGACAAAGGTGAGAGTGTGGACCAAAGCTTGTACAGGAGCATGATTGGAAGTCTACTATATCTTACAGCTAGCAGACCAGATATAGCTTTTGTAGTAGGTGTGTGTGCAAGGTATCAAGCTGAACCAAAGGTGAGCCATCTCAACCAGTTTAAGAGGATCTTGAAATATGTAAATGGCACTTGTGACTATGGCATAATGTACTCTCATGGTTGTGAACCCATCCTCACTGGGTTTTGTGATGCTGACTAGGATGGAAGTGCTGATGATAGAAAGAGTACATCAGGAGGATGCTTCTTTCTAGGGAACAATTTAATTTCTTGGTTCAGTAAGAAACATAATTGTGTGTCCTTATCCACTGCTGAAGCTAAATACATTGCAGCTGGTAGCAGTTGTTCACATCTGGTATGGATGAAACAAATGCTCACAGAATACAATGTCACACAAGATGTCATGACATTGTACTGTGACAATTTAAGTGCTATTAATATCTCCAAAAATCATATCCAACACAGCAGGACTAAGCACATAGATATCAGACATCACTTCATCAGAGACCTTGTGGAGGAGAAGGTGATCACATTGGAGCATGTAGCCACAGAGCTGCAATTAGCTGACATATTCACCAAGGCTTTGGATGCTACCCAATTTGAAAACCTAAGGGGTAAATTGGGAATCTGCATGTGTGACATATAGCAATTATGGAGAAGTGCCAGCATGTCTTATGACATCGTGGGGCATGACCACCAGGTGGCAGCACTAGTCTGGCCAATAACCGTTTGTATTCCAGTTTTACAAATTTCAATAGAAACGGGCTCTATTTATGTACAAACGTGCCTTCAGCTTCTCACAT
This sequence comes from Lathyrus aphaca, assembly GCA_963966055.1. Lineage (NCBI taxonomy): Eukaryota > Viridiplantae > Streptophyta > Magnoliopsida > Fabales > Fabaceae > Lathyrus > Lathyrus aphaca. The sequence goes on from OZ014523.1 coordinate 74,000,754, forward strand.
TCTCATTAGCACTATTGAATCCTTTGCATGCTACAGCCGAGATTTTGAACCCATCTAAGTCTATCATCAAACCTTTATGCATCCCCACTACAATCGCAAACATATCACAACATCAGAACCCTAACTCCATTGATGAGGGTCTCCTTCAGGAAGACGTAGTGGACGTCACTCCATTGTCTGTAGTACCCATGGATGCGACACCCATAAACATTGTCAGAGGAAGCATTCCCATCGCCCAAAAGCCCAGGACTCCCCATGCAAGAAGACCCAAGGAGCCAGTCTTCAGCAAAAGTAAGGGAGCCTCTTCAACTTCCAGTGCTCCCAAAGCTTCTGCTTACGTGGACTCCACAATCAGAGATCTTGTAACCAGGATCCTGACAGAAGAAAGGGTTGTGCCTGGGGTGTCAGTTCCCCTGAACAGGATGCCTGCCTCAACTCCCAGAAACCAAGCTAAAGAAGACATGCCTACTCCACAAGATGTCCCAAGCAATGTTGAGACAACTGAGGGCCAGGACAAAGTCCCAAATGATGATGAAGGAGTAGAAGGTCCTACTGATGATCAAGCTGCTGAGAATGAGGCTTCCCAACCTCCACCAGTTGTGAACCTGGATGATGATTCTGATACAGAGATCATAGCAGCTGTTGATCCTAGCATAACCAAGAGGCTTATGGCTAGGAAGGATAAGAGGCCAGCTGCTCAAGCAACCCCTGAGAAAAGACAGCCAACCCCCAAGAAGGACAAGGTCAAAACAGCTTTTGGACCTACAAAGCCATGAAGTAAGGTCAACACACAGAAGAGGAAGGCCACAGCTCCATCTGATTCTGATGTTGAGGAGGATGTCCCAACATCTCAACCCAGAAAGAGGCCAGCACCTTCTAGGACTGCCACTGTTGTCCTTGAAGCACCCCCTGGATAATGTGTCCTTCCACCATGTCTCCAGCGTAAGCATGTGGAAATATGTCTATCAGAGAAGGGTGGCTTTGGAACGAGAGCTGGGTAGTAATGCCTTGGATTGTACTGAGGTAATTGATGTAATTTCCAATGCTGGACTGTTCAAGACTGTCTCTAAATTCTCTCCATGTTATGAGTTGTTGGTAAAAGAATTTATAGTGAACTTACAAGAAGGATGTGCTGATGGGAAATCTGAGGATTTCAGAAAAGTGTATGTCAGGGGAAGGTGTGTAGACTTTTCTCCTAGGGTGATCAATCAGTACCTGGGGAGAGAAGCAGATGGGACAACTGAGCTTGGCAAGACTGACAATCAAGTGTGCAGAATAATTACAGCTAACCAGGTCAAGACATGGCCAGTAAAAGGCAAACTCTCAATCAGCTTGTTAACCAGGAAATATGCCATGCTACACAGAATTGGGGCAGCCAACTGGGTCCCAACCAACCACACCTCAACCATAGCCACTGGGCTTGGGAGGTTTATCTGTGTTGTAAGCACCCAAACCAAGCTGGATTATGGAGCATACATCTTTGACCAGAATCTCAAGCATGTAGGAACCTCAGCCATCAAGCTTCCAATAGCCTTCCCATCATTACTCTGTGGGGTGATTCTCAACCAGTATCCAGGAATCCTTACTAACAAGGACTCTGTCTGTAAAAGGGAAAGTCCACTGTCTTTCCATTACAAGTTGTTTCTAGGTCATCATGCTGCAGATGTTGAAGCACCAGGTGGGACATCTGCTGGGACATCTGCTGTCAAGACACCTATATCAAAGGCAGCCCTAATTGCAGAGCTCAGGACAACCTGCAAGGAGCTGGAAGAAAGGAAGAAGAAGCTTGAGGACCTGATTCAAAGACTGGAGCTGGAAGAGGCTGCTGGGAATGATGATGGAGCTGGTGATGAGTCTGAGGATATAGAGGATGAAGAGTGAAGTTGTTTGTTGGTGGAAAGTGTATGTTTGGAGTCTGTCTGTTCTGAATTGTATGTCTATTTCTTTAATGTTTTGTTTGGCCCCAAAATTTATGTCTAACAAGGGGGAGAAATCTGTGTGTGTTGAACAATGATATTATGTCTGTCTGCTGAAATGGTATATTTTGGACCTATCAAAGTGTCACTGGGTGTAATGGGTACTTATCAAAGTACTTATCAAAGTCTGTTGGGCCAAGTCATGGCAGTGTACATCTCAGGTAACTACATGTTTGAGGGGGAGCAAATTCTTAGCTCTCACATGATCAAACAGAAAGGAACTCCGCTGCTCTCTGACAAAACCAGAAGAATATGTTAGCCAAAAATTAGCCAAAGGGGGAGTTTGTAGATGTTAGAAATTGGCAGAATTTTTGAAAAACAAAGTAAAAGTTATGAACTTAGTTCAGGACATCAGGATGTCACACCAGATGTTGTGACATCGCGAACCTGCTATCTGCCTTAAATGATACGCAACAGAAGTGCTTAAAATCAGGAGTAAATATCTGGAAGTAAACGTAAAGGGTGAGCACTCCAAGGCGCCTCTTTAGGAAGTTAAGTTGTCTGGTTCCAGTGTAAAGGAAACAAAAAACTAACTCACCTTGATTCAAGGAGATAACTGTGGGATTTAGAAATTACAAGTCTGGATAATTTGCAAAAAGCCCACAAACTCAACATCTATTTAAGAAACTGATACACTCAAGTAAATCCAACGATTTTAAGCAGAGTGTCAAGGGTGTTAGTGAAGCTAGTTACTTAAGCAGGTTTTATTTGTGTGTTATTCACTTTATAAGCTTTTAAGCAAAAAGTGAATTGTGTCTTGATTGAAACTGATAAGTAAGATCAAGCTGGTGTGTCTGAAGTGTGACTTCAAACTTATTAATCATTCTAAGTTAGAGATCACTGTGTGATTGAGGGGGAGTGAGTAGGTACTCATATCTAAGTAGAGTCTTAGATAGAAATTGCCTTGGGTAGATATTACGTGAAGGATTAAACTGATTGGTTTAACTCCCTAATTAATATTACTTATATTGAATTTCCTTCCTGGCTTGGTAGCCCCCAGATGTAAGTGTGGAGATACACTGAACTGGGTTAACAATTTCCTGTGTTAAATAATTTACTAGCTCATTAATTTATTGCTTAGGATATATGTGTCTAAACATCTGTTTCGACATCACATATCTGTTCCCAGAATTTCAAGAACATTGGAGAAATACCTGCAAAACAACAAACACGTTATATGCATGCAATGTAACTATTCACGTTTCCATGTTCAGGCATTAATATGCCCCAGTTCTGGTATTTTGACAGAAAATACTCCAGATGACTTCGTTGGAAACTAACTTTTCAAACTCTTTCCAGGAGTATTCAGATCCTGGTGTCTTAAGACCAACAACTTTGCTCATTCAGAAACGGTAACTGGAAAGTATCATTGTATAGCATGAACAAACTACCAACAACCAAAGTCATAGACATAAATAGAATTTCCTAAAGGGTTACAATTCAATACAAATGACAGAAAGATAAAGCAAGACTCCTACAACAAGTCTGTAGGTAGTCAACAATAAACTAAAACCTTAGGCTAAAAGGAAGATACAAGCTTCTCTTTTGCATTCACCACCTTCTTCCGGTTCTTCTTGACGCCTGCTCTCAGCTTAAGATCTGCAATCTCCTTCATTGCTTCCTTCAAGGCTAGTTGGCTCTGTTCCAATTGCTGAGTCTTTTCCCTTCGTATCTTGTGAACTTGTTCGACCTCTTCTTTCTTGAATGCCATCTGTGCTTCTAAGAACTCTTCCTTTTCTTTGTACTTCTTATTCTCCCGTTCTCTTTGGCCCTGTAACCAAGTAATGGATTGACGAGCTTCTCTGAGGGTCTTCACAATCTTCTTATGCTCCGCCTCTCTCTTCGACTCGGTTAAATCCAATCTCTAAAAATGAGCTTCTCTCCCAGCAAACTCCTTTTTTTTAGCTTCTAAGGTAGCCTGCATCTTCTATAGCTTTTCTTCTGCTTCTTGCTTAGCATGATTGGTACGGTGATACAAGTTAGCCATCTCAGAATTCTCTACCCGAACCTTGTGCAACTGAGCTTCCAACTTCTTGTAATCTTCAAGAGAAATAGTGGTTTGTACCGGTACCTCTTTTGGATATAGTGGAGCCTCGACCAAAAATGGCAGGAAGAAAGTATCAACCCTACCTTGTATCCAAGCAGCAAAAGAGGGATAAGTCTTAGGGTCCACCTTTCTGAATTCTTTCTTACCCTCTCTAACCTTTGTTTCCCAAGCTTGAGATACTTGAATAACCAACTGCTCATTATCTTCAGCCGAAAAATACAGAGTCTTAGCTATTTCTTCATTTTACGGAGGATCCTTCAGTGGATAACCAAATTTCTTTATGGATAGCCCAGGGTTATGACTTATCACTCCCTTCTTACTTAACAAAGGCACATATGGAAAATCACCACACCTTGTAATAAAATCCTTCCCTACTAAGTTTCTGCTACATCCCCAGGCTATGTCGTCAGATGTTAACCACATCAATCTTCTAGCCCACTTCCAATCTTGCTTAAGATCTTTGAATGGTCCCGACTTCGGAAGCTTCTTAGCAAACCACTCAGCAAACACTGGAGCACAACAATTTACATACCCCTTTCTCTTCTCATTTTTATGATGGACACCGAAGTAAAAGTCTCCCAACAACGTAGGCACCGGGTTCCCTTTAATGAACAGGGTGATAGCCTCCAAGCTTACCCATCCTTTCTCTCCTGGGAAAAGACTTATCCCATAGACCATTAATGGTAACAACACACTGAACTCTAACCATTTCCCTCCCAAAGCAAACGCATGGGCTTCAGTGATAAGAAAATCCAGATTAAATCCCTTCCCTTTACTGGCTTCTAACTCCATCTTCACTCTAAGCATACTCAAATGACAGGCACCTACAATGTCCTTGTACAGGGGACACTTCTCCGCAGCATAATAGGGAACACCATTCTTGATAGGAATCTTTAGGATGTCAGAAATCTCTTCCATAGTGGGAGCCAAGACGTAGTCAGCAAACACAAAAATTCTCAACAGAGGGTCATAAAACTGCAACAAAGAATGAAGACTATCTCTCTGACCGACAGTTGATTTGTTCATGTAACCCAAAATTTTCCCATACCAGCTTCTGAAATCATCTGAAATCTTGTCACTCATCAAGCCCACCAGTTTCTGAATCTCCTCAATTTCTGGTTGCGGGAAAGTGTAATGAGCATCCCTTTTTCTGGGTATCTCTTGGACTTCTATCATCTGGAGGAACAATGAATACCATATATGGGTACAAAAACTAAATGCTAACCTGAAATGGAAACACAAATAGTTAATGCGGGTATGATGCGATGCAAATTGCAATGCAGATATATGATCAACGACCGGGACTATCTGGATACGGAACACTGGACCCAAGTGACCAAGAACCAAGATCCTCTGAATAAAGCCCCATGAACAAGAATTCAGTCTCAGAAGCCCCAAAATCAGATATTAGACGACTTAAGAACTCCAAAATCCATGTAGCCTTATCAAATCATAGAACTGTACCAGTAATGAGGTATGATGAGGTCAATGGTTCCTTCAAACCTGTAAAACCCTCCCAACCTCATAGGTGTGCTCCGGGTCAAACATCACGGGCTCTCAAAGCCGAATAGCAATAATACGTTCACCATTTCCGAGAAATGGCTCATGACCAAATCAGGGAATCAGTTTGGCATTATGTACTACTCAGGGAGGTCTCAGCGTGAGTCCAGGAAAAACAAGCATCCTTTATAAGTTCCCAACTTCAAGCGCTGGAATCGAGAAACAATAGTACATTCATCCCAAAGGGTACAATACTATTGTCATACAACCAGATGCTTTAACTGAGTTCCTATAAAAGAACCAGGCCATCCTATGCGAGTTCCCAGTGGGCCCTCGGGTGCGAATGAGTTTGCCACAAAATGTGGTATGCCACTGTCACCACTGGAGAGGGATGTTTCCACAAAGGTCCTCAATGATCGGTCCCCAGATGCACATAACTATCGAGGTTGTGTATGACCCCAGAAAGATTTCGGAATCAATATATTTCCAAGACGGTCGCAAGTATGGGTGTGGAACTCACTACTACCAACATAGCAAGATGCCATGAAGCCAAAGTGACTGTCCACTCTAAGTCCTAGGGTGCAATCGAGCCCCGGTTACGAGCTCATCTCTCAGTAACAGTTCCCAATCCCACAGAAAAAAAGGAAACCAGCACAGCCAGACAGTCCAGTATAATATATATGATGCATGAAAATAAATACTGAAAACTGTAAATAAAGCTGTAAATAAAACAGTAAATAAAATAATTGTAAAATAATCACGCAATAGCAAACAATCAACACCCAACGAAACAGAAGCACGCAAGTGATAGGAGAGACTCTCAAGGGGGACCAGAGATACTCTGGTTAAGGATCCCCAGCAGAGTCTCCAGCTGTCGCTCCCTGGATTTCCATCCTGGTACAAATGCGAAAGTGGCGCGGAAAGAGGTAGAGTCGCCAGCCAGGAATTTTTATCCCGAAGGAACGAGAATGGTAATGCTGCATAAACCAGAAGAAAAGAAAAGGAAGGACACAGGTCCTACGAACCAAAGAGACTAGGTTCGGGAGTCGGTTACGACCTGGGAAGATATTAGCACCCCAGATCGTCCGCCGTACCCGACGGGATCCACGCTTGCAAAGAAACTGTTTCAAAGGGTGAAGAAATGAAAATGGCTGCAAAAGAAAAAGAAATGAACTAGATAAAAAGAAAATAAAGGGGGGAAAATGTAGGGAAAATAAAAGAGTGTGCTCGAACGGGCCCTACCCCGCTGCCTACTGTAACACGGTGGGAGAACTGACTTTAGTGAAATGTTGCGGATAGCAAGAGTCGCCACCGACTTTTATTTTATCCAAAGGAAAGGGCATAAAAGAACAGGAAAGACCTTAAAAGATTTTTGGGTTCGGGGGGTAGGTTATGTAAAGGGAAGATGTTAGCACCCTTTACATCCATGGTGATCCATGGGCTCTTAGTTACTTAGCTCACTTTAAAATGTTTTTGAGAAGTGTAGTGTGTGAATAAAATCTTCTTTAAGTACTTTATAATGATCCATGTACGGATATATATAAAGTCTTTGTTTTTGAAAATTTGTTTGAAAATGTGAAGTGTTTTGAAATATTTTGAAAAGGTGAGCAAGTACATAAGAGGAACCTACCCTAAGTTAAATCTTTTCTGTTCTTAAATATCCTTTAAGTGGTAAGACTATCCCTATTATTAAGGAATAGGTAGTCATTACCTTGGATGTGTGAGGGACAAGTGAAGGGACAGCTGATATTCAGGCAACTGTAAGGTGTATGAGCAATTCGAATGGACTTATCATCTTTATTCGAAAGGGACAAGATCATATTATGAAGGCAACCATGAAGGGACTTGATCTTTTTATCTGTTAAGGGACTAGATGATATGAGAGAAGGGACTTTGCTTTACACCTTACTTGACCTTTTGTTTAGGCAACATAAGAGGTATCCTTAAGAATGTGAGATGGCGATCCAGGATCGACTTACGTGTGTGCGTGTACAAGTTCATATATTTATCTTAAGATTAGTGATCTAAATTCAATTTTAAATACAAACATGTTTTACACTCCCTATTTTACTAACCATGACATTAAAAAATAAAAATTATTCTACAACTATTACATATTGGATACAATTACATTATAATTAAAATAATTAAAATAAGCAAATAACTAATTAAATGGATTAGTAATAATAAACAAAAATAAATAAATATAAGAGGGTTAGTAATAAAATAAATATGTATAAAATGGTTAGTATAACAATATAATATAGAAATAAATTAAAAGTGAACAAATAAATAAATATATTTTTTAATATTTTTTTAATAAAAGAAATAAATAATAAATATTATATACTAACAAAATATGATTAATAGTCTAATTATTTAATTTTATATACATATTATAAAAATATCTAATTATAATTAAATAAACATATACAAATAATAAATTATATTCATAAAATTAAATTAAATTTTTTTTAATTATTTAGAAAAATAAGTTAGGGTTAATTGATTAAATTATTTATATATACAACTACATATAATAACAATATAAACAAATTATAAAATAAATATACATAATTACAAACAAATAAATTAAGGTTTAAAAAATATTAGGGTTTTATTTAGGTTTAGAATTTAAATAAGATTTAAATTATTTACAACTTATATATAATAAAGATTAATAAAATTATTTAGAAAGAATAATCAATATTTATTTACAAAGATGTTTTTTAGAGAATAAAATGTTTGATTATAATTTACATAGGGAGAATATTTGAGTTTTTATTTTAAAAAAAAAAGTTTGAGTTAATATTAATAATATTAATTATATTAAAATATATTAAAAAGGTAAAAAAAAAGAAAAAAAAAACAAAATAACTTACCTGCTGGAGCCTGGGGTCGAACCCAGGACTCCTAGCCTCCCTCATATGCAAGCCAACCAACTGAGCTACGCATGCAACGTGTTTATAGGATAGTTCCTGATCATTATATAAAAACCCTGCAAAATAAAAGGAATTTTGAACAAAAAGAATAACCTGGGGATCGAACCCAGGTCGTTTGTCTCATACACATACGCGCTTACCACTACGCCACTTGCTTCCAACTGATATCAAACACAAAACATCAATTAAATAATAATACTAAATTTAAAAACTGAAATTCGCGCGCATGGCTTCTTCTTCTTCCTCTGAACCTGCGAATCTTGTTGCGAAGTTTGTCACGAATTTTCCTGCAAATCTCATAATATATAGAACCTACGAATTTCGAATATCAACAAAACAGTACAATTATAACAAATTGATTAGTGAAACATGATCCCTAAGATCTATACAACACAACCATGTTTCCATAATTCATTTATCTTTGATGAATCAAGAAACCCTAAAATGGCCGACGAACCTTAATCATGGTGATTCCTCAAACCTGTACCAAAAATCAAATTAAATGGCCCAGAAACAATCACGAGCTTGTCACAAACACAAAACCATAGTCAAATTCAATTTATATTGCATATATATATATATATGAGAACGAAAAATTCAAAAGAGGGTTGACAGTTTGATTCGGTTTGATCCATTCATGAGGTTTGGGATGCATATGAGTGTTGATACATGATCAGTGAAGTCCAAGGATCCTTCTTGTGTCCTTAAAATACCTTAAAAAGCTTTGTGATGAAGAATCCGAATTGAGAGTTTTTGATGGATTTTGAAAATTTGGAACTTGTTCTTGAGGCAGCAAATTCGTGTCTTGTGCTTGTGATGAGTTTGTGTACATATAGTGGATGAAATTAGGTCAAAAGAAGTGATTGTTCTTTGGACTTTTTGGATCAATGAGATTGAAAAAGATCATGCCTTAAAATTCAAATATTTTTTGATATAACATTGCTATTTTAAGACAATCACCATAATTTTCATATCAATCTGATCCAAGCAATATTTATGATTTTCTAGAAGCAATATCTCATCCAAATATTTGATTTATATATTTGATTTTGATTTAAAATGGTTTTAAATGAATAAAATCAAAATAAATAAAATCAAAATAATAAAAATCTGAATAAATGAGAATTGGGTCGTGCATGATGTCATGTTAAAGTTTGGATCACAAAATTGCAAGCCCATTTGGAGGAATTTGGTTTTAAGGCCCTATTTGCTTCATAAACCTCCCAAAAATTTCCCAACTTTGCAAGGACACAAATCCTTCAATTTTAATGCTATGAGGGTGTTCTTGGACATTTTGGAAATCTTAAAGAGTCCTCTAACTAACCCCATTGGTTTCATGTCCATATCTTTTACCATTCTCAAGTATTGCTCTTTTGAAGTTGATGACTTTTTGTTGACTTTTAAAAGGACCTATAATGTCTTAGCTCATACCTTCCAAATGAAGCATTTTTGGGCTTGGCTTGTGAGACACAAAGTTGTAGAGAATTAAATTTCCTTCAAAATTAGCTTTGGATGGGAAAAATTTGATGAAGCATGTGAAAGTTATGGCTGGTCAAAGTTCAGTTGACTTTTCCTGAGGAAACCCTAATTTAGAAACTCCTGATTCTTGATGATCTGAAATCTCCTTGATGAATCATGATCAACCCTTGATCAAATGATGAATTTTACTTCATATACTTGATGTTGGCAAAAAAATCATGAAGTTTGACTTTGGTTTGACCACAGTTGACCTCAGTTTGACTTTTTAACTACTTTGACTGATTTTGACCTATCTGATCATCTGACTGAGCAAACCTTTGAGAAAAGTCTTGAAATTTGTCATGGGGATTCTTAAACACATATAAGATGTTATGAATCTCACTTGAAGTCTTGGAAGTCCATTTAGCCTAATTAAAGTCAAAATCCTAGTTTAGGATGCATTGCTTAGGAGGATGCATTGTCTGAGGGAAATGTCAAATCTTCTGACTAATTGTGAACCTTGTGAACCTCATGAAATGTCTTGTGAACCTTGTGAACCTCATAAGATTTCTTGTGAACCTTGTGAACCTCATAAGATGTCTTGTGAATCTTGTGAACCTTGTGAGCTTCTTAGTACACAAAGTCTTGTCTTGTGAGGGCAAATTTTGGGGTGCAACAGCTGCCCCTGTTCAATTTTCTGATACCTGAGGGGTTAGATTGGTATATGTGCCATTCGTGACCTGGAAGGTTGAAGGGGATTGAACACAAAAGCCCAAAAATTTTCACTCACCGGTGCGTAGAGTAATACTGATGATTATCTCAAGATGCTTGAGTGGGCTTGAAGATGCCACTTGGAAGAACTGGAGATGGGCTTAGAGATGTCATCAGGATGACCTGGAGATGGGCTTAAAGATGCCATCTGAAATATTAGGATGTGATGATGTCTTTATGTTGATATTGGATATCAGTACTAGGTCTTTGTATAAGCCGTCTTTGAATCATTTATGCAACATGAGTTGAGTTGTTGAATGGACCAGTAGAAATAAATCTTGTGATGATTATCTCTTCTGGAAGTTTCCTAAAGAACATCAGGATTTGTTCTTAAGGGTCAAAAGAACGTCAGGATTAGTTCTTCTGAAAAAATCTTGAACAAGAGGCCAAAAGAGCGTTAGGATTTGCTCTTAAGGGTTAAAAGAACGTCAGGATTTGTTCTTCTGAAAAAGTCTTGAACAAGGGGCCAAAAGAGCGTCAGGATTTGCTCTTAAGGGTCGAAAGAACGTCAGGATTTGTTCTTCTGAAAAAGTCTTGAACAAGAGGACAAAAGAGCGTCATGATTTGCTCTTAAGGGTCAAAAGAACGTCAGGATTTGTTCTTCTGAAAAAGTCTTGAACAAGGGGCCAAAAGAGCGTCAGGATTTGATCTTAAGGGTCAAAAGAACGTCAGGATTTGTTCTTCTGAAAAAGTCTTGAACAAGAGGTCAAAAGAGCGTCAGGATTTGCTCTTAAGGGTCAAAAGAACGTCAGGATTTGTTCTTCTGAAAAAGTCTTGAACAAGAGGTCAAAAGAGCGTCAGGATTTGCTCTTCTGAAAAATGTCTTGAACCAGGGAATGGATCTTTTTACGGACCGTTTGCCTGATATTCGAGGACATCTTGAGTAGTGTATGGATCATTTCTGACCTGTTGTAAGTTTTTGATATTGTTTTACCTGCATATAACTATCCTGCAAGGGAAATATTAGTTTATGCACTATGTATGCATGCATAGTATGATGCACCTAAGTAAATGTATTATGTACTTATGGATATGTATATTATGGTATGATGTAGATGATGTATGTATGAACCATGCAGCCTGAAGTATCTAGATATCTTCGTATGTCAACTGCTGGCCAGGGAAAATAAATCCTGATTTGTTGCTGAAGAATATGAGGAACTCGTTCCCATCTCGTTTGATAATATAATGAAGAAATACGAGGAACTCGTTCCCATCTTGTTTGATAACATAGTATTCATAACCTCTCGTCTTTGTTCGGTAGTAAGGTATCCATAACCTCCCGTCTTCGTTCGGTAGTAAGGTATCCATAACCTCCCGTCTTCGTTCGTCGTACTCCTATCAAAGGAATGAATTCCCGACTATCTGTCTGAGGATAAAAGAGATGGATATAAATTCCAGGGGAGATGTGACTCGAAGTATTTATAAAGATGGATTTTGCCCTACTGGGGGATTTGTAGCTGTCTTGTGGGGATGAACCGGCGAAGCTTCGTTGAATTCCTTCCCTTGTTCGTCCTTAGTAAATACTATTACTGCGTTTTCATTCATTTCTGGTAAACATCAATCATATTAAAGCATTTTATGCATTTCTGGTAAACATCAATCATATTCAAAAGCATACATACATTCAAACACAACCAATGGACGTTTCGCTTATGTAAATAGGGTAAAAGTAAATCTGGATTCAAAGATGAAAATTTATTTATGTCACAAAATGACCTATATATAGGCAAGTTTGTACAAGGAGACAGAAATCCTAGTAAGAGGAATTTGTCATAAAAGTTTTACAAAACAAAGAAAATCAGCTATGTGGGAAATAATCCTATTGAGTTTCAATTCTACTATTGCCATTATCTTCAAGTATCTCATCTTCTGCTGTCGAGACGGAAACGATTGGATTGATCTTTATCTGTTCGAGCTTGAGTAAGTATCACAACTGGTTGTAGTTACATGGGTGATCCAAACGAGACATAGCCATACGCTTTAATCCCTAACTTTTGCCTGGATTGCCTTTTCAGGTTTTCAATCCACCAGGATACCCTTTTTTGCCCAAGCCGCCCTTTCAGGTTTTCGACTTGCCGGGTGTACATTTTTTTTATATATATCCCTAATTTTTGCCCGAACCCTTTTGGTTCGCCGGGATGCCCTTATTTTTGCCTAGGCCAGTCAACCTAGCGGGTCTCTTTTTATGCGTAGTATTTTTTAACTATGTCTGCGTTTACAGGCTGTGGGAAGTCTTCACCATCCATAGTAGTGAGTATCATGGCACCTCCGGAGAATACTGTTTTGACCACAAATGGCCCTTCATATGTAGGAGTCCACTTGCCCCTAGGATCACCCTGTGGTAATATGATACGCTTGATTACCAAGTCACCGGTCTGATATACCTTTGGCTTAACCTTCTTATTAAAAGCTTTGATCATTCGTTTCTGGTACATCTAGCCATGACAAACTGCTGCTAACCTTTTCTCATCAATCAAATTTATCTGGTCAAGTCGAGTCTGAATCCACTCATCTTCATCCAAGCCTGCATCCTTCATGATTCTTAAGGAGGGAATCTGAACTTCAATGGGCAGAACTGCTCCCATACCATATACTAAGGAGAATGGGGTTGCCCCTATTGAAGTACGTATGGTAGTACGATAACCATGAAGAGCAAATGGTAATATCTCATGCCAATCCTTATAAGTGATAGTCATCTTCTGTAGAATCTTCTTAATGTTCTTGTTAGCAGCTTCTACTGCCCCATTCATCTTCGGATGATAAGGAGAAGAGTTGTGATGCTTAATCTTGAACTGTGTGCAGAGATCAGTAATCATAGTGTTGTTCAAATTTGAGCCATTGTCAGTAATAATCCTTTCAGGGATGCCATACCTACATATGAGATTATTCTTAATGAATCGAGCCACAACATTCTTAGTAACAGATGCAAATGAAGCTGCCTCCACCCACTTTGTGAAGTAATCAATAGCAACTAGGATGAAACGATGCCCATTAGAAGCAGTAGGCTTGATCTCGCCAATCATATCAATACCCCACATGGCAAAAGGCCAAGGAGCAGTCAACACATTCAATGGTGATGGAGGTATATGTACTTTATCAGCATAAATTTGACACTTGTGACACGTTCTGGAATGTTGATAGCAGTCAGCTTCCATGGTAGACCAATAGTAACCTGCTCTCAATATCTTCTTTGCCATAGTGTGACCACTAGAATGAGTGCCAAAGATCCCATCATGCATATCTTCCATAATCTCAGTTGCTTCCTTCTTATCCACACAACGAAGCAAAGTTGAATCATGATTGCGCTTGTACAAAATTCCATTACTCAAGAAGAACTTAGCAGAAAACCTCCTCAGAAACTTCTTATCTTTAACAGATGCCCCTTCAGGGAATTCCTGAGCTTCAAGATATCTTTTCACTTCATAGAACCAAGGCTTCTCTTCTGCTTCTTCAGTGTCAATCTCATTGCAGTATGCAGGCTTCTCAAATCTATCAATAGTAATCTTGGGAGCTTCATCATCCCAGCTGATCTCAAACATGGATGCCATGGTGGCTAAGGCATCTGCCAATTGATTCTCTCTTCGTGGAATATGCCCAAAGGTAATCTCTTTAAAATGTGGGATCAAATACAAAACATGCTCTCTGTAAGGAATGAGATTATCATGCTTAGTATCCCAATCTCCTTTAATCTGACTTACTACCAGGGCTGAATCTCCATATACGTCTAGGAACTGAATCTTCATATCAGTGGCAACTTTGATACCCAGAATACATGCCTCATACTCAGCCATGTTATTGGTACAATAGAAACAAAGTCTGGCGGTAATCGGGGTATGACAACCTTTAGGGGAACTGATCACAACACCAACACCATTACCATGTGCATTTGAAGCTCCATCAAAAACCATAGTCCATCGGGATCCTTGTTCAGGTCCGTCATATTGTCCAGGTTCTTTGGTAATAATCATAATATCTTCATCAGGGAACTCAAAACTCATTGACTGATAATCATCCACTGCTTGATGAGCCAAATGATCAGCCACAACACTTCCTTTAATGGCCTTCTGAGTAGTATACTGTATATCATATTCTGTCAAGATCATTTGCCATCTTGCTATTCTTCCGGAGAGAGCAGGTTTCTTGAATATATACTTGATTGGATCCATTTTCGAAATCAATAAGGTAGTATGAGTCAACATATACTGTCTTAGTCGGCGAGCAGCCCATGCCAAAGCGTATCAAGTTTTCTCGAGCAGTGAGTATCTTGTTTCACAGTCGGTAAACTTTTTGCTAAGGTAGTATATTGCCTGCTCTTTTCGACCAGACTCGTCATGTTGCCCCAACACACACCCCATTGAGTTGTCTAACACTGTTAAGTACATAATCAAGGGTCTTCCATCAACTGGTGGCATCAATATGGGAGGTTCTAGAAGATATTTCTTGATTTCATCAAAGGCAGTCTGGCATTCATCATTCCATTCCATCACCTGATCTTTCTTCAACAACTTGAAGATTGGCTCACAGATGGCAGTTAATTGGGAAATAAATCTTGCAATGTAATTCAATCGTCCCAAGAAACCTCTTACTTCCTTCTCAGTACGGGGAGCTGGCATCTCTTGTATAGCTTTCACTTTAGTAGGGTCTACTTCAATACCTTTTCCACTGACAATGAAACCCAGGAGCTTACCAGATCTAACTCCAAAAGTACACTTGTTTGGGTTCAATCTCAACTTGTATTTCTTCAACCTTTCAAACAACTTATGCAGATGATCAAGATGTTGTTCTTCATTTTGGGACCTGGCTATCATATCATCCACATATACCTCTATCTCATGATGAATTATATCATGAAACAAAGCCACCATAGTACGCTGATATGTTGCCCCTGCATTCTTCAAACCAAATGGCATCACTTTATAACAAAAAGTACCCCACTGTGTAACAAATGTAGTCTTCTCCATATCTTCAGGAGCCATCTTGATTTGATTGTAACCAGAGAAACCATCCATGAAAGAGAATACTTTATGATGAGCAGTGTTGTCTACCAGAACATCAATATGAGGAAGTGGAAAGTCATCTTTGGGGCTGGCCTTGTTCAAATCCCTGTAGTCTACACACATACGTACCTTACCATCTTTCTTAGGTACTGGTACCACATTTGCAACCCACTGAGGATAAGAAGTCACAGCTAAGAACCCTGCATCAAATTGTTTCATTACCTCTGCTTTAATCTTCTCTGACATTTCAGGACGCATGCGACGAACCTTCTGCTTCTTTGGACGAAAATCTTCTTTTATCGGTAATCGGTGAACCACAATGTCTGTATCCAACCCTGGCATATCTTCATAAGACCAAGCAAAGATCTCCACATAGTCATGTAACATCTGAATCAGCCTGCTCTTGACACTATCCTCTAATTCAGCCCCTATCTTGACCTCTTTCCTGTTTTCTTCAGTTCCCAAATTCACAATTTCGACTGGCTCTTCATGTGGCTGTATAGCTTTCTCTTCTTGTTGTAACAACCTAGCAAGCTCTACAGGTACTTCACAATCGTCCTCATTTCCATCTTCAGCTTGATAGATCGGATTCTCGAAATTATAATTGGCAATAGTAGAACTGTTATCAACAGGATCCAGAGTGGATGAGGATCTGCATTTTAGTGATGTGGGTGTGTGTAAGAACACATAGCTGATAAAACAAAAATAAAAGAAAAGAAAGACAAGGAACACAGTATTTACGAAAATGAAACGTCCACTGATTTTTATTGAATGAAGTATGCAAATGAAATGACATCCCGTAACAAGCACACCATTGTGCCCCGGGTAAGGCACAAGGCTTAAGAGTTTAATTGTTCAAAAATTACAAACTTTAAAAGTAACAACACAATAATAGTATTTATTCCTGACTAAAGGAGATAGGAATAACATCTTCAGCCTTCCAATTATTGAGCCCAGCACCCACAGTAGGAAAAATCCAAGCATCCAAGTTGTAGCCTTCATCATAGTCACCCACAACATTGATCTGATTCTTCATAATCCCCTGATTGGTGATACGAACAACACAAGCACGACGAACAGCCTTCTGGGACTCTGCGGTGAAACCCAAACCAAATTTGTCAGACTTGTAAGGAATGTCAGGAAGCTGACCCCAAATAGTACAACCACCTTCATCCACCACAGCTCTAGCATCCTCGAGGGAGGCCATTGTAGGAGGTACTCTGGTGACCACATGAACTTTCTTGACAACAGGAGGAGCTTCATAATTATTAACAACCCAAGGAACCACTTCGAATGTCTGGCACGGAGTTTCAACATATTCACCTTCCACTTCAAGATATTTAAAGGTGTTCACATGGCTAACTATATATCCTTCCTCTCTGTAAACAGTGACAACCTTTCCTTCTACTGGATATCTCAGCTTCTGATGTAAGGTGGAGGTTACAGCACCTGCCTCATGGATCCAAGGGCGCCCAAGTAAACAAGAATACGAAGGACGAATATCCATTACATAAAAAGTAGCATTGAAGACTTGAGAACCTACTTTTATTGGGAGATCAATTTCTCCATGCACCACTCTTCTCGAGCCATCAAAAGCCTTCACCACTATATTACTGGGCTTCAACACAGCATCTTCAGGACTAAGCTTATTCAGAACTTCTTTGGGCAACACATTCAACGAAGAACCATTGTCTATTAACACATGTGACAGGTTAGTGCCCCTACATTCAATGGAGATATGTAGAGCCCTGTTATGATCCCTCTTAGCAGGAGTTAAATCAGCATCGGAGAAACCTAACCCATTATCATAGGTCAAGTGTGCAACACAATTTTCAAACTGGTCTACAGAAATCTCATTTGGTAGGTGAGCAATCTTCAAAAATTTAATCAGGGCCTTGGCATGAGCCTCAGAACACAACAACAAAGACAACATAGAAATCTTGGAGGGAGTATGCCCCAATTGATAAACAATGTCATAATCACTCTTGCGAATGATCTTCAATACTTCTTCCATCTGCTTAGCAAGATCATCAGCAGCTGGCACATCAGTTTGCACAGGTTCAATAACAGGACCTTTGCCCCGAGCATCAGCAGTGGAGGTAGTAGCTGGAGTAAATGTATTCTTAGAGGTAACTAGAGGAGAGAAAACTCTTCCACTTCGTGTGATCTTACTTGATCCAGCAATATTGTCAACATCAAGGTTTTCATCAGCAACAGGTGGCTCAGCCAAGGGTTCCTGCTTAACACCATGAATATAAACATCGGAGCCATAATGCTAAGGCACAACTTTATCAGAAGTATATGGAATAGGACCAAGAGTGGTAATGATCATAGGAGCCACTCTAGCTTCAGCAACAATCTTCACAGGGCCTTCAACAGTAATTTTAATTGGACCCTTACGAGTGATTTTTATAGGTCCCTTGGAAGTAATCCTTACCGGCACTTTATCAACCATATCCACCTCTTCAAACTTCGCACCTTTAGTTATATATTCAACCATGCTCTCCACAGAAGGTGGGGTCCTCTCAAACACTATGGTGTAATTATTCATGAGGCGTTGAATTCCGTCCTTCAACCTCCAGCAGCTATCCGGCTTATAGGCACAATATAAACAATCTTCACGACAACCTGGAAAGAACCCAGCTTGTACTAACTTCTTCTTAATAACAGATAATGGTGTAGTCACGTCTGCAACTGAGGAAATACGTGAAACTTCATCAATGGCATTGACAGTTTTTTCATGATTTGGAATGGGAGCAGTAATCACATTTGGAGTACCCGGAGGGTCAAACTCAATCTCTCCAGCATCAATCATATCTTGAATCTTGTTTTTCAATATCCAGCAACTATTGGTATCATGTCCCTGACAATTTGAATGATATGCACATCGTGCATTGGGATTGTACCTGGGAGAGGTAACATTGGGATTCTGAGGAGGGTCCCTCAAAGTGATAAGTTCACCCTTCAACAAGTGTTGCAAGGCTTGGGCCAGTGACATGTTGAGCTTAGTGAACTGTCTTCTAGGCCTTTGCTGATTTCCTTGTGGTGGCTCTGGTGTTGCAAGAGTAGGGTTGGAGATATGAACCGCACTCACAGATTGGTGCCTCCTATTACGATCAGGTTGACCATAAACAACATTTGACTCTTTCTTCCCACTAGGGGGCTTCTTTGTAGTACTGGATGAAGAAGCACCCACTTGGATCTTGCCACTCCTTATACCACTTTCTACGCGCTCTCCTGTCATTATCAACTCAGTGAAGCCAGATGATGAGCTTCCAATAAGATGATTGTAAAAAGGACCATTCAGCGTACACATGAACATATCCACTAACTCTCTGTCAGTTAGAGGAGGTTGCACTCTTCCAGCCAAATCTCTCCACTTTTGGGCATACTCCTTGAAGTTTTCTTTAGCACCCATAGACATGCTCTGTAGTTGCATGCGAGTAGGGGCTAGATCAACATTGTATTGATACTGCTTGTAAAAGGCTTCAACAAGATCATTCCAATCACAAATGTTAACACTCTCCAACTGATAGTACCATTCCAATTGAGCTCCAGATAATCTCTCTTGGAAGAAATGGATCCCCAACTTCTTATCAGCAGTATGGGGTTGGATTCTCCGGACATAAGACCTCAGATGCAGCTTGGGACAAGAGACACCATCATAAACTACGAAAGTAGGAACCTTGAAACCAATGGGTATGACTACCCCAGATATCAAACTCAGGTCTTCAAAATCCAGCCCAGAAGATTTTTGCAATTCCATAGCATCCATTCTATCCACCAGCATCTTGAACTTATCTTCATTAGGCTCATGATAGTAGTTAGCTTCAGAATCAGAGTCTCCCATTGTATTATGGAGACTGCCTCCCTCTTTCTCAGACTCTTCAGACTCATAATCTTCAACCTGTTCCTTGGTCTTGACAGGACCTCTGAACCTTCTTCCCATATTGATCAGACCTCCTGACCTTCTAGTCTTCTTAGTCTTCTTGGCCAGCAGTGTCTTCAATTCATCCTGCCCCTTGGACAAGTTCAGGATCAGCTCTTGGAACTGTGCATTTTGTGCCTGGAGATCTTTAATTGTTTGTTCAAGAGCCATTGCTGAAATAAACAGCGAGAAGATAAGAAACCTGTGCATAAGAAACCTGTGATGCAATGATATGATGTATAAATGCGTATGCAATGTTTTCAAGGCCCGCCGGATTTAAATTTCCTTAAACAATCAAGAAAGTAAACTTTTATTAGTAATAAATTTGTTTTCCCTTTGGGCTTACAATAAGAATGAAATGAAATAAACACAAAAGATGGGGTTTTAAGTCTCCCATGGACGTTTCCTCTTTGTGTTGAGGTATGAGTTGAGATTCCGCTCCTCGTGAAGTTGCTTCGTTAGCCCCAGGATTCTTTCTTGACTTGCTTTGTAATAAGCCTCAAAAGTATCCCTTTTCTCCTTCAACTGGATCCAGGACCTCTGTAAGTCTTCCATGTCAGTGGGCATGTCTGGGTGAAGGATGGTATAAGAGGTATCTCCTTCAGCAACAGGCTCCATAGTAACTGGCAGGATGGCAGGATATGGCATCATAAGAGTCTGAGCACGAGATCACACCCATTTGAGATAAGCTTCCATAGGAATAGTGTACTTAGGCTCCAGAGTCTTGCTGTCAACCTTGTTCACTTTTCCCCATGCTCGTATGAACCTTTGACGGTAACCTTGCAGATCGTTGTCGTAGTCAAACACAATACCCTGAATCAATATGTCATGAGGACCATCACTTCGGGCATAACCAAATTGTCGTAGAGCTAAGGAAGGATTGTAAGTAATGCCTCCTCTTATGCCTAGAAGTGGCACATTAGGAAACTCCCCACAACGGTCAATGATAGTAAGACTCTCCATGGATCGAGAGCACCAATGAATATCTGAATGAGAGAGTGACATAATCCTCTTGGACCACCTGAACCCTTGTTCGTTCTTCATCACTGATCGAGGAAGGTGAGAAATAAACCACCTAGATAGAAAAGGTATGCAGCAAATCAGAGTTCCTCGTGCCTTCGTAGTACGAGTATGAAGAGAATGCAGAATGTCCCCAAGTAATGTAGGCACTGGATTGTGACTCATAAATATGTTGATGGCGTGAACGTCTATGAACTGATCTGGATTGGGGAACAACACTAAGCCATAAATCAACAAGGCTAAGATCTCCTCAAAAGCATCATAGCTCATAGCCTTCAAGAACACTTGAGCCTTTTCTATCAACACCTTAGCAAGAATACCCTTAACTCCGCTTCTCGTTTCTAGAACAATGTCTGACTTCTTTAGATGTAGAGCTGCAGCAATAACCTCTGGTTTAAGTTCTTTTTCCAAACCTGTAAAGGGTCTTTGATCAAGAACAGGTATACCTAGAAGTTTAGAGAACTCTTCCATTGTAGGAACCAGCTGATAGTCGGGGAATGTGAAGCAATGGTGCTTAGGATCAAAGAACTGAAACAGAACACTCATCATGTCTTCATTGAATCATGAAGTGACTAGATCCAGTAGGTGACCATGTCTCTTGATGAACTGGGAGTTTTCAGAAACTTGAGAAACCAACTCCTTAAGCTTAGGAGGTATTCTTACAAAGTTGATCCTGATAGTGTTTCTATGAGCAGAAGCCATGACCTGCAACAAAGAACAAAGATAAATCCTTTGGTCCTTGAAATGGTTAGTGAAAATGCTATGCTTATGATGCATGATGATGCTATGATGTTATGCTCAATCACAAACATGTGACACACACAAACAAGTCACACAATAGCCCTAGATTTAAGGCTTGCAGGAGGTTTAAAGGTAAGTACCCTCCCCTGAAGTTTAGTTGATTCATCCTGTCCTATAAAGTAACCAGGTTCTAAGGGATCTCAATATCATTGATCCTTCACAAGGGTGGTTGTTCAGTAGGCAACTTATTTGCCAACCAAAACCCTCCAAGTTTAGAATCTCAATGAGCGTAGTATCGAGTATCAACCAACTTCAGTCTGCACCAAAGCCGGTTATCTCACTACTTTTCTAAAGGCTAAGATGGGATAACTAGGGTTCTAAAAGTTAGTTAGTGCATTGACAACATATGGCAGCCTCATATTATCCTCAACTTGACTTAAGGAACATAAGCACCAACCAAGAAGTCACACTAACTATGGCCACCAGATCAACCATATCGGTATACGCCGTACAGTTTCCTTGGTCTATTGCCATTTACCTAAGGTACACTAGATCCGGGTTAGGATCTTTCACACATAAGAGCACCCAACAGATAATATAAAGCAAACAAAGCAAACAATTTAAGTGATCTAATTCCTAAGGGTACCTCTCTTTTATTAAATCCCCAGCAGAGTCGCCAGTTCTGTAACACGGTGGGAGAACTGACTTTAGTGAAATGTTGCGGATAGCAAGAGTCGCCACCGACTTTTATTTTATCCAAAGGAAAGGGCATAAAAGAACAGGAAAGACCTTAAAAGATTTTTGGGTTCGGGGGGTAGGTTATGTAAAGGGAAGGTGTTAGCACCCTTTACATCCATGGTTATCCATGGGCTCTTAGTTACTTAGCTCACTTTAAAATGTTTTTGAGAAGTATAGTGTGTGAATAAAATCTTCTTTAAGTACTTTATAATGATCCATGTACGGATATATATAAAGTCTTTGTTTTTGAAAATTTGTTAGAAAATGTGAAGTGTTTTGAAATATTTTGAAAAGGTGAGCAAGTACATAAGAGGAACCTACCCTAAGTTAAATCTTTTCTGTTCTTAAATATCCTTTAAGTGGTAAGACTATCCCTATTATTAAGGAATAGGTAGTCATTACCTTGGATGTGTGAGGGACAAGTGAAGGGACAACTGATATTCAGGCAACTGTAAGGTGTATGAGCAATTCAAAGGGACTTATCATCTTTATTCGAAAGGGACAAGATCATATTATGAAGGCAACCATGAAGGGACTTGATCTTTTTATCTGTTAAGGGACTAGATGATATGAGAGAAGGGACTTTGCTTTACACCTTACTTGACCTTTTGTTTAGGAACATAAGAGGTATCCTTAAGAATGTGAGATGGCGATCCAGGATCGACTTACGCGTGTGCGTGTACAAGTTCATATATTTATCTTAAGATTAGTGATCTAAATTCAATTTTAAATACAAACATGTTTTACACTCCCTATTTTACTAACCATGACATTAAAAAATAAAAATTATTCTACAACTATTACACATTGGATACAATTACATTATAATTAAAATAATTAAAATAAGCAAATAACTAATTAAATGGATTAGTAATAATAAACAAAAATAAATAAATATAAGAGGGTTAGTAATAAAATAAATATGTATAAAATGGTTAGTATAACAATATAATATAGAAATAAATTAAAAGTGAACAAATAAATAAATATATTTTTTAATATTTTTTTAATAAAAGAAATAAATAATAAATATTATATACTTACAAAATATGATTAATAGTCTAATTATTTAATTTTATATACATATTATAAAAGTATCTAATTATAATTAAATAAACATATACAAATAATAAATTGTATTCATAAAATAAAATAATTTTTTTTTAATTATTTAGAAAAATAAGTTAGGGTTAATTGATTAAATTATTTATATATACAACTACATATAGTAACAATATAAACAAATTATAAAATAAATATACATAATTACAAACAAATAAATTAAGGTTTATAATATAATTAGGGTTTAAAAAATATTAGGGTTTTATTTAGGTTTAGAATTTAAATAAGATTTAAATTATTTACAACTTATATATAATAAAGATTAATAAAATTATTTAGAAAGAATAATCAATATTTATTTACAAAGATGTTTTTTAAAGAATAAAATTTTTGATTATAATTTACATAGGGAGAATATTTGAGTTTTTATTTTAAAAAAAAAAAAAGTTTGATTTAATATTAATAATATTAATTATATTAAAATATATTAAAAAGGTAAAAAAAAAAAGAAAAAAAAACAAAATAACTTACCTGCTGGAGCCTGGGGTCGAACCCAGGACTCCTAGCCTCCCTCATATGCAAGCCAACCAACTGAGCTACGCATGCAACGTGTTTATAGGATAGTTCCTGATCATTATATAAAAACCCTGCAAAATAAAAGGAATTTTGAACAAAAAGAATAACCTGGGGATCGAACCCAGGTCGTTTGCCTCATACACATACGCGCTTACCACTACGCCACTTGCTTCCAACTGATATCAAACACAAAACATCAATTAAATAATAATACTAAATTTAAAAACTGAAATTCGCGCGCATGGCTTCTTCTTCTTCATCTGAACCTGCGAATCTTGTTGCGAAGTTTGTCACGAATTTTCCTGCGAATCTCATAATATATAGAACCTACGAATTTCGAATATCAACAAAACAGTACAATTATTACAAATTGATTAGTGAAACATGATCCTCAAGATCCATACAACACAACCATGTTTCCATAATTCATTTATCTTTGATGAATAAAAAAAAACCTAAAATGGCCGACGAACCCTAATCATGGTGATTCCTCAAACCTGTACCAAAAATCAAATTAAATGGCCCAGAAACAATCACAAGCTTGTCACAAACACAAAACCATAGTCAAATTCAATTTATATTGCATATATATATGAGAACGAAATATTCAAAAGAGGGTTGAAAGTTTGATTCGGTTTGATCCATTCATGAGGTTTGGGATGCATATGAGTGTTGATACTTGATCAGTGAAGTCCAAGGATCCTTCTTGTGTCCTTAAAATACCTTAAAAAGCTTTGTGATGAAGAATCTGAATTGAGAGTTTTTGATGGATTTTGAAATTTTGGAACTTGTTCTTGAGGCAGCAAATTCATGTCTTGTGCTTGTGATGAGTTGTGTACATATAGTGGATGAAATTAGGTCAAGAGAAGTGATTGTTCTTTGGACTTTTTGGATCAATGAGATTGAAAAAGATCAAGCCTTAAAATTCAAATATTTTTTGATATAACATTGCTATTTTAAGACAATCACCATAATTTTCATATCAATCTGATCCAAGCAATATTTATGATTTTCTAGAAGCAATATCTCATCCAAATATTTGATTTATATATTTTATTTTGATTTAAAATGGTTTTAAATGAATAAAATCAAAATAAATAAAATAAAAATAATAAAAATCTGAATAAATGAGAATTGGGTCGTGCATGATGTCATGTTAAAGTTTGGATCACAAAATTGCAAGTCCATTTGGAGGAATTTGGTTTTAAGGCCCTATTTGCTTCATAAACCTCCCAAAAATTTCCCAACTTTGCAAGGGCACAAATCCTTCAATTTTAATGCTATGAGGGTGTTCTTGGACATTTTGGAAAGCTTAAAGAGTCCTCTAACTAACCCCATTGGTTTCATGTCCATATCTTTTACCATTCTCAAGTATTGCTCTTTTGAAGTTGTTGACTTTTAAAAGGACCTATAATTTCTTAGCTCATACCTTCCAAATGAAGCATTTTTGGGCTTGGCTTGTGAGACACAAAGTTGTAGAGAATTCAATTTCCTTCAAAATGAGCTTTGGATGGGAAAAATTTGATGAAGCATGTGAAAGTTATGGCTGGTCAAAGTTCAGTTGACTTTTCCTAAGGAAACCCTAATTTAGAAACTCCTGATTCTTGATGATCTGAAATCTCCTTGATGAATCATGATCAACCCTTGATCAAATGATGAATTTTACTTCATATACTTGATGTTGGCAAAAAATCATGAAGTTTGACTTTGGTTTGACCACAGTTGACCTCAGTTTGACTTTTTAACTACTTTGACTGATTTTGACCTATCTGATCATCTGACTGAGCAAACCTTTGAGAAAAGTCTTGAAACTTGTCATGGGGATTCTTAAACACATATAAGATGTTATGAAGCTCACTTGAATTCTTGGAAGTCCATTTAGCCTGATTAAAGTCAAAACCCTAGTTTAGGATGCATTGCTTAGGATGATGCATTGTCTGAGGGAAATGTCAAATCTTCTGACTAATTGTGAACCTTGTGAACCTCATGAAATGTCTTGTGAAACTTGTGAACCTCATAAGATTTCTTGTGAACCTTGTGAACCTCATAAGATGTCTTGTGAATCTTGTGAACCTTGTGAGCTTCTTAGTACACAAAGTCTTGTCTTGTGAGGGTAAAATTTTGGGGTGCAACACCTACGTACCTCATATGGACATGAGGATCAGAGTCACCGTAGTTCCCCTAAATAGGGGTGGAAAAGATTGCTTGTGAATTAAGGCTTGAACTGCATATGTCAGTGCTCAGGTGTTACAGGCTCGGACGACGAGTGCGTAACCGTCTTGCAAAATGACAAGTAGGAACAAGTTCGCGTACGGAGCAAAGGAGATGAGAAAAGAATTCACGAAGGAAAGACGCTTATTGCTTGTTTGTGTTTTTTAGAGTTTTTATTTGGTGTGGCACAAGGGAATGAACTCAAGCTCTTTTCCATGTAATGTGTACTTGTTACTACATTCCAAGATGGAATAATAGAACAAGCACACCAAGTAAGAGAATTTATCCAAGACTTGTTTCCAAGGGCAAGGGCCTAAATTCATCGACTTGTTGAATTTATTAGATGTTTTATTGATTAAAAATGAAGAAGTATTTTTTAATGTTTTTCTTGATGAAGATGACCTCATGATCCGACTTGTGCATCATTCTAGACAAATGCACTATTCCAAGATGGAATGAATACATATGCCCCATGGAAATAAGCCTATTACACAAGAGGTCACTTCTTTCTTTATTAATGTTTTTTAGATTTTGTTTTGAGATGAGAAGAGAAAGAACCAAAGGAGCAAAAAAGCAAAAGTCTAAAATGGGGAAAGACTAAACCTAAAGTTATCATGCAAAAGTAGTCCTAAGGTTACTGAGGTTTGAACTCTATCCTAAGAGAAAAGAAGAACCAAAGAGGAGCAAAAGAAAAGAGGAGAAGAGAGCTAGCAAGCAACTTACTCCTCTAAAGGAGATAAGTTGCTCCTAAGGGGGAAGAAAAGAGTTGCCTCACATGATGACATAAGGCACATCAAACCACAAAGAGAAAGCAACTTAAAAAGAAAATATGAAGAGTTGAAATGTGGATAAACATTCACACTTCTCTTACAATGAACCCCTGCAAGTGTTAGCAAAATCCAGCACATTTTCATCAACAAAACTCATGGAAATGGCATGCTCAAAGCTCACATCAACAAAGATCATACAACATGCCAAAATTGCGCATACAACCATTTACGTGTCGAGAACATGAAGCAATGCATCAACCAGCAAGTAAATCACCCTAAACAATCATATTCAATGATCATATAATGATCCATGGAAATTAAAACAAGTAAGGGGATCAAACAAGCTCAAAACAGCTCAAATATGGCATTCTGCATCAGTCTTAACCGGTTAACCAAACCGTTAACCGGTTAACCAGTCCAAACCTGTAGCAAAATACGCAAAAAAACAGGTGCGTTAACCGGTTAACCATAGCGTTAACCGCTTAACACTGTCAAAACAACAACAATTTCCTGCAGAAAATCAGCTCAAATTGAACTTATTCAAATAATTCCACACCAGACCAGAAATCAATTAAGCATGAAATAAATGGATCAATTCACATTAATTGACATCATTATGCTCATGAACATTAGCACACGGATCCGGTTACAAATCAACCAATCAATTCAAGCAACACAAGCAAATACACAAGCACATGGTGGATCTAAAGCACAAGCATCCAAATAAGCTAAAACAGAGCTAGATCTGAATTAAACCAACCTACAAAGATGAGGTATGCTTTGGTAATTGTTGTTTGAGCTGGTAATGAGAAATCTCGCGGAAAACTTTGAAGATCCGGTGCTAATCCTCACACTCCATGCAAAATAAATGCAAGAAAAGGGTCTTGATGCAGAATTTTGGCTCCAAAAGCACTTCTAATCTCCAAACCAGATCTGAATCACCAATTAAACCAGCAAAATGATGCAAAGGAGCTATGGATGGAGGTTTAGTTCTAAGATCTACACACCTTAATGCAAGGTTATGTGATCTTCAAAGAGGAACTCTTAGTGAATTTGGAAAATTAGGAGAGAAAATGAGAGAATGGTGAGAGAGGAGAGTGAAAATTCAGAATGAAGAGTGAAAAAATGAGCAAGCCCCCTCTTGGTTTGGAGGGAAATGGATTAAATATGGTTTAGGTTTGGAGCCCAAAATTTAGGCTTGGGATCCAAAAAAATATGGTTTGGGAAAGTGATTAGGATTTAGCAATGGAATTAGGCTTGGATTAATGATCTAGATCCTTCTCCATAATTCAAATGAATAAAAATTGGAAAATTGGAAAATTGGAGCCAAAACACATGCTGAATTGTTGCTGGAATTCAAAATTCGCAGTCGTTAACCGGTTAACCAAAGCGTTAACCGGTTAACGCCAGTGAATTTTTAATTTTCCCTCCTTTTGGTGGGAAACCTCAGGAATAACCCGACGCCAACCGTTCTGATCCGATTTTGATCCTCAATCCCTTTTAGGGCTTTGATCATGATACAAAGTTGGCATAAAAGATCCTGTGAGCTTCTTGCCGGGTCACCATGCTCTTTATTTTGACTTGTAACACTTCAAATTTCCCAGATGGTTGATCATATGCCTTATTCTAGAACATGTGAGTGTTATGCTTCATTTTTTCTATGCAAAATGTTAAGGATATGACATGCTTATGATGATTATGATATGATAATGATGTTAAACAGAAGAGGGCAAATTTGGGGTGTTACACCAGGTATTCTGACAATACACTCCATTTGATTGCTTTTTGCGAAGTGTACTGGATATCAAATTCTGTTAGAATCATCTTCCATCGGGCTACCCTTCCTGTTAAAGTCGGCTTCTCGAAGATATACTTTACAGGATCCATCTTGGAAATTAAGAAAGTGGTGTGAGTCAGCATGTACTGTCTTAGTTGACAAGCAGCCCATGCCAAAGCGCATCAAGTTTTCTCGAGTAGTGAGTAGCGTGTCTCACAATCAGTAAACGTTTTGCTAAGGTAATAGATGGCATGCTCTTTTCGACCAGACTCGTCTTGCTGACCCATCACACATCCCATTGATCCTTCGAGTACGGTGAGTTACATGATTAAGGGTCTCCCTGGCACTGGAGGCATGAGAATCAGAGGTTCTAGCAAGTACTCCTTGATTCGGTCGAAGGCCTGTTGGCAGTCGTCATTCTATTTGATAGCCTGATTCTTCCTCAGAAGCTTGAAAATAGGCTCACACGTGGCTGTTAGGTGCGAGATAAACCGTGCAATGTAGTTTAATCTCCCTAAGAAACCTCGTACTTGCTTCTCAGTTTTTGGTTCAGGCATCTCCTGGATGGATTTTACTTTGGCCGGGTCAACCTCAATTCCCCGCTTACTAACAATGAAACCCAGTAGCTTGTCGGACCATACCCCAAAGGTGCATTTGTTCGGATTCAACCTCAGTCTGAATTTCCACAGCCTGTCAAACAACTTGACTAAATTGACCAGATGCTCTTCTTCTGTTTGGGACTTTGCTATCATATCATCAACATAAACCTCAATCTCGTGATGAATCATGTCATGAAATAAAGTCAGCATCGCACGTTGGTAAGTGGATCCATCATTCTTAAGACCAAATGACATGACTTTATAACAGAAGGTGCCCCAAGGCGTAATGAAAGTAGTCTTTTCCACATCATCATGAGACATTTTAATCTGGTTGTAACCTGAAAACCCGTCCATGAAAGAGAATACAGAAAACTGAGCAGTGTTGTCAACTAGCACATCTATGTGAGGCAGAGGGAAATCATCTTTAGG
The DNA here is from genome assembly GCA_963966055.1 of Lathyrus aphaca. Taxonomy (NCBI): domain Eukaryota; kingdom Viridiplantae; phylum Streptophyta; class Magnoliopsida; order Fabales; family Fabaceae; genus Lathyrus; species Lathyrus aphaca. Next base: position 74,030,299 of record OZ014523.1, read on the forward strand.
GCTGGCCTGATTCAAGTCCCTATAGTCTACATTCATTCTGACTTTACCGTCTTTTTTAGGGACTGGTACAATATTGGCAACCCATGGAGGGTAACTGGTCACTGCTAAGAATCCAGCATTAAATTGTTTTTGTACTTCCTCTTTAATTTTGATTGCCATATCAGGGCGTGTGCGTCTCAACTTTTGCTTCACTGGCGGGCAGTCTTCTCTCAAAGGCAGCTTGTGCACCACGATATCTGTTCTAAACCAGGCATGTCTTGATAATACCAGGCGAAGACATCAATATATTCTCGAAGCATGGAAATTAGACGAGTCTTGATAGATTCTTATAACGCAGCCCCGGCCTTTACTTCTCTTTAGTCTTCTTTGGTACCCAGGTTTATCACTTCAATAGCCTCTTCATGGGGATGAATCATCTTCTCCTCTTGTTTAAGCAATCTGGCTAACTCTTCGGTAAGTTCACAATCTTCTTCACCTTCCTCATCGGCTTGGTAAATTGGATTTTCAAAGTCATACTTAGCCATAGCAGGGTCATCATTGATGAGACCCGGTAAAGAGCACCTGTATGAATGATGATTCATGCAAGGCTTTAGAAAGAGTTTGAGAAATGAAAACATTGCCACTTTAAAACTTTTCTTTCTTTTTAAAACAAAGACAAAAAAGAAAGACAAGGAACAACATGGATGAATGCAAAACGTTCGCTTTATTAATGATTATAGTATTGTGTCATGAACAATGGAACCCTTACAATGAGCGGCTATGCCCCGAGCAAGGCATATCGTTTGAATACAGGAAAGACAAAAACAAAAACCATTACTCTTTAAAGGAATTGACAGATATGAGCCTTTCATACGACCAATTGTTGAGTTGCGTCCCTGAAGCACAAGGTCTGATCCACTCGTCAAAGTCACACACTATCAATTATGTCATCTTGCACTGCACTGATACTCCCATAATCAACCCATCCAGCACTTGTGAAGGTAATCGGGCCTTTTCGACCTCTGGCGCTCTGTTCAGATGATGACTGCCCAGGATGGTAGCCAACACAAAATATGTCCTTCTTTTCTGATACTTCCATGGGCTTGCCCCAACTTTCTCGTATTCCTGACTCCACCACTTTTAGGGCTTGTTTGTAAGAAGCTATAAAGACTCCTTTCTTTGAATCTTCGGAAGAAGCTGCTGATGAAGATGCCAATTCAGTCTTAAGAGGCTCGAAAGCTTGACACGGAGTCTCAACAATTTCACCGTCCATCTCTACATATTTAAATGAGGCCAGATGACTAATGAATATATCCTTCTCTCCACAGACCGTTACAATTTGCCCTTCCCAGATGAATTTCAATTTCTGATGAAGCATAGACGACATTTCCCCTGCCGAATGGATCCAGGGCCTCCCTAGTAAACTGTTGTACGTAGGCTGGATGTCCATTACAAAGAATGTAGTATTGAAGACTTTTGGCCCTACCTTGATTGGAAAGTCCACTTCTCCAAACATTAATCTTCTTGAACCGTCAAAGGCTCGAACCACCAAGTCGCTGGGCTTCAGAATAACTCCATTGTAATCCAGTTTCATTAACGCTTTCTTGGGCAGTACATTCAGTGATGACCCTGTGTCCACCAACACATGGGATAACACTGCACCTTTACACTCCAAATAAATATGCAATTCCCTATTGTGGGAGTGACCCTCAGATGTTAGGTGCATATTAGTAAATCCCAGTCCATGAATGGCGTTCACACTGGACACCATAGTCTCTAATTGGTTCATTGAGATATCCTGAGGTACACAGGCTTTGTTCAGGATGTTTAAGAGAGCTTTTCTATGAGATTCAGAACACATTAACAGAGACAAGATGGAAATCTTTGATGGAGTATGTTGCAAATGGTCTACGAGTTTATAATCGCTCTTCTTGATGATTTTTAGAAACTCTTCTGCTTCTTTGTCAAATGTAATGTCAGGGTCAACCACGGGCGTGGGCTCATTAGTAGTTACTGGTTGCTTTCCCCTAGCCTTAGCTTGGGCCTCAGCAGTATCTCTAGGTGGCACTACACTGTTTATCAGTGTCTCAGGCGCAAACAATCTTCCACTCCTAGTAAAATCCCATACCCCAATGTTCTCTACCTGAGCTGGAGATATATTAGGTGTGGCCAAGTCTTGCTTCTGGCCATTGCAATACACTTCACCTCCATAATGCCATGGGATGGCCTTATCACTTTGGTACATCACAGGCCCTGCGGTAGTAATAGTTATTGGTGCCACCCTGGCTTGAGGAGGAGCCTGTGCTGGATTATAGAAAATGGTCTCCATCGAAACCTCTTTATCTTTTGCAACTCTATCAAACTGCAGGATCCCTTCATCAATCATGCTTTGTACCCCTTTTCTCAATTGCTCACAACCATCAGGAGCCTTGGTGCAATCTGGACAATCATTCTTACAACCCATAAAGATACCCTTCTGGGCCAAACAAGCTTTGACAGTACTTAATGGAGTTTGCAGGTTATTGACATCATGCACCAAATTCAAATTCTCTCTGTCATCAATTGACCTAATTGTACCTCCATGAGGAGGCATGATGTTTTGTATCATATTCGAAGTGGGAGCGAAGTTAATCACTTTGGAATCTATTAAATCCTGAACAACATGCTTCAGGGCTTTACAGTTTTCTGTAGTGTGACCTGGGGCTCTGGAATGGAATTCGCACCGGGCGTTTGTATCATAACCTTCAAGGATTTTTCCCGGTCTCAGAGGTTGTAAAGTTCTAAGCTAGACCATTTGGAGCTGGAGAAGATTCTGCAAGAGCTATGAGTAAGACAAGGGTGGAGTTTCAAGATGCCTTTCTCTAGCCTTTTGAGAATAATAGGGACGAGGAGCCCTCTGTTGTTGATAACCCTGTTGGCGCTACTGTTGCGATTGTTGAACCTGTTGTTGATTAGACGGGGCTGAAATGGTAACAGGAGCCACTTGCTGATAAACACCTCTATTGCCTATGCTTCTCTGTGCATACACAGCTCCAGTTTCTCCTTCCTCCCTTTTCACAAAAGGTTTCTTGATACCGGAAGCTGAAGCACCACCATTATGGATCTTTCCCTGTTTAATCCAGCTCTCTATCCTCTCATCAGTTAAGATAATGTCTGAAAAACCACTCGAGGAACACCCAACCAACCTTTCCATGAAGTGCCCTGGTAGAGTGTCCATGAAAAGGTCCACCATTTCTCTTTCTAGCAAAGGTGGTTGTACCTTGGCGGCCACCTCACGCCATCTCTGGGCATAATCTTTAAAGCTTTCTGAATTCTTCTGCACCAAACTCTGGATCTGAGTGCGGCTAGGCGCCATATCAATGTTTTACTGATATTGTTTAAGAAAAGATTCCCTAGCTCTTTCCAGTTTCAAACAAAGTTCCTCTCCAACTTCATATACCATTCCAATGAGCCTCTAGAGAGACTGTCCTGGAAATAGTACATCTAGAGTTTCTCGTCCCTAGTATGAGCAGCGATCTTTCAGTAAAAAGCCTGAAGATGTGTTTTGGGGCAGGTGTTGCCATTGTACTTATCAAAAGTTGGTGGCCTGAATTTGGGAGGAATGACCACTCTGGGGACCAAGCCCATATCATATACATTTATCCCAAGAGTGTCTCTACACTCAAGGGCCTTAACCTTTTCAGCTAGCAACAAAAATTCTTGAAAATTTCCTTCCATGCAAAATCCCATATCATTATTAACAGGAGGGAATTGATCCTCTTGTCGGTCTTCCACAAGAATTAGAGTTGGTGTGCTAGTCTCTGGAACTGGAGGTCCACCTCCTCCATTGTTGTTATTGGGGGGATTCCCTTGAGCATCTGGAGTGACCACATGAGGGCCAGTTTTAGGAGGAGTAAGCCTATGCATGGCGTTACTCAGATCCTGCTGTCCTTGGGCCATACCCAGTATCATAACCATAAATTCCCCCATCCGGGTGTGGAATTCATTGAGTTCTGTCTGTACAGCGTCCATGATAGTTCTTTGGTTATTGCGGGTTACATACCGATGAAGAATATTTTGTCTGAGGTGACAAGTCTTGGCAGCTCTCGTAATCTTTACCAGAAGAATAGATAAGTTAAGTAACCTGGAGAAACCTACAAAAGAAATAAAAATGCAAATGATATGTATGCAATGATGTGTTCCTCTTATCCTCAAGGTTTTGTCTTACTTTTCCCATTCCGGTATTAAGAAAATAGCTTCTAAAAGAAGACCTTGTATGACATTCAGATGTGAAGTGGCAGTATTTAATATCTCGTGTCCGTGCAAAAGGTAACAACCAGAGACTTAAGGTAAATCAAAAGAAAACTGGAATAGCAAATTCCCCTTAGGGTGCAAGTTCATACATCAAAGAGAGAAAGTACATATACAAGAGAGGAATCCCACAGCAGGCCTGTGGGTAATCCAAATCATATGAATACAAGACTAAAGCCTAGGAAGATCTACATCCTGCAACCTCCAGCTAAGGCATTTAACACCTTAAAGCAACTGGGCTATGTCTGGATGGTCTGGTTCCTGTACGAGCTTTTGAATCAGGTGGTCCCTAAGGTCAAAAGAGGCATGCAGCTCCTCAATTTGTAGTAGGAACACCTTCTCACTCTCTCTACTTGCACTTGACTTAGTCTTGGTCTTCTTGACATCAGCTCTCAGCTTCAACTCCTCAATCTCTTTCTGAGCATCCTCCACTTCCTGTTGACTCTCTGTTATATCTTGAAGATGACTATTCTCTTAGTGGCGGGCCTTTTGAAGGAGCTCTCCTTTTTCAGCTAAAGAATCTTGAAGACCTTTGATCTCTAACTTGTATTTCGCTTCTAACTCTTTCTTCTTCGTCAAGTTGTCTTCCCATTTCTCTTGCCACAAGGTTATAGTTTCATTAGCTTCATTCAACTCTTTCTTATCTTTTCGGAGCTGGCTCGCCTTGTGAGTTTCAGCTAATCCTCTTTTCTTGAAATAGAGTTCTCTCTCCTGGAAGTCCTATTGCTTGAGCTTGACCATCTCTTCAGCCTGGTGATCCCTCTCTTCTAACTTCTGGTTTTGAATCTTCAACTTCTGGCATGCGTTATTGGCTTCTTAATTCTCCATCCTGAGTTGCTTAACCAAGGCCTCCAATTTCTGATACTCCTGAAGAGGGACTGAAGTTATAGAGACTACTTCCTTGAGGTAGAGAGGTGGTTCCTTGGAGAATGGGAGCAACAAAGTCTCTACACGATCTTCCAAAGTAGAGACTTTTGGATCTACTCTCCCAAAGTCCTTCTTTCCCTTCATCATTCTAACCTCCCAATCTTGGGATGCTAGTATGCTCCCCTTCAAATTACCTTCTGCTGGAAAGTATAGTGACTCATTTATCTCTTCAATCAATGGTAAATATCTCAAAGGATAACCAAACTGTTTTCTGGACAAGGCAGGATTGTAACTGATTCCACCTTTCCTTCCTATTGAGGGTACATTTGGGAAGCTACCACAACTAACTATGATTTCTTTGCCTACAAGATCCCTGTTGTATCCCCAAGAAATGTCATCTGAGGTTAAGCCCATCAATCTTTTGGACCACTTCCAAGATTGTTTCAAGTCTTGGAAAGGTCCTGATTTTGGGAGTTGCCTTACAAACCAGTCAGCAAACAAGGGAGCACAACAGTTCACATGTCCCTTTCTCTTTTCATTCCTGTAATGAATCCCATAGTAGAAGTCACCCAACAATGTAGGCACTAGGTTTATTTTGACAAAGATGGTGATAGCCTCCATGCTGATTAATCCTTTATCTCCTGGGAATAAGCTTATCTCATACACTACCATAGCTAGTAATGCTCTAAAATCTGCCCATTTGTTTCCTGATGCCATAACATAAGCCTCTGTGATGAGAAACTCCAAAGAAATCCCCTTACCCTGACTGGCTTCTAGCCCCATCTTGAATCTGATTATACTCAAGCGGCAAGAAGCAGTAATGTCTTCATAAGTAGGGCTCCTCTCTAAAGCATAATAAGGCATACCTTCTCTAATGGGGATATTCAAGATACTGGAGACCTCTTCCAATGTAGGTGCCAAAATGTAATCTGGGAAAACAAAGACTTATAGCCGTGGATCATAGAATTTCAACAAGGAATGCAAGTTATCCCTCTAATCAACTGTTGGATTATTCACATTATCCAGAATCTTTCCATACTCTCTTTTGAAGTCATCTAGAACTTTGTCACTCATCAAGCTGATCAACTTCTGAATACCCTCTGTCTCTGGTTGTGGGAAATTATAGTGAACATTCTTTTCCTTAGAGTCTCCATCTTGAAGCAGCAATGTGACCGGGAATCAGAAGTAATATGAACCCTAAGAATAAAAAGAACACATATGATTAATGATGTCATGATGCTTATGCAAGGCAAGACATGTGATCAATGATGTGTCTGTGTGGTGTCAATCATATAATCAAGTGCTTATGCATGGTCACAACATCACCACAAACATCTCTCTGATCAGAGGTTCAAATCTCAGAATCAATGTGTAACAGAACAGATCACAATACTGAATCATACTGGTATAGTGGGTGAGAAGATAAGTTCTCGCAGGAAAGTCGTTTATTGTTTGTTATTTGCGTTTTTAAGAGTTTTGTATGAATTTGGCACAAGGAAGTGAATTCAAACTATTTTCCATGGAATGTGTACTTGCTACTACATTCCAAGATGGAATATTAGAACAAACACACCAAGCAAGGAGAACTTATCCAAGACTTGTTCCCAATGATTAGGGTCTAAGTTCACTAGCTTGTTGAACTTATTACATGTTTTTATAGCTTGTGAAAAAGTATCTTTTAGATTTTCTTTGTGAAAATAATCACTTGATCAGACTTGTACATCATGCTAGACAAGTCCACACTATTCCAAGATGGAACGAATAAAAGTGCCCCATGGAATAAGGCTATACACAAGAGATTCATTCTTCGACTTGCATTTTAAAATATCTCTGCATAAGTAAAACTGTCGAACAGTCTTTTAGTCAAAAATTCACTTTAAACCTTGGATCCAAAGCAAAATTTCCTTGATCTTAGTTACTGTGGCAACGCTACAACTTTTAATAACGTGTAATTATATGGCACATATTATCATTTAAAGGCTATACCTACAACGCGCCTTTTAAGGTTCTATTCCCAAGGAAGAATCACGTGCTCTTTAGTTTCCTTTTGACTGGCCAATCACCATATGCAAATTACCTCTATAAATACCTCTCCACTGAATCCATCTTCTTCACAAAACACCAAACATGAGCAGTTCTATGAAGAAAGTGGGTGATGCTGAGCCAACCAAGCAAGCAAAGACCTCTGAAAAGAAGAATGATGCCTCTTCTAGCACTCCTATTGGGGTGACTACTCGCTCCAAAGCTAAAGAGGTTAAGTCACAAGCTCCCAAGAAGGAACCTCCAAAAGGTCAAGATCTAGATGATGAAGCTGATAAAGACTACATCACTTTTCTCAACTCCATTGACTGAAAAGATTATGAGTAGTGTAGTTTTTTCTTTTCTAGTTAATGAACCATGTTTTATTTTGGATTTATACATTTGTAGGCCATTTGTGGCCCCATTTTGAGCCTGGTTTGAATCAATGTTTAATGAAATTTTATGCTTTTATTTGAATCTCTTGAAGCATTGGCTTATATTTATCTAAATATTTCCCATTTACTTTCAAGATCCTTGCATCAGCTTCAATCTCATGTATCTCATAAGCATAGTTACTAAATATCTTAGCAGCCTAAAAGGGACTCTCCCATTTGGGTGACCATTTCCCTAAAGATCTGTTTTTTCGAACTATAGGCAAGATTACCTTCCATACTAATTCACCAATTGAAAAAGTTTTTAACTTAACCTTCTTGATATAGGATTTTTCTACTCTTCTCTTCTGCCTCTCTAATAATTCTAAGGCACAAAGTCTTTCTACGTCTAAATCCACCAACTCATCTAGCATCATATTCCAATAAACCTCAGATGGAATCTCATGATTCCATTGAATTCTTGTGGACTAAAGATAGGTTTCAAGAGGCAACACTGCATCATGCCCATAAGTAAGTCGAAACGGAGTAGCATTGGTTACTTCTTTAGGTGAAGTTCGACATGCCAAAGGATTTGGTCTAATGTCTTGTTCCAATTTCTTGGCTTCTTACCCACATGTTTCTTAATCAAACCAATGAATATTTTATTTGCTGCTTCGACCTCGCCATTAGCCTGGGCATAGTAAGGCGTAGAAGTCAAAAGTTTAAAACCCATTTCTTTGGTGAATTCTTGCATCTTTTGACCAGTAAACACAGATCCTTAGTCAATAGTAACTATTTTTGGGATCCCATATCTATAGATGATATGCTTCTGAATAAATTCAATCACATCTTCTTGATCAATATTTGGAAATGGAATAGCTTTAACCCATTTAGAAAAATAGTCAATCCCTACCAAAATGTATTTATGGTTCTTTGAAGATGTTTGTCGAATTCCTCCAATTAGGTCCAAAGCCCACCTCTAAAGGGACAATGTTTCACTATGGAATGCAATTCACTTGTAGGAACATGTTAAATGTCAGCATACACTTGGCATTCTTGACATTCTTTAGCAAATTCAATGCAGTCTTTCAACATAGTAGGCCAATACATACCATGTCGAAATAACCATTTCATATTATGGCCTACTTTGTATGCTCCATATGCCCCACTATAGATAGTTAAGAGAGCTAAATATGCCTCAGCTTCACTAAGGCATTTAAGAAATACTCCTTCAGGAGTCTTTTTAAATAATTCATTCCCCATGTTAACATAGCTTAAAGCTTAGTATTTGATCTTCCTTTCTGTCAAAGGTGTTGGATTCTCTAAGTAGTCCACTATGGGATTTCTCCAATCCTTGTCACTTATGCTATCGATTACCAATATTGCAAAGCATTCTTGATCAGCATATCCAAGCTTAGTCTCCTCTAAATTTGATGGGGCCAACCCTACTGACACAACTTTCCCTCTGACCTCAATTGCATCTTGTAATTTTTCTTTTGAAATTTTATACCCTGAAGCAATTTGGGCCAAGTCATTTGAAACTTGATTCTCTAGTCTAGGAATATGCCGAAAGGTAAATGCTTTGAATTTTTTAAGCAGTCTATTTACCACTACAAAATACATAATTAAATTTTATTTTACGAATTTGTACTCTTTGGTGACTTGTTTTATTACCAACTCTGAATCTCCCATTATTTCGACATGAGTTTCCCCCAATTCCAACAATACTTCAAGTCCAACTATCAGAGTCTCATATTCAGCTTCGTTGTTAGAACAACGGCCATCAATTTTATGCTTAAGTATTGTTGGAATTTTATTAGGAGAAATAACAAGTACCCCTATTCCAGTCCCATCTTTATGACTAGACCCGTCGAAGTACAACTTTCAGGGCTCAATCTCTAGATAATTAAAAGGACTTTCATTTATACAGTGGTCGACTATAAAGTCTGCAACCACTTACCCTTTGATAGTTTTTAAGGGTTTATAAGTTAATGGGTATCTAGTTAATGCTAGTGCCCATTTTCCAATTCGACTATGCAAAATAGGTTTGGACAACATATGTTTTATAAAATCAAAGCGAGAAGAAACATAAACATCAACTGGTTTAATATATTGCTTTATTTTGGTACAAGAATAATACAATCATATGTATAGTTTCTCTATCATGTTATACCTAGTTTTTGCATCATTTAAGACTCTACTAAGGTAATAAATGGCTCTTTCGATGTCATTATCATCCTCTTGGGCTAACATACTCCCTAAAGTTCTATCTGAAGCAGCAATGTACAATCTCATACTTTTCTTCCTACAAGGTGGAGAAAGAATTGGAGGATGACTCAAGTATTCCTTGATCTTGTCGAAGGCTTCTTGTTGAGCTTGCCCCCATTCAAATCCTTATTTTCCCATTCGCAACAAAGGTGAGAAAGCTTGCGTCTTGCCGCTTAGGTTTGATATAAACCTCCTCAAGAAGTTTATTTTGCCTAACAATGATTACAAATCCTTCTTGGTCGAATGCGCTTTATCTTCCATGATAGATTTGGTCTTATTTTGATTGATTTCGATCCCTTTCTTATGGACTATAAATCCCAAAAATTCCTCTTCTTGTACACAAAAATCACACTTTAAAGGATTCATTTTAAGACCACCCTTTCTCATTCTTTCAAAAGAACATCAATGATGATTGACATGATCTATTCCTGAAATAGACTTTACAACAATGCCATCAATATAAATTTGCATAAACGTATATATTAAATCATGAAAAATTGAATTTGTTGCTCTTTGGTAAGTTTCACCTGCATTTTTTAAACCAAAAGGCATTACTACCCATTCATAGGTGCCCAAAGCCCATGGGCATCGAAAAGCAGTTTTAGAGACATCTTCCTCAACAATGAATATCTGGTTATATCCAGAGTATTCATCCAGCATACTTAGATACTCATGTTCTGCAGCAGAATCAATTAACATTTTTTCCAGAGGCATTGAATACTCATCTTTAGGGGTTGCTGAATTCAGATATCTAAAATCTAAGCAAACCCTTAGAGAGTCATTCTTTTTAATAACTGGTACAATATTTGCTAACCATTCGACATACCTAGTTGTACGGATGAACTCGCATCGAAGCAACCTTTCAATTTCCTCTTTAATTTTGGTGAGGATTGTTGGGGTGAACTGTCTTGGATTTTGTTTGACTGGTTTCTTCCCAGGCTTGATTGGTAGCATATGTTCGATAAGCTCTCTCTTCAAACCAGGCCTTTCATCATAGTCCCAAGCAAAGCAATCCTTGAATTCCTTCAGCAATTGGACCACTTCAACCTTCAGTTCTGGGTTGAGATTGGCACTAATATAGGTAGACCTTTTCATATCCCTTTCACCTAGGTTAATTTCTTCTAAAGGATCTTGAGCCAGCATTTTGATACTTTTTGACAAAGGGTCCTTTTCAAATATCAAAGGCTCATTATCATATATTGCATCAAGCCTTTGGTATGAATCTTCTTGAGCCTTATCAAGAGGCTCTGGGTCGAAATCCTTCACTTGACTTTCTTCAGTAAACTCTGTAATGGCCTCAACAACCATATGATTTCCTATGGCCTCCAAAGCCGTTTGTATTCTAGTTTCAACCATGTAGGCCAAAATTCTTCTCAGTGTGTTGAGGTCAGTCATTATTACTGTCATCACTTCCCCATCCTGTGGGGTGAATCACAGGCTCCCCAAAGTAAGGTGGGTAACTACCTGTTTTTTCTATAACCTCCCTATCCCAATGGAAACCTTCGATAGGATGGAGGTGTATTGAGCATAATGCATGATCATATGGAGTGAACTCAAATTCTACTGGTGTGTATGGGCCAATATGCGCTAAGTTCTTGTCGAACTCAATGCCTTCAACGTGGTTAACTGGAACCTTGAAGTAACCTTGGTCAGCTTCAAAATTCTCTACAATGCTATCTGGCCTCCAAATGGTAACCTTTTGATGCATTGAGGATGACATTGCACATATGCCATGTATCCACTCCCTTCCTAATAGAAGATTATAGTTGGCCTTACATTCGACAACCATAAATAGAGTGGGCCTGGTGACCATTCTGACGGTCAAATCAACTTGTAGGACTCCTATCGTAGGCCCAGTCTTGCCCTCATAATTGGACAAGACCAAGTTATGAGGCTTAAGGTCTGTGCCAAACCTGCCAATTTTGGCTAGCAAGAAGTGTAGCATCAAACTCACTGTTGCGCCACAATCAACCAGAATTTTGTTGATAGCCACATTCTCCACTTTCCCAGTGATGTATAGGGGCTTTATATGCCCCCTCATGGCCTCAGTGGGTCTCTCAAAGAAATCATTTTGTTCTTCGATGCACCCATTATTCATTACATAGTAGCACACTAGTTGATGTGTAGCCATTTCTGCCTCAGTATTGGCATTCAAGTTCTCCATTTCACTAATTCTATCATATTCTCTAGGCATTATTGAGACGATATTTACTATGATGTCTAGAGAAGCTTCAAACTCGCAGTCAAAGTTGTCTGTCATATCTTCATCTTTGACTGCTTTTAGCTCAACCTTTATCTCAACTTTAATTTCAGCCATTTTTTTCCTGGATGAAATTAACTTGTGCCCCTCAGGCACCTTGTTTGTTATTTTTGCCTTATGTTTGTTTCCCCCTCACAAAGCATATTTGTGATTGATTCAGCAAGATCACCTTTAGAGGCTTCTCTTTGAGACTTCCTTCTGCGTTGTTCTCTGCGCCATTGTGACCTAGACATAAGGTTTTTTCCCTTATAATTTTCGGACACGTACACATCTTTATTAGATGTCCTGAACTCCTTCCTATATTCCATTGAAGGACCTCTTTCGACACCAAACTTCTTCCATTTCGGGCTTCCCCTTTTTCCTGACTCATCAGGCTTGACCCACTTGTCATTTGGGACTTCGCCACTTGGTTTGAATGTGGTTTTCTTGACTTGAGGTGTTGGGGCTTGCCATCATGTTGATAAGGATTCGCTCGCCTGGGGTCTAAGAGGTTTGGCTTTTGAGAAGACTTCACCTTCTGCCATTCATTGAACTTCCTCACTTGTTGAAGGCTTTTAGCAGCTTCTTTGTCGAAGATTTAACTACATCTTGGACAAAGCATCACTTATGACTTCTTACCTTGGAATCTATGTAAGAAGTCAACCATTGTTTCATCCTCTTTAGGATAAGCCTTTTTGTAGTGGTACTTTTGACGTGTGGAGTCATCCACCTCCATTACCTAGTCATCCCTAACTTCGACCATATTGATGTTGACTTCATCCCTCAATTCCATTTTGGATAAGTTCAAGTCAAGGACATCAACATCCTCGTCCATCTTAGTGAAACTATCAGCAGTTTCCTTAGTAAACAATTGGAAATTCGACTCTTCGACCTCCACGTGTGGGATGATGGTAACTCCTACATTAAATCTTTCGGCATCAGGTGATGTCTTAAAGAAACCCTCAGTTGCCATGCACACTAAGTGTTCCCATTGTTGGCTGCTCAGATCTTTAACACCCTTGACCAACACAGTATAATTGGTGAAGCCTTCAATGACTTCAATCTTCACAGGATTTCCCATGGTTTCGACTGAATCAAGGTTGTTGTTGCCATCAGCGAATTGTTCAGCAACTTCGACCCATTTCACTTCAAAGGGCTCAGAGTAATTGGCCTCAACAACTTGAAGAGGATCAGTGTCAATCTTCACTTGTGCCTTGGGCTTATCCCCAAACTTGAGTCTTCCTTCTTGGATAGCATTCTGCACATAATCCCTGAAAAGAAAACATTGAGAAGTCTTATGACCCAAGAAATTATGGTATTTTCAAAAACCTATTTTCTTTCTTTGATCTAAAGGTGGTATTTAGCGCCCGAGGGAACAAGTATTTGTCCATCCTTAACTAATAAATACAAATTTTTCTCACATTTAGTGACGTCGAAAGTATATGTTTTCTTTGGAAACCTGTCATCATTTTCAATTTTGTCAGGATTCTTTCCATTTGAAGGGACTAAAAGTTTACAAGAATAAGAAGGACCTTGCTTCAATTCAGTTAGGTCTATCTCGTTATCATCAAGGGGTAGGGTTTCGTCATAGACGTTTTCGACCCCATCCGGATATTCAACGTAAGTTATTTTCTTATATTTGTTGGCCCTGGATTTTTTGTCCTTCATACATTCAAGCTATCGAACTCCATCTGCTAATTGGGCTATGTCTCTCAAGTATTGGGTATCTAGCTTCTTCTTGATAGAATAGTCTAGGCCACCAGCGGCCATTTCGACTAGTTCACGCTCAGGTACCTGAGTAAAACACTTGGCCTTGAGCAGTCGAAATCTGTTCAAGTAGTCATCAATTGACTCATTAAACTTTCATTTAACACTAGCCAATTCTTTCAGACTGATATTGGTCTGACCCATGTAAAATTGTTCATGGAATAAACGCTCCAACTGAGTCCAATTACAAATCGAACCAGATGGTAATATAGTAAACCAAGTTAAAGCGTTTTTGGTGAGAGAACTAGGGAAATATTTAATCCTCATACTTTCGTCATTATCAATTTCATCAACCTCTATTAAGTATCATGCCACATCTTCGACTGTAGATTCAGTCGTATCTCCTGAGAACTTGGTGAACTTTGGAACCTTCATCCTGGGAGGTAACTCTGACTGAAGTATATAATCCAATATTGGTGAAGTGAAGTTTGGCCTAGAAACACCTGTATTTATCCCACTTTGAGCCATTATTCGTCCGAAAATGGCTGCTAAGTTGTTCTATGCTGCCAAGTTATTCTGTCGAACTTGTTGAATCACATGGTCAACATCATGATGCCTATTTACCACCATTACTCTTGGCTCATCCTCTGTTGGAATTTTCCTAGGATTTATAATGGCTTCGACTTGTAATGGTTCGACCATTACCTGATTCCCTTGATTTTCTGGCTGCACAACATCTCCTACATTCACCACTTGATTTGGAAGTCGAACTGGTGCTGGGACTCCCATAAATTATGTTATGCGCACCATCTGAGAAACCATTTGTTGGTTTGTCTGAGTTGTATCCTGAATCAAAGGCTGAAAAATATCTCCTATGGTTTGAGATAAAGTATGAACCTTTTGCATTTTTCTCTCACCCATCTGTTGTCTTAAATATGTTGCAGACTCGTTTGTTAGAGCATGACTCTGAGTCGAATGTCCCTACCCAACGCTTCGATTATTCCTTCCCATATTTATTCCAGGTCCAGATTCCTGTAAAGGTGAAGGAACCACATTCTTGGAAAAAACTAGAGGTGCATTCCTTAGGCCCATCATCATTGTTGTTGGCATACCATAGGGTGGATTTTTAGGCATAGGCTGAGAAAATCCTGGAGGGATGATAGCTCTAAATGCAGATGTATTTGGTGGCGGGGTTTGATGGTTTGGTCCAACATACTCCAACACTGGTTGATTATAATATCTAGTATATGTTTCTTCTGGCCTTGTCATCGAAGGAATTAGTTCTGACACCACACTCAATGTTGTTGACACCCCTTTCGAAGGGGTGGAGACTGTAATGGCTTCACTTCTTGGCACATCTTGTGGATCCACACTATGAGCATTTGAACTGCTCAATTGAGGATTCCTCCCAATTGTAATGGGATCTGAATCATTTTGATTTCCTTGGCTAGACGCCATCTTCCTTGTATTTATTTTCCTTGGTATATAATGATATGTACTGGCTACTTTCCCACTTCTCAAATGCATGCAACAAAATAAACCGTTATTTCGACCAATACGCCATGTAAGAAAAGAAGTTACAAAACAAAGAAGTTATAAAAGAGAAGTTATAAAACTTCTAAAAATTAATTAGCACTATCCCACTAGGTGAACCAATTTGTTTACCCCCAAAATTAATAAACAACCGTTGGTCCTCTAAGGATACTAAAAACACCCTTAGTTACTCACAGGATCGACCAGATTGATCCTAGGACATGTTCTAATCATTTGTTAATTGTGATGTTTTTGGGGAAAAAAGGTCATGAATCCTTCGACAAGATTCAGAAAATGATAGAAACAAGAAAATGAAGTAAAAGAAAGAACTTTCACAGTTAATGAAAAGATAAATGCCAAGGCATGAATGTTAAAAATGCAGGAAAGATAAAGGAAAGGACGAATGCAAGGCAAGAAAGCTTAAAGGACTAGGAATGTAAAGAAAGACAGTAAATTGCTTGAAAAAGTAAATGAGATGGGGATAAGTGCAAATTGTAGCTATTTTTGTATATAAGTTTTGTTGCACTTTGTATGTAAATGTGTATACTTAGTGTATAATCATTTTTTTGTGTATTTGTGTATCATTTGATAGTTTTTTACTCATTTTGTAGGTATTGAGGTGTATTTGGAGCATGAGCAATAAAGTGTCGAAGACACGGCTTCAAACACCCGATTTTGAGCAAGGCATCAACGAATAAGGATCAAAATGAGGATTATAAAAACCACCAATTTGGTTGATTTTTATTCATTGTTAGATAGGAAATTGAATAAGCTTTCCAACGCTTGGAACCGGGCGCAATTCGGAGTTACAGTTCAAAAGTTATGGCCAAAACTTGTGTTGTCTTTTTTCATGACAGCAGGTAGCTCACTAAGCAAGAAGGAACTTGCTTAGCGAGAATTTTAAGCATTTAAACACTCATTTTGGGCCCACTTAGTGACCAGAGCTCGCTATGTGAGGTCTCAGACTTTGACAGTCCATAAATAAGTGGAAAAAAAATAGAGTTTTTAGGGATGGTTTGGGTATTGTTTGCTCCCACTCCATGAAACTTCATTTCTTCATAGATTTAGCTTAGAAAACATCAATGGAGCTTGCAATCGGATGATCTGGAGTCGAATCTCTCGTCGATTGGTGTTGACAAACCAAGAAATGTTTGGTTCTTCTTCTTCTCTTCTCTTTGTAATCTCTATTTATGGGTTTTGTATGTGTATTTACTTTGATCTTATGTATATTTTTTGATCATGGTGTTATATTAAACTTGTTTACAAATCTTTATCGATGTTGTCCTTGATTTTTGCTTTATGCATGGGGTTTGGGTTGTGTTAGAGATAAACATCACAAATGTTGATTGGGGATGATTATCTGTTAGTTTCTGGATGCTAGAGATAGATTTAGAGCTAACAATATTTATGAGTGTCAGATCTTAATGCTTCCGTGTTAGTTGTATCGGGCGCGAGAGTGTCGATGTGAGTGATATGGATGTCTTCTGTAACTTGAGTCGGGTGCGAGAGTGGCGACGAGAGTAATACGGATGTTCTCTCAACTAAGTGTGTCAGAAATGGACACTGTTGTGAGCGATGCCAGGTGATATTGATGAGTATTGTATGTTGAGTATAACTGATCAATAAGTTTAAGTTTGTGACGAGTAGATTATATGCATGCCTGATAAGCTTCTTCTCTATGAAAGATGAATTATTTTCATGTTAATATTTACTTTTCTATTTCTATGTCTCAACCCGTTCAAACCAAGCTTAAAAACATAGAGTTATCGAACGGAAGTCAGTAGCACCGATCTCTATGGAGACGATAAATTCCCGGAAAAATACTTCCAAAACTTTTGTTGTTTGTTGTTGTACCGCTATCAACAAAATGGCATCGTTGTCGGGGATCAGTGTTTCTATTGGATCGCATTGTGATAATTTCGTTGTTTTTGAGTTTTGCACATAATGTCTATATTGTTCATACATAATTTCTTGTTTTTATTTGATACATTTATACTTGTTAATATATACTTGTTATGTTTAATGTTTGTTCAAGTGTTTGGTTAGGACACTTGCTTTTGGTTTGCACGGTGAACCATCACCATGGCATGATGGGAGGAAGTTACTAGCTAAGCACAATAAAGGCATCGAACTTATGACATAAAACAAGAATGTTTTGTTGTTTTCATAGTAGTTGTTTTAACGTGTTAAATTTTATGTTTTACTCAAGCTTGTCGTGTTTAACTTGAGGATGTTTGTATGTGTAAATATTGTATGTTTTGTAATTGAGTTGTGTAGGTGATAGTGGAGGTATCATGAAATGCATTTTGCTGTCCTATTTCTCTGCTTCTAGTGTAGCTCGCTTAGCGAGCCCTTCTGTGTTGAGCCAATGAATTATTTTAATTGTTCACTTGGATCTCCCTTCTTCCCACTTCCACCAAGGCCTTATATAATAGTAATTATTAGTAATTTTTCAAATTCTTTTGTTGATTGTTTGGACTCAAATTTTGGCCCGATAACTTGAAGTCACATTTGGTGATTTTTCAAGTTTGATTGTTTCAACTTGCGAATGCGTGGTAATGATAATGTTTAATGTTTTGTACACGTTCAAGGTATGTGTTTATTTCTTTCTAGACTTTATCATATTCATGATACTTAGACTTTTTACAACTTCCATACCATTCATTCTTTTGTATACTTGTTCATTTTGTGAATCACTTTAGTTCCCATCCTTTTTATAAGGAAGCCTTCCATTATTCATATATGCTCGGAGTACCAATATTCTTGTTTTAACTGAATTTTATTATGTTTAATCTTTTGTTTGTGTTGATTATATGAAAGCATGAAAAGTATCAAGACAATTTTGTTTCATTTTGAGTATAACTACATATCAAAATAGTTAATTCACCTTGTGAGTGTGTGATCATTTTGTAACCCCTTTGAGCCTTTAGTCATTATCCATATTGTTTGAGCTTGATGCTTGTCTATGAGTGTCAAATTTTTTTTGTGGGTCTTGATTCTTTTTTTTTCTTGAATCCTCGACTTTGTGTTGTTGTATGAATTTTTACCTTGCCTTAGAAAGTAGGAAGTATTTACATGATGATGTGGTTTGTTTGAGGAAAAACAATTATGTAAGTTAGTGAGAGTAATGTTTGCTCAATTATTTTGTGGTTGCTATGAGGTTGAAAAATAAAAAAAAATAATATAAAAGTATGAAAAAGAAAAAAAAAAGGAAATCCTTGTGAAAGGAAACAAAAAGAGTGCGAATAATTGTGCTAATAAGCATGAGTTTTGGTGTAAAAAATTGGGAAGAAAGAAGAAGTTTGATTGGAATTTTGTGTTTGAACTTTTGTGAGTTGATCACTCCCTTAGGTTTAGGCAATTTTTTGTTTCGATTAGCTTTATGAATTACCCCTTGTTTGTTCACCCGACCATATTACAGCCCTAAAAGTCCCTTTGATTCTTACTTTTGTGTTTTCAACATGATTTTTGGATGATTGCATTATTTAGTCTTTTGTTTGCAAGATTGTTGTGTGAGTGAAAAATCCCTCATTTTGTGATTTTCATCTACCGGTGATTGTGTGCTAGGTGTGATTCATTTGTGAACTAGTGTTGTTTTAGAATGTTTGGCATGACTTTTGTAATGAACATTTGTTTCGTGATTATACTATTATTGGAAGTTTAGTGGTAAGTATTTACTTTGGATGTATCGTTTTCGTTTGAACCATGCATTTGTTTTTCGATTTCAAAACCTGTTGATTCGTGATTCTTGGATTATCATCCTTTGTTTCTTTAGATGTTTGGTTTTGTTTGAGGACAAACAATAATGTAAGTTGGGGAGAGTTTGATAAGTGCAAATTGTAGCTATTTTTGTATATAAGTTTTGTTGCACTTATCGATACTTTTTGTTGTAATCGTTTGAATAAACCCCCACTTTGTATGTAAATGTGTTTACTTAGTGTATAATCAATTTTTAGTGTATTTGTGTATCATTTGATAGTTTTCTACTCCTTTTATAGGTATTGTGGTGTATTTGGAGCATGAGCAATAAAGTGTCGAAGACACGACTTCAAACGCCCAATTTTGAGCAAGGCATCAACGAATAAGGATCAAAATGAGGATTATAAAAACCACCAATTTGGTTTATTTTTATTCATTGTTAGATAGGAAATTGAATAATCTTTCCAACGCTTCGAATCGAGTGCAATTCAGAGTTACGGTTCAAAAGTTATGGCCAAAACTTGTGTTGTCTTTTTTTCATGATAGGGAGCTCGCTTAACGAGCATTTTAGGCGGTTTAACACTCATTTAGGGCCCGCTTAGCGACCAGAGCTCGCTAAGTGAGGTCTGGGACTTTGACAGTCCATAAATAAGTGAAAAAACATAGTTTGTAGGGATGGTTTGGGTATTTTTTTCTCCCACTCCATGAAACTTCATTTCTTCATAGATTTAGCTTAGAAAACATCAATGGAGCTTGCAATCGGATGATCCGGGGTCGAATCTCTCGTCGATTAGTGTTGACAAACCAAGAAATGTTTGGTTCTTCTTCTTCTCTTCTCTTTCTAATATCTATTTATGGGTTTTGTATGTGTATTTACTTTGATCTTATGTATATTTGTTGATCATGTTGTTATATAAACTTGCTTTACAAATCTTTATCGATGTTGTCCTTGATTTTTGCTTTATGCGTGGGGTTTGAGTTGTGTTAGAGAAAAACATCACAAATCTCTATTAGGGATGATTATCTGTTAGTTTCTGGATGCTAGAGATAGATTTAGAGCTAACAATATTTATGGGTGTTAGATCTTAATGCTTTTGTGTCGGTTGTGTCGGGCGCGAGAGTGTCGATGTGAGTGATATGGATGTCTTCCGTAACTTGAGTCGAGTGTAAGATTGGCGACGAGAGTAATACGGTTGTTTTCTCAACTCAGTGTGTCAAAAATGGACACTGTTGTGAGCGATGCCAGATGATATTGATGAGTATTGTATGTTGAGTATAATTGGTCGATAAGTTTAAGTTTGTGACGAGTAGATTATATGCAGGCCTGATAAGTTTCTTCTCTATGAAAAATGAATTCTTTTTATGATAATATTTACTTTTCTATTTCTATGTCTCAACCCATTCAAACCAAGCTTAAAAACTTAGAGTTATCGAACGGCAGTTCATTAGCACCGATCTCTGTGGACACGATAAATTCCCAGAAAAATACTTCTAAAACTTTTGTTGTTTGTCGTTGTACCGCTATCAACAAATGGCAAGATAAAATTCTCTGACATAAAAGGCTTGAAAGATAAATGACTTTAAATCATAAATGACATTGAATATGAAATGGTGCTTTAACATAAAAGACTTTGGAAGATAAAATGTTGGTGTTTACATCACGTACATTCTCACTACACTCTTTTCTCTACACGCAGATACTTCGAGTGGATACAGAGTAACTAGTACAATATGATTTTCACACACACTTATTCTAACACTAGACTAAGTTATTTATAGAAATAAAATATAACCGCTTTCGACAGTTTTATCCTAGGATTGTGACATTTGTCCTACTACATGTTGAAGAAGTTTCATCTTGCACCACTTGTCCTTGTCTTTGAATAAAAAATTACATTTTTTCCCTCCAAGGCTTGAACGTTAACAATTTGAGTAACTACCACTCTTCGTCGAACTAAGAATGGTCGAATCTCAACAACACTTAGAAAATACTTCAAACTTTAGAATTCTTCTAAGTATAGAATTTGTAGGTGAGAAGTCTTTTGACTTACACCTTTTATTGAGTAAGGTCGAAAATACCTCTTTTTAGCTTACAACAAGAAACCCTTTTCTAAGCCCAAATATCCCAATTAGGTTAGCGTCGAAATTTGGGAGATAACAATTAGTTGGAGGAACAAGGATTAGGATTGTCGAAAGGAAAGGAGTTCGAGTCTCGATACAAGCACTACAAGCTCAATTATGGAAGAAGAATGGTGGTTCCAACAAATTTAAAGGAAAAATTGACAAGACTCAGGGCAAAATATCTTTGTTGAATCCTTACAAGAATAAGGTCGATAATAGAATTTTTGAATCCTCGAAAAGAGGAGAAAGAAATACCTATCATAAAGACAAAGAAGATAAAAAAAATTGTGCAATGCTATAACTGTGAAAAGTGGGGTCACTTGGCCAAGCATTGTTGGTATAGGAAAGATAAGGGATCGACAAAAGGCAAGGAGGTCGCTCAATCAACTTATCACTCAAGATATAGTAATTGGTATACCAAGTCTTGAGTTTCTTGACAAACTTTGTGAAGGTTTTCTAGTTTGAAAGCAATCCAGGAAGTCTTTCATTTCGATTATGCCAATGAGATCATCTTGCATACTCGAAGTTGTACATTCAGATGTATTGGTCCTTTTGAGGAGCATACCATTGGTGGAAACATATATTTTGTTTCGTTTCTCGATGAGTTTAGTCGAAAATTGTGGATCTACATGATCAACCGCAATGGCGAAGTATTTGAAATATGTAAGAGATTCAAGATACTTGTAAAAAATCAGAGTGAAGAGAAGATAAAAGTTATACGAATAGATGGAGGTGGAAAATACACATCCAATATTTTTGAAGTATTATGTGTAGAACATGGTATTAATCATGAGATAACTGCTCCTTATAATCCTCAACATAATGTAATATGAGAAAGAAGAAACATGACCATATTGGACATGGCGAGATGCATGCTGAAACAGAAGAATTTTCCAAAATCCTTATGGAGTGAAGTTGTTTCGAATGTTGTTTATATTCTGAACATGTGCCTTACAAAGAGGCTGAAGAACAAGGTTCATGAAGAAATGTGGAGTGTCAAACGACCATCAGTGAGTCATTTGAAAGTGTTTGGCTCTATTTGCTACAAGCATATTCCTGATGCTAGGAAAATGAAGCTTGATGATAAGAGTGAACCTATGATAGTGGTAGGATATTATAAGATTGTATCATACATGTAGTTTAATCCAATTAATCAGAAGATTGTGATGAGTCGAGATATTGTGATTGATGAAAATTCTTCCTGGGATTGGAATCTAGTAATGCAATTGAGAATTCATTGATGAGCTATGATTTCAACGAAGCAAGTAATGATGTAGAAGTCGAAGATATTATCGATATTCTAGTTGAGTTAGAAGTTGTTACTGGCATACCCAAATCAGTTGAATTCGAAGAGAATATGACTGGAACAAGCCAAAGACCTAAAAGAACTAGAGCTCATCCAACAAAAATTCAAGACTATGGAGTGGTTGGTGATGATGAAGTCACAACAGATGGAGAATTAGTTCATTTTTCTTTACTTGTAGGTGTTGAACCAATAAACTATACGAAGCCTTCAAAGATAAACAATGCAAGTCTAGTATAGCCGACGAGTTACAAGCAATTGAAAGAAAAACACATGTGGGTTGGTCGAATTTCTAACACATACAAAAGCTATCGAAGTAAAGTGGGTGTTCAAGTTGAAACACAATGTTGATGGGTCAATAGCAAGATATAAGGAGAGATTGGAAGCTCGGAGATTTATTCAGAGAGAAGGACTCAACTACTCTGAAGTATTTTCACCTGTCATAAGATTGGAGATTGAAAGATTGGTTGTAGCTTCAGCATGTAAGCAAGGCTAGTCGACATTTCACTTAGAAGTGAAATTTGAATTTTTTTAATGGACCTTTATCTGAAGAGGTGTATGTCACACAAACTCCTGGTTTTGTCATTCGGGAGGAAGCAAGTAAAGTTTACAAGTTGCAGAAAGTGCTATATGGTCTCAAGCAAACACCTAGGGCATGGAACAAGAAGATCGACTCATACTTGGTAGAATTGGGATTCATCAAATGCAAATCTGAGTATGGTGTATATGTTCAAGTTGTGACACAAGATATATAAATCATCTTCTTATATGTCGATAACTTGTTAGTAACTGTAAATAGCTTAGAGAACTTGTCGAAGTTCAAAGAGATGATGAAAAAAGAATTTGAAATGTCATATCTGGAAAGATGTCATACTTCCTAGGCATGGAATTACAAATTTCGAAGCAAGGCACGGTGTTACATCAAAGAAAGTATGTCAAATATATACTCAAGAGATTCAGAATGGATCATTCGACTCCTGCATCTTCGTCTATCGAACAAAATTTAGAGTTGGAAAATCATGGAGAGGAAGACAAAGTCGATGTAAATATGTTTAAACAAATTGTTGGATCTCTGAGATATGTGTGTAACAATCAACCTAATATATGTTTCTCAATCAGATTAATAAGCAAATACATGAGTGAACCAATGGTGTCACACATGAAGGTTGCAAGAAGAATCTTGAGACACTTAAAAGGATCGACAAACAATGGAATTCTATTTCGACGAGACTCTGAAAGAAAAGAAATTATGGTTACTTTCTATTAAAATGTTGATTGGTGTGGAGATAAGGAAGATCGAAGAAACACTACTGAATATTTCTTTCAAGTGTTTGGTGCCCCAATCTCATGGTGCTTGAGAAAGAAACATGTGGAGGAATTGTCATCGTGTGAGGCTGAATATATACCAGGATCTTATGATGCATGTCAAGGAACTTGGATTAGATCTATGCTTAAAGAAATGGAGGTCGAAACGAAGAAAGCTCTGGTACTGTAAATCGAAAACAAGTCAGTCATAAATCTGGCTAAGAATTCAGTTATGCATGGAAGAAGTAAACACATCTAAGCTATATTTCACTTCATAAGGGAGAAGGTGAATATATGTGAACTTAAAGTAAGACATTTCTCAAGTGAAACACCATTGGTCGACATTTTCATTAAAGGATTGAAGATCGACAAGTTCCTAACTTTGAGAAAGAAATTAGGAATAGAACAAATCGACAATTATTAGTGTGTTTTGACAACTTGAATTATAGGGGGATATGTTGAAATATTATATATATAATTCAAGTTGTAATATGTGGCCCAAGCCCAAATCTATTTAGGGTTTAGGGTTTGTTATTTGTGTCTTAGAAGTCAAGTCACTTAGGTGTATATAAATAGACACTTTGTAATTTAGTTTCATAATCATCATTCAATTTAATAATACAATCTTTTTTTTCCTTATTCTCTCTTTCTCTACTAAAAGAACCTCTCGCACTAACAATAATGTCAGTGAATCATAGCCGTTAAATTTTCGTATATGTTTGATTTTTGTTTCAATCACATATAAGAGCTCACCTGTGAATGATTGTGATATATTGTTATGTGGTTTTTGTTTTAATCACGTATAAGAGCTCACTTGTGAATGATTGTTTTACACTTATTTCCATAACACACTTTGTAGCAAAATTAACCTAATATAAACAAAATGGTCAAATAAATTAATTTGAGCATGAATTCCACTAAAATTTTATTAATGATTCAATTTTAGTAATAATTTATAACTATATGGATTAATCACCACAATTTCCTCCGCGTCCTCCAAATTGGAGAGAATATCTAAAATCTTCAAAATTTATATCAAAGTACTTAGCATAAAAACAATTAGGCTTATCAGAAACTACTTTTATAAGAGAGTCTTCAGGTGAAGTTTGCGTGTCATTATATTTAAATTTAACATCTAAAAAATAACTTGCATGATCATATTTGTCATCTATAGGAAACCGTCCAGAACCCATAGGAGGACTAGGACCACCTTGAGTGTTTGATGTTCTACCACCCCATCCTACTTGAAGGAACGACATATTGGAAAATAATGACGCTGGAAAATATCCAATAGTCTCATTTTCATTAGTTACCCACCAATTTTTTGTTTCATTATCCTGGACACTAAAACAAAACTATATTAGTGAATGTACCATAGTTTCTCCGTAAACATTTCAAAGTATTTGGTCGTATAAAATTGAACACATTTATTTGTAAGATAAATAAGTTTAATATTTTTAATTATTTATGAAAATGCATGGTATAGAACTAACATGGATAATAGATATTGTCATTTCGACCATTCGTCCATCAATGTCAGATGTATTCACAAATCGTCCACCAAGGTAGTTAGCTCGACTAGTTTGAACAAATCCTGAACATTGCAAATTAAAGCATCCTGTGTTCTTGAAATTATCTGTCTATCATTTTTCAAAATTAAATCATGTATTGTATAAATAAAACTTTCTTCTAATTAACATTTAATTTAAATAAATAATGAAAGAAAAACTAAATATAAACCTATTAAATATATCAATTAACTAATGTTTCAACAATTAAGTGTGTCAAAATAGTGAAACTTTGCTTAGCCACAAGTTTACGGGGACAATTTTGTAAGCTCATCTTAAAATATATAATAAACAAAGCAAAATGCATAAAAGGATATATTTATATTGTAATAAGAAATAAAAGGTAAAAAAAAAAATTCCTACCGTCCATACTATATAAAAATGAGTTCCATCATCATTGTATAATTGTGGAGCCACCTAACATTAATGTATGATATCAAATTAACAGAACATATAAAATTATTTTTAATTAAAAAAAACGTGCATATATATATATATATATATATATATATATATATATATATATATATATATATATATATATATATATATATATATATATATATATATATATATATATATATATATATATATATAAAACTTACATGCCATCCCATGCCTATATAATTTGTACTATCAGGTCCATTTCGAATATACATCATCGCTGAACTTGATTGATCATTTGTAACACTGACACTATAAACACTAGTTGTTCCATAAACTCCTTCAAATGATTGGGTATGTTCCGCATCTGAAATGACTTCTGCATACTACAAATAAAATATTTTTATACAACTATTTTATTGTTGAAACTATAATAATGTAAGTATAATGATAATTATTTAAAAATTTACATAAACAAACAAAAATTTACATGGTTACCATGAATATGATCAACTAAACCATTATTAAAATATGATTTTCCTCGAATCAAATCATCTTTGGTTGTTTTTTTAATAGGAATAGTTCCTATTGGACATTTGTCTTTTTGAAGCCCGAAAGTAGCTTTAGTTGAAAGATTCACATCATTTTTTTTATTTTTTCTGATTGTAGTTCTAAAGCTTGGATATTTCTAGAATCAATACAATAAAAATAATTAAAAAACTTCAATAAAATGAATATGTATGATATTTTTGTGTTTATTAGAATTAATGAATACATACCTGTAACTTATGATTCATTAGCAAAGGATGATTAAATGCTAGTTGACTATTAATATCAATACATTCAACGATATAACCAAATTCTGTCTGAAAAAATCATATTCAAACAACGCTAAGTTAATTATTTATGAAGAAGAAGAAATTCAACTAAAAGAATAAAATAATGTCATGTAAAAAGAATGTGAAATACATGAATACTCTTAATAGGATCTTTGTTAATCACTTTTAACTCATTCTCTATTTCCAAGTCCTCATTCAAAGGGATTTTCATCCCTATAATATGGGCTACCAAACACACAAAAATGAATAAGATATTCATTGTTTTTAAATAAATTATCTTGAATAAAGAATAAGGCTTAGTGTGGATTATTACACTTCTCTCTTTTTATAGATAAGATTCAAAGAAGTAATAATGACATTTAAATTGAATTTAAATAAACGTCTAAGTTTGTCTTTTAATAAATTGAATTTAAATTGAATTCATCGTTTTTGTTAATAAATTATCTTGAATAAAGAATTGGACTTAGTGTGAATCATCATTTAATTTTCTCGCTTTTTATAAATAAGAATCAAAGAAGTAATAACGGCATTTAAATTGATTTTAAATGAAATGTTTAAGTTCTTTTTTTAATAAGTTGAAGTTAAATCAAATTGATTGATTTTTAATAAATTATCTTGAATAAAACTTAGTGTGGATTATCGTTTAATATTCTCTCCTTTTATAGATAAGATTCAAAGAAGTAATAACATATTTAAATTGAATTTAAATAAAATGTCTAAGTTCTTCTTTTAATAAATTAATTTTGGATTGAATTCATCGTTTTTTGATATATTATATAGAATAAAAAATAGGACTTAGTGTGGATCATCGATTAATCTTCTCTCTTTTTATAGATAAGATTCAGAGAAGTAATAATGACATTTAAATTGAATTTAAATAAAATGTCTAAGTTTTTTTAATAAATTGAATTTAAATTGAATTCATCGTTTTTTTTAATAAATTATCTTCAATAAAGATTAGGATTTAGTATGGATCATCGTTTAATCTTCTCTCTTTTTATTAAATAGCCGGGGTAAAAACATGTTACGTTATATCTATTTTGTAGTAAATATGTCTCTCTTTCCATTTGATATCAATTTTTAATAATATGGCATTGAACATGATGATATGTCAATAACACATTTATTAAATTAAAAAAAATATCATTATTTTAACCAAATTCTTCCCACTCGTTATTCATCCTCTTCAATAAATTCAAAGCCAAAATTATAAAAAAAATAAAAAATATTTGGTTTTTTTATGCTCAATAGATGTTTATAAAATCCAATTACCATAGTCCAAATGCTACGCCACACATAGCTGTGATTATGACCAATACCAGAGTCCAGAAAATCACATTTGGGAAAGTACCTGGCCTTGTAAAGTTTAGTAACTAAACTATTAGGCATCGTCATAAAATTCCAAGCTTGTTGCTTAGCATAGCATAATTAAAAGCACTCGGATTTTTAAATCTCATCCCACCAACAACTTTAGGCATAGATAAATGATCCCACGAAAGCCAATGAATACCTTTTGTTCGATCTCGCTTGTGACTCCACCAAAACGAATTCATCATTTTCTCTATTTCCTCACTTAAGGAAGAAGGAAGTAAGAAAATACTCATAATGTAAGAAGGAATAGATTGGATCACTGATTTGATTAGAACTTCCCTGCCTGCTTGTGAGAGACTCCTACTGCTCCAAGAGTTAATTTTCTTCCAAACTCTATCTTTAATGAACTTGAAAGTGACTTTCCTGCTTCTTCCTATCATTGATGGCATACCAAGATATTTTCTTGTCCCTAGAACCTGTTGAACACCTAAAATGCTATCCAAAGCATTCTTATTGGTGTTGTCGACATTCCTGCTACAGAAAAATTCTGATTTTTGAAAGTTGATGGCCTGACCCGAAGCTTCTTCGTAAGTGTTAAGAATATTCTTCATCACGTTAACTTCATTCATAAAGTGAGTTTGCTTTAATATTTTTTCCATACATCCCATGATTTTTTTTAAATTTTGATTTTTTTATAGATAAAAAATGTAGCTATTTGGCTTATGGGTATGCTTTTAATGCTTCTGGTTTGTTATTAGGATGTTTATTACTAAAAAAAATATGGAAGATTTTATGGAAATGTTAGTTCTGAATGGACCTTCCACTTTATAGTAGTAGTTTTCTTTTAAGAACTTCTTGTTTTTTTAATAAGTAAATAAGTGTGTTTAACCCAAAGGTACAAACAAAGAAAATAGAAATAAATCTCCAACGCAACTAACCAATCCATCTATTCAGAATTACAAAAAAAAAAAGTCTTGGATCATTACATCAATCCAACCAAGAAACACTAGTAACAAATTATAAAAAAAATTAGATACCACTCCTACGAAAGCTTTTTAGTTAACCTCACTCCATCAAAATTTGATAGAATAAGACCGACCATTAAGAAGTACTCAAGTTATTGTTTGTTGCTAGGGTTTGTTGGTAGAGAATTGTATTGGGTTGTAGTTATTTTTTTTAGCGTTTGCAAGTAAACTTGAGATATTAATATGTTGTAGTGATGTTGTTAGCATTGTTGTTGTTGTTTTTACTGAAAATAAGTGATATTCATTCATTCAAATTGATAGAGTACATCGTTGTAATACAAATTCAAAATCGCCAAAAAAAAGGATGAATTTGCGAATAAACTCACATCATCCATGTTTTTTTTTACAAAAACAAACTTAATGAATTTCATTCAACAAAAAATGTTCAATACAACGAGGAATAATATTAATAATCTCACGCCTAGACCACGAATTGACCTCCTTCGCTAAGGAGTGAGCAACCATATTTTCTTGACGCTTAACAAACTTTACCTCAAAGTTGGGATGAGAATGTAACAAATTTTGAATAGACCGAATAATAAAACTAAACTCAGAAATACCACTATTAATGGACAAAATAGCCTGTATAACTTTTTGAGAGTTGCTTTCAAAGATAACATTATCTAGATGATTCTCAATTCTCAATAGCTCCTTGAATTGCTTCTTTGAGAGCCAAGGCTTCCGCTTCTATGGTTGGTTGATTACCATAATCCCAAGCAACACCTGCATAGATAAATCTACCCAAGTTATCTCTCATACACTAACCCTGATTAGTAGTACCACGGTTGATGTTAAATTCGCATCGACATTGCATTTCACTTTTCCTACATCTGGAGGAGTCCATAATATATCATGATGTTGGATAGTATCATTATCGTGAATCTCTTGCACAGAAAAAAAATCTTGCCAACTCCAAAAAGCCATCATGCCAAGTTTATTACCTTCCTCTTGTTCATTATTCCAAACCAGGTTATTTCTATTCTTCCACATCACATCTAACATAACTGCAACTCTACCCGCAGTTCTTCTATCCTTATGGCTACAAATATCAAAAATCATAGATTTAGCATCAGCAAAAGATTGTAATCGGGGCTCAATAAAGTTAAACAAACATGTTGATCGCCAACATTGATTAGTAACCTCACAACAAAAAATACATGCCAAACATCTTCCTCCTCACTCCCACCAAACTGACAACCCGTCGGACACTGGACATAATGTTGATGGAGTCTAATTCTGGTCGGCAGGCAGCCCCTACAATATGCCACAAGAGATGTTTAGCTCTAGGAGAAGCCTTAATATTCCACAGACTATTCCAATCTCGCTCCTCTCTATGATACCTCAAATTCATATTTTCCTTCCTCCAAGTCCTATAACATGTTCTTACACTATAACATCCATTTTTCTCCTCTTTCCAAGTCCATCTATCTTCAGTAACTTCCTCTACTAACGGAACCTGTAGGATATCTTGAGCCATTGTTTGATCAAATAAAACTCTTATCACTTTGACATTCTAGTGTTTAGTATTAGTCAATAAAAGATCTCGAACAGTAATCTCATACACACCTTGAGCTTGTGGCCTGCTCATGCAACCTTCCGCCATACCTTTCACCCACGGAGCATTCATCACCATAATATTACTACCATCTCCAATACTCCACCTACAACCAAGAGTTAGAATTTTGCTAGATTGCTAAATACTTCTCCAAACACAACTCTGATTATTACCCAAACTGGCTTCAAAGAAAGAAGTTTTAGGATAGCACCTTGCTTTGAAGACTTTGGCAACAAGTGAATGAGGCTTAATCATCAAATTCCATCCTTGTTTAGCCACCATCGCCAAATTACACGTTCTGGGGTCACAGAAACCCAAACCTCCCTCACTTTTTGGGAAAGTCAACTTCTCCCACATCATCCATTTAATCCCTTTATTATTATTATTATTATTATTATTATTATTATTATTATTATTATTATTATTATTATTATTATTATTATTATTATTATTATTATTATTCTTATTATTATTTCCCCCACTCCATCAAAAAGAATTGAGCATTTTTTCTATGTCGTTTACCACCCCTTCTGGAATAATAAAGATGCTCATAATGTAGTTCGGGATAGACTGGAGGACTGATTTTATCATTACTTCTTTTCCCGCTTTGGATAAAGATTTCCCCCGCCATGAATTAATTCTCTTCCATATTCTATCTTTTATGAAAGAAAAAGTAGCTTTCTTACTTCTTCCTATCATAGATGAAAGTCCCAGATAAGTCCCCGTCCCCATAACATGTTGGACTTTCATAATACGAGCAAGATCCTCCTGAGCAGGTCTGCTTAAATTCCTGCTAAAAAACACTTCAGACTTAGTCAAATTAATCTCTTATCCAGAGGCTTCGACATAAATATTAAGTATCTCCATGATTTTTGTCACCTCAATAAGATTGGCCCTGAAAAAAAGAAAACAATCGTCAACAAAAAGGAGATGAGACACACTAGGTGCCCCTCTGTAAATCTGGATTCCGTGAATATTGCCTCGAGCTATTGCACCCTTCATGAGGGCAAAAAGACCTTCTGTGATAAGAATAAATAGATACGGGGACAGTGGGTCCCCTTGTCTCAATCCTCTTCCTGGCTGAATAGGTCCAACAATATCCTCATTAACAATAACATAATAATTCACCATCGAAACGCACATAATTACCCAATGAATCCATGTATTCGTAAAACCAAGTCTAGTAAGCATCCCTCTTAAGAAACACAAATCCACTCTATCATACACTTTACTAATATCAATCTTATGAGCTAAGTGAGCAACATTTCCCTTAGTCCTATGTTTAAGAGCATGAATAATGTCCAAAGAAATGATGGCATTGTCAAGAATAGAACGACCTTCCACAAACGCTGATTGTTCCTCCGAGACACACTTATCCAAACATTTATTCATTTTGTTAGCTAGAAATTTAGAGACAATTGTGTAGATCACATTACATAAAGCGATAGGCCATAGATCCTTCATATTTGTTGGATTCCCACACTTTGGAATTAGACAAATATTTGTATCATTAAACGACGCCGGTAAGGACCCTCTTTCCAACCAAATTTTAACTGCTTCAAAAATATCTTCCCCATACAAACTCCAACAATTCTAATAAAATTTCAGATTGAGACCATCTGGACCGAGAGACTTATTGGGGTGCATATTTGTTATAGCTTTATAAAGCTCCTCCTTGGTAACAATTATTATAAGTTTTTCATTATTTTCATTGGAGATCACTGGCTGTATTAAATTTAGAACATGTTCCATTACACCCTCCCTTACTTCGAACAATCTGTCAAAGTAAGATTTAGCTATCTCACACATGCCAATTTGATCACGAATTTCTTCATCTACTTCATTCTTTAGCATGGTCAGTTTCTGGAATTTTTGTCGAGCCATCGCTTTCAAATGGAAGAATTTTGTGTTGAGGTCGCCCCCACGTAACCAATGCATTTTTCTCTTTGTCTCTGATTAGTATCTTTTCTAATCAGGACCTTATTGTACTCCTTATATGCATCAGCGAATCGAGGTACGTCTGCCGGATCAGTACTCCTATGGTACATTTCCAATTTCTCTCTAATACCATCCATTTCCTCCATGTTCTTTCTATTTTTCACCGTGTTCCATCTTACCATCTCATTCACACAAGAGTCGATTTTATGTACAACATCGGAATTCTCATTAACATTCCACCCTGTATATAATGCATCCTTTGGTCCCTCCTCTTTAATCAATAGTTCTCGAATATGAAACTACATCGAATACGCTTAGACTGGTTTGAATCACAGGACAACAGAATTGGACTATGGTCTGAGTGTGTGGCGAACAGATTGACAGACTTTACATTTGGGAACAAGTAAGTCAATTTGGGTCAGCAAAAGCTCTATCTAACCTCTCCTCCACCATATGTGTAAGATCAAAGTGCGCCTAAGAGGGGGGGGGGGTGAATTAGGTGTTATCAAATTTTTCGATTCTTTTTCTTTGATGGTTGGATTTTTCTTTTTACGGTTTAGATAATAAAAACGGTAACGCAAGAAAGTAAAGATGACATGGAGATTTATCCTGGTTCCCTTCACAATCCGAAGGTACATCCAGTCCCCTTTCAACACGAGAGATTTTCACTTGTTTCTTTAGAACAGTACAACCTATCACACCTTCAATGGTGAGGCCTACTTTCTAACAAACTATACAAACAAGTGTGCAAGAACAATCCTCTTGCCACACTTACCCTTATGTCCAAACAATCCTTGGAACACAAGTCACAAATAGAAAAACACTTTCTATAATATTTGTTTGAGTGAGAGTAATACAATGTTTGATATCAATCTAAGTTGATCTTCTCCTTTGATCAAAATTCACTTTAAAAATATCAATACAAGTGTTCAAAAAAATGAGTATGAGAAAATTATGAATAATATGAACACTTTTGAATTTTGAAAATATATCTCAAAAAAGTGATTTTGATTGAATGATTTTTTTTTAAAAATTCTAGGAGGTGTTTTTTGAATTTAAAAATTTCAGCATATATAAGTTTAAGACACCCTTACAAAAAGGTGTGAAAAAAATATGAATCAAAATTTAATTTGAAGAGGTGTAATAAAAGGTACAATTTTGAATTTTAAAGGAAAAATAATTTTTCAAAATTTCTTCAGTGTTATTTATCTATTTTAATGTGTTTTTATAAATTAGTTTATTTTTGCACTTATTTGATTTTCGCACTTTATTTTCAGCATTAGCAGTCTGCACTAAAATGATCATAACTGGAGCTACGAGAATCGGCTTGAGACGTTATACCAGTCGATGGAAAGCTAAGACAGAGACCTACAACTTTCATGTTTTATGAAAAATCTGATTCGGAGTTCATGATTCTCAAATTAGTCGTGGAAGTCAGAATCCAAATTCTGAGTTTTAAAAATAATTTGTTTTGGGCCGGGTTTGTTATGTTTTGACCCAGTTGGGTTAGAAAGGGAATTTGTGGTATTTTCCTATACCTAGCAGCCATGTTACTGTTTAGAGAACCTTTTTTCACTTTTTATTCACGATTTTTCTTTTTGGCTTTTACGGATCAAATTGGCGCCGCTGCCGGAGATTCTTGTTGTTATTAACCGGTTTTATAGTCATAGGTATAGTTTTCTTGCCAGTTTTTTTCTTTTCTTTTTTGTTGTGTTTGTTGATTTTCAGGGTTGCAATACCGTTGCAGTATAGTGATAAGTTTTCCAGCCTTTCAGGTAAGTTGGAAGCTACTGTTTCGATTTGCTCCAAAAATTTTCCAGAAAATCAGAAATAAATCGACGAACAATACTCTTTTAGAATAAAATTCTAAAAGATTTTGACCCTCAAAATCGCAAATTCTGCGTTTTTCTATTTTATTTGATTTATTTTCTATTTTCATATTTTCAAAAAAATCTGAAAAAAATTTGTGCGATCTTTATTTGATTTTATTAGATTTTTAGCATTGTTTTAATATTTTTTAGATTTTATTTTAATCGCTTTTCTCATTTTCCATTCTTTTTAAATATGCAGTGATTTTATTTGATTATATGTTGAAATTTATAATCATATCATGGTTGATTAAAGAACTCTGAGAGAACTGGTTGCACTTGTGAATTATAATTCTTTATGTATTGAATATCCTAATGTTGTTGATGCACCTTTCAAATTGAAATTTGGTTTAACACACTTGTTGTCAAGTTTTAATGGTTTTGCAGGTGAGGATCTGAATAAGCATCTAAAGGAATTCCAGGTTGGATGCTCTGCACCTTTCGAACCTTCATTAGAGGACCTTGTCAAGCAAATGGGTGCAAATAATCTCCAGTTTCAGCAACAAACAAATTATAGTCTCCAGGCTTTGCAAACACAGCTTGATCAACTTACCACTTCGATGAATCCCATGCAGCAAGCTCAAGGATCAAACCAATAACCCTTGGAAGAATATTCTGTTTTTCAAATAGAATTGCCTTCTGAAACTGTTGATGATACTTGTATTAATTTGTTTGCAGCTGATTTTCCATCATTGTTTGATTTTGATGATGTTTACTCTTGTGATGTTTGTACTGACACTAAAATTTGCTCTATTTGTGCTGAAATTAAGGATGCCTTGCAAGTTGATATTCTTACTGCATATGAGGTTGAAAATGAAGTTGTTCATGTCAATGAAGTTCTCAACACTCCGACTTCTCGGAACAAACCATCCATCGAGAAACCACCCTCTTTAGAGCTGAAATCATTTCCTAATAATTTATTTGAATTTGTGTAGGAAGAGAAATCATTACAGGAACATAAGAAGGGAATTTGATGGACTTTGATTGACACTTGTGATATTAGTCCATCCATGAGTATGCATAGGATCTCAATTGAAGATGGAACAAAAGTAGTGAGACAAGCCATTAATCCTTTGATTCTTAAAGTTGTAGAAAAGGAGATCACTATCACGTGCACATTCAACACTTTTACTTATCGAAGATTCTTCTTTGATCCTGGAATAAAAGGAAAAAGTACTAATAAAAACTTCAAGATTAATGGATACTACTCAAAGCTACTCTATGAGATCCCCACTTTGGAAGAAGAGACTATAGAAGAGCTCTCTTTAGAAAATGCTGCTTATGTGATCACTTATCCACCTTGACTACTTCGGTGTGTTCTTTCCTTTCTCTCCCTCTTAGTTTATGTTTATGTCCTTTCATTAAGGACAATGCTTGTTTTAAGTGTGGGGGAGGGAATAATTTATTTTTTTTGTTTTTTTTTGTTTTAGTTTGTTTTGTTTTGTTTTAGAAACACTAGACTTTTTTTTTAAGTTTTAGGCTATAGATTGTTTTGAGGTTAGTTGTGGAGACTTTGGAAAAGTTCATAAGATCGATATCGCTTTAACACCTTAAGTCTTCTGAATATGGACATCATTTTGAATACTTGTTATGCCATACCCTTGAGTTCTCATCCTTTAATAGCTCTTAAGTAGTTTATATAGCAGTCAGCACCATCTAGAAAGCATACACTAATAATTGAGTTGATGCAAATAAGTGAATGATCCCGTACTTAATAAGAAATATGAATAGGAATCCGCCTTTTAAGTTAGGTGACCCTTACCAGGTCATTTAGCCTAACGGATGTGAAACCTTAAAAAAAATTGTTGTTGCTAAAGTAACTTTAAAATATTGACAAGATATGAATCATAGTCACTAACAAAATTATTTACCATGTGTATGAATAGATAACGGGCTTAATATGATTGCGCTAGAATGAAAGAGAGAAAAAAAGGAGGATGAGTAAGTTAGGATTAGACATAATAACATGATTCAAATTGGTTTGTATAGCTGGGAGCTTATGACCGCACAATTACGGAAGAAGAGTTTGTAGTCTAGAATGAGTATCTGAATATTGTTGTGTTTCTTGAGTTTTGATTTCTATTTTGCTCGGAGTGCAAAAGTTCAAGTGTGGGGGAATTTGATCAGTGCATTTTGGTGCACATTCCTCTATGTTTATACTTATGAATTTTCATACTTTACTTTGGTTATTTTTCTATTTTAATTTGTTTTTATAAATTAGTTTATTTTTGCACTTATTTGATTTTTGCACTTTATTTTTAGCATTAGCAGTCTGCACTAAAATGATCATAACTAGAGCTACGAGAATCGGCTTGAGACATTCTACCAGTCGATGGAAAGCTAAGACAAAGACCTACAACTTTCATGGTTTATGAAAAATCTGATTCGGAGTTCATGATTCTCAAATTAGTCGTGGAAGTTAGAATCCGAATTCTGAGTTTTAAAAATAATTAGTTTTGGACCGAGTTTGTTATGTTTTGACCCAATTGGGTTAGAAAGGGAATTTGTGGTACTTTCCTATACCTAGCATCCGTGTTACTGTTTAGAGAACCCTTTTTCAATTTTTATTCACGATTTTTCTTTTTGGCTTTTACGGATCAAATTGCGTCAATTTGATCCGCGTGTCGCGCGCAGATCAAAACGAGTGATTTTTGAAAACGTAGTATAACAACAATAACTTGAATCGTCTCACAAGGATTCTTGATCTTATCAACTAACGATAGTAACGATTAATGGGGGTTGATTTTAATTTAAAGAAAAAGCAATTAAAATAAAAAGTGATTATCAAATAAGGTAAAACGGCTAATCTTACTGAATATGGACAGTCATAGAGTTGGTAGGCCAATAATGGAGACATGTATACTTCTAAACCATTTGTTTTGCGAATACCTAGGTCATAGGAGGTTGTGAAGCGCATGAAAAGTCAGGGATAAAGAATATTATAAAGCTCTTCAGTCAGGCTATCCACTTGGCAAGTTTTGGAAGAAGAAGGACAATTTGGTCTTTTATATAACATCAAATCTTCTTATATGGTAGATAGTTTTCTCATATTTGTCTTTATAAAATGTGACCAAATTTATTTAGAACTTTTGACATATAATCAAAATTTGCAACAACATATAAGCCTACCTATATTAAAATTCACCAAGAGTTTATTCAACCAACTCTAATCTTCTTTTGTTACCTCTTATGCCTTCTCAGGTACATCAATTTCAGGTGAAGCTATAAGCATTTCCATCTTCTCAGGTTCATCTATGTAAGGAGAAGCTATAAGTCTTTCTACGGGAACTTTGGAAACATCGTGGCAAACACCAATATCAGAAACCAACCGACTCACATAGTACATGCCATATCCAACAGCAGCCAAACCATTCCACCAACAATCCACTTATCGACCACCCTTACAGTTTACTCCAATTCCCCCACCAAACTTCGAACAATCAAACCCACAATTCCAACAACACACTTCTAACACAATATATTCCCAACCTACGTCCATGTTCATCACTGAAAATGTCTATTACCCACCAATGCAAGAGACCCAACCTGAAACCACCTCACAACAAGGAATGTCATTCCAAAAATTTTTGCTCACGGATGACCAACTTTTGAATATGCCAAATTATAATATTGAAGATCTTATGGCTAATGTGGACCCCCCCCCCCCCCCCCCCCGTAACACATAACAACGAAGATATGTCATCCGATTCATCTCCTCCCCATCCATCACCACCTCAAAGAGACCCGACAAGACCAAGACAAATCATAAGAAAACCTGGTTGTGGAACAGGCGGTCACAAATAATTAATAAAATGTAATCAATGATGTTGTATTATTTAGATTGTATCAATAAATATTTACATTGTATTATTTAAATTGTATCAATAATTATTTTTATTCACTTAATTATCAATATTTAATAAATTAAATAGTTTAGTTAAAGAATAAATAAATATTTTATTTTAAAAAAAAATATTATAATATATATTCAATAATAAATATTTTTTAATATATATTCAATAATATTTTTTAATATATATTCAATAAAAAATAATTTTTAATAAATGTTCAATGTAGTTATAAAATAAATAAATTTTTTTTATAAAAATAATTATATTTTAATATATATTCAATTATAAATAATTATTATAATTAAAATTATTAAAAAAAAACCATTTAAAAACACTTAAAAATAAGAAAAACGAAAAAATAATAAAATATGTTGGTGCTTGGTAACCAAGAGGTCGAGCACCAACTGAGTTTTTTTTCATCACATGCTTGGCAATTGGGTGGACGAGCATCAACTGAAATTGGGGCAGTTTGGAATTTTTTTCTTTCAAAATGGGGTATATTGGTATATTATTTTCATATGTAGGGTATACAGGTAAAAAATCCACATATTAATTCTTCTTTACAACATGTACATAATAACTCAAATTCAAACCAGTATGATAGTTCCCTTACTTTACAACCTGTCACTGACAGATTGACCCAAGTTTCCAATACTATTCCTCCATCCAGTAGTCCCACATCTAACCAAAATAGGTATGATCCTCACATGTCTATCCCTGAACCAAGTGTTCCCATCAGTACTTCAATTAATTCTCTTATTCCCTTTTCATTATCCAATAGACATTCTGATGGCACTACAGCTGAACATAACCTTGTTAGCCCCTCAGCTACAGATAATAGTCCTATAGATAATACCTTGGTCATTCCTGTTCCAAGACATTCATATTGAACCTCCCATCCTCCTTATTATTTAGTTGATTACCATTTTTATAACACTTCACAAAATCTCCCTCTAACTAAGCCACAAACATCTGAAGTACTTTACCATTTATCATTTGTTATATCCTATGAAAATTGTTCACCCCTTTACAAACATTATTGTCTTTCTATTTCCTCTCAAGTTGAACCAAAAACCTTTAACCAAGCCATTAAACACGATTGTTGGAAAAAGGCCATGGATGCAGAGTTACTTGCTCTTGAGGAATATCACACTTGGGATGTGGTTGATCCACCTCATGATAAAAATCCCATTGGATGCAGATGGGTTTATGAAATCAAACATAAAGCAGATGGTTCTATAGAGAGATATAAAGCTAGGTTGGTGGAAAAGGGTTATATATAAATGGAGGTTGTTGACTACTTTGATACTTTCTTTCATGTGGCAAAAATAACTACAATTCGTGTACTTTTATCCTTGGCTTCTATTAAAGGATGACACTTAGAGTAGTTAGACGTTAACAATGCCTTCCTTCACGGTGACTTACATGAAGAGGTCTACATGACTCTTCCTCCTAGCTTATCTGGCTATGATGTCTCCAAAGTGTGTAAACTTCAGAAGTCTCTCTATGGCCTCAAACAGGCTAGTAGGCAATGGTATCAAGTTATAATCCTTTATGACTTCTCTTGGATACATTCAGTCTCAAGCTGACCATTCTTTGTATGTAAAGAAGGTCCAAAATGATTTTATTGTCTTACTAGTATATGTAGATGATGTGGTATTGGCAGGTAATTCAATTACTGAAATCGAACATGTGATAAAGCTTATAGATCAGAAATTCAGAATCAAAGATCTTGGCCAGTTGAATTTCTTCCTAGGATTTGAAATTACAAGATTTACCACTGGAATTTTTCTTAATCAACGGAAGTATACACTTGAGCTCTTGGAGGATGTTGGGCTTTTTGCAGCAAAACCTTATGCAGTTCCTTTTAATCCCACATCTAAACTTTTCACTGACGGAGGTATCTTGTTGGAAGATCCTTCTTCATACAGAAGGTTGATTGGTAGGTTAATATATCTAACCAATTCCAGGCCAAACATCTCTTTTGTTATACAAAACTTAAGCCGATATGTGTCTCAACCTCGGGTGCCTCACTTTCAAGCTACTACCAAAGTTCTGCGTTACTTGAAGTATGTCCCGGCCAAAGGCATGCTTTTTCTTCTTCTAGAAAGTTGCAACTATTTGGATTTGCTGATTTATATTAGGCCAAATGCCCTGATACTTGAAAGTCTGTCACGGGTTATTGTGTTATGCTTGGCTCTTCTCTTTTATGTTGGAAGTCCAAAAAGCAACATACAGTCTCCAGGTCTTCCACTGAGGCAAAGTATTTTGCTTTAGCTTCCATCACATGTGAACTTCAATGGTTAAACTTCTTGTTTAGTGATCTTCAAGATCATTTTACGCAACTGACTTTTGTATTTTGTGATAGCAAGTCTGCTATTTACTTGGCTCATAATCCCACTTTTCATGAGCGTTGTAATCACATTGAGATCGATTGTCATGTGAGAAGATCAACTCTAAACTCATTCATTTACTTCCTATCTCTACTCATGATCAACTGGCAGACATTTTCACCTAGCCTTTACACTCTCCCTCACTAAAGAGAAATTTAGGCAAGTTGGTAGTTTGTAGCATTCACTGACCAACTTGAGGGGGACTATTAACATACATATAGTATAACTTTATCCCCTTTTGTATTATTATTATAGGCTTGTATATTAATGACATGTGTACTGGATCTGTATATATCTATACCTTTGGGTATTATATCTGTGAGATATTGGAACAAATTCTAGGGTTAGCATGTCGTCAAAGTCCGCTCCATGTTGTTGTTTAATTGGGCCTTGTGTTATGGATCCAATTGTTTAAGTTAGCTTGTACCCTAAGTTAGCTTGTAATCGGTAATTATTAAAAAGCCCATTAGGTTAGTGTGTTAGTTTTATTATAAATAGCATATTAGTCTCTCATATTTTGTATAAGGGAAAATAGGAAGATAAAACCCTAATTTAGAAGTGAGAGAGATTATTTGTTATTCTTGTATACTTATAATCTTGTTTTAAGAGGAAGAAAAGAATATCAATTTATAACCAATCCTTTTATCCTTGGTTAACCTAAACCTTAGTCCTTGTGGGTTTCCTAATTGATCAAGGAACCAATTATACTTTGTTTCTAAGGTATCCTATTCACAACAAATTGGTGCGGTGATCATGGAGAAGATGCCTTCAACAAAGTATGAGATTGAAAAGATCCCCGGAGTGAATGATTTCGGTCTGTGGCGCTTGAAGATGAAAGCCCTACTTGTTCAGCAGGGTTGTTTGGAAATGTTGAAGGGAGAGACAGCAATGAATGTTGCATTGACGGCAGCTGAATAGACGACCATGATTGAGAAAGCACACACCGCAATATTGTTGAGCCTTGGTGATAAGGTTCTTCAATAGGTATCAAAGGAGACGACAACGTCAGGGTTATGGTTGAAACTTGGAGGTTTGTACATGAGCAAATCATTGGTGAATCGACTCTACCTAAAGCAAGCCTTGTATTCATTCAAGATGAGTGAAGAAAAAGTGTTGGATGAGCAGTTGAATATGTTTGTCGCTCCCGAGATTTTCATCCTAGTACAAACGCGAAAGTGGCACGGAAAAGGTAAAGTCACCAGCCATACATTTTTATCCCGAATGAATAGGAAAGGTAATGATGCACAAACCAAATAAGAAGGAAAGGACAAGGTCCTGCGAACCAAATATCTGGGTTCGGGAGTCGGTTACGACTTGGGAAGGTGTTAGCACCCCAGACCGTCCGCCGTACCATATGGGATCCACGCTTGTTTGTCTGTTTCAAAGAGTGAGAAATAAGATGTTGCTGAACAAAAGAACTACTAACTTGAACTGGAATGAGAGAGGGAACTAGAAAAAAGAGAACAAAAAGAAAAAGGAAAAATGTAGGGAAAATAAAGAGTGTGCTCGAACGGGTGCCTACCCCGCTGCCTACGTACCTCATCGGGAAAATGAGGATCAGAGTCGACGTAGTTCGCCTAACTAAGGAGGGAACTATTTATTTGTGTTTTTTATGAGCTGGAACTGCTTATGTATTTGCTCAGCTGTTGCAGGCTCGCCTTGAATGAGTGCATTTACCGTCTTGAAAATGAGACAAGTCGTTGCAAGTCCGCGTTAAGAGTGAATGAGGTGAGAAGAGAGTTCCTGCAGGAAAAGACGAGTGTTGTTTGTTGTTTGTCTTTTTAGAGAAGTGTTTTTGAATTTGTTTGTTTGTGAAACATTCTCATACTAAGACTTATTCATCGTGGTAGATTCCTTACACCTCGCCCTGAAACAGGACATGTGCAAGTAACCCACGACAAAGTATCATGTCGTATGAGAACACTAAACCTTTATTAAGTGTTTTATTGTTTTTTCTTTATGAAATGAGAAATAAAGACTCAAATCGAGAAGATGAGAAAACTAGGGGAACTAAGACTCACCCTAAGTTTTTTATTGCATGGGATGTCATATGGTTAGTGTGGTTTATAATCCTAATGAGAAAAAGGAAAAGAAAAGGAAACTAGAAAGCAACTTACTTCTCTAAAGAAGTTAAATTGTTTCCAAAGAGGGATTAACATGAAGTTGTACAAGACAAAGCCTATAGGGATAAGACAACCACAATTTGAAAGCATAAAGAAAATGAGGAAGAAGTCACATAAACAAGGCTTACCTCAACCTCCCTACAAAACAAATGTTATCTTTACAAAGCATATTAAACACATGAAGCATGGCAAAATCTTAAACTAGCCAAAACTAGCTAATAAAATGGCATCAAGAACCTCCTAGTGTTAAGACCTAAAGCTAAAGGTTATTACATGATAACAAGCTTCTAAAGTCAGTGGCTAAACCCTATTAAAGTGTTCTAAGGTTAAGAAATCACACAATCATAATCTATGCCCTAATGAATTACTAAACCCTAAAGAAATCAAGGTGAAGTTAGATGAAGTATTCACATGATTAAGTATGGTAAACTTGAATTACATCAATAGTGAATGTTAAAATCAGAACCTAACACTAAATGGAAGTGTCTTAAGATGTGAACCAAAGTGGGAAGAAAGAGATTCAAGTTAGAGAGATTCAAACAAGAAGTTGAAAGAAGAAAACATAAGAAGAATTACACATGACTTTAAAAGGAAGAAAAGGACTTAGAAGAAAAAGTCAAACATGAACCATGAGAGTTGAACTTCCCATACAAAAACCAGGGACTTTATGAAAAGTTAAGATGGATATTTGAATAAAAAATTAACCACAAATGAGCTATAATTGATTGTATTAAGGTTAAGGGATGAAGGAGGTTGTTTTTAAAGCTTTAAGGTATCAAATGAAGCCAAATGAAGTACAAAGACTTGTGACATGAAGTGGAGACATGACAATGGATATGAAACACTTATGAGATGTATAAGAATGATATAACATGACTATCATACTCACACAGTTGGATTAGAAGTGTGAAGGTGGAAGAAAAAGGTGCATTAGGGCAAAGATGGAATACTTGAACACATGGTGACTTAATGATCAAGTAACCGTAAAATACAAAAGGTAAGAACCTAAAATGGAAAAAAGTGACTTAAAGACACGTAATGGGACTCTAGGGACTCAAATTGAGGATCTCAAATGGATGGCATGAATGCCCTGCTCAAATTGAATTAGAAGGATAAGAAAAATAAACCCTAAAATGTGACCTATAACACAATGGGCTTAAAAATATCAAAATACATGGAAAAAATATGAAACTCAAGATTCAAGGTCACATTCCAGAGGGTAACAAACCTCCAAAATATCTCACAAAAATTTGGAGTTTAACTCAATCAACTAAATGTGCAAAGTGAATTAGGGTTTTATGGAACAATGTTTAAAGAAATGACTCTACAAAAGACCAAAATGGGACTTAAAAATAAAGGAAAAATATTTTTGGGACCCCTAATATGCCTTATGAATAGACCAAAAAGAATGGGTTCAAGATCATTTTAGTTTAGGAGAAATAAAA
Organism: Lathyrus aphaca; assembly: GCA_963966055.1. Lineage (NCBI taxonomy): Eukaryota > Viridiplantae > Streptophyta > Magnoliopsida > Fabales > Fabaceae > Lathyrus > Lathyrus aphaca. The sequence goes on from OZ014523.1 coordinate 74,074,300, forward strand.
TGGAGAAGGGCATAAGGTCAAAATGGAAGAAACCAAAAAGAAAATAAAATGTAAGATTTGTTTCTGGCTCAAAATAAATGGAAAATAAAAAATGTGGAAAATTTGGGAATATTGTGACAATGGTTCATGAATTATTTCAGGATTTTCATGATGATTTGGTATTTTTATAAATCAAAATTGAAATGAAAATAAAAGAAAAATTAAAACAGGGGAAAATATGAGAGGGGTATGAAAAGAAAGGAAATGCAGTGCAATGTGGATGGGCCTGGTTGCATGGGGGTGCGAATAACAAGTGAAAGGCCCAACCCAAGGGCGCTGAACATGAATTTGTGGTGGATTTCAGTCAGCAACGTTGACTCTTCCTGAACCAATGGATTGATCTCATAAGTTCCATCAAGGTCAAAGTATGATGATCTAAGGGATCAAATTGATTGGCTCATGATAAGAGGGTGTATGACACGCATTCAATAGGTCAGGTCCAACTACAAGGCACTTGATATGCACAAATTTCATTAATTCGCTGGCAGCATCCTAAGCGTATGATCCAAACACATTAACGATTGTGTTATAAAATGGATAACCTAGGGTTTGTAAGCTCAGGCGAAAGTCACTGGCCGGAGAACAACTTTCGGTCGTCTTCTCCGGCCAGAGGTGAAATTTCATGAAGGCTAGAGGTGTAGACTTGAATCCTTGAGCTTCAACGAAGCCAAATAAAGGTTGTACTGCTTGATTCTTCGAGAAAATAGAGTGATGTTTGAACTGATCTTGAGACCAAGCTTATGAATTGAGTGCTTTCATTGCTTGATATTTATCAGAGAAGTGTGTTGATGATGGATCAATGAAGAAGATGATGAATTAACTTGAGAGTTCACGACAATGAGAGAAAATGCAGAGAGAGCGAGAGAGTTTGTGATTTTGATGAGCAAAGTGAGAGAATGATGAGATATGATCCACAATTCTGTTAGAGGGTCTTATATAGGAGTGGTTAACTATTAACCACCTTGGTTAACAGTTATAACCATGGTTATTTGAGGTGCCATGAGAATCTTAGGGTACATGAGCCAATTTGCAAACATGAAGAATGAGTGGAGCTCAGGTTTAGCTATGTTCTTGTGTGTGGAGTTTTTTAATACTCATGGTGAGATTGCTTGATGTATGGTGAAGATATAATCAATGCAGCCACTGCTTCAATGTTTTAAGCTTCTCATACTTAGACTTTACACGATAAGCATGCATGGTTATGCATGGGATGACATGGTGCCTATGTATTGTATGCTCTGCTCCCTTAACATGATATCTTGTGATCATACTATGCCAATAGATGCAAATAGAGCTGAACTGAAAAACCTCATCTCATAAACCAATGCCTTAGCCAACAAGAAACAACAGATGCAACTAGTGATCTTTCTTCATGCAAAACTTCAAGCTCAAGGCACCAATTGGAATAATTTTTGTGAGCAAAATTGAAGGTCACACTTCATAGAACAACTTTGATGTTTGCTTCAAGGTGGGATATGACCTCTAAGTGACTCAAAAATAACGTTGAACTCAAGGCATCATGGCTGCATTATTGGCCTGCACGAAATTGGGCATGCCTTGGAAATTTGTGCCTATGGTGGATCAGTATGAGGCCCTTACTTTGACCCTTCATATGTCCCTGAAATATTGATCAAATGAAAATTTGTCCAACATCAATCTTGTAGGAAACATGTAGAGGAACAACTTTCATGTTGGAAGATTTTTCATTTGAAGTCATCTTGATAAAGAAAAATGGCAATACTTATGACACACCACCTGTTTGATAAATTGTCTGGCCTGACACGCGCGCAGGATGCAAGGCCTGCCTTGGTTTTGCCCTAGTTTGCCCAAGTTTGCACAAACTTTGAATCCTCATAACTCCTTCAATTTTAATGCTATGAACCTGTTCCACCTATGAATTTTAAGCTTAGGATTCCCTCTTTAAAACAACCCAAGTGGAATTTTCATTTGACTTTTATTTTGGGAGAAGGCCTATCTTGAAGTTGGCTGCAAAATGGCCAAAACTTGCTATTTTTGGAAACCCTAATTTTCCAAAAATGGTAAGTCTTGATTTTCTTGATTTCTAAGGATCCCTCCATCATTTCTTGTTCAAATTTGGTCCATGGATTCCTTGTAACCCTAATTTCATGAATTTGACCTCAAAAAGTCAAGAGTTGACTTTTTTCTCAGCATGGTTGACTTTTCCCCAATTCCTTGATTTTTAAGTAACTGATTAATTGAAGCCCCTCCAAAATGATTCAATAGATGAAATTTCAACCTAGGTACTTAATATCATGTAGAAAACAATTAGATTAAGTTTGAACCAAAATCTCCTTGGGAAGCTCATTTAATCATAAACCCTAATTTCACCCCCTTTTGTTAGGAGATGTTGCACTGCTTGAATTCTTTGATCAATCCACTTCTTTGTAGAACTTGTGGAATCAATTGAGATCTTGTGGGATGTTGTGAACCCTTTGCACAATGTTGGGAAGCCATGTTTCCCTTTGATTTCCTTTGGAGGACCATCAATTTCTTCAGTCATTGATCACAAGCCCTATGCCTCTGTTATGATGGTCATGATGCAATGCTTTGGGTCTTGATATGGATTTAGATATGCAATGTGATATGCTAAATGCCATGAAAATGAGAGGGAAAATTTTGAGGTATTACAGCTTCCCCTATTCAATCATCTGCAGACCCGAACGGATAATAGCAATGGCTTTTAGACTTTCGAGGTATGAAGTGATTGAAAAACCGAATAAACCTGAAAATTTGTACTCTGTGGGAAATGAAATGTAGTGAGAAGAATTCCATTCTTGGACGACACATAAGGGAAAATGACCTTTGACAGGAAAAAAGGGAAAGAGTTCATCATACTTAAATGGTAACTCAAAGGACACGAGACCATCGTACTTAGACGAAATAGAAAATGAAACCATTGTACTAAAATGGAATCAGAAAGAACGAGATCATTGTACTTAAATGATTACCCGACACATATCCGTTGTACTGAAACATAGACGCGGAAAAATGAGCATGTTGTACTTAAACAAGACTCAGAAACGAGACCATTGTACCTAAACAGAACTCAAAAGGAATGGGATCGTATTACTCAAACGAAAACCCAAGACGCAACCGTTGTACTTAAAAGGAGACGAGGATGGAATAAGCCTGTTATACTTAAACAAGACTTATAAACGAGACCATTGTACTGAAATGGAATTTGAAATCATCGTACTTAGATGAAGTCAAGGGAACGAGATCGTTGTACTTAAATGAAAGCCTGACACGACACTGTTGTACTGAAACAGAGACATGAAAAATGAGCTTGTTATACTGAAACAAGACTCAGAAGCAATACCATTGTACTTAAATAGTGACTTGACAACACGAAACCCTTGTACTTAAATGAAGTTGTAGGAATGAAATCATCGTACTTAGACGAAGTCGAAGAAAACGTGATCATTGTACTTAAATGATTACCTGCAACACAACCGTTGTACTTAAATGGATACATGAGGAATGTGACTGTTGTACTGAAACAAGACTCAGAAATGAGACCATTGTACTTAAATGGAAACTCGAAAGGAACGAGATCGTTGTACTTAAACGATGACCCGAGACGTGACCGTTGTACTGAAACGGAGACGCGACAAAAGTGAGACTGTTGTACCGGAACAAGACTCAAATGGGGATACCACACATTGTCGTGGAAGAATAATAATGTCTGGAAAAATGAACTTGGAATTCTCTATGGGGATATACTTCAGACCGTTTGAAGAAACGAGGCTTCGGACTTCTGTGCAAGATACCCAAAACTGACCCATGCTGGTATGCATATGTTCTAATTTGTGTGGCGTAATGCTCCATAATGATGGAAATGATATGCGTTTAGAGGATGAAAATATAATGATGATTACTAAATGAAAATGCAGAGGGATCTCCTGGCGAGAAGATAACAGGTATCCTTGATGGCTTTGCTGGGGAAGAACCAATTTCTGCATGAATCTCATGAATCCCTATGGGAGAATCAACTCTGTGGGGATGGTGTTAATGATACCGACTCTGAGCTACCACCATTGCCAAAAATAAATTGGACCTTAGGATTGGAGAGTTGAGACTCCGTTGGGAATGAATTTGATCTGAGAGGTACTCTACCCGCTAAACTCCGTTGGTGAAGTGAGATCCTTCTTACTTGGTTGGGGAAACTAGACTTGCTGACCCTACTGAGGGAGAAGTTTGCTGGGGAATTCCTTTTTGCAAGAATAACTCCCTGCTTGGGGAGAAGACTGGTCTTCTCTTACCATTGCTAGAGAAGATCTTCTTTTTTTCACTCTACCGGGGACAATGGAAGACATCAAAGAGGATGTTGCTGAGGAATCTTGCTCAAGGCTCCATTTAGGATGGCTTCTCGTAGTTATGTGCTGGCTTTGCTAGAAACACATGTACCTGCATGAACATAATTGATAGTGCTTGTAAAATGTAGAGTTAGTTTGGCCTGCATGCCCCGGTTCATGGTCTGAATTACCATCCCAGTCACTCAACACAATAGGTATGTGTTAAATGTTTTTACCCTCCTGCATGTGTTATAAGGCATTCATGTATTCGCAATGCAATATTTTTATCACAATTTGTTGGAAGTTTTTGTAATCAATCAATGGTATATGAAAAACAAAAACATGCAGAAACAAATTTGAAATGAAATTACATTTTATTGATTGACAAATGGCCATGAATAGGCATTACACAGGAAGCAATCCCTGGAAAGAGGAAATCACTAAAAAGGAAAATAAACTATCCTAATGAAAATGTGAAAAACAAAGTCTCATCAAGCTCCGACCCGGTTATGACTTGTATGTCCTCAAGATTCTTTGTTCGCTTTGCTTAGAGAAATACGATTGAATTGATCTTCAGCCCTTAAGTTACCCTTTGTTGCAAAGGATGAATCACAGATCGCAGATCGCAGTTGTTCGCTTTAATCCCTCTTTTGCGTGGATCGCCCTTTTCGGGTTTTCAATCCACCGTGGTACCCTTTTTTTGCCTGAGCTGTCCAATGTGGATTTTTAGCTCAGCGGGTGTACATCTTTTCAGATATTTCCCTAATTTTGGCCGGAGCCTTTTATTCTGTTTTTGGCTCGCCGGGATGCCCTTTTTTTTCCTGGACTTCTATTTTGTTTTTGTCCAGCGGGTCTTTTATACGAAGTATTTTTTAACTGCATATGCATTGACAGGGGATTGGAAGTCCTCACCATCCATGGTCGTTAACATTAAGGCTCCACCAGAGAATACCTTTTAAACTACAAATGGCCCTTCATAATTGGGTGTCCACTTACCCTTGTGATTGTTGTTAGGAGGAAGAATCCTTTTCAGCACTAGATCACCGGGTATGTACTATTGAGGGTGCACTTTCTGATCGAAGGCCCGTTTCATTCGCCTTTGGTACAACTATCTATGGCAGACATCTGCTAGGCATTTTTCTTCAATGAGGCTCAGTTGATTGTACCTAGATCGGAGCCATTCAGCTTTATCAAGCTTGACGTCCATCATTATTCTCAACAAGGGGATCTCAACATCTACCGGTAGGACTGCCTCCATACCGTATACTAGTGAGAACGGGGTTGCCCTAGTTGAAGACGTCCGGTACCCATGCAACGCGAACGGTAGCATCTCATGCCAATCTTTGTATGTAACAACCATCTTCTGAACGATCTTCTTGATATTCTTGTTGGCCGCCTCGACGGCGCCATTCATCTTGTTGTTGAGATTAGAACCATTGTCAGTAATGATTCTCTCGAGAATTTCGTACCGGCATATGATATCCCTTTTGATGAATCGAGATACCACCTATTTAATAACGTTGGCATAAGAAGCCTCTTTAACCCACTTTGTGAAATAGTCTATGGAAACTAGGATGAAGCAGTGACCGTTGGAAGCTATTGGCTCAATCTTACCAATCATATCAATGCCCCACATGGCGAATGGCCAAGGTGAAGACATGACGCTCAATGGATTTGGAGGTACATGAACCTTATCAGCATAGATTTGGCATTTATGTCACTTGCGGGAGTATTTACAAAAATCATATTCCATGGTGATCCAATAATACCCCGACTTGAGCAGTTTCTTTGCCATATCATGCCCTCCAGCATAGGTACCGAAGGAGCCTTCATGAACTTCTTGTATTAACAGGCCTGCTTCGTGCCTATCCACGCATCTGAGCAGGACCATGTCGAAGTTCCGTTTATAGAGCACATTATCTTGGTTTAAGAAGAACCCGCCTGCCAACTTCCTGAGGGTCTTCTTGTATTTGCTTGATGCCCCTGCCGGGTATCCCTGAGACTTTAGGAATTGCTTGGTATCATGATACCATGGTTTACTATTGTTAGTGCTGTCAACTGCAAATACATATGATGGTCTTTCGAGACGAAAGACATCGATTTGAGGCACATAGTGTAGCGGTAAAATCATGAGTGTAAGCTATTGGCTAACTTAACTCAAGGTAAACAGAGTCGCCACCGCGCTTTAATTTTATTCCAAATGGAAAGGGAAAAAGAGCGAATAAAAACCTAATGAATCTAAAAGCAAAAAGCTAAAAGAATCGAACAAAGAACGGGTAAGGGGATAGGTTACAAATTGGGAAGGTTTTACGCACCCAAAATGTCCGTGGTACTCCACGGGAGCCCTTTGAAATATTTATTGCTTTTTTTGGTTTGAAAATGGTTTGTTTGAAAGAGATTGAAGAGATGAGAAGAGAAATGTTTTTTAATATTTTTGTGTTTGAAGAGACGATCGTCTCATGCCTACGTACCCACAAAGTGCAATGCGAGATCAAAACCTCGTAGTTCGTGGTACAAAATGTGAAAAGAAACAATGAGTTGAATTGATTTTAAAATGTAAAGATAAGTCGTCATTCTTTAGCGAATAATTCCGCTAGAAAGAATGAATCATATCTAAACATGAAAATGGTTAAAAAGAAACGTGCACGAGGGCACAAAAATAATTGAATGAGTTTTGAATGTTTTAAAGTATTTTGAAAAAGAAGTTTCGATATGCTTATATGGTTTAGCATTTATTAAGAAATGAAATGAAAAGGTAAAATCGCTTGTCCTAAGTCAAGGTTTGATTGCGAAAACGTTTGAAGTTTGAAACAAAGAAGATTTGAAAATAGGAAGAAGATTTGAAAATTTAAGAAGTGGGAGGAGATGAAGTGACTATCCTAAGACTTGAATGTAAAAGTTAAGGGAAGAACAAACAAACTGTACGGTGAACATTCTTTGAAACAATCGGACTTCCCTCTTCATAAACAAGTGAACTCAATCGGGGCCAAGGTCTTAAATCCATAATAGCTCAAGCAAGGGAATGATCCTAGAATCTAAGTTTGAAACTCCAAGTCCAATGCTAAGGATAGTAACCATAGTCCGAAATTAAAGTCACAAGTCTTTTTAGATGTTTAATCTGTTATTAGTGTTTTGGTGTCCAAATGGACAAAGGAAAAATCATAAGCATAACAATATAAACATAAACAATATGATGAATGATATAGTATAATAAAAGCATAATAAAAGAGATAAGGAGCGAGAGATTGAAATAAAGAGGATAAGGTTCGAGAATGAATTAAAATGTTAGTATATTAATAGTATAATAATATTTACATAGAAATGGTATGATGAACTTAATCAAACACAACCACAAAAATATAACCAAAATTGAGAGGCAACCGGATCCAATTGGATCTTATTCCGAATTCGGAACAAGTTTAGGTCTATGTTAAGCAATCGCCGAGTAATTTACGAAGTAATTACCCTACAAATGAGACCGGCCACTACCAATTAAGGTGGAAAATATTTGTGCTAATACATGTTAGAGAAATGATATAATGGATCATTCTCCGAAAAAATGTCGCACGAAAAGAAAAACGGTAACGGTCTAATCTTAATCGAGATTTCACATTGAATTATCGAAGGCAACCTATCACGATCCCAAAGTATGGAGAATGATCCAAATGATCATTCATCCATAGATTTGAAATAATGAAGATTAAACATCTTCGAAAACCAATAATCTACGAATCGGAGATCTCATCGACCAAAAATAAAAATAAGATGAAAAAGGAATATGGTTCTAACAAATTAAAATCAATGGAAAAAAAATAGTTTCATGAAGAAATTCAAATAAAACTCAAAAAAATTTCAAAGATATTTTTTAAAAGAAATTTAATATAAAACAAGAATCAAATTGAAAAATCCTTAAGAAATTTAGAAAAAGGTCTTTAAAATGAAATGATGAAAAATATTATATAAAAAATGTGAAAATGAGAAAATAGAAATAATAGAAAAAAAACAAATGGCCAAGGGAGGAGGGAGAGGCGCATATGGGAGGTGCTGATAAGCAAATGGATCCAATGCCTCCTTAAGGCCCAAAGACACATAAATTATTAAACAAAAAATGAGAAAGAAAAAAAAATGATAAAAGCTGAAATAAATAAACACAGAGGACACGAAATCCTCTTCTTCTTCCAATTACACCGCCCTGTACCTTCTTTTCCTCTTCTTCAAAAAAAAATCAACTCGAAAAAATTAACTCGTTCTCCTTCTTCACAGCGGTGTCACTATAAATCTCGTTCAATCTTCTTTGCTTCTCTCTTAATCACGAATTTAATGAAGTTTGAAGGTTCGAATCTGAGATAGATTTGTTGAAGGTCGAAGAATTATTAAAGAATTAATGGAGATTTTTGATGAAGATTGAAGGAATTGAAATGGCCAGTTGATTTGAGGATTAAAAGTGGGGATGATGAAGGAAGAAAGGGATTATTGGAGATTGGGAGAAAATTGAAATTGAAGTTTTTGGTCTTTTTTTGGGCAGGGATTTAGAGGGCTTTTTAAGCTTCCTTTTAAATGAAGAAGGGTGCTGAATTTATAGAGGAGGAAGATGAAATTTGAATGTCGTTTTGTTCACTAATTTGATGCGTTTTGAACGGTGATGAACGTGTGCTTGCTGGTTGTGTTGCGTTTGGGGCTTGCGGAATTCGTGACCATTGTTGTGTTTTCGTTTTGGCTGTGTGTGAGGGTTTGCTACGTTTTATTCTCATTGTTATTGCGTTTTGATGTAATGAATTTGATGCGTGTTGTGAAGCTGCGTGAAGTTGTGTTGTCTGCGTTTTGTAGGGTGTCACGCGTGTTTGCTGCGGCGTGAAATTTGAGAAATAGCTGGCTAAAGCTTGCAGCGGGTGTGTGTTTTGAGAAGTAGCCGGCTAAGGCTTGCTTACGGCGTGAATGGATAAATGACGTGACATTGTGAATGAAGCTAGGAAAATAAGGTTGAGGCTCACGTGTGATGAAGCTGCCGTTTTGTGTGTTTTTGTTCTGCGTTTTGCTCGCAATGAATGCGTTGTGAAGCTGATGTATTGGCAAAATTGGGATAAGTAATGAGATTGGCTTCAAGTGGTTTAAATGTTGAAGTTAACGTATAATAGTTGGGATGGGTAGGTGTATGCTGCAAATGGCTTGAGAAATATTGGCTTGGGCAACTTGTTGTTTTAATTTTTTTCAATTTTTTTTTGTATAGAAACTAAAATGGGTCAATGGGCCTCCTTAATTTGAAATGAATTGGATCTTTAAAAAAATGGATTATGGGCATTGGAAATATGGGTAAAAAATGTAATGGAATGGCTTTAGTTATTATTATTATTTTTTTATAATGACACATAGAAAAGAAAATGGGTTTAAGAAAATAGGCTTTAAAAAATGGCTAAAAGGTGAATGTTCTAAATGGATAAAAAAATTGAATAGAAGTTGGATTTTAATTGGATAAAAAATATTTTTGGATAATGAAATGGATAAAAAAATAATTGAAAAAGGTTATATGAAATGATTTAATCGAAAAATGGATAACGAATAAATGGATGATTAGAAAAATGAATAGGAAAGAATAATGGCTATATAAAAAAATGATGGTCTAATTAAAAAATAGGTAATGGATGAAGTGATGATTTCTAAGCCCATAACCAACTCCTGATTTTTCTCACAAGCCACTGATTAAACTGAACACAACCACTTTTGAACGACTGAACAACTCGTAACTCAAGCCACAACCATCGTCTGAAAATTGTCTGATTATTTGAATCCATGCTGAGGAAAATAAATCCACAGATGAACCACTAATGCACTGAACCAAAAAAATCTAGCCTGGAAATTCTTAAGACCCACAACTTGAGAATCTGAGGAATTTCGCCAACAACACAGTTTGAACTTTTGAATACGCACTGTCTGAGGAATAAACCACTGTCACAAATAAATTGCAGTCGAAACAATCTTTTGACAGTTTGACCAAGATTGGGTCAAACGCCGATCTGAATCATATCATAACTGAATAATCACACCTGAATTGAAATCACTGCCCTGTCTTTGAAATCCTGCAACACAGAAGAAGAAGAAGAAAACTGCAACATATTTTTTTTGGTATTTTGGTTAGAGGTTAGTAAATATAAACAAATAAAGCAAGTAAAATCACGGTGATCCCCTATGAGGCATAAACCTGCAACTGAAAAGGATAAACGAACCAGTGCGTGATCTTGTTTGTATGCGAAATGCAGATGAGATGCGAAAAATCTTAGGGTCAAAAATTAGGGTATGACAGATGCCCCTATTTAAGTTTCTTCAATCCAGAGATAATGAAGATTGAAATCTTCATTTCGACATGATGGAAGATACTTAAATATCAAAAACCCAAAATTTTGATCCTAAGATGCCAAAAAATGGAATGAAATGAAACGAACGATATGAAATGATATGAAGATGATATGAGAATGTTACGAAATGTTATGAAATGATATGAAAGTAGTATGAGATATATATGAAATGTTATGAAAGCATATGAAATGCAGAGAAATCCGTGAGAAACAAAACGACACATGAAATAGAATAAACGCTGGGATAAGGAGCATGAAACTCCGACAGGAAAAACAACATGCTAGAGACCATCACATGGCTCAGCTGAGACGAAAATGTCCAAGAATGGCAATTGGACAGAAAGAATCACAACATAATGGCACTGAATGAAATGAGAAAAGTCCCGAAAAAGTACATCAGAAACATCCAGGGATGACATTACTAACTTTACTAGGGATATCCGAGAATGGCAATCGGAAAAAAGTGACCACAAAATCTGAGAATGGCAATCAGATAAAAAATGTGAATCACAACATTCAGGAACAGAACTGAATGAAATGGAAAAATTCGGGAAAGTACATCAACTCAATGATGACTCCAACATGGAAATCCGAGAATGGCATCGGAAGGAAAGTGATCACAACATCCGAGAATAGCAATCAGATAAAATGTGAATCACAACATTCAGGAACAAAACTGAATGAGATGGGAAAAAGGTCTGGGATAGTACATCAAATCAATGATGACTTCACTATGGACATCCGAGAATGGCAATCGGATAAAAAGGTGTAATATCTGAGAGAAAAAAACAAGTATATGAAGGAAAAGTTATGGAGAGACAAAGATAAATGCCAAGTAAGTTAGACTTTGATCACAAGGTAAGATGTTGAAAACAACAGGACCTCGAGAAATGCATATGAGGACTAAAACACTCAGTATGCAGACATTTACGAAAATGGGGACTAAACTACCCAAGAACACGCATAATGAGGACTAAAACACTCAAATATGTAAATGTAAACAAAACTGGGGAATAACACACCCAAGAAAACGCATAATGAGGAATAACACACTCAAATATGCAAACATAAATAAAACTGGGGAATGACACACCCAAGAAGATAATATGAGAGAAAATGCTGACAACCAGTTTAGATTCTTAGAGGAGTGGGGAGAAGGAAGACTGATTCCTCAACACGGAGATCACTGCCATTCTGCTTGGAGATTAGAAATGTTACTGCTGAACAAATCTCTGTCATACCAGTAAATTATATCAAGCTGGAAATCTTTTGAGAGAAATCATGAAAAGCTGCTTGGCGATTCTTGAAGAAAGTTGCCCCAAGTTCAATGACTGATAAAGGTAAACTGATAATGGATTCAACTTTTGACTACTGCCGGAGAAAATTAATCAAATCTTTGAAATGACCGTTGCGAAGAATAAACTGATCCTGGCTTCAGTTCTTGAAATGAATGCTGAAAAAATAAATCCAGTATGAAACTTGCAGAGAATCTTTTGACTAACCAAGTCTAAGAAAGACTCGCACTGAGCAACAACTCTTGAATCATAGGACCTGGGAAGAACTTTCCCCTGATAAGATCACTGACCAAGTTTCTTAACTGTTTGAAAATTCCCTGATGATGAAAGTTTATTTGCAAATAAAAAGTGTTTCGTACAAACCTGGTAATTTTAATGCAAAGTTCAATGCAAAGTTTGAAATCAAGAATTTATTGATGTAAAGTAAATGAAAACATTGTCAAAACACGACGATTGAGACAAAATTAAAGATAAAACAAAGGTAAGAAAAAAATGATTGGTAACGAATTTGGGAGTCAGTTTACGCAACCTTGTTGTAGTATGCTTTTCAAAAGAAACCTGGATTCAATTAGGACTTTTGAAGGTTGTAACGTGGTCTGGTTCACGGTTTATGAAACAAAGGATATATGCTCAAATTATATATGTACCCAACCCAACTTCGTGATGAACTCCAGTCCTACATTCAATTAATTCAGCCTATGCATTCAAGTTCCACGATATTTGGGGTTGCACAGATGAAGATGGTTCATGAGCCATAGGATTTTGAGATAGCAGTCACCTCTTCCTTTTGTTATTTCCGGTGAGGACTTTGGTCAAATCATCTTACTTTTGTTGAGGATTTTGATGACCTCTTGACAAATCTTTCTTTTTAGTATCCCTAACTTTTGCCTGAACTGTGTCATTTGAACTTACAGCCAGCGGGATGCCCCAGTTTTTTTGCCTAAGTCTCCTTCATAGGTTTTGACTTAGCGGGCTTTGATTTTTTTTTTTTCAAATTTTTTTTATATCATCATTTTTTTGAAAGATAATGACTGCATGGCTTAATGATTACGACGAACCATCATTGGCTTTTGAATTGAGACAACTTCAACACTTTTTGATGTGTACGAAGGAAAGCTTGAGATTGCAACCTTTATTTAAAGGTGTCTTGAATGATTCTCTTGTACTTGAATGCACATTTGAATTAATTGAGAACTACCCATCCCCGGTTAAAATTGAGGGATTTTTCGAATAGAAAGAAACTCCAACTTCAAGGCTCAAAGGGGTTAACAAAGGGATTAACTTCCTTATTTCTCCAGTGTTTGGGATTTGAAACAATGCCTGTATATCATCAGCCAAATCTCAATTGAAAGCATACCAACAACAATTATGGGTATCTCGTTTTCATCATCCTCCCTCCAATCATTATAAAAGCTTGAGAAAAGATAAATGAACTTGAAATGTGAAGTATAAAGATGCAAATAGTAAATGAAATTGAATCAAAACAAAGCAATGCTCATTTCATTAAAATCAACATGAAAGTACAAACAAAGTTTAAAAGCAAACAAGTCAATACAATTGAAGAAAATTGCAAACATAAAGAAACAATGGCCTAGTGATCCATTAGCAACAAGGATGAGCTGTCCCGTCTGATATTCTGGCCTTGAATAAAATTTGACTGTTGAATTCTTCTAGAAGATTCACTTCTCATGCTTCAGCAAAGGATTGTTGACAACATTAGGATTTTTGTCATGAAAGGAAAGGATATTGTTCCTGATAAGTTCTTGCACTTTAGCCTTCAGTGCAAAGCAATGTTCCAAGTCATGACCAGTTCCACCTCGATGAAACTCGCAGCGAAGATCCGATCTATAACCAACCGGAAGAGGATTTGGAACAGGAGGCGGAGGTCTAGTAGTAATTATACCACTCTTAATTAAGGAAGGAAACAAATCAGTGTAAGGCATCGGGATAGGATCAAAGTTTGGCCTATTGCGATACTGATTTTGTCTAGCAGCAGGATGAGGAGCCTGAGCTTGAGCTTGAACTTGAACTTGAGCTTGAACTGGTTGAGCTCGAACTTGAACTTGAGTTTGAGCTGGTTAAGCTTTGACAACAGGAGCTACTGCAGCTACGTATGGTTGAACATATCGTTGTTGCGGGCGATAAGGCTTCCTCTCAGTTGAAACAGCATAAGCATCACCATCTCTTCTCTTTTGAAAGTTCCCAAGAGACTTTCTTGCAGCATTAGAAGATTCAGAATTGGTAATCTTACCTTTCTTGATACCTTCCTCTAGTCTTTCTCCAATAGTGACTAGATCATAAAAACCAGATGAAACACTTCCTACCATTTTCTCCCAAAAGAACGGTTGAAGAGTGTCCATGAACAAACCAGTTAATTCTTTCTCGGCCAAAGGTGGTTCCACTTGAGCAGCTAGCTCTCTCCAACACTGAGCGTACTCTTTGAACGATTCTTTCTCTTTCTGTGACATATTTTGAAGTTGATGACGGTCAGGCGCCATGTCTAAATTGTACATATACTGTCTTACAAAAGCATCAGACAAATCCTTCTAGCTTCGGATGTGACTCTTCTCGAGTCTCGCATACCACTTCATAGAAGCACCACTCAGACTATCTTGAAAACAGTGAATAAGCAGCTTGTCATCCTTGGCATGTGCAGCCATTTTGTGACAATACATCAGCAGATGAATCTTTGGACAAGTATGACCATTATATTTCTCGAATACAGGAACTTTGAACTTATCAGACAAAACTAGGTCAGAGACCAAACACATGTCTATCGGAGCAGAACCAAAGACATCTTTTCCTTCTAGACCTCTTACCCTCTTCTCAAGAGTCAAACCTTGCTCTCTAACTTCATCCATATATCCAAGTTCACCCTGACTTTCAGTTTGTGGACCAGCGGCCTGGTATAAAAAAGGAGAATTCTGATACGTAGTCTGAGCAGTAGTGTGCACAACAGGTTGAGGTTCGACAAAAGTCGGAGCTGAAAAGATTGGCACAACAGATGGACCACCGATTTGAGTAGTAGTAGAAACTGGCACGTAATCCAGAGGTAACCCAAATTCTGGCCAAGTAGAATCCGGTTGCTGAATAACAGGAGGGTCAACAACAGCAGTAAAAACTTCAGAGATAACAGTCCTTTGAGGTGGTTCACCTCGAGCAATCAGAACTTGCATCATTTCAGTAAGCCTGGTCATACTAACTTTCAACTCATCAATCTCCATCCGGACTTCCAGGTTATGCTGTTCTTGGTTTTCCATTCTCAATCTGATAGCTCTCAATCTGTTAGCAGCTCTAGTACCGTATCTGTGTGGAGGAAACAGCTTGACGGATCAACATACAACTGAAGAAAGAAACAACCGAGATGAGTTCCCACACAACTCGGATGAACGCAAGAATATGCGAGGATGCAATGATATGCAATGTTCATTTCCATTTTCATAAAAACAACTCAATTATTGCAAACACGGTCAACATCGAGAATACGGTCATGAAAAATCTTGACAAAAAGGAATATTTATTTTTTCTAACATTTGCAATAATCGGAATTATTTTCCTTGAAAAATGCTTGTGATGATGATCATGATGAATATGTATATGCAACAACCACAAACAAGATCACGCAAAGCACACAGGTTTAAAGGTTCGAATCACGAGAATGGAGTCAAGTGATAAGAACCAACAACCCACAAAGGCATGTGTAACACGGTGGGAGAACTGACTTTAGTTAAATGTTGCAGATAGCAAGAGTCGCCACCGACTTTTATTTTATCCAAAGGAAAGGGCATAAAAGAACAGGAAAGACCTTAAAAGATTTTTGGGTTCGGGGGGTAGGTTATGTAAAGGGAAGGTGTTAGCACCCTTTACATCCATGGTTATCCATGGGCTCTTAGTTACTTAGCTCACTTTAAAATGTTTTTGAAAAGTATAGTGTGTGATTAGAAATTTTCTTAAGTACTTTATAATGATCCATGTACGGATATATATAAATCCTTTGTTTTGAAAATTGTTTGAGATGTGATGTGTTTTTGAAATGTTTTGAAAAGGTGAGCAAGTACATAAGAGAAACCTACCCTAAGTTAAATCTTTTATGTTCTTAAATATCCTTTAAATGGTAAGACTATCCCTATTATTAAGGAATAGGTAGTCATTACCTTGGATGTATGAGGGACAAATGAAGGGACAACTGTGATTAGGCAACTGTAAGGTGTATTTAGCAATTCGAATGGACTTATCATCTTTATTCGAAAGGTACAAGATCATTTACGAAGGCAACCATGAAGGGACTTGATCTTATTATCTTTTAAGGGACTAGATGATATGAGAGAAGGGACTTTGCTTTACACCTTACTTGACCTTTTTGTTTAGGCAACATGAGAGGTATCCTTAAGAATGTGAGATGGCGATCCAAGATCGACTTACGTGTGTGCGTGTACAAATTCAAGTATTTATCTTACAAATTAGTGATCTAAATTCAATTTTAAATACAAACATGTTTACACTCACTATTTTACTAACCATGACAATTAAAAATAAATAGTAAGAATTTCTACAACTATTACATAGTGGGTACAATTACATTATAATAAAATAATTTAAATAAATGAGCACATAATAAATAAATAAATAAATTGGTTAGTAATAATAAACAAAAATAAATATAAGAAGGTTAGTATAACAATATAATATAGAAACAAATTAAAAGTTCAAAATTAAATAAATAATTATTTTTTAAGAATTTTAATAAAAGAAATAAATGATAATAATTATATATTAATAAATATGACTAATAGTTCTAATAATTTAATTTTATATACATATTATAAAAATATTTGTTAATTATAATTAAGTAAGCATATAAAAATAAGGAATTAAACTCATAAAATAAAGTTAGGGTTTTTTAATTGTTTAGAAAAAATAAATTAGAATTAATTACTTAATCTAAACCTAATTACATTATTTATAAAAAAAACTACATATAATAATATAAACAAATTATAAAATAAATATATATATAATTAAAATTTACAAACAAATAAATTAATATTTATAACATACTTAGGGTTTATGGAGAAAATTAGGGTTTATATATAAAAATATTAGGGTTTATAAAGAAAATTATATAATTAAATTATTTATACAAAAAAAACATATAATATTAATAATGTACAATAAAATAAATATTAAATAATTTTAGGAATAAAGTTTAAATTTTTATAAATATAAGTTTTTTTGAATTATATACAAGAAAATAATATAACAATTTTATTTTAAACATTTATCATTAATTAAATTAATCAAATATAATATAAATTAAAAAAAAAATAGTGAGAAAAAGAACTTACCTGGGGCTGGGATTCGAACCCAGGTCCTAGGCTTTGCATCCCCTGAACCAACAAACCCACCACCAGGCTGCGCTGCATTTGGTGATATTGAATGAGAGCCAATACCTTTTGTTTCATAACTTGTAAAAATCACAAAAAAACAAAACAAACACAAAATGGCCTGGGGGAGTCGAACCCAGGACCATCAACCTCACGCGCACATACACAAACCAACTGAGCCAAGCTGTTCTTCTGAAATAATATCCATCATAATATAATAAAATATAATACCCAATTTTTGAATATGAATTTGGCGCCAGATTTCATCTTCTTCATTCGAATTACCTGCGAAATTTCCTAGGCTTTCTCCTGCGAATTTTCCTGCAAACTTTCAAAACCAGAATCCTATGTTTTTGTGAATATCAATCAAATCGCAACATTAATTCAAATTAACAGCCCAGATCAATTATACAAGGATTATATGTCACAACCATGTTCTTAGATTTCGTTTTAAGGCCCTAAATGCTTGGTTCCCGATTTGAAGCTCCAAACCCTAGCAATGGTGAATTTCGATACAGTCCACAATAATTGAATTAAATCATCCAGAAAGTTTCTAAACATCACAACAAACACAAATCCATAGTTAGTTTTCAACATTAATGCACAAATCATTCAAATCGAAAAAGTTTAGAGCATGAAGAAGATGCATTCGGTTTGTGTGATTTAAGGCATGAATGAATGATGTTATGATCCAGAATCAATCCATGAACTCCAAGGAACAAGTTGCAACCTTTGGTTTGTCTTGAAAACAGCTCTAGGTATCAAACCGAATTGGTGTTCTTAGTGTGAATTTTGAAACTTTGTTCTTACCTTTGGAGGCTCAATTTTCGTCCCTTGTGCTTGTGATGATTTTATGTACATATAGTGGATATAATTAGGTCAAAACAACATGGATTTATGGGCCTTGTCTTGGTTACTTGATCATGAAGTTTCATACTTTCAAATATTGAAAACAAAATCTCATCTAACCTTTCCAAATCAAGCTAGCACGAAGTTGGATCAAATCAATCATCTCTAAATGATATTTAAAACCTTCTAGAATCATAATCTCATCCAAATATATGATTTTCATATTTTATTTTAATTTAATTTGTATTTTAATGAATAAAATTCAAATAAATATGAAATAAAAAATAAAAAATCAGAAAATAGATGGGTTGGGTCGTGCTTGATGATATTGTAAAGTTTGGATGGCTATTTGGTGGGCTCATTTAGCAAAAATTTGATTTAAGGCCTTATTTGCTTCATAAACTTCCCAAAAATTTCCCAACTTTGCAAGGGCACAAATCCTTCAATTTTAATGCTATGAGGGTGTTCTTGGACATTTTGGAAAGCTTAAAGAGTCCTCTAACCAACCTAATTGGTTTCATGTCCATATTTATTTACCATTCTCAAGTTATGCTCTTTTGAAGTTGTTGACTTTTTGTTGACTTTTAAAAGGACCTATAATGTCTTAGCTCATACCTTCCAAATGAAGCATTTTTGGGCTTGGCTTGTGAGACACAAAGTTGTAGAGAATTAAATTTCCTTCAAAATGAGCTTTTGATGGAAAATTCTTGATGAAGCATATGAAAGTTATGGCTGGTCAAAGTTCAGTTGACTTTTCCTGTGAAAATCCTAATTTAGAAACTCTTGATTCTTGATGATCTGAAATCTCCTTGATGAATCATGATCAGCCCTTGATCAAATGATGAATTTTACTTCATATACTTGATGTTGGCAAAAAATCATGAAGTTTGACTTTGGTTTGACCACAGTTGACCGCAGTTTGACTTTTTAACTACTTTGACTGATTTTAACTTATCTGATCATCTGACTGAGCAAACCTTTGGGAAAAGTCTTGAAACTTGTCATGGGGATTCTTAAACACATATAAGATGTTATGAATCTCACTTGAAGTCTTGGAAGTCCATTTAGCCTGATTAAAGTCAAAACTCTAGTTTAGGATGCAATGCTTAGGAGGATGCATTGTCTGAGGGAATTGTCAAACTTTCTGACTAATTGTAAACTTTGTGAACCTCATGAGATGTCTTGTGAACCTTGTGAACCTTGTGAGCCTCTTGGTACACAATGACTTGTCTTGTGGAGGGCAAATTTTGGGGTGCAACATCTGCCCCTATTCAATTTTTTAACCTGAGGGGTTAGATTGGTATATGTGCCATTCGTGACCTGGAAGGTTGAAGGGGATTGAACACAAAAGCCCAAAAATTTGCACTCATCGGTGCGTAAAGTAACACTGATGATTAGTTGTATATGCTTGAGTGGGCTTAAAGATGCCACTTGGAAGAATTGGAGATGGGCTTGGATATGCCATCAGGATGAACTGGAGATGGGCTTAGAGATGCCATCTAAAATATTAGGATGTGGTGATGTTCTGATGTTGATACTGGATATCAGTACTAGGTCTTTGTATAAGCCGTCTCTGAATCATTTATGCAACATGATTTGAGTTATTGAATGGACCAGTAGAAATAAATCTTGTGATGATTATCTCTTCTGGAAATATTCTGGATTAGGGAATGGATCTCTGTACGGATCGTTTGCCTATTCTCCAAGATCAAAAGAACGTCAGGATTTGTTCTTCTGAATAAAAATATCTTGAACCAGGGAATGGATCTTTTTACAGACCGTTTGCCTGTTATTCAAGGGCCGAAAGAACGTCAGGATTTTTTCTTAAGGGTCAAAAGAACGTCAGGATTTGTTCTTCTGAAAGATGTTTTGAACAAGGGGCTATAAGAACGTCAGGATTTGTTCTTCTGAAAAATTCTTGAACAAGGGGCCAAAAGAATGTCAGGATTTGTTCTTAAGGGTCAAAAGAACGTCAGGATTTATTCTTCTGAAAAAGTCTTGGACAAGGGGCCAAAAGAACGTCAGGATTTGTTCTTCTGAAAAAGTCTTGAACAAGGGGCCAAAAGAACGTCAGGATTTGTTCTTAAGGGTCAAAAGAACGTCAGGATTTGTTCTTCTGAAAAAGTCTTGGAAAAGGGGCCAAAAGAACGTCAGAATTTGTTCTTCTGAAAAAGTCTTGAACAAGGGGCCAAAAGAACGTCAGGATTTGTTCTTAAGGGTCAAAAGAACGTCAGGATTTGTTCTTCTGAATAAATTGTCTTGAACCAGGGATGGATCTTTTTACAGACCATTTGCCTGCTATTCAAAGACAACTTGAGCAAATGTATGGATCATTTCTGACCTGTTGTAAGTTGTTGATATTGTTTTACCTGCATATAACTATCCTGCAAGGAAAATATTAGTTTATGCATTATGTATGCA
This sequence comes from Lathyrus aphaca, assembly GCA_963966055.1. Lineage (NCBI taxonomy): Eukaryota > Viridiplantae > Streptophyta > Magnoliopsida > Fabales > Fabaceae > Lathyrus > Lathyrus aphaca. The sequence continues at coordinate 74,094,954 of OZ014523.1, forward strand.
TGCATAGTATGATGCAATTAAGTGATGTATATTATGGTATGATGTACATGATGTATGTATGAATCATGCAGCCTGAAGCGTCTGGATATCTTCGTATAACAACTGCTGGCCAGGGAAAATAAATCCCATCTCGTTTGATAACATAGTATTCATAACCTCCCGTCTTCGTTCGTCGTACCTTTATTGAAGGAATAAGTTCCCGACTATCCGTCTGAGGATAAAAGAGATGGATATAAATTCAAGGGGAGATGTAACTCGAAGTATTTATGAAGATGTATTTTGCTCTACTGGGGGATGTGTAGCTGTCTTGTGGGGATGAACCGGCGAAACTTCGTTGAATTCCTTCCCTCGTTCGTCCTTAGTAAATACTATTATTGCATTTCATGCATTTCTGGTAAACATCAATCAAATTAAGCATTTATGCATTTCTGGTAAACATCAATCATATTCAAAAGCATACATACATTCAAACACAACCAATGGACGTTTCGCTTATGTAAATAGGGTAAAAGTAATTCTGGATTCAGAGGGAAAAGTAAAGTTGAACTTGAAAACAGAATCGTTTCAACTTTGAGAGTGTATAACCAATTGGATTTAGAGCTCCTGAGATTCTTAACTTTCCTGAATACCTTTCCAGAAATCCTCATAGCTGGATCTGAAGACATGATACTGACACCATCTGATACTACTGGCGTAGACAATTAACTTCCACAATGGCTTCTGTTGAGAATTCAATATCAAGGTAATACAATGAGAGTGTTGCACCCCAAAATTTGCCCTCACAAGACAAGACTTTGTGTACTAAGAGGCTCACAAGGTTCACAAGGTTCACAAGACATCTTATGAGGTTCACAAGGTTCACAAGACCTCTCATGAGGTTCACAAGGTTCACAAAGTTCACACATAGTCAGAAAGTTTGACAATTCCCTCAAACAATGCATCCTCATAAGCAGTGCATCCTAAACTAGGGTTTTGACTTTAATCAGGCTAAATGGACTTCCAAGACTTCAAGTGAGCTTCATAACATCTTATATGTGTTTAAGAATCCCCATGACAAGTTTCAAGACTTTTCTCAAAGGTTTGCTCAGTCAGATGATCAAATAGGTCAAAATCAGTCAAAGCAGTTAAAAAGTCAAACTGAGGTCAGCTATGGTCAAACCAAGGTCAAACTTCATGATTTTTTGCCAACATCAAGTATATGAAGTAAAATTCATCATTTGATCAAGGGTTAATCATGATTCATCAAGGAGATTTCAGATCATCAAGAATCAGGAGTTTCTAAATTAGGGTTTCCTCAGGAAAAGTCAACTGAACTTTGACCAGCCATAACTTTCACATGCTTCATCAAATTTTTCCCATCCAAAGCTCATTTTGAAGGAAATTGAATTCTCTACAACTTTGTGTCTCACAAGCCAAGCCCAAAAATGCTTCATTTGGAAGGTATGAGCTAAGACATTATAGGTCCTTTAGAAAGTCAACAAAAAGTCAACAACTTCAAAAGGGCATAACTTGAGAATGGTAAATGATATGGACATGAAACCAATGGGGTTGGTTAGAGGACTCTTTAAGCTTTCCAAAATGTCCAATAACACCCTCATAGCATTAAAATTGAAGGATGTGTGGCCTTGCAAAGTTGGGAAATTTTTGGGTGGTTTATGAAGAAAATAGGGTCTTAAAACCAAATTCTTCCAAATGGGCTGAACTTTTTGTGACCCAAGGTGTTCCATGACATCATGTACGAAATTTATTTAATATTTTCATAATTTTATTTTATTTATTTTATTTATTATGATTTTTTATATTAAAAATCATTTTAAATTCAAATAAAATATAAAATATGAAGATTTAAAATATATTTTGGTTCTAGAAAGTCATAAACCTTGATTGAATTAGATTGATATGGAAATCATGATGATTGTCTTAAAATAGCAATGTTCTATCAAAAAATATTTGAATTTTAAGACATTATCTTTTTCAATCTTCAAAAATCAAAAAGTCCAAACAATGATCCAATTTTTTGACCTAGCTTCATTCTACTATAAGTATACAAACCTAACACAATGCTAAGGGACGAATTTTCTGCCTCAAGGATAAGTTTCATAAGTTCAAAGTTCCACAAAATTTGAAATTCGGTTTCTGACTTTTTGTGGTATTTCAGGTGAAATAAAGATATCAATCCCTTCCTTGAACATCCCTGATCATGTAGCAATAGCCATACGCATCTCAAACCTCAAGAATTGATGAACCCGAATCCAACTTTCCATGTTTTTTTGATTTTTTCGTTCATGATCATTTAACTGTTATTAATGGATTTTGTTTGTTTATTAGTGTTCAATGAAAGCTTGTGATGAATTCTGGGTGGTTTGATTGAAGAAAACATGGTTGAATCGTGTGATGCCATTTTAGGGTTCTTGACCTTAAGTTAGGATTTTGCGTTTAAATGAATATAAACGAATTCTAAAACCGTGGATCAATTCTAAATAACCTCTGGACCTTGTTTGCACTCTTAATTTAATGAAATTGTACTGTTTTGATGGTGTTTCAATTTCGTAGGTTTCATGTGTTAAGAAATTCGCAGGTAAATGTGTATGTAAAAACGCAGGAAAATTCGTAGGTACCAAGGAGGAAGACGAAGACCTTGGCGCGTGTTCTGGAATTCAAATAATTGCCTTAATATTTTATTGTGTTATTGTTAACTTATTTCACAGATGCGCGTCTGGCCCAGTGGTGAGGGATGCGTGTGTTATAACTCAAGGCCTTGGTTCGATCCTTGGGTGCAGCAATCTTTTTTCTTATTTTTCCATTTAATCACAGGACTTAATATATTATAACTTGTTGTGGATTATACATCAGATGCGCCCTTCTGGCTGGATGGTAAGAGTGTTTGCTTGTTGTGTGAGGGTCCTGGGTTCGAAACCCCCCAGGCCCTTTTGTGCTATTTTTTTGTTTTGTCATGGTTTTCACAGGATTTGAAACAAAACCAGATGGAGTTCTTTCCATATCACTGGCGCGCGCGCAGCCCAGTGGCTGGCTTGCTGGTCTTGGAGGGTGCATTGTCCAGGGACTGGGTTCGAATCCCAGCCCAGGTAAGTTCTTTTTTTTTCATTCTTTTTGTTTTCCTATTTAATTAGTTTATATTATAGTTAAATAAATAAAATGTTTATATTATTATTTTCTTTTCTATAATTCAGAATTCATCTTTTCTAAAATTAAGCTTTATTAGTAAAAATTATTTAATATTTATTTTGTTGTATATTATTAATATTGTATAATTTTGTATAATTAATCCTAATAATATTTTCTAAAAACCCTAAAAATATTTTTTATAAAACCTAATAATTTTTACAAACCCTAATTTTTCTTTTACATAAACTCTAATTATATTATAACTTTTACTTTATTTATTTATAAACTTTAATTATGTACATATTTTTATAATTTGGTTATAATTATTATTTAATATAATTTTTGCATGTAAATAATTTTAGATTATGCTTAAAATAATTAAAAACTCTTAATTTAATCTTGTAAATATAATTTCTTTTTATAATATGTTTATTTAATTATAATTAACCATTATTTTTCATAACATGTATATATAATTTAAATCTTTATAATAATTAGTATATAATATGAATTGTTTACTTTTCTTCTTAAAAATCTTTAAAAAAATAATTATCCATTAAAAATTGCACTTTTAAATTTATTATTATGTTAATTTCTTGATTTTATTCTTATTAATTTTTATTATTACTAACCCCATTTATTTATATATTATTTCTATTATTGTTACTAACCCAATTATTTATTATTATTATTTGCTTATTTAATTTATTTTAATTATTATTATTATGTAATTGTATCCCTTATGTAATATTTGTAGTAGTAATTTTTATTATGCTATGGTTAGTAAAATAGGGAGTGAAACATACTTGTATATAAAATTGAAATTAGATCATTAACTTAAAGATAAATATTTAAATTGGTACACTCACACACGTAAGTCGATCTTTGATCGCCATCTCACTTCCTAAGGTTGCCTCTCAAGTTGCCTAAACAAAAGGTCAAGTAGGGTGTATAAAGCAAAGTCCCTCATTTCACATCATCTAGTCCCTTAAACAGATAAAAAGATCAAGTCCCTTCGAATGTTGCCTTCGTAATGATCTTGTCCCTTTCGAATAAAGATGATAAGTCCCTTCGAATTGCTTATACACCCCACAGTTGCCTAAATAACAGTTGTCCCTTCACTTGTCTCTCACATCCAAGGTAATGACTACCTATTCATTAATAATATGGATAGTCTTACCACTTAAAGGATATTCAAGAACAGAAAAGACTTAATTTAGGGTAGGTTCCTCTTATGTACTTGCTCACTCTTCAAAAACATTTCAAACACTTCATATTTTCAAACAAATTTTCAAAACAAAGGTTTTATATATATCCGTACATGGATCATTATAAAACACTTAAGAAAATTTCTATTCACACACTTCACATTTCAAAAACAATTTAAAGTGAGCTAAGTAACTAAGAGCCCATGGATAACCATGGATGTAAAGGGTGCTAACACCTTCCCTTTACATAACCTACCCCCGGACCCAAAAATCTTTTAAAAGGTCTTTCCTGTTCTTTTATGCCTTTCCTTTGGATAAAATAAAAGTCGGTGGCGACTCTTGCTATCCGCAACATAACTAAAGTCAGTTCTCCCACCGTGTTACAGAACTGGCGACTCTGCTGGGGATTATATTAAAGAGGGGTACCCTTAGAAATTAGATCACTTTAAAATTGTTTACTTTGTTTGCTTTATACTTATCTTGTTGGGTTCTCTCATGTGTGAAAGATCCTAACCCGGATCTAGTGTACCTTAGGTAAATGGCAATAGACCAAGGAAATTGTACGGCGTATACCGATATGGTTGATCTGGTGGCCATAGTTAGTGTGACTTCTTGGTTGGTGCTTATGTTCCTTAAGTCAAGTTGAGGATAATATGAGGCTGCCATATGTTGTCAATGCACTAACTAACTTTTAGAACCCTAGTTATCCCATCCTGGCCTTTAGAAAGTAGTGAGATAACTGGCTTTGGTGAAGACTGAAGTTGGTTGATACTCTATACTACGCTCATTGAGATTCTAAACTTGGAGGGTTTTGGTTGGCAAGTAAGTTGCCTACTGAAAAACCACCCTTGTGAAGGATCAATGATACTGAGATTCCTTAGAACCTGGTTACTTTATAGGACAGGATGAACCATCTAAACTTCAGTGGAAGGTACTTACCTTTGAACCTCATGCAAGCCTTCAAACCTAGGGCTATTGTGTGACTTGTTTGTGTGTGCCACATGTTTGTGATTGAACATAACATCATGACATCATCATGCATCATAAGCATAGCATTTTCACTAACCATTTCAAGGACCAAGGGATTTATCTTTGTTCTTTGTTGCAGGTCATGGCTTCTTCTCGTAGAAATACTATCAGGATCAACTTTGTAGGGATACCTGCTAAGCTTAAAGAGTTAGTTTCTCAAGTTTCTGAAAGCTCCCAGTTCATCAAGAGACATGGTCACCTATTGGATCTAGTCACTTCAGGGTTCAATGAAGACATGATGAGTGTTCTATTTCAGTTCTTTGATCCTAAGCACCATTGTTTCACATTCCCCGACTATCAGCTGGTTCCTACAATGGAAGAATTCTCTAAACTTCTGGGTATACCTGTACTTGATCAGAAACCATTCACAGGCTTGGAAAAAGAGCTTAAACCAGAGGTTATTGTTGCAGCTCTACATCTGAAGAAGTCTGACATTGTTCTAGAAACGAGAAGCGGAGTTAAGGGTATTCTTGCTAAGGTGTTGATAGAGAAGGCTCAAGTGTTCTTGAAAGCTATGAGCTATGATGCTTTTGAGGAGATATTAGCCTTGCTGATTTATGGCTTAGTGTTGTTCCCCAATCCAGATCAGTTCATAGACGTTCATGCCATCAATATATTTCTGACTCGCAATCCAGTGCCTACATTACTTGGAGACATCCTCCACTCTCTTCATACCCGTACTACAAGGGCAAGAGGAACTTTGATGTGCTGCATACCTTTGCTATCTAGGTGGTTTATTTCTCACCTTCCTCGCTCAGTGATGAAGAATGAACAAGGGTTCAGGTGGTCTAAAAGGATCATGTCACTCTCTCATTCAGATATCCATTGGTGCTCCAGATCTATGGAGAATGTCACTATCATTGACCGTTGTGGGGAGTTTCCTAATGTGCCACTTCTAGGCATAAGAGGAGGCATTACTTACAACCCTTCTCTAGCTTTACGACAGTTTGGTTATGCTCGGAGTGATGGTCCTCATGACATGTTGATTCAGGGTATTGTGTTTGACTACGACAACGATTTGCAAGGTTACCGTCAAAGGTTTATACGAGCTTGGGGTAAAGTGAACAAGGTTGACAGCAAGACTCTGGAACCAAAGAACACTATTCTTATGGAACCTTATCTCAGATGGGTGCGATCTCGTGCTTAGCCTCTTATGATACCATACCCTGCTATCCTGCCAGTTACCATGGAGCCTGTTGCTGAAGGAGATACTTCTTATATCATCCTTCATCCAGACATGCCCACTGACATGGAAGATTTACAGAGATCCTGGATCCAGTTAAAGGAGCAAAGGGACACTTTTGAGACTCATTACAAAGCAAGTCAAGAAAGAATCCTGGAGCTAACAAAGCAACTTCACGAGGAGCGGAATCTCAACTCATACCTCAACACAAAGAGGAAACGTCCATGGGAGACTTAAAACCCCATCTTTTGTATTTATTTCATGTCATTTTGTAAGCCCAAGGGGCAAACAAATTTATTACTAATAAAAGTTTACTTTCTTGATTGTTTAGGCAAATTTAAATCCTATGGTCCTTGAAAACATTGCATACGCATTTACATACCATATCATTGCATCACAAGTTTCTTGTGCACAAGTTTCTTATCTTCTCGCTGTTTATTTCAGCAATGGCTCTTGAACAAGCAGTCAAAGATCTCCAGGCTCGGAATGCACAATTCCAAGATATGATTCTGAACTTGTCCAAGGGACGAGATGAGTTGAAGATACTGCTGGATAAGAAGAAGAATCCTGAGGACAACAAGGATGATTATCTGAAACAATTACAAGCTGAGATGACAAGAATGAGGATCCAGATGAATGACCAGGTGGCTCTTATTCAAAGTTTAGCTCAGGGGCAAGAAGAGTTAAGAACCTTTGTCCATAAACTTCAAAGTAATGGAGCCAAGAATCTAATCGTTAGTCAACCTTCGTTAAAATAAGCTGACTTGGTTGAAAGAAAGAGGAGGATAAAAGAAGGTAAGAGACAGGTTGACACTGATTGTTCTTTAGTTGAAGAAAAAAGACCTGATAAGGTTAATCCACCTCAACACAAGGAATGTAGAAGACAGTTTATCAAATTCAGCACTCTAATGTCACAAGTTCTGCAATGCTTGTTGGAAATGAAACTAACTTCTTTGAAAAGTCCTCCTCAAAATCCTAAAACTTCCTCTCCTCACTATAATCCCAAGGCAAGGTGTGAGTATCACTCCAACAGTCCTGGACATGATACTAATAACTGTTGGGCATTGAAGAAAAAGATTCAAGACCTGATTGACGAAGGAATCTTAGAGGTTACTCCAGAAGGTCAAGTTGAATTCTACTATCGTCCATCAAACATCGAAGCTGCAAGACAAGTTGCCCAAAGTAGCAAGAAAGGAATACCATCTATTCCTATTGAGATATGGGGCACCTTGGGACGTCCAAGTGGCAAATTTGATTTCATGGTGAAGTATACTGCTCCTTAAAGTTCACAGATTGCAATTGAAGACATTCAGCCAACTAGATAGGACAACATTTGAATTTTCATTTGTAATTTCTTTTGTTTGTTTAAACACTTACTATTATGTCAAACTTGTGTTTTCATTAATGCATTGCATATGTTTGTCTTGAATTAATCCATTCATTTCACTATATTTTGAACTATGCTTCATATTTCTTTTTTGTGATATTTAACTCCTGATAAAGCTATAAGCCTGTAGAGGGAGGATGACGAAAACAATACCATAATATTAGGCAGTATGCTTTTGAACAGCAAGGAACCCGGCGTCCCACTGCTTTTGTACCTCTTCTTTGATCTTCATTGCCATATCTGGGCGAGTACGGCGCAGTTTCTGTTTTACAGGTGGGCAATCTTCCTTCAAAGGCAGCTTGTGCATGATAATGTCGGTGTCCAACCCTGGCATATCCTGATAAGACCAAGCAAAGACATCTACATATTCCCGAAGCATATCAATCAGTTGTTCCTTTACTGAATCTTGTAGGCAGGCCCCGATCTTAACCTCTTTCACATCTTCTTCCGTACCAAGATTAACCGTTTCAATCTCCTCCTGATGAGGAGTGATAACCTTCTCCTCTTGTCTTAACAACCTGGCTAGCTCTTCAGGAAGCTCATAATCTTCTTCAACCCCTTCATCAGCTTGATTGATTGGATTGTCAAAGTCATACAGAGTCATAGCTGTGTTGTTATCGGTGCAGTCTGAAAGGCACTCTCTGCAAGGGTTTAGATTGTTCATTTTAGTGATCGATTTTAATCTTGTTTAGAAAAAGTAAAATGAAGTTATCATTTTGGAAAACATTGCCATTTTATTTTTGTACAAAAAGAAAAATGAAAAACAGTGAGCGGAAAAGAAAAAGACTCATTTGCAAAAGATGTCCGATATTCATTGATTAATCCATTTGCACAAAATTACAAGATGGCCCGATTACAAAATGAGTCTTGACATCTTGGGCAAGATGCAAGACTTGATGCATGCTTAAAATATACAGGAAATAATAATTACTCTGCAGGAGTAACCCTTATGATTTCCTGGGAAGACCAGTTAAGGACTTGGCTCCCCGGGATCCTTGGACGTATCCAGCTCTCCAGGTTGCGGTCGCTTTCATCCTCGTCTTCCAAGTTGTTCACTGCATCTGGGGTGAGCATTCCCCCGCTGACAAAATTGGGCTTCTTGGCAGCCTCTGATTGATCTTGTTGAGTTGGTCTGTAACCCAACCCAAATCTGTCCTCTTTCTTCTCCACGGGCAGCAGCTTGCCACAGCCTTGGGCAGTACCCTCTTCAACAACCTTCCTGGCTTGCTGATAAGACGTCATGGAGGTTCCCAGTACAGCAGATGCTTCATTAATGTTCAGGGCCTCAAACCCCTGGCTCATGGTTTCATGGATTTCTCCATCCATCTCAATATACTTATACGTAGCCAGATGGCTAACAAAAATGTCCTCTTCACCACAGATGGTGATGATCTGGCCTTCCCACTCGAATTTCAGCTTCTGGTGAAGGGTAGACGTAACAGCGCCAGCGGCATGGATCCAAGGTCTACCCAATAAACAGCTGTAGGCCGGCTGAATGTCCATCACATAGAAGGTAATTTTAAAAGTCTGCGGGCCAATCATCACAGGCAGATCAATCTCCCCAAGCACTGATCTCTTAGAGCCATCAAATGCTCTTACTACCAAATTACTTGGACGCAGTGCCAAGCCATCATACTCTAGCTTCACCAAGGCTTTCTTTGGTAGGACATTGAGCGAAGACCCAGTGTCCACCAGTACATGTGATAGAACAGCACCTTTGCATTCCAGGGTGATGTGTAAAGCCTTGTTGTGGTTACGTCCCTCAGTTGTTAAGTCAGCATTGGTAAAGCCCAGTCCATGACTGGTGTTGACATTTGCCACCACAGTTTCTAGCTGATTAACAGTGATCTCCTCTGGCACGTATGCTGCGTGCAAGACTTTCAATAATGCATTCCTGTGAGCCTCGGAACACATCAGCAGGGATAATATGGAGATCTTTGAGGGAGTCTGGTGAAGCTGATCCACTACTTTGTAATCACTTCTCTTTATAATCCTCATGAACTTATCTACATCTTGCTCAAAAGATGTCTTCTGAGTTTCTTTGATGATTGGTTCCTCAGATATCACACTCTTCCCCTTTGCTTTTGCAACAGCTTCTGCTTCGGCATTAGGTCTTTGCAATTGTGAGGCAAAAAGGCGTCCGCTTCTGGTGAAGCCTCCGCCTCCCCCAACATTATCAATCTGTGGAGAAGAAGTTGAAGAGTCCAAGGTGATTTTCTCCCCGTTGCAGTAGAGATCAGAGCCATAATGCCAAGGTATGGCGTTACTGCTTTCATATGGAACGGGTCCAGGCACCGTGATGGTAACTGGACTGACTGCTGCAAAGGAAGGTACTGAAATGGTGTGCGGATCGTAGTAAATGGTGACTGGTGACCTGGCAGGAGGTGCCACTGTTTGTTGTTGAAAGTTGTTGTTTGGAGGAACATTTGACGGATCATAGTAAATGGTGACTGCTGAGATATCTTCATTAACTTCTGTTGGCGTTGTAGAAGATTCTGATGAATAAAAGGATGCTGATGTTGTAGAAGAAATGGTTGTTGACATTTGATTTGTTGAAGTGATGGATGAAACCATTGTCGATGATATTGATGAATTGGTCGGAATGATTGTTGTTGCAGTTGTAGAAGAGTCAGGAATTGTTGTCAAAGGGATTGCTGGATTTGTAGGCACCGTTGTTGAGATCTGAAGTATACCACTTTTGATAAGACCATCTATGCCGCTTCTCAAATTATCACACTCGTTGACTGCAATGTTGCAATACCCACAACCGAGCTCACACCCGGGGAACACCTGGCACTCTAGAAGCTGAGCTTTAATTTCGACCAGAGGTGTCCGAATCTGTCCAACACTGGTGATTAAGAAAGATGGCTTGTCTTCCTCAATGGCATTAATTCTTGGCCCTCCATTATTGGGCATGGGATTCTTGGTGACACTTGGAGGGGGTGCAAAGTTGAGGGTTTTAGAATCCACCAGATCCTGTACCTTCATTTGTAGAGCCCTGCATTTCTCAGTATTGTGGCCAGGTGCATTGGAGTGGAAAGCACACCTGGCGTTGACATCATAATTTCTTGGGAGATTAGAGGGATCTGGTGGTGCCAATGTCCTTAGCTCAACCAAGTTAAGTTTCAGGAGTTGTGGCAATAAAGTGGCATAAGGCATGGGGATAGGGTCAATCACCCTATTTGCCTGTGATGGTCTTTGCTGAAAAGGTCTTTGTTGTTGATTGTTGTTGTTGTTGTTGTAGGTCCTCTGTGGCGGATACTGAACTTGCTGTTGATAATGGGGTTGTTGTGGTTGTTGGTATGCTGATTGCTGAGGAATCGGAGCTGGAATGGTGACAGCTGCCACTGATCTATGAACATACTGAGGTCTGCCCCTGCTGGCATGAATGGCATTTGTCTCACCGGTTCTTCGAGGTCCCACAAAAGGCTTCCTGGGATTACTGGACGAACTAGCACCATTATCAGAAATCTTACCCATTTTCAGAAGGCCTTCAATTCTTTCTCCAGCTATGACTACGTCAGCGAAGCTGGTGGAAGAAAAGGCAGCTAGCCTATCAATATATGTTCCTTGCAGGGTATTCATAAACATGTCGGCCATTTCTCTTTCCGACATGGGAGGTTGGACAGCAGCAGCAAGCTGTCTCCACCTCTAGGCATATTCTCTGAAGCTTTCCCTGGAGGATTGAGACATTCCCATCAGAAGGGTTCTGTTAGGAGCCATGTCCAGATTGTATTGGTACTGCCTGATGAAGGCTTCAGCTAGGTCTTTCCAGCATCTGATAGTGGCCCTGGTCAAGTGTGAATACCACTCTCTTGAAGCTCCAGTCAAGTTATCTTCAAAGTAGAACATCCACAGTTTTTCATCCATGGTGTATGCCTTAAGTCTCCCCAGAAAGGACTGCAAGTGAGTTCGTGGACAGGAAGTTCCGTTGTACTTCTCGAAGCACGGGGGCTTAAACTTGTGAGGAATCCTTACCCCATCCACTAACCCCATATCCATGACATCAAAGCCTAGGGAGTTTTGAGACTCCAGAGATCTCAACTTCTCAGCAATTTCATCAAACCTCCTATCATAAACTTCATCCCCAGCTCCCATTACAGTAAACTGCTCTTCTTGGGGGTCTTCCTGTAAGATCCTTCCTCCAGTAGTATTTCCTTGCACATTACCCGGGATGTTGACTTCCGGATGTAGATGAGGCCCATATACTGGTGGGTTAACATGAGGCTGACCCCTTTCATTGTTACTTGTTCCTCCAGTTCCCAGAGGAGGTTCTTCCGGGGTTTGTCTTTCTACCAATGCCCTCAACCTTTCTTGACTTTGAGCCAAGCCATTCATTACTTCCATGAATTGGGTCATTTGGTTTCTCATCTCCAGCCTTTCATTAGCCATCTGAGTCCTGACCTCTGTTAGATCTTGCTGTACTTGATCCATTTGGATACCAGGAAGATTGTTGCGAGTAGGATACTGGTGCGGACGGTTGAGAGGAAACACTCAGCGGCGAGCAATAATTCCTGAACCACAACAGAGTTAGAAACAAATAACATAATGACAAAAACCTACAAAACAAAACAAAAGTTAGTATGCAATGCAGTATGCTTATTTGCTTTCCAAGGTATCCGGCTTGGCTCTTGGTTTTGACCTTTCCAGACCCTGAGGAAGATGTTTTGATGTTGCTTGAGAGAAAGAAAACTCAGTGAAACAAACTAACAAATATATTACAAATGGTGGATCATACATAGTTTGTTTTTACAACATATGCCCCTGAGGGGTCAAAATACAACATAAAAGAAAAGTACATCAAATGGAAATAACAACAAGCAAAGTAGTCAAACATCTAAGACAAACTCATCCTCCTTAACCTCCTTCAAAAGTGCTTCAGTTACAGGACCAGCCAGATGCTCTGTAATGTTTCTGATAAGAAGATTCCTGGTGGCAATAGCAGTGGTCAGCTTCTTGTGTCTGCCTTGGTCTTTTGACCTCTTCACACCAGCCTTAAGCTTTAATTCTGAAATCTCCTTCTGGGCTGCCAGCAAAGCTTCATGTTGCTTCTTTTCATTGGCCTCCAACTGCTCAATCCTGGCTTGAGTTCTCTTATCTTCTTGAGTGCGAGCTTCAGTGATCCTGACCCACCTAGCTTGACTTTCTTCTAGATAGAGATCAGTCCTAGCCTTCTGAAACTGGGCCTCTTTACAGGCATTCTTCAATATTTTCTCTCCAGCTCTTGATTTCTTGATGTAATCCTCTGCTTTCTCAATCTTGGCCAGATGCTCCACTTTAAGCTTCTCCAACCTCTCGATGTCTAGACGACCATCACTCCTCTCCCAAAGGGTCCTCTTCATAGCTTGAGACAGATTCTCATTTCTTTCCTTCAATTTCTCAAATTCTTCCAGGCTGACAGTGGCTGGAGGTGGTACTGTGGATGGTCCAGGTGCATCCTCAATGGTGAAGGGCATCCCAGAAATTTGAGCCCTAGCATGAGACCATTCATAATACTGAGCTGAAGCCACATTATTGCATCTCCCAAGAATGGCCATCCCTTTGGTCTGGATGTTGTCCCAAGCCCAGGATGCTTGTCTGACAACAACTAGGTTAGGTTTTATCTCACAATACAAGGTCTCAACTAAATCTTTCACTCTAGGAGGGTGAACCAAAGCATAGCCCAATTGTCTCTTAAACAAAAAAGGATTGTAGTTGATGCAACCCTTCACTCCCACTAGAGGTACATTGGGGTACTGCCCACAGCTAGTGATTATGTCTCTGCCCTTGGTGCTCTGGGTGCACCATCTGATGTCATCTGAAGTCAAAGCAATAAGTCTCTTAGCCCAATTCTTCTGTTGGTGAGGATTCAGGAAGGCATCAGTCCTAGGTAAGTGTTTGAGCAGCCAAGTGTGAAATAGAGGAGCACAACATCTTACCAACTTTCCTCTTTGCTTCTCATTTCTTTGGTGAACAGAATAATAGAAATCCCCCAACAATGTGGGTACTGGGTTCTTCAGGAGGAAAAGATGAATGGCATTCTTGCTGATAAACTTGGGTTCATCTGCAAATAGTATAACCCCATATATACCGAGGGCTAACAATGCACAAACTGCCTTCCATTCTCCCAAGGAGGCCTTTAGGGTAGCCTGAGAAGTCAGAAAGTCTAGGTGCAAACCAGGGATTCCAGCCTTTGTGGTCATGTTCTGCTCAATCAATATAGGCTCTAGGTACAGTGCTTTTGCCACTTCTCCATTGCTGGGAAAAGTCATCTCTGGGTTGAAGGGAATCCCACCCCTAATAGGCACTCCAATCAGTGATGAAAACTCCTCTAGCAGAGGTCCTAACTGAAAGTTCTGGAAAGTGAAGCATCTCAAAGGAGGGTCATAAAACTGTAGGCAGGTGTGGATCAAACTCCTCTGAGAAGGGTCTAAGTCCATAACCATATCAAGGATGCCTCCATAATGCTCTCTGACTAATGGGATGTGGTCTGGAGTGATAAGTGCCTGGACCTGCCTGATGCCAACCAGCACAGGCTCAAAGAAATGGTATGAAATGTTTCTCTTCTTGGGTGCCATGACTGCTGATGAAGAGCTGAAAACAGATGCTGATGATAAGGACTGATACTGGAGATGAGCCACTGATAGGCTGAGGATGATGATGGAAGTAGCTGAAGCAGGCAACTGATGAAGATAGCTGAAGCAGATAGCTGATGAACAGGGGTCTACGCAGATGAAGGGGTCAAAACCAAGCTAAATGCAATGTGGATACCCTGAAAACAAATAAACAAATGTTAAAATGATGCAATGATGAGTATGAAAATGATATGCAAGGGTTTGTGATCAAGCTGGATCTGATTATTTGCCCTAGCATAAAAGGCCCATGTATGTTCAAGAAGTCCAGATGGAGGTTCAGAAATCCGGTAACCAAGGTGGGGGACTCAAATAAAGAGTCACATGTCCAGGGTTAAATCACAAGAACTGTCCAAAGTGAAGCATTCTTAAACAAAAAAAGTATCAACGTATGATGTGGCCAAAGGTACCTGCAAACCTGTAAACAGCCCAACCCCCTCACAGGTGGTGTTCTAAAACAAGGATCCTCAGACTTGGATCAGTTATGAGAAGTGTAAACACTTCTAACCCGGAGGTACAGTGTTTACAATAACCATAAAAGATCCTCCTCTAATTCACCTCAGTTTCTGAAGGTCATAGTAAAGGTCATTCAGACTTAGCAGGCTTCCCAGATAGCCCTAGCACTACGGGAAATCTGTAGCACAGAGTTCTCAAGAAGAAACCCACATCTGAACCGTGTTTCATATTCCCGCACCAGACCGAAATGGAATGGGAAAGAACATGAACCACTCTAGCTTAGGTGTCACTCAGGTCCCAGGTATAGGACCTTAAACTCTCAGTAGAACCCCACCCACCAAAACAATAAACCAGATCCAGCCAGATGACAATATGACAGTATGATATATGTAAAGCTGTAAAGAAAGCAATAAACAAAACTGTACATAAAGCAGTAAATAAAGCAACTATATAAACACAATTAGCACATAACACCCCAGTAAACACAAATCAAACAAGCGCTAGGAGGAACCCACAAAAAGAACTAGAAGCCCTGGTTACAGTATAAGGTTCCCCAGCAGAGTCGCCAAGCTGTCGCTCCCACCAAATGACACCCAAGGTCGGAAGGGGTACAGACGTGAACGGTCGGCGAAAAGAGGAAGAGAACACACAAGGGTGAACTCAGAAGACAAGAGTCGCTAGCTAGGCATTTTTATCCCGGAGGAAAGGTAATGCTGCATAGACCTAGAAAGATAAGGATAAGACGGTTGCGAACCAGAGAGACTGAGAAAGGGGGTTGGTTACAACCTGGGAAGGTATTAGCACCCAGATTGTCCGTCGTACTCGACGGGATCCACGCTTAAAAAATTTGTGTTTTAAAGGGGTAGTGTTAGTGCAGACTGTGTATCAAAGCTGGGAAGAATGCAAGTGTCAGTGTAAAAGAAATGTGAAGTGTATAAGTGAAGTGTCAGTGTAAGAAAAAGAGTATGCTCAAGACTATGAGGCTTAAAGAATAATACTGAAAAGGGGGGGGGGGATATACAGAGACTTTTGTTCGATAACTGTTAAGTTATGCCTACGTATCCTCTCGTGCAATGAGGAAGTCAGAACACCGTAGTTCGACCCAAAGAGACTGAGAGATAAATTGACTTGTGAACTGCTTACTTGTATATGCTCAAGTGTATGACCTGTCTGGCTCAGGTGCAAACTGTCTTGCATTAGACGGAAGAAGCAAGTTCTCGCTTGTGAGTGAATGAGGTGAGAAAAGAATCCCGGAGGAGACGATTATTGTTTGTTTTTTGTGTTTTCAATCTTTTATTGCTTTTGAAAGTTTGTCATAAGAAAATGAGCTTAAGCCTAAACCAATGGGTTAGTAAACTCATCACATCCTCCCTCTGATTAGGGGTAATGAGAATACCTTAAGTGTGAAGTCAGCATCTCACACTTAATTACCATGATGTAGGATTAAGATCATTAACCTACTTGTGATTATTTAGATATTTTTTTGTTGTTTTTGTTTAGTGTTAAGTAATGAGATTAAGCCATAATCAAGGATTTAATGGACCCATTACACTATCCTAATAGGAGGATAATAGATGAGAACATGTAAGCTGAGAAAGACTCCTCAACTTAATCCATGATTAGGGATTAACCTCATGACAAAACAAAGCCTTTATTAGATGGATTTTAGTTAATGGTAAGATGAAGAAGTGATTTTTATGTTTTGTAAGACAACTTGAGGGGGACATGTCCATTAACACTAGGGTTAGTCCTTCTTAACCAATTAAGGAAGAATTAGAACCCTAATGCAAGGCCCAAGTTACAAGCTTGATGTCTTAGTATTTATTAGATGGATTAATTAAAGGATCTAAACACATTAAGGGTTTAGCACTTAGGATTAAAGTTATACACTCCATCCTAATAGAAGGATACAGGCATAACCTTAATCAAAAAGCCTTAAAACCTTTAGGGTTTATTTCCTGATTATGAGATGAGAGGAGAAGACTCAAAGAGACTCAAAGGTAAAACTAGATGGGGGACTAATCAAACCCTAATTGTTATCATGCTTGGGGGTCCTAGGGTTTATGAGGCTCAAGGGAGAAAGATCTTCAAGGAACCACCAAGGAGAGAAGCAGATGAAAGGAGCAAGAAGCAAAGAGAAGCAAAATAATTTGCTTCACTTAAGAAGACAAGTTGCTTGAAGAAAGAAAGTAAGATGAACAAGAATGAGCAAGCTCAATCCAATACACATACAAAAATGCAGCAAAGGAAGTATGAAAGAGATGAAAAGAGATTGTGAGAAGTGAAGGCAAATTCACCTCTCAAACAACTTACCACCTGAAAAGTTAGCAAAAGAAATGAAATGCAATGCAAATGGGATGCAATGTCATGATGCAAATCAAAACCAGAAGCATAAGTATGATGTTAATGATGCTAAGAGATGATACAAACATGAGGCAAGGCATGATAATGATCAAACAGGCATAAGGATGCAAATGAGGCATGCATTGAACCATGAATGTTCATGAAAAGTTATGAAATGCAAATGACATACAACAATGGAAAATGCAAGATGCAATGATCAAACATGATTCTAATATGTCCTAAGATGTATTATGAATCAAGTGAATGCACAAAATGTCATGGCAAGTCAATGGATGCAAGCAAATGGAAGATGGATGCAAAGAAAGGCACAAATTAGGGTTTATGATCAACACACAAAGCAAAATTCAAAATCAGAAGAAAATGACATGATAAAAATTTGAAAATGCAATCAAAGATACCCTAAACCTATACAAACTCACTGCCCAAAGGAGGGGATCCAACTCTTAATCTAGTGGAAGTTATGAATTTCCTAAGATTGCTAGGGTTTTGGGGTACCTCATCAAGAAAAATGCCAAACAAATTGAAAATGCAAGATCAATTCAAATCAAAATTATCCTATAGACTACATGCTATTCAAGATGCAATGCAAAAAGAATCATCATCCAACTCTCAATGGTTAGGCAGAAATGAATTTTTGAAGTTTGAAATAAAATATTGTCTAAAAATGAAATTAAATCCAATGAAAATGATCAAAAGGAATCAAGAACAAAAAAGAAATTTGGTTTGAGAGTTGGACAATGTTTCTAAATGTTTCTAAGTGCAATGTGAATTTTTTTGTGATTTTTAAATACCTAAATGTATTTTTAATTAATTAATTTTCATTAATTAATTAAAAATAGACATTTAAATGATTTAAAAATAATTTTTAATGCAAAAAAATAAAAATAAAAATATTTTTGTGTTCTGAAAATTCATGAAACCTTTGTCAAAACATTTCATAATTTTTAGATGATTTTAACTATTTTTAAAAATTCATACAAAATAAATCAAAAGAAAATGAATAAAAATTGAATTATGGAAAAGTATGCAAAATGAGAGGATCAGATGCAATCTGGGCTGGGAAGGTTTGACTTGGCGCGCAATCCTACGGCCCAAGTTCAAACTTCCTAATTTCAATTAATTAATTAAATTAATCCTAATTAACAACTAATGACATGATCCTGACCCTTAAGACGCGCGTGGGAAACAACATCCAGTGGCATACATTCAAACCTGGTGCCCTAACCCTAATTAGCCTTAATCACTTTCAGGTGGCCGGAAAAGACCTCCGGTCGTCTTCTCCGGCCATACCTCCCCTGAGCAAAACCAAAAACCTCACTTCTAGGTTATTTCTGGAGCTCTAAAGCTCCAAATCAACTCCCCTCATCCCCCTGAACCTGAATCCAACCTCAAAACTCATTTCTTTTCACTCAATCCCATGATTCGAAGAAGAACATAAATATGGAAAAATTTCAGACAAGCAATACAGTCTCCTTTCTCCACCATTTTCAATAATTCCAAGTTCAGTGTGATCAGTGAAGCATGCTTAATCATTTTGAAACAAAAAATAAGAGTTCTGGAAAAATGTATTTCAGTGGCTACCTGAGTCGAAGCTTTCAATCCAAGAGTTTCTGGACCAGTTCCTTGCTTCCAATCAACTCTATTGACCTCCCTCAAGTGTTTGCAAAGCTTGTTTGGAGCTTATTTTGGCTAGTTTGTGAGATTGATTGAGTTCTGTTCAGAGAGGGGAAGAAATCGTGTTTTGATTTCAGGGGGTTTCAGGGATGAATGAGGGTAGGGAAATGATCAGGGGAGCATGTTGAGTGATCATATGGAGTTTGTTTTTATGTTTGATGCTTGTGTGATATGTTTCGAATGAAAATGCATAAGAGGCATAAACTTGGTGCTATGGCTTGGAGAGAGTCTCAGGCTTGTGTGTGTGGTGTGTTATGTTGTATTTGGTCCACTTATCACAACTAGAGAGGTCAGAGGAGTTGGTGTGTCACAGGTTGATTGGTATGGGGTTTTTGCAAAAAAGTCAAGTTTTGTGTAAGAGAGGTATGGGCTATGGCAGTGAGGGTACAAAGCATGGCTTGGCTGCAGCTTGAATCAGGGAGAGCCATGGAAAAGGATTAGAGGCAATGCAGCAAGTGGACTAGGGTTTATCATGGGTTTTGCAACTTTGTCCAACTTTGGCCCTTTTGAAGTTTCTTAATCCACAAGTCATGAAAATTGGCAAACCTTTGATGCATTCTGACTTTTAAGCATTGATTTATGTTTGTGCAAGGATTAGAAGTTCATTTGAAAGCACAATTTGTCTTGGCAAGTGGTTTTGCAACTTTGCCTCTTTGGTACATGACTTGAAATTATGTGATTTTTCCCAACTTTGACAAGCCATAACTTTTGATCCAAGATGAATTAGAATGAGTTCTTGTACTTTTTGAAAAGGGAATGATCCATTATACAACTTTCATGACCAAAGTTTTCTCATTTGAAGCATTTTTGAATCAAAAAGCAAGGGTTGAAAAAGTTTCCCAAAATGGCAAGTTTTCATTACAAGTCATTTTCCCAAAAAGGCAACTTTGCAAATGGCTTGAAATTCTTCAATTTTGTGAACTTCCAACATCTTCTATGATCAAATAAAGATCATACACAATCAAAATGATGAAGAATACCCCTTGGTTGGGTCATTGGGGGCCTCAGATGCCCTGATTTTACACTGACTTGCTCAAGAAGTCAACTCTTGATTAGATGCCTTCCCCATGGAATTTCTTCATGAAAGTTGATATGCATGATCCCTATACCATATAGAGACCAATAGAAACAAGAATGACCAAGAAATTTGGAGTTATGGCCTTTGAAACCAAAACCCTAATTCTAGGTCATCTGTGCAGTTAAACCTGGCTCTGCTTCCATGCCTTTCTCAGTTCTTGTGATTCTTTGACTTTCCTGACTTTGTGGGGATACAATATGATGCTTGAACATACATGGAACCCTTTGAAGTGATTGATGACCTTTGGAGTGGCTCAAGTGGCTCCTGGATTGCTCAGATCACAAACCCTAGATGTAGATGACTTAGACACAATGCAGTGAATCAAAAATGTGGTATGAGATGCTATGATTTGAACTTATGCACATGAAAAGATCACAAGCCAGGGTGTGAATGGGTGAGTGAAAATTTGGGGTGTTTACAGTTATCCCTTCTTTTTGCCTGAACTGTTTATTTCAATGTTACAGTCAGCGGGATGTCTTGATTTTTTACTAAGTCTCCTTCATAGGTTTTGACTTAGTGAGATTTTCTTTTGCTAGATATTGACTTGCAGACTTTAGTGATTATATGGAAACATCATTAGTTGTGTACAACACAAACAATTGGCATAGTTGAGTTAACCGAGTAACTACCCTGCCCCAGGTTATGAATAAGGGTTTTAATTTGTCCGAGAATGAAAACTCCTACTTCATAGGCTCAAAAGGGTTGACTAGGGATTAACTTCCTTATATCTCCACTGTTTAGGAATTGAAATAATGCCTGTACATCGTCAGCATAGTCTGTTCAAAAGCATACTGCATAAGATCATGGTATTGTTTTCGTCATCCTCCCTCTACAGGCTTATAGTTTTATCAGGAGTTAAATATCACAAAATAGAAATATGAAACATAGTTCAAAACATAGTGAAACGAATGGATTAATTCAAGACAAACATACGCAATGCATTAATGAAAACAAAATTTTAACATAATAGTAAGTGTTTAAACAAAACAAAAGAAATTACAAATGAAAGTTCAAATGTTGTCCCATCCAGTTGGCTGAATGTCTTAAATTGCAATCTGTGAACTTTGAGAAGCAGTATACTTCATCATGAAATCAAATTTACCACTTGGATGCCCCAAGGTTACCCATATCTCAACAGGAATTGGTAGGCTTCCTTTCTTGCTACCCTGGGCAACTTGCCTTGTAGCTTCGGTGTTTGATGGACGATAGTAGAATTCAACTTGACCTTCTGGAGTAACCTCTAGGATTCCTTCGTCAATCAGGTCTTGAATCTTTTTCTTCAATGCCCAACAGTTATTAGTATCATGTCCAGGACTGTTGGAGTGATACTCACACCTTGCCTTAGGATTATAGTGAGGAGAGGAAGTTTTAGGATTTTGAGGAGGATTTTTCAAGGAAATTAGCTTCATCTCCAACAAGCATTGCAGAACTTGTGACATTGGAGTG
The DNA here is from genome assembly GCA_963966055.1 of Lathyrus aphaca. Lineage (NCBI taxonomy): Eukaryota > Viridiplantae > Streptophyta > Magnoliopsida > Fabales > Fabaceae > Lathyrus > Lathyrus aphaca. The sequence continues at coordinate 74,116,516 of OZ014523.1, forward strand.
CTGAATTTGATAAACTGTATTATATATCCCTTGTGTTGAGGTGGATTAACCTTATCAAGTCTTTCTTCTTCAACTGAAGAACAATCAATGGCAACCTGTCTCTTACCTTCTTTTATCCTCATCTTTTTTTCAACCAAATCAGCTTGTTCTAATGGAGGTTGACTAACACTTTGATTCCTAACTTCATTACTTTGAAATTTATGGACAAAGGTTCTTAGCTCTTCTTGCCCCCGAGCTAAACTTTGAATAAGAGCCACCTGGTCATTCATCTGGGTCCTCATTTCTGTCATCTCAGCTTGTAGTTGTTCCAGCTGATCATCCTTGTTGTCCTCAGGATTCTTCTTCTTAGCCAGCAGTACCTTCAACTCATCTTGTCCCTTGGACAAGTTCAGAATCAACTCTTGGAATTGTGCATTTTGAGCCTGGAGATCTTTGACAGTCTGTTCAAGAGCCATTTCTGCTTGAAATAAACAGCGAGAAGATAAGATACCTGTGCACAAGAAACTTGTGATGCAATGATATGGTGTATAAATGCGTATACAATGTTTTCAAGGACCGCAGGATTTAAATTTGCTTAAACAATCAAGAAAGTAAACTTTTATTAGTAATAAATTTGTTTACCCCTTGGGCTTACAATAATAATGAAATAAATACAAGAAATTGGGTTTTAAGTCTCCCATGGACGTTTCCTCTTTGTGTTGAGGTATGAGTTGAGATTCCGCTCCTCGTGAATTTGCTTTGTTAGCTCCAGGATTCTTTCTTAACTTGCTTTGTAATGAGCCTCGAAAGTATCCCTTTGCTCCTTCAACTGGATCCAGGACCTTTGTAAGTCTTCCATGTCAGTGGGCATGTCTGGATTAAGAATGATGTAGGAAGTATCTCCTTCAGCAACAGGCTCCATGGTAACTGGCAGGATAGCAGGATATGGCATCATAAGAGTCTGAGCACGAGATCGCACCCATCTGAGATAAGCTTCCATAGGAATAGTGTACTTGGGCTCCAGAGTCTTGCTGTCAACCTTGTTCACTTTCCCCCATGCACGTATGAACCTTTGACGGTAACGTTGCAGATCGTTGTCGTAATCAAACACAATACCCTGAATCAACATATCATGAGGACCATCATTCCGAGCGTAACCAAACTGTCGTAAAGCTAAGGAAGGGTTGTAAGTAATGCCTCCTCTTATGCATAGAAGTGGAACATTAGGAAACTCCCCACAACGGTCAATGATAGTAACATTCTCCATAGATCTGGAGCACCAATGAATATCTGAATGAGAAAGTGACATAATCCTCTTGGACCACCTGAACCCTTGTTCATTCTTCATCACTGATCGAGGAAGGTGAGAAATAAACCACCTAGATAGCAAAGGTATGCAGCACATCAGAGTTCCTCGTGCCTTTGTAGTACGAGTATGAAGAGAATGTAGGATGTCTCCAAGTAATGTAGGCACTGGGTTATGAGTCAGGAATATGTTGATGGCGTGAACGTCTATGAACTGATCTGGATTGGGGAACAACACTAAGCCATAAATCAACAAGGCTAAAATCTCCGCAAAAGCATCATAACTCATAGCCTTCAAGAACACTTGAGCCTTCTCTATCAACACCTTAGCAAGAATACCCTTAACTCCGCTCCTTGTCTCTAGAACAATGTCTGATTTCTTCAAATGTAAGGCTGCAGCAATAACTTCAGGTTTAAGCTCTTTTTCCAAGCCTGTGAAGGGTTTCTGATCAAGAATAGGTATACCCAGAAGCTTGGAGAACTCTTCCATGGTAGGAACCAGCTGATAGTCGGGGAATGTGAAGCAGTGATGTTTAGGATCAAAGAATTGAAACAGCACACTCATCATGTCTTCATTGAACCCTGAAGTAACTAAATCCAATAGATGACCATGTCTCTTGAGGAACTGGGAGTTTTCAGAAACTTGAGAGACCAATTCCTTAAGCTTAGGAGGTATTCCTACAAAGTTGATCCGGATAGTATTCCTACGAGCAGAAGCCATGACCTGCAACAAAGAACAAAGATAAATCCTTTGGTCCTTGAAATGGTTAGTGAAAATGCTATATTTATGATGCATGATGATGTTATGATGTTATGCTCAATCACAAACATGTGGCACACACAAACAAGTCACACCACAGCCCTAGGTTTAGAGGCTTGTATGAGGTTTAAAGGTAAGTACCCTCCCCTGAAGTTTAGTTGGTTCATCCTGTCCTATAAAGTAACCAGGTTCTAAGGGATCTCAATATCATTGATCCTTCACAAGGGTGGTTGTTCAGTAGGCAACTTACTTGCCAACCAAAACCCTCCAAGTTTAGAATCTCAATGAGCGTAGTATAGAGTATCAACCAACTTCAGTCTTCACCAAAGCCAGTTATCTCACTACTTTCTAAAGGCCAAGATGGGATAACTAGGGTTCTAAAAGTTAGTTAGTGCATTGACAACATATGGCAGCCTCATATTATCCTCAACTTGACTTAAGGAACATAAGCACCAACCAAGAAGTCACACTAACTATGGCCACCAGATCAACCATATCGGTATACGCCGTACAGTTTCCTTGGTCTATTGCCATTTACATAAGGTACACTAGATCCGGGTTAGGATCTTTCACACATGAGAGCCCAACAGATAAGTATAAAGCAAACAAGGCAAACAATTTTAAAGTGATCTAATTCCTAAGGGTACCCCTCTTTTATTAAATCCCCAGCAGAGTCGCCAGTTCTGTAACACGGTGGGAGAACTAACTTTAGTTAAATGTTACGGATAGCAAGAGTCTCCACTGACTTTTATTTTATCCAAAGGAAAGGGCATAAAAGAACAGGAAAGACCTTAAAAGATTTTTGGGTTCGGGGGGTAGGTTATGTAAAGGGAAGGTGTTAGCACCCTTTACATCCATGGTTATCCATGGGCTCTTAGTTACTTAGCTCACTTTAAAATGTTTTTGAAAAGTGTAGTGTGTGATTAGAAATTTTCTTAAGTACTTTATAATGATCCATGTACGGATATATATAAAGCCTTTGTTTTGAAAATTGTTTGAGATGTGAAGTGTTTTTGAAATGTTTTGAAAAGGTGAGCAAGTACATAAGAGAAACCTACCCTAAGTTAAATCTTTTCTGTTCTTAAATATCCTTTAAATGGTAAGACTATCCCTATTATTAAGGAATAGGTAGTCATTACCTTGGATGTATGAGGGACAAATGAAGGGACAACTGTGATTAGGCAACTGTAAGGTGTATTTAGCAATTCGAATGGACTTATCATCTTTATTCGAAAGGGACAAGATCATTTACGAAGGCAACCATGAAGGGACTTGATCTTATTATCTTTTAAGGGACTAGATGATATGAGAGAAGGGACTTTGCTTTACACCTTACTTGACCTTTTTGTTTAGGCAACATGAGAGGTATCCTTAAGAATGTGAGATGGCGATCCAAGATCGACTTACGTGTGTGCGTGTACAAATTCAAGTATTTATCTTACAAATTAGTGATCTAAATTCAATTTTAAATACAAACATGTTTACACTCCCTATTTTACTAACCATGACAATTAAAAATAAATAGTAAGAATTTCTACAACTATTACATAGTGGGTACAATTACATTATAATAAAATAATTTAAATAAATGAGCACATAATAAATAAATAAATAAATTGGTTAGTAATAATAAACAAAAATAAACATAAGAAGGTTAGTATAACAATATAATATAGAAACAAATTAAAAGTTCAAAATTAAATAAATAATTATTTTTTAAGAATTTTAATAAAAGAAATAAATGAAAATAATTATATATTAATAAATATGACTAATAGTTCTAATAATTTAATTTTATATACATATTATAAAAATATTTGTTAATTATAATTAAGTAAGCATATAAAAATAAGGAATTAAACTCATAAAATAAAGTTAGGGTTTTTTAATTGTTTAGAAAAAATAAATTAGAATTAATTACTTAATCTAAACCTAATTACATTATTTATAAAAAAAACTACATATAATAATAATATAAACAAATTATAAAATAAATATATATATAATTAAAATTTACAAACAAATAAATTAATATTTATAACATAATTAGGGTTTATGGAGAAAATTAGGGTTTATATATAAAAATATTAGGGTTTATAAAGAAAATTATATAATTAAATTATTTATACAAAAAAAACATATAATATTAATAATGTACAATAAAATAAATATTAAATAATTTTAGGAATAAAGTTTAAATTTTTATAAATATAAGTTTTTTTGAATTATATACAAGAAAATAATATAAAAATTTTATTTTAAACATTTATCATTAATTAAATTAATCAAATATAATATAAATAAATAAAAAATAGTGAGAAAAAGAACTTACCTGGGGCTGGGATTCGAACCCAGGCCCTAGGCTTTGCATCCCCTGGACCAACAAACCCACCACCAGGCTGCGTTGCATTTGGTGATATTGAATGAGAGCCAATACCTTTTGTTTCATAACCTGTAAAAATCACAAAAAAACAAAACAAACACAAAATGGCTTGGGGGGAGTCGAACCCATGACCATCAACCTCACGCGCACATACACAAACCAACTGAGCCAAGCTGTTCTTCTGAAATAATATCCATCATAATATAATAAAATATAATACCCAATTTTTGAATATGAATTTGGCGCCAGACTTTATCTTCTTCATTCGAATTACCTGCGAAATTTCCTAGGCTTTCTCCTGCGAATTTTCCTGCAAACTTTCAAAACCAGAATCCTATGTTTTTGTGAATATCAATCAAATCTCAACATTAATTCAAATTAACAACCCAGATCAATTATACAAGGATTATATGTCACAGCCATGTTCTTAGATTTCGTTTTAAGGCCCTAAATGCTTGGTTCCCGATTTGAAGCTCCAAACCCTAGCAATGGTGAATTTTGATACAGTCCACAATAATTGAATTAAATCATCCAGAAAGTTTCTAAACATCACAACAAACACAAATCCATAGTTAGTTTTCAACATTAATGCACAATTCATTCAAATCGAAAAAGTTTAGAGCATGAAGAAGATGCATTCGGTTTGTGTGATTTAAGGCATGAATGAATGATGTTATGATCCAGAATTAATCCATGAACTCCAAGGAACAAGTTGCAACCTTTGGTTTGTCTTGAAAACAGCTCTAGGTATCAAACCGAATTGGTGTTCTTAGTGTGAATTTTGAAACTTTGTTCTTACCTTTGGAGGCTCAATTTTTGTCCCTTGTGCTTGTGATGATTTTATGTACATATAGTGGATATAATTAGGTCAAAACAACATGGATTTATGGGCCTTGTCTTGGTTACTTGATCATGAAGTTTCATACTTTCAAATATTGAAAAAAAAATCTCATCTAACCTTTCCAAATCAAGCTAGCACGAAATTGGATCAAATCAATCATCTCTAAATGATATTTAAAACCTTCTAGAATAATAATCTCATCCAAATATATGATTTTCATATTTTATTTTAATTTAATTTGTATTTTAATGAATAAAATTCAAATAAATATGAAATAAAAAATAAAAAATCATAAAATAGATTGGTTGGGTCGTGCTTGATGATATTGTAAAGTTTGGATGGCAATTTGGTGGGCTCATTTAGCAAAAATTTGATTTAAGGCCTTATTTGCTTCATAAACTTCCCAAAAATTTCCCAACTTTGCAAGGGCACAAATCCTTCAATTTTAATGATATGAGGGTGTTCTTGGACATTTTGGAAAGCTTAAAGAGTCCTCTAACCAACCTTATTTGTTTCATGTCCATATTTTTTACCATTCTCAAGTTATGCTCTTTTGAAGTTGTTGACTTTTAAAAGAACCTATAATGTCTTAGCTCATACCTTCCAAATGAAGCATTTTTGGGCTTGGCTTGTGAGACACAAAGTTGTAGAGAATTCAATTTCCTTCAAAATGAGCTTTGGATGGAAAATTCTTGATGAAGCATGTGAAAGTTATGGCTGGTCAAAGTTCAGTTGACTTTTCCTATGAAAATCCTAATTTAGAAACTCTTGATTCTTGATGATCTGAAATCTCCTTGATGAATCATGATCAGCCCTTGATCAAATGATGAATTTTACTTCATATAATTGATGTTGGCAAAAAATCATGAAGTTTGACTTTGGTTTGACCACAGTTGACCTCAGTTTGACTTTTTAACTACTTTGACTGATTTTAACTTATCTGATCATCTGACTGAGCAAACCTTTGGGAAAATTCTTGAAACTTGTCATGGGGATTCTTAAACATATATAAGATTTTATGAAGCTCACTTGAAGTCTTGGAAGTCCATTTAGCCTGATTAAAGTCAAAACCCTAGTTTAGGATGCAGTGCTTAGGAGGATGCATTGTCTGAGGGAATTGTCAAACTTTCTGACTAATTGTGAACTTTGTGAACCTCATGAGATGTCTTGTGAACCTTGTGAACCTTGTGAGCCTCTTGGTACACAATGACTTGTCTTGTGGAGGGCAAATTTTGGGGTGCAACAGCATGTACTAAGGTTTGTCTTCATTGTACCTGCAGAAAACCAAAAGGGTGCTAACAGAGGTTCCCAGAGTTAACAGCCATCTTTAGAATATTATCGGTACGTTGGATTACTCCCCAACCGATAACATTCTTAAAATTGTCCTCGTCCGAGTATAGTATCGCATGACAACAACCTTAGGTTTACACCCAGATAGTTTCCGCACTACGTTCCTAAATTGGCTTGGATTGGTTAAGGGTTCTACGGTCCTCAGTATGATCAGCTCAAGGAAGGAAAATAATGCCATGTACGATTACTCGTCATGACATTGATAATCCAAGAGAGCCTAACTGAGAGGAGATTATCAAATTGATATCGCTTTGGACTACTCCATCGCTTATCGCTTCGAATATCGCCGTCCTATCACAAGTTCAACTCAGATCCAAGTTAGAATCTATCTCACTCACAGAGGATCACCAAAACCGAAACAGAACAACCAAGTAACAAACAAATCAAACCAAAGAAGTAAATAAATCAAAGTAGGCCGAATCCACTTAGAGATTGACTCCCCAGGAGAGTCGCCACTTTTCTGTAGCGGTAAAATCATGAGTGTAAGCTATTGGCTAACTTAACTCAAGGTAAACAGAGTCGCCGCCGCGCTTTTATTTTATTCCAAATGGAAAGGGAAAAAGAGCGAATAAAAACCTAATGAATCTAAAAGCAAAAAGCTAAAAGAATCGAACAAAGAACGGGTAAGGGGATATGTTACAAATTGGGAAGGTTTTACGCACCCAAAATGTCCGTGGTACTCCACGGGAGCCCTTTGAAATATTTATTGCTTTTTTTGGTTTGAAAATGGTTTGTTTGAAAGAGATTGAAGAGATGAGAAGAGAAATGTTTTTTTAATATTTTTGTGTTTGAAGAGACGATCGTCTCATGCCTACGTACCCACAAAGTGCAATGCGATATCAAAACCTCGTAGTTCGTGGTACAAAATGTGAAAAGAAACAATGAGTTGAATTGATTTTAAAATGTAAAGATAAGTCGTCATTCTTTAGCGAATAATTCCGCTAGAAAGAATGAATCATATCTAAACATGAAAATGGTTAAAAAGAAACATGCACGAGGGCACAAAAATAATTGAATGAGTTTTGAATGTTTTAAAGTGTTTTGAAAAAGAAGTTTCGATATGCTTATGTGGTTTAGCATTTATTAAGAAATGAAATGAAAAGGTAAAATCGCTTGACCTAAGTCAAGGTTTGATTGCGAAAACGTTTGAAGTTTGAAACAAAGAAGATTTGAAAATAGGAAGAAGATTTGAAAATTTAAGAAGTGGGAGGAGATGAAGTGACTATCCTAAGACTTGAATGTAAAAGTTAAGGGAAGAACAAACAAACCGTACGGTGAACATTCTTTGAAACAATCGGACTTCCCTCTTCATAAACAAGTGAACTCAATCGGGGCCAAGGTCTTAAATCCATAATAGCTCAAGCAAGGGAATGATCCTAGAATCTAAGTCCGAAACTCCAAGTCCAATGCTAAGGATAGTAACCATAGTCCGAAATGAAAGTCACAAGTCTTTTTAGATGTTTAATCTGTTATTAGTGTTTTGGTGTCCAAATGGACAAAGGAAAAATCACAAGCATAACAATATAAACATAAACAATATGATGAATGATATAGTATAATAAAAGCATAATAAAAGAGATAAGGAGCGAGAGATTGAAATAAAGAGGATAAGGTGCGAGAATGAATTAAAATGTTAGTATATTAATAGTATAATAATATTTACATAGAAATGGTATGATGAACTTAATCAAACACAACCACAAAAAGATAACCAAAATCGAGAGGCAACCGGATCCAATTGGATTTTATTCTGAATTCGGGACAAGTTTAGGTCTATGTTAAGCAATCGCCAAGTAATTTACGAAGTAATTACCCTACAAATGAGGTCGGCCACCACCAATTAAGGTGGAAAATATTTGTGCTAATACATGTTAGAGAAATGATATAATGGATCATTCTCCGAAAACATGTCGCACGAAAAGAAAAGCGGTAACGGTCTAATCTTAATCGAGATTTCACATTGAATTATCGAAGGCAATCTATCACGATCCCAAAGTATGGAGAATGATCCAAATGATCATTCATCCATAGATTTGAAATAATGAAGATTAAACATCTTCGAAAACCAATAATCTACGAATCGGAGATCTCATCGACCAAAAATAAAAATAAGATGAAAAAGGAATATGGTTCTAACAAATTAAAATCAATGGAAAAAAAACTAGTATCATGAAGAAATTCAAATAAAACTCAAAAAAATTTCAAAGATATTTTTTAAAAGAAATTTAATATAAAACAAGAATCAAATAGAAAAATCCTTAAGAAATTTTGAAAAAGGTCTTTAAAATGAAATGATGAAAAATATTATATAAAAAATGTGAAAATGAGAAAATAGAAATAAAAGAAAAAAAACAAAAGGCCAAGGGAGGAGGGAGAGGCGCATATGGGAGGTGCTGATAAGCAAATGGATTCAATGCCTCCTTAAGGCCAAAAATTCAGTTTTGTTACAGAGTAACCGGTTACTACCAGAGTGGTAACCGGTTACCTGTTCAAAAACACAAGTTTCTGGGGAAATTTAACACAGGTAACCGGTTAATATCACAAGGGTTACCGGTTACTCTGTGTGCAAAATAAAAAAAATGGCTAAAATTCAGCATGATCCTTCTTTCAAAACTTTTTTCAAACACCTTATGATCATGAACTGAATTAGCACGAATTTTAAAGTTAAAACACAGTGAGATCCCTGCAATCAAACAACAATTAAAGATCCAAAAGATCAACAACCAAAAGCAACAAGGATCTACATCTTGAATGTTGATGATGAAGGTAGAACGATGGAAGAAAGTGAATTACCAAGAACAATCTTCAAATTAATCCAATACCAAGCTTGATCTACTGAATTTGAGGAATAAAAATGAAAAGGATGAAGGTTTAGCTCAAAGTTGATCAAGAATTCAAGGTGAATTATTGATAACTTTCAAAAGAGAGAAAAGAGCTTTAGTGAATTTTGTGGTTTAGGAAGATAATTGGCAAGAGATTTTTTTGCTATCAAAAGCTTGAGAAATGAATGAGAAAATACCTCTATTTAAAGAGTTTAGGTATGAGAATTTGGTGGAATGGAGCTTGCTTTGAAAATTCAAAATTAGGCTTGGAAATTCAAGATTGGAGGGAATTATAAAAAAAGTGGTGAATAGTGAGGGTTTATGGTGGGGATTAATTTTAATGATGTATGAGAATTAAATGGAGATGATTTAGAATATTCCAAGTGAGATCAAAAAAGAAATTGGTGCCAAAATTGAATATTTGAAATTGCAACCAATTTTTTAAAATTTGGGCGCAAGTAACCGGTTACGCCCAGGGTGGTAACCGATTACTTAGTGCAAAATTTGAAAAATTAGTTTTCTTTTGCACTGCTATAGCTCCGGCTCGATTATTTTGCGCGTCGAAGAAGGCATGGAAATCAACACATGAAATTTGGAATTTCTTGAATAAATCAATTAAATTGGGAAATCCTTGATCAAATAAATTTGAATTATTTGCAGATCAACTTCGACTTTTGTTTGTGAAATTCATTCGAACTACTGGATTGCTATTTTTGGTATTTTTGACCTGTTATTCCCCTGAAAATGTTAATAAAAGAAAACAAAATATTTTTAGATTTTAATTAATGGTTAGTAAACATAAAGAAATAAAAACAAAGAAAAACAAAGAAAAACAAAGAAAAACAATGGTGTTCCCCTGTGAGATATAAACCCGCAACTGAAAAGGATAAACGAACCAGTGTGTGATCTTGTTTGTATGCAAGATGTAGATTAAATGCAAAGAAATCTTAGGGTCAAAAATTAGGGTATGACAGGTGGTCGAAAATCTAAAAAAAGTCACATTTAGTGTTATAATTTTCAGAAGTATGGTCACTATTTTAGTGATTGTCTTGAAAAGCAAAAGAATCAAGAAAGTGACACTAAGCTGGCGAAACATGAAGAAGAAGAAATGTTGTAAATGGTTACAACGAGAGATGAAGAGAGATTCAAGAACCAATGGTACTTGGACTCGGGATGCTCATCACACATGACTAGTAGGAAAGATTGGTTTGTCAACCTAAAGCCCTCAATGAAGAACATGGTGAAATTTGCAAATGACAATACTCTAGCAGCTTAAGGTATTGGCGACATTTTGATTATGAGGTAGGATGACAAAAGGCCAATAATTTCCAATTTATTTTACATACCAGGCATGAAGAGAAATTTGCTCAGTATAGGACAGTTGATTGAAAAGAATTACAAGGTGACGGTCGAAGGCAAGATGATGAGAGTTATTGATGCAAGTGGAAGGTTGATCTTGAAGGCTCCAATGTCTCATAATAGATCCTTCAAGATCGAACTTAATGTGATAGAGTAGAAGTGCCTTACAACTACAGCTAGTAGAGATGAATGGATGTGGCACTATAGACTTGGTCATCTCAATTCCAAAGACATCATAGATTTGAAGAGAAGAAATATTGTTTCAGGATTGCCAGAAATTGAAATCCCAAATGAAGTGTGTGAAGAATGTGTCCAGGAGAAACAACATGAGAATAGCTGCATCAAGGATGAAAGAAGCAGATCGAAAGAAATTCTTGAAGTCATATACTCTGATGTATGTGGACCTATCCAGGTGGATTCGATTGGAGGTAACATGTACTTTGTCACGTTCATAGATGATTTCAGTCGAAAATTATGGACTTACCTGATTAAGAAGAAAAGTGAAGTGATCGAGGTATTTTCCAAGTTTAAATCTATGGTCGAAAGATAAAGTGGTCGAAATCTCAAGATTCTGAGGACTGATAGTGGTGGAGAGTATGTTTCGAAAGATTTGGATGCATTATGTGTGAAAGAAGGGATTGTGGATGAGGTGGTGCCACCCTAAACTCCACAACATAATGGAATTTCATAAAGGAAGAATCGAACCATCATGAACATGGTAAGAAGTATGTTAAAAGGCAAGCATATACCCAAATAATTATGGGGAGAAAATGTGTCGACTGCAACATATATTTTGAACAAATGTCCGACGAAGAAGCTGGAAGGAATTACACCAGAAGAATATTGGTTTGGTGTCAAGCCTAGCTTGAGTCATCTGAAGGTATTTGGATCTATAGCACATGGACATGTGTCAGATCAGTTGAGAAGAAAGCTTGATGACAAGTCTAGTCAAATGATTCTGATAGGATATCATTCAATTGGAGGTTATACGTTAATCAACCCAGTGAACAAGTGTAAGCACCCCAAATTTGCCCTCACCCATTCACACCATGGCTTGTGATCATTTCATATGCATAAACTCAATCATACCATCTCATATCCCATTTTTGATTCACTGCATAGATTCAAAGTCATCTGCATCTAGGGTTTGTGATCTGAGCAATCCAAAAGCTTCTTGAGCCACTCCAAAGGTCATCAATCACTTCAAAGGGGTCCATGGGTGTTCAAGTATCATATTATGTCCTCTTAAAGTCAAGAATGCCAAAGAATCACAAGAACTGAGAATTGTATGGAAGCAGAGCCAGGCTTGACTGCACAGATGACCTAGAATTAGGGTTTTGGTTTCAGAGGCCATAACTCCAAAATTTTTTTGGTCATTCTTATTTCTATTGGTCTATATATGGTATAGGGGGTATGCATATCAATTTTCATGAAGAAATTCCATGGGGAAGTCATCTGATCAAGAGTTGACTTTTCAAGCAAGTCAGTGCAAAATCAGGGCATCTGAGGCCCCCAATGACCCAACCAAAGGGTGTTCTTCATCATTTTGATTGTATATGATCTTTATTTGATCATAGAAGAGGTTGGAAGTTCACAAAATTGAAGAATTTCAAGTCTTTTGCAAAGTTGACTTTTTGGACAAGGTTGACTTTTAATGGAAATGTCATTTTAGGCAACTTTTTCAACCCTTACTTTTTGATTCAAGAAGGCTTCAAATGGAAAAACTTTGGTCATGAAAGTTGTAGAATAGATCTTTCCCTTTTCAAAAAGTACAAGAACATGACCTAATTCATTTTGGATCAAAAGTTATGGTTTGTCAAAGTTGGCAAAAATCATTAAATTTCAAGTTATGCACCAAAGAGGCAAACTTGAAAATTCACTTCTCAAGGCCAATTAAGTCATCAAATGGGCTTCTAATCCACACAACATGATCACACAACATCTAAAGTTCATAATGCACCCAAGGAATCACATGTTTCATGGCCCATGGATCAAGTTTCTTTCATAAGAACCAAAGTGAACCAAGTTGCAAAAGTCATCATAGCTCCTCACCCACTTGCTGGCTAGTTTGCTGAACCACCCTAGCCCTTTTCCCTCATCACGCTGCGCAGCACACCCTCCTTGTACTAGGCTAGCAAGTTGCCCATGCCCTTCTTACACAAAAGTTGACATTTTGCAAAAGCAACCATACCTATCACAAAAGGACATGTCATGTCATCTGACCAATAGCATTTGTTTATACAAATCAATGGCAAGCCAAACATAACAGGAGGTCAGCCTGAAACCAGCCACAACACAACATTCTCATTTTCACCCTCAAAAGCAAAAGCATTCGAAACTCATCATACAGACCAAAAAAACTCATAAAAAACTTCACAAACCTTCTCACCATGCTTCACTGAACACAAAGCACCTCTCAAAACAGCCTGAAAGCCATAGAATCACAAACACGATCCTCACCTGACCTTGAACAGAACTTGTTCAAACTTCCAAACCAGCCATCACAAACTCTTCCTAAGCATCAAGGTTTCATCAGGGAGGTCACAGGAGTGGTTTTGCACAAGAGAGGAGGTCAGAAAGTGTCAGACTGAAAAGCTTCAAACTCAGGTAGCTTCATGAACATTTTTTCCAGAAATGGATTTTTAAGTTCCTAAGTTGTTCTTCATGATTCACTGATCACTCTGATGTTCTTGGTTTTGAAAATGGTGAAGAAATGAGAGTTTAATCTTGCTCTGAAATTTTTGCCCTAAAAAATGTTTTGTTTCGATTCAGTTGATTGAGGAAGAATAAATGAGCTTTGAGTTAGGGTTTTAATTTAGTGAGGTGTGGGAATGATTTCTGGTTTGTTAGATTTCATTTTAGTGGAGTTTTGAAGAGTTTAGAAATTTTCAGGTGGGGGTTCCCACCGGAGAAGACGACCGGAGGTCTTCTCCGGCCACCTGAAAATAATTAGGGTTTAATCTCTGTCATTAATGTAGTTTGAATCTTGGGCGTTGGATGAGTTGACTTAGTCCACTCCCGCGCGTGCTCAATGGCTCAGATCATCCACTTAGCCCTAATCTTAATTAATTAAGTTAATTAATTCATTTTTAGCCAGTTTGAATGCTAGCCGTAGGATTGCGCGCGCAGTCAACCTCTGACCCCCAACTTTGAATCTGATGCGTTGGATTGGCATACTTTTCATTTAATTCAATTTTTATTTCATTTTATTTCATTTCTTTTCTCCAATTTATTTAAAATAGCAAAAAATGTTTAAAAATTATGAAAATTTTTGTCAAGGTTTTCATTATTTTTCAGAACACAAAAATATTTTTATTTTTATTTTTCGCATTTAAAAAGTATTTCTAAATATTTAAAAGTTTATTTTTAATTAATTAATGAGAATTAATTAATTAAAAATACTTTTAGGTATTTAAAAATCACAAACAAATTCATGAAACTTGTAAAAACATTTAGAAGCATTGTCCAACCCTCAAACCAAATTTCTTTTTTGATCTTGATGCATTTTGAGAATTTTCCATGGAATTAATTCATTTTCAAAGCATTATTTGGATCCAAACTTCCAAAAATCATTTCTGCCTAACCATTGAGAGTTGGACTTCGATTCTTTTTGCATTGTGTTATGCATATCATGTAGTTTGTGAGATTAATTTGGCATGAATTGATCTTTCATTTTCTATTTGTTTGGCATTTTTCTTGTTAAGGAACCTTAAAACCCTAGAAAACTTAGGAAATTCATAACTTTTATTAGGTTAAGAGTTGGAACTTCTCCTTTGGGCAGTGAGTTAATATAGGTTTAGGGACCCTTTGAATGCATTTTCAATTTTTTTATCTTGATGTTTGCTTCTGATTTTGGTTTTTGTTTGATGCATTGATCATAAACCCTAATTTGGGCTTCCATATGCATCCACCTTGCATTTGCTTGCATACCATGACTTGCCATTACATTTTATGCATCCATTTGATTCACTTGACATCTTAAGACATACTGAAAGCATGTTTGATCATTGCATCTTGCATTTGCCATGTTGTATGCCCTTTGCATTTCATAACATTTCATGTATGATCATGGTTCCCAACTTGTTTCATTTGCATCCATAAGTTTGTAGGATCATCCCCATGCTTTGTTTCATGTTTGCATCATCTCATAGCATCATTAACATCATGTATGAGCTTCTGGTTTTGGTTTACATCATGCCATTTCATCTCATCTTGCATTGCATTGCATTTCTTTCACTAACTTTTCAGGTGGTAAGCAACTTTGAGAAGTGAATTTGCCTTCACTTCTCACAACTTCTTTTCATCTCTTTTATGCATCCATACTGCATTTTGTTATGTGTTTGAGATTGAGCTTGCTCATTCTTTTTCTTCTTACTTTCTTTCCTCAAGTGACTTGACTTCTTGAATGAAGCAAGTTACTTTGCTCCTCCTGATCCTTTCATCTGCTTCCTGGTGGTTCCTCTGAAGACTTCCTTTTTAAACCCCACAAACCCTAGGAACAACTAAGCATGACAATAATTAGGGTTTTGAGTAGTCCCCCACTTAGTTTTACCTTTGTGTCTCTTTGAGTCTTCTCTTCTCATCTCATAATCAGGGACTAAACCCTAAAGGTTTTAAGGCTTTGTGATTAAGCTTATGCCTGCATCCTTCTATTAGGATGGAGTGTATAAATTTAATCCTAAGTGTTAAACCCTTAATGTGTTTAAATCCTCTAATCAATCCACTTAATAATCATCAAGACATCAAGCTTGTAACTTGGGCCTTGCATTAGGGTTCTAATTCTTCCTTAATTGGTTAAGAAGGACTAACCCTAGTGTTAATGGACAAGTCCCCCTCAAGTTGTCTTACAAACCCTAAAACTCACTTCATCATCATATCATTAACTAAAATCCACTTAATCAAAGGCTTGTTATGTCATGAGTTTAATCCCTAATCATGGATTAAGTTGAGGAGCTTTCCTCAGCTTAAACATTCTCATCTATTATCCTTCTATTAGGATGGTG
Source organism: Lathyrus aphaca (assembly GCA_963966055.1). Lineage (NCBI taxonomy): Eukaryota > Viridiplantae > Streptophyta > Magnoliopsida > Fabales > Fabaceae > Lathyrus > Lathyrus aphaca. The sequence continues at coordinate 74,132,318 of OZ014523.1, forward strand.
TAATGAGTCTGTTTAATCCTTGATTATGGCTTAACCTCATTACTTAACACTAAACAAAAACACCAAAAACATCTAATTAATCACAAATAGGTTAATGACCTTAATCCTATATCAAAGGTGATTAAGTGTGAGAATCTGACTTCACACTTAAGGTATTCTCATTACCCCTAATCAGAGGGAGGATGTGATGAGTTTACCAACCCATTGGTTTAGGCTTAAGCTCATTTTCTTATGACAAACTTCCAAAAGCAATAAAAGATTGAAAACACAAAAACAAACAATAATCATCTCCTTCGGGATTCTTTTCTCATCTCATTCACTCACAAACGAGAACTTGCTTCTTCCGTCTAATGCAAGACAGTTTGCACCTGAGCCAGACATGTCATACACTTGAGCATAGACAAGCAAGCAGTTCACTAGTCAATTCACCTTTCAGTCTCTTTGGGTCGAACTACGGTGTTCTGACTTCCTCATTGCACGAGGGGATACGTAGGCATAACTTAACAGTTATCGAACAAAAGTCTCTGTATATTCCCCCTCCTCCCAGCCTTATTCTTTAAGCCTCATTATCATGAGCATTTCATTCCTGATCTCACACTGACACTTCATTTATACACTTCACATTCCTTTTGCACTGACACCTGTACATCCTTTTCCAGCTCTTTGATACACAAATTGCACTGACACTACCCCTTTAAAACACAAATCTTTTAAGCGTGGATCCCGTCGAGTACGGCGGACAATCTGGGTGCTAATACCTTCCCAGGTTGTAACCAACCCCCTTTCTCAGTCTCTCTGGTTCGCAACCGTCTTATCCATATCTTTCTAGGTCTATGCAGCATTGCCTTTCCTCCGGGATAAAAATGCCTAGCTGGCGACTCTATTAATTCCCTGTGAGTTCACTCCTGTGTGTTCTCGCACCCTCTTTCGCCGACCGTTCGCGTCTGTACCACATTTGAGCCAGTCTCATCTTTTGGGAGCGACAGCTTGGCGACTCTGCTGGGGACCCTTATATTGTAACCAGGGCTTCTGGTTCTTTTTGTGGGTTCCTCCTAGCGCTTGTTTGATTTGTGTTTACTAGGGTGTTATGTGCTATTTGTGCTTGTATTTGTATTTATTTTTGCTTTATGTACAGTTGGTTTATTGCTTTCTTTATAGCCTTACATATATCATACTGTCATACTGTGTTGGCTGGATCTGTTTTGTTGCTTTGGTGGGTGGGTGTTCCATTGAGAGTTGAGGTCCTATACCTGGGACCTGAGTGACACCTAGGCTAGAGTGGTTCATGTTCTTTCCCATTCCATTTCGGTCTGGTGCGGGAATATGAAACACGGTTCAGATATGGGTTTCTTCTTGAGAACTCTGTGCTACAGATTTCCTGTGGTGCTAGGGCTATCTGGGAAGCCTGCTAAGTCTGGATGACCATTAGTATTGACCTTCAGAAACTGAGGTGAATTAGAGGAGGATCTTTTATGGTTATTGTAAACACTGTACCTCCGGGTTAGAAGTGTTTACACTTCTCATAACTGATCCAAGTCTGAGGATCCTTGTTTTAGAACATCACCTGTGAGGGGGGTTGGGCTGTTTACAGGTTTGCAGGTACCCTTGACCTCAGCATACCCTTGTTACTTTGTATTGATTAAGAGTACTCCATTTTGGAACAGTTCTTGTGATTTTTTTAAACCCTGGACATGTGACTCTTTATTTGAGTCCCCCACCTTGGTTACTGGACTTATGAACCTCCATTTGGATTTCTTGAACACACATGGACTTATATCAGAGCAGTTAATCAGATCCAGCTCAGTCACAAACCCTTGCATATCATTTGCATACATCATCATTGCATCATTTTGACATTTGTTTATTTGTTTTTCAGGGTATCCACCATACATTTTTGCTTGGTTTTGACCCCTTCTTCAGCATAGACCTATCTTCATCAGTACTTACTTCAGCTATCAGCTACCTACTTCAGTCACCTGCATCACCAGTCTCAGCCTGTCAGTGGCCTATCTTCAGTGTTATTCTCAGCATCTGTCTCAGCAACATGGCACCTAAGAAGAGCAACATCTCCTATCATTTCTTTGAGCCTGAGTTGGCTAGCATCAGGAAGATTCAGACCATGATTACTCCAGACCATATACCACTTTTCAGAGAACATTATGGAGGAATCCTTGATGTGGTTATGGATTTGGACCCTTCACAGAGGAGCCTGATTCATACTTGCCTGCAGTTCTATGATCCCCCTCTGAGGTGTTTCACCTTCCAGAATTTTCAGTTGGGACCCTTGTTGGAAGAGTATTCATCACTGATTGGTGTACCTATCAGGGGTGGAGTCCCCTTCAACCCTGAGATGGCTTTCCCTAGTAATGAAGAGGTGGCAAAAGCTTTGTATCTGGAACCAGTTCTGATTGGGCAAAATATGACTACCAAAGCAGGAATCTCTGGTCTACATCTGGATTTCTTGATCTCTCAAGCTATTCTGAAGGCCTCCTTGGGGGAGTGGAAGGCAGTCTGTGCTTTATTGGCCCTTAGCATATATGGGATCATACTTTTTGCAGATGAGCCTAAGTTTGTTAGCAAGAATGCAATCCATCTTTTCATCCTGAGGAACCCAGTGCCCACCTTACTGGGAGATCCTTACTACTCTGTTCACCAAAGGAATGAAAAGCAAAGGGGAAGATTAGTGAGATGCTGTGCTCCTTTATTCCATACTTGGCTGCTCAGACATTTGCCAAAGACTGATGCATTCTTGAACCCTCACCAGCAAAGGAACTGGGCTAGGAGACTGGTTGCTCTAACCTCAGATGATATCAGGTGGTGCACTCAGAGCACCAAAGGCAGAGACATCATTACTAGTTGTGGGCAATTTCCCAATGTGCCTCTGATAGGAGTGAAGGGTTGCATCAACTACAACCCTCTGCTATTCAAAAGACAACTGGGCTATGCATTAGTCCACCCTCCTAGGGCACAAGATCTGACTGAGACTCTTTATTGTGAAGTCAAGCCTAATCTGGCTATTGTCAGGCAGGCATCCTGGGCCTGGGACAATGTGCAGACTAAGGGGGTAACCATTCTTGGGAGGTGCAATAATGTGGCCTCATCCCAGTACCATGAGTGGTCTCATGCCAGGGCTCAAGTTTCTGGGATGCCCTTCACTGTTGAAGATGTGCCTGGACCTTCCACAGCACCACCTCCAGCAACTGTCAGCTTAGAGGAGTTTGAGAAATTGAAAGAGAGAAATGAGAATCTGACTCAGGCTCTGCAGAAGACCCTCTAGGAGAGGCGTGATGGTCGTCTGGATATTGAGAGGTTAGAGAGGCTAAAGGTGGAGCATCTAGCCAGAATTGAGAAGTCTGAGGATTACATTAAGAAGTCTAGGGCTGGAGAACAGATCTTGAAGAATGCCTGCAAAGAGGCCCAATTCCAGAGAGCTAGGACTGATTTGTATCTGAAGGAGAGTCAGGCTAGGTGGGTCAGGATCACCGAAGCCCGTACTCAGGAGGATAAAAGGACTCAGGATAAGATTGAGCAGCTGGAAGCTAGTGCAAAGGAGCAACAAGAAGCCCTGGCAGCAGCCCAGAGAGAGATCTCAGAATTGAAGATTAGAGCTGGTGTGAAGAGGTCAAAGGACCAGAGTCAACACAAGAGGCTAACTGCAGCTGTTACTACCAGGAATCTCCTTATCAGGAATCTTACAGAGCGTCCAGCTGATCCTGTGACTGAAGCACTTCTCAAGGAAGTTCAGGAGGATGAGTTTGGTCTTGGTGTTTGACTTTTGCTTGTTGTTGCTTTCATTTCATGTATTTTTTCTTTATGTTGTATTTTTGACCCCTCAGAGGGCATGTATTGTAAAAAGAAACAAACTATGTATCATTTTACTTTTTGTCATATATATGTGTTGGTTTGTTTTATCTGAATTCTTTCAAAGCAACATCACAAGCATCTTCCTCAAGGGTCTGGAAAGGTCAAAACCAAGTGCCAAGCCGGATACCTTGGAAACAAATAAGCATACTGCATTGCATACTAACCTTTTGTTTTGTTTTGTAGGTTTTTTATTGTTACTAACTCTGTTGTGAAACCAGGAACTATTGCTCGACGTCGAGGGTTTCCACTCAACCGTCCACACAGATATCCCACCCGCAACAATCTTCCGGGCATACAAATGGACCAAGTACAGCAGGACCTTACAGAGGTCAGGAATCAAATGGCCAACGAGAGGTTGGAAATGAGGAATCAGATGACACAATTTATGGAGGTGATGAATAATATGGCTCAAAGCCAAGAGAGGTTAAGAGCACTGGTAGAGGGAAGGAATCAGGAAGACCCTCATCCAGGGACTGCTGGGATAAGCAACAATGAGAGAGTCCAACCTCATGTTAATCCCCCAGTCTATGGACCCCACCTTCATCCAGAGGTCAACATCCCTGTTAATGTGCAAGGGACTGCCACTGCAGGCAGAGTGCTGCAAGAAGACCCCCAGGAAGATCAGTTCACAGTGATGGGAGCTGGGGAGGAAGCCTATGACAGAAGGCTAGATGAGATTGCTGAGAAATTAAGATCCTTGGAGTCCCAGAATTCTTTGGGTTTTGATGTTATGGACATGGGTCTAGTGGACGGGGTCAGGATTCCCCACAAATTTAAACCACCGTGCTTTGAGAAGTACAATGGAACCTCCTGTCCCCGGACCCATTTACAATCCTTTCTGGGGAGGCTGAAGGCATATACCATGGACGAAAAGCTATGGATGTTTTATTTTGAGGATAGCTTAACAGGAGCTTCAAGGGAATGGTACTCTCATCTGACCAGAGCAACCATTAGAAGCTGGAAGGACCTGGCAGAGGCCTTTATCAGACAGTATCAGTACAACTTGGATATGGCTCCCAACAGGACCCTCCTGATGGGAATGTCACAATCATCCAGGGAAAGCTTCCGGAAGTACGCTCAAAGGTGGAGACAACTTGCTGCTGCTGTCCAGCAACCCATGTCAGAGAGGGAGATGGCTGATATGTTTATGAACACCCTCCAAGGGACATACATTGACAAGCTAGCTGCCTTTTCTTCCACTAGCTTTGCTGATGTAGTCATAGCCGGGGAAAGAATTGAGAGCCTGTTAAAGATGGGCAAAATTTCTGACAACGGTGCAAGCTCGTCCAGCAACCCAAGAAAGCCTTTTGTAGGCTCAAGAAGAACTGGTGAAACTAATGTTATCCATGCCAGCAGGGGCAGACCCCAATATGTTCATAGGTCTGTGGCAGCAGTCACCATTCCCGCTCCCATTCATCCTCAACCAGCTTATCAACCACAGCAACAAAATTATCAGCAACAAACTCAGTATCCTCCTCAGAGAAATTATAACAACGCCAGCAACAACAATCAGCAAAGACCATTCCAACAGAGACCTTCTCAGGCCAATAGGGTGATCGATCCGATCCCTATGCCTTATGCCACATTACTACCACAACTCCTGAAACTCAACCTAGTTGAGCTAAGGACATTGGCACCTCCAGATCCTGCCAGTCTACCCAGAAATTATGATTCCAGCGCCAGATGTGCTTTTCACTCGAATGCACCTGGCCACAGTACAGAGAAGTGCAGAGCTTTGCACATGAAAGTACAGGACTTGGTAGATTCTAAAGCTCTGAACTTTGCACCACCACCAAATGTTAACAAGAACCCTATGCCACACCACGGAGGACCCAGAATCAATGCTATTGAAGAGGATAAGCCGTCTTACTTGATAACCAGTGTGGGTCAGATTCGGACACCCTTGGTGGAGATTAAAGCTCAACTCCTTGAATGTCAAATGTTCCCGGGATGTGAGCTAGGGTGTGCTTATTGCAACATTTCAGTGAATGGGTGTGATAACTTGAGAGATGGCATAGATGGTCTCATCCAGAGTGGCTTACTTCAAATCACAACATCAATACCTACCAACCCAGCAATCTCCTTAACCACAGTTCCAGAATCGTCTACAACTGCAACAACCATTGTTCCAAACAACTTTTCAGTCTCATCAACAAATGCTTCATCTGTTACTTCAACGGACCAAATATCAGCAAACATCCCTTCTACAACTTCAGCACCCCTTCATTCAGAGTCTCCTACAACAACAACACCCATCCTTCCAGCAATGTCTCCTACAACATCAGCAACAAACAATGCAAGTGTTTCAACAGTTACAATTTATTATGATCCTGCAAATGATTCCGCCTACAACTCACAAAATGCCTCTCCTACCAGAGCTCCAGTCACAATATACTATGATCCACAGACTATCATGGTCCCTTCTGCAGCTGCCATCAGTCCAGTCACTGTCACAGTGACTGGGCCAGTACCTTATGAAAGCAGTAATGCCATCCCTTGGCATTACGGCTCCGACCTATACTGCGAAGGACAGAAAATCACTCTCGAATCATCAACTTCTTCACCACAAATAGACAATGTGGGGGGAGGCGGAGGCTTCACTCGAAGCGGACGTCTCTTTTCCCCGCAAATTCAAAGACCCACTGCTGAAGCAGAAGCTGCTGCCAAGGCAAAAGGGAAGAGCATGGTGCAAGAAGAACAAATTGTTAAAGAAGCTTTGAAAACACCTTTTGATCAGGAAGTTGATGAATTCATGAGAATCATCAAGAAAAGTGATTACAAGATAGTGGACCAGCTTCACCAGACGCCTTCCAAGATCTCCATTCTATCATTACTTATGTGCTCCGAGGCCCATCGGAACGCACTACTCAAAGTCTTGCACGCAGCTTATGTGCCAGAAGAGATCACCGTCAATCAGTTGGAAGTTGTGGTTGGAAATGTTAATGCTAGTAGTGGACTAGGATTTACCAACACTGATTTGACTACGGAAGGCCGCAATCATAACAAGGCTTTGCACATTACCATGGAATGTAAAGGTGCAGTTCTTTCACATGTACTGGTAGACACAGGGTCATCCCTCAATGTCTTGCCTAAAAAAGCCCTTGTGAAGCTGGAATATGAAGGATTGGCATTACGTCCCAGTAACTTGGTAGTGAAAGCCTTTGACGGCTCTAAGAGATCAGTTCTGGGAGAAATTGAGTTGCCTGTAACGATTGGCCCACAAACTTTCAAAACGACCTTCTACGTGATGGACATTCAGCCTGCCTACAGCTGTTTGTTGGGTAGACCATGGATTCATGCCGCTGGCGCAGTTACGTCCACCCTTCACCAGAAGTTAAAATTCGAGTGGGAGGGCCAAGTCGTTACTATTTGTGGAGAGGAGGATATTTTTGTTAGCCATCTGGCTACATACAAATATATTGAGATGGATGGAGAGATCCACGAGACCATGGGTCAAGGGTTTGAGGCCCTGAATATTAACGAAACATCTGCTGTACTTGGGACTTCCATGACATCCTACCAGCAAGCCCAGAAGGTGGTGGAAGAAGGAAACGCTCAAGGCTGGGGCAAATTGTTGCCTGTGGAGAAGAAAGAAGATAGATTTGGGTTGGGTTACAAACCAACTCAACAAGATCAAGCAGAGGCCGCTAAGAAGCCCAACTTTGTTAGTGGGGGAATGCTCACCCCTGATGCTGTCAACAACTTGGAAGATGAGTCGGAAGATGAACGCAACCTGGAAAGCTGGATTCGTCCAAGGATCCCGGGGAGCCGTATCTCAAACTGGTCTTCCCAGGAAATTATAAGGGTTACTCCTGCAGAGTAATTATTATTTCCTGTATATTTTAAGCATGCATCAAGTCTTGCATCTTGCCCAAGATGACAAGACTCATTTTGTAATCGGGCCATCTGTAATTTTTGTGCAACAAGATTAATCAATGAAATATCAGACATCTTTTGCAAATGAGTCTTTTTCTTTTCCGCTCACTGTTTTTTCCATTCTTCTTTTTGTACAAAAAATAAATGGCAATGTTTTCAAAATGACAACTTTATTTCACTTTTCTAAACAAGATTAAAATCAATCACTAAAATGAACAAACTGAACCCTTGCAGAGAATGCCTTCCAGACTGCACCGACAACAGCACAGCTATGGCTTCGTATGACTTTGACAATCCGATCAATCAAGATGATGAAGGGGTTGAAGAAGATTACGAGCTTCCTGAAGAGCTAGCCAGGTTGTTGAGACAAGAGGAGAAGGTTATCACTCCTCATCAGGAGGAGGTCGAAACGATTAATCTTGGTACAGAGGAAGATGTGAAAGAAGTTAAAATCGGGGCCTGCTTACAAGACTCAGTGAAGAAACAGCTGATTGACCTGCTTCAGGAGTACGTGGATGTGTTTGCTTGGTCTTATCAGGATATGCCAGGGTTGGACACCGATATTGTTATGCACAAGCTTCCTTTGAGAGAAGAATGCCCACCGGTCAAACAGAAATTGCGCCGTACTCGCCCAGACATGGCAATGAAAATCAAAGAAGAGGTACAAAAGCAGTGGGACGCCGGGTTCCTTGCTGTAACTAGCTATCCGCCGTGGGTTGCTAATATTGTGCCTGTGCCTAAGAAGGACGGCAAAGTAAGGATGTGTGTTGACTACCGGGACCTGAACAGAGCCAGCCCGAAAGATGATTTCCCATTACCTCACATTGATGTATTGGTTGATAATACGGCTCAGTTCTCGGTATTCTCCTTCATGGACGGATTTTCAGGATACAATCAGATCAAAATGTCACCTGAAGACATAGAGAAGACAACCTTCATCACACCCTGGGGCACGTTCTGTTACAAGGTGATGCCATTCGGATTAAAGAATGCTGGTGCAACATATCAACGGGCTATGGTAACATTATTCCACGATATGATCCATAAAGAAATCGAGTGTTATGTGGATGACATGATTGCCAAGTCCCTCACAGAAGAAGACCACCTGGTAAATCTGCTGAAGCTATTCAAGCGTCTGAGGAAGTACCAACTGAAGCTGAACCCCAACAAGTGCACATTCGGGGTGCGATCCGGTAAGCTGCTGGGCTTTATTGTAAGCGAGAAAGGGATTGAAGTTGACCCTGATAAAGTCAAAGCCATTCAAGAAATGCCTGCACCGAAAACTGAGAAAGAAGTTCGAGGGTTTCTAGGTAGATTGAACTACATTTCAAGGTTCATATCTCACCTTACTGCAACCTGTGAACCTTTGTTCAAGCTGTTAAGAAAAGAACAGACGGTCAGTTGGAATGAAGACTGCCAAAGGGCTTTTGACAAGATCAAGGAATACCTGCAAGAACCACCAATCCTTATGCCTCCAGTTGAAGGAAGACATCTGATAATGTACTTAACAGTATTAGAAGAGTCAATGGGGTGTGTGTTGGGCCAGCATGACGAGTCTGGTCGAAAAGAGTACGCAATTTACTACCTAAGCAAAAAGTTTACCGACTGTGAACAACGTTATTCACTACTCGAGAAAACTTGCTGTGCTTTAGCGTGGGCTGCTCGCCGACTGAGACAGTATATGTTGACCCACACTACTTTGTTGATATCAAAGATGGACCCAGTTAAGTACATTTTCGAGAAGCCAACTCTTACCGGACGGGTTGCAAGATGGCAAATGATTCTTACAGAATACGACATCCAGTACACCTCTCAGAAAGCCATCAAGGGTAGTGTACTATCTGAATATCTTGCTGAGCAACCTATTGATGACTACTAGCCTATGAGATTTGACTTCCCTGATGAAGACATCATGTTCATAAAAGCGAAAGATCATGAAGAGCCTGTTCACACTGAAGGGCCTGACCCGGAAGAAGAATGGACTATGATGTTTGATAGGGCTGTTAATATGAATGGTCGTGGCGTTGGTGCAGTACTCATTACACCTAAGGGAGTTCACATGCCTTTCTCGGCAAAGCTCACCTTCAACTGCACTAACAACGAAGCTGAATACGAAGCTTGCATTATGGGTCTTGAGGAAGCCATTGACCTCAGGATCAAGACGTTAACTGTATTCGGAGATTCAGCTCTGGTAGTTAATCAAACCAACGGCAAATGGTACACGCACCAGGATCATCTGATACCTTACAGGGATTATACAAGAAGGTTACTGACTTTCTTCACAACGGTCAAGCTTGAGTATATCCCTCGGGATGAGAATCAGTTTGCAGATGCTCTGGCTACCATTTCATCTATGATCAAAGTTCAGGCTGCCAACTTTGTACCTCAGATTTCAGTGTCCAGACTTGACAGACCAGCATATGTATTTGCAGCAGATATTGTCAAAGATGATAAGCCTTGGTTTCATGACATTAAGTGCTTCTTGGAGGATCAAACATACCCATCTGGGGAATCTTCCAATGATAAGAAGACTTTGAGAAGGCTTGCTGGTAGTTTCTTTCTGAACACTGATGGTTCTCTATACAAGAGAAACTTTGATATGGTACTCCTCAGATGTGTTGATAGAACAGAAGCAGACTTGTTGATGCATGAGGTGCACGAAGGATCCTTTGGTACCCATGCAGGAGGGCATGCCATGGCTAAGAAATTGCTAAGATCAGGTTATTACTGGATCACAATGGATGCCGACTGTTGCGCCTATGCCAGAAAATGCCATAAATGCCAGATCTATGCGGATAAGGTGCACGTGCCTCCCAATCCTTTGAATATAATGTCTTCACCCTGGCCCTTTGCCATGTGGGGCATTGATATGATCGGCAAGATTGAGCCAACTGCTTCAAATGGCCACAGATTCATCATGGTCGCCATTGACTACTTCACCAAGTGGGTTGAAGCAGCCTCATATGCGAATGTTACAAGGCAAGTGGTAGCCAGATTTCTAAAGAGAGATATCATCTGTCGATACGGAGTTCCCGAGCGAATCATTACTGATAATGGTTCCAACTTGAACAACAAAATGATGGCAGAGTTGTGCCGGGACTTCAAGATCCAACACCACAATTCTTCTCCTTACAGGCCAAAGATGAACGGCGCTGTTGAGGCGGCTAATAAAAATATCAAGAAGATTGTGCAGAAGATGGTAGTCACCTACAAAGACTGGCATGAAATGCTACCGTTTGCCTTGCATGGGTACCGCACGTCAATCAGAACATCCACTGGGGCAACACCGTATCAGCTTGTGTATGGTATGGAGGCAGTCCTACCTGTTGAAGTTGAATTACCCTCCTTGCGAGTACTGATGGATGTTAAGCTGAACGAAGCAGAATGGGTCCGGTCCCGATACGAACAACTGAGTCTGATTGAAGAGAAAAGATTGGCTGCAATCTGTCATGGGCAGTTATATCAGAAAAGAATGAAGAGAGCCTTCGATCAGAAAGTCAGGCACCGAGAGTACCAAGTGGGAGATCTTGTGCTGAAAAGAATCCTCCCTCCTCATACAGACCACAGGGGCAAATGGACTCCAAACTATGAAGGACCATTTGTGGTAAAGAAGGTTTTCTCTGGTGGAGCACTAATGCTCAGCACTATGGATGGTGAAGATTTCCCGTCCCCTGTGAATTCAGATGCAGTTAAAAAATACTTCGCATAAAAATGACCCGCTGGACATAAAAACAGAATGTAAGTCCAGGCAAAAATAGGGCGTCCCGGCGAGTCAAAAACAGAATAAAAGACTCGGGCAAAAATAAGGGAAATAACAAAAAATTGTACACCCGTTGAGTTGAAAATCCGCATTGGACAGCTCAGGCAAAAATGGGTATCCCGATGGATTGAAAACCCGAAAGGGCGATCCATGCAAAACAAGGGAATAAGCGAACAACTGCACTCTGAATTCGTCCGTATCACCCACAACTTGGTAAGCTTCGAAAGGATCAAGCTTTTGTCAGAATCAGCCTTCTTCAGAAAGCAAGACGAGAAGAACGTCAACAGTCATGCGAGTCATAGCAAGAGGGGAAGCTCCTTGAAGCGTCGACAACATTGCCAGCATTTTGTTTCTCATTTTGTAACAATCTCCTCATTCCAGGGGATATGTTTCCTTGACTGTATCTTGCCAATTCAGGGCACATGAATTAATAAAAACAGATTTTTCAGTCACACAATGTCTCATATATTTTTATTTGCAAAAAATGTTTGATGTCTTAAGAAAAACTGATTGCATAAATACAGATGTTTATCTTTAAAAAATAAAGCACGTGCTTGCAGGAAATATACTTACTCTCAGAAGTGTCTCACTCCTATGACGGAATCCGGTAAGGGATACCTCGGGATTACTTGTACGTTTCTCTATCTTTGCAGGATTGCAGGTATCCGAAGCGCGACATGGGGCATATAGGTTTCATCCCAGCAAGCTGGCAAATCAACACTCACCCAGTCTTAGCACTCAAAATGTTTTCTCCCCAGCTGAGTTGCCACTTGCTGCTTCTCCCGGCCGAGTTGCCGATAATTCTTCCTCAGCTAAGGGAACCGCTCCCCACAGAGTCTCAGCCTCTCTCCAGAAGAGCAACACATGAAGGAATCACAACAGAGTGACGAAAGCTTCTACAAACCCCAGCTGGGTCCTTCATTTACAGGAATAGGTTTACCATCGACCCATTTCCCCAAGCAGAATCATTTCATCAGATCTACCAACGATCTCATCCCCAGCTGGGATGTTCACTTCAACAGATCGACTAGAGATCTTCACAGCAACCGGGATCCGAATCCTGGCTCGGTGTCTTTGCATAATCATAGTATTCGCATCATATTCACTCCACAAAGCGTAGCATTCCGTTTAATACGGAGCATTACGGCAAGAATCAAACATGTTGCATAATCATAAGTCATGGTCTGAGTCAAGCACCTGTGAGCATTATCAACCCCTCCACAATATACAGAATACTCCCCAGATTCCCCAGCAAAATCAGCTGCCTCACATTCACCAATACAAATACACACTCCTTTTGGCACCCGTCCGTGTCATCATTCCCCAGTAAAGTCGCCCGAACACCCTTTACAAACAAACACTTGTATATTACAGATACTCCTCGACACCCGTCCGTGTCTCACCCCCAGCAGAAAGCCAAAGCGTCCCCTTTGCACTCACAAATACAGATATATATATATATATATATATATATATATATATAACTTTTCCTTGACATCCGTCCATGTCATTTTCCCAGCACAGTAATGTAAACACTTTGTACACCAGATACTTGTTTATACTATACTCTTCCCCTTTCGACACTCGTCCGTGTCACTCCCCCGGCAGATTGAACACTCATCTATACACCACTCATACTTATTTCACTTATACAGATACTCGTCCGTATCTTGTATACACCATTTACATCCCCGCAGATTCGACACTCGTCCGTGTTCTTTGTTAACCAGTTGGTACTCGTCCGTACCATCATCTCAGAACATGCGTCAGGCGTTTGTTTCTACTTGATACTCGTCCGTATCATAGTCTTAAGGATGCTCGTCTGCATCTTTAATCCATACACTCATGTCTCCTTGAATATAGATACTCGTCTGTGTCTACTATTCCCCAGAGGAGTCCCCTCAGATTCAACACTCGTCCGTGTTCCTTGTTAACCAGTTGATACTCGTCTGTATCATCATCTCTGAACACATGTCAGTATTTGTTTCTACTTGGTACTCGTCTGTATCATAGTCTTAAGGATGCTCGTCCGCATCTTTAATCTATACACATCCAAACACTTATACCTTTTATTTCTTGGATGTAAGCACTCGTCCGTGTTTACTACTCCCCGGTAAAGCAAATTTCTTTTTATCTGACATCCGTCCTATGTCATGATAAACCCTGAGAGCAGCCGTACCCTGCTAGGTGGTCGTCCTCCACCTCTTGATGATCGTCCTTCATCATGCTCATCCGATGGCCGTCCCCATCGTTGATTTTCTATCCGACATTCGTCCTATGTCGTGATATTTAGCAGCCGTCCCCTGCTAGGTGATCGTCCTTCACCTTTTGATGATCGTCCTTCATCATTTTATCCAATGGCCGTCCCCATTGTTGATTATGGTTATCTGGCGTTCGTCCTACGTCATGATAAACCCTGAGAGCAGCCGTCCCCTGCTAGGTGGTCGTCCTCCACCTCTTGATGGTCGTCCTCCATCATGCTCATCCGATGGCCGTCCCCATCGTTGACCTTTTATCCGGCATTCGTCCTATGTCGCGATATTTTCGGCAGCCATACCCTGCCAGGTGGTCGTCCTCCACCTTAGATGACCGTCCCTCATCTTATCCCCGACAGAGCAGCCGTCCCCTGCTAGGTGGTCGTCCTTCACTTTTTTTGGTGATCGTCCTTCACCTTTGATGACCGTACCTCATCATCTATTTATTTCATTTATTCTTTAACCCGATGGCCGTCCCCGTCGTGGTCCCTTTTCTTTTTAGCCCGATGGCCGTCCCCATCGTTGCTTGCTTACTTTATGAACTTGATGGCCGTCCCCGTCATGTTTCATTAATCCCCAGAGAATCTTACAGCTTTGCTTGATGGCCGTCCCCATCATAATCCCTTTTATCCCCAGCATGTCGGCCGTCCCCGTCATTGCTTTATTTCCCACACTCCCCTCAGCATGTCGGTCGTCCCCGTCATTGCTCTTTACCCAGTAGTCGTCCTCTGCTCGACGGTCGTCCTCCGTCGCCCATACTTTACAATATACTTTATTTTCCTTTACAATCTATATCCCTTTTCTTCTTCATTCTGTGAGTGCAAAGTTTGGACTGTCTTTGGTATTCAACCACAAGTTATCTTGTTTGCCTGATAAGCCGTCGCTTACATCCTGCACAGCTAACTCATGTTTGAATAGGGGCAGCTGTAAGCACCCCAAATTTGCCCTCACCCATTCACACCATGGCTTGTGATCATTTCATATGCATAAACTCAATCATACCATCTCATATCCCATTTTTTATTCACTGCATAGATTCAAAGTCATCTGCATCTAGGGTTTGTGATCTGAGCAATCCAAAAGCTTCTTGAGCCACTCCAAAGGTCATCAATCACTTAAAGGGTGTCCATGGGTGTTCAAGTATCATATTATGTCCTCTTAAAGTCAAGAATGCCAAAGAATCACAAGAACTGAGAATGGTATGGAAGCAGAGCCAGGCTTGACTGCACAGATGACCTAGAATTAGGGTTTTGGTTTCAGAGGCCATAACTCCAAATTTTTTTTGGTCATTCTTATTTCTATTGGTCTCTATATGGTATAGGGGGTATGCATATCAATTTTCATGAAGAAATTCCATGGGGAAGTCATCTGATCAAGAGTTGACTTATCAAGCAAGTCAGTGCAAAATCAGGGCATCTGAGGCCCCCAATGACCCAACCAAAGGGTGTTGTTCATCATTTTGATTGTATATGATCTTTATTTGATCATATAAGAGGTTGGAAATTCACAAAATTGAAGAATTTCAAGTCTTTTGCAAAGTTGACTTTTTGGACAAGGTTGACTTTTAATGGAAATGTCATTTTAGGCAACTTTTTCAACCCTTACTTTTTGATTCAAGAAGGCTTCAAATGGAAAAACTTTGGTCATGAAAGTTGTAGACTAGATCTTTCCCTTTCTAAAAAGTACAAGAACATGACCTAATTCATTTTGGATCAAAAGTTATGGTTTGTCAAAGTTGGCAAAAATCACTAAATTTCAAGTTATGCACCAAAGAGGCAAAGTTGCAAATTCACTTCTCAAGGCCAATTAAGTCATCAAATGGGCTTCTAATCCACACAACATGATCACACAACATCTAAAGTTCAGAATGCACCCAAGGAATCACATGTTTCATGGCCCATGGATCAAGTTTCTTTCATAAGAACCAAAGTGAACCAAGTTGCAAAAGTCATCATAGCTCCTCACCCACTTGCTGGCTAGTTTGCTGAACCACCCTAGCCCTTTTCCCTCATCACGCTGCGCAACACACCCTCCTTGTACTAGGCTAGCAAGTTGCCCATGCCCTTCTTACACAAAAGTTGACATTTTGCAAAAGCAACCATACCTATCACAAAAGGACATGTCATGTCATCTGACCAATAGCATTTGTTTATACAAATCAATGGCAAGCCAAACATAACAGGAGGCCAGCCTGAAACCAGCCACAACACAACATTCTCATTTTCACCCTCAAAAGCAAAAGCATTCGAAACTCATCATACAGGCCAAAAAAACTCATAAAAAATTTCACAAACCTTCTCACCATGCTTCACTGAACACAAAGCACCTCTCAAAACAGCCTGAAAGCCATAGAATCACAAACACGATCCTCACCTGACCTTGAACAGAACTTGTTCAAACTTCCAAACCAGCCATCACAAACTCTTCCTAAGCATCAAGGTTTCATCAGGGAGGTCACAGGAGTGGTTTTGCACAAGAGAGGAGGTCAGAAAGTGCCAGACTGAAAAGCTTCAAACTCAGGTAGCTTCATGAACATTTTTTCCAGAAATGGATTTTTAAGTTCCTAAGTTGTTCTTCATGATTCACTGATCACTCTGATGTTCTTGGTTTTGAAAATGGTGAAGAAATGAGAGTTTAATCTTGCTCTGAAATTTTTGCCCTAAAAAATGTTTTGTTTCGATTCAGTTGATTGAGGAAGAATAAATGAGGTTTGAGTTAGGGTTTTGATTTAGTGAGGTGTGGGAATGATTTCTGGTTTGTTAGATTTCATTTTAGTGGAGTTTTGAAGAGTTTAGAAATTTTCAGGTGGGGGTTCCCACCGGAGAAGACGACCGGAGGTCTTCTCCGGCCACCTGAAAATAATTAGGGTTTAATCTCTGTCATTAATGTAGTTTGAATCTTGGGCGTTGGATGAGTTGACTTAGTCCACTCCCGCGCGTGCTCAATGACTCAGATCATCCACTTAGCCCTAATCTTAATTAATTAAGTTAATTAATTCATTTTTAGCCAGTTTGAATGCTAGCCGTAGGATTGCGCGCGCAGTCAACCTCTGACCCCCAACTTTGAATCTGATGCGTTGGATTGGCATACTTTTCATTTAATTCAATTTTTATTTCATTTTATTTCATTTCTTTTCTCCAATTTATTTAAAATAGCAAAAAATGTTTAAAAATTATGAAAATTTTTGTCAAGGTTTTCATTATTTTTCAGAACACAAAAATATTTTTATTTTTATTTTTCGCATTTAAAAAGTATTTCTAAATATTTAAAAGTTTATTTTTAATTAATTAATGAGAATTAATTAATTAAAAATACTTTTAGGTATTTAAAAATCACAAAAAAATTCATGAAACTTGTAAAAACATTTAGAAGCATTGTCCAACCCTCAAACCAAATTTCTTTTTTGATCTTGATGCATTTTGAGAATTTTCCATGGAATTAATTCATTTTCAAAGCATTATTTGGATCCAAACTTCCAAAAATCATTTCTGCCTAACCATTGAGAGTTGGACTTCGATTCTTTTTGCATTGTGTTATGCATATCATGTAGTTTGTGAGATTAATTTGGCATGAATTGATCTTTCATTTTCTATTTGTTTGGCATTTTTCTTGTTAAGGAACCTTAAAACCCTAGAAAACTTAGGAAATTCATAACTTTTATTAGGTTAAGAGTTGGAACTTCTCCTTTGGGCAGTGAGTTAATATAGGTTTAGGGACCCTTTGAATGCATTTTCAATTTTTTTATCTTGATGTTTGCTTCTGATTTTGGTTTTTGTTTGATGCATTGATCATAAACCCTAATTTGGGCTTCCATATGCATCCACCTTGCATTTGCTTGCATACCATGACTTGCCATTACATTTTATGCATCCATTTGATTCACTTGACATCTTAAGACATACTGAAAGCATGTTTGATCATTGCATCTTGCATTTTCCATGTTGTATGCCCTTTGCATTTCATAACATTTCATGTATGATCATGGTTCCCAACTTGTTTCATTTGCATCCATAAGTTTGTAGGATCATCCCCATGCTTTGTTTCATGTTTGCATCATCTCATAGCATTATTAACATCATGTATGAGCTTCTGGTTTTGGTTTACATCATGCCATTTCATCTCATCTTGCATTGCATTGCATTTCTTTCACTAACTTTTCAGGTGGTAAGCAACTTTGAGAAGTGAATTTGCCTTCACTTCTCACAACTTCTTTTCATCTCTTTTATGCATCCATACTTCATTTTGTTATGTGTTTGAGATTGAGCTTGCTCATTCTTTTTCTTCTTACTTTCTTTCCTCAAGTGACTTGACTTCTTGAATGAAGCAAGTTACTTTGCTCCTCCTGATCCTTTCATCTGCTTCCTGGTGGTTCCTCTGAAGACTTCCTTTTTAAACCCCACAAACCCTAGGAACAACTAAGCATGACAATAATTAGGGTTTTGAGTAGTCCCCCACTTAGTTTTACCTTTGTGTCTCTTTGAGTCTTCTCTTCTCATCTCATAATCAGGGACTAAACCCTAAAGGTTTTAAGGCTTTGTGATTAAGCTTATGCCTGCATCCTTCTATTAGGATGGAGTGTATAACTTTAATCCTAAGTGTTAAACCCTTAATGTGTTTAAATCCTCTAATCAATCCACTTAATAATCATCAAGACATCAAGCTTGTAACTTGGGCCTTGCATTAGGGTTCTAATTCTTCCTTAATTGGTTAAGAAGGACTAACCCTAGTGTTAATGGACAAGTCCCCCTCAAGTTGTCTTACAAACCCTAAAACTCACTTCATCATCATATCATTAACTAAAATCCACTTAATCAAAGGCTTGTTATGTCATGAGTTTAATCCCTAATCATGGATTAAGTTGAGGAGCTTTCCTCAGCTTAAACATTCTCATCTATTATCCTTCTATTAGGATGGTGTAATGAGTCTGTTTAATCCTTGATTATGGCTTAACCTCATTACTTAACACTAAACAAAAACACCAAAAACATCTAATTAATCACAAATAGGTTAATGACCTTAATCCTATATCAAAGGTGATTAAGTGTGAGAATCTGACTTCACACTTAAGGTATTCTCATTACCCCTAATCAGAGGGAGGATGTGATGAGTTTACCAACCCATTGGTTTAGGCTTAAGCTCATTTTCTTATGACAAACTTCCAAAAGCAATAAAAGATTGAAAACACAAAAACAAACAATAATCATCTCCTTCGGGATTCTTTTCTCATCTCATTCACTCACAAACGAGAACTTGCTTCTTCCGTCTAATGCAAGACAGTTTGCACCTGAGCCAGACAGGTCATACACTTGAGCATAGACAAGCAAGCAGTTCACTAGTCAATTCACCTTTCAGTCTCTTTGGGTCGAACTACGGTGTTCTGACTTCCTCATTGCACGAGGGGATACGTAGGCATAACTTAACAGTTATCGAACAAAAGTCTCTGTATATTCCCCCTCCTCCCAGCCTTATTCTTTAAGCCTCATTATCATGAGCATTTCATTCCTGATCTCACACTGACACTTCATTTATACACTTCACATTCCTTTTGCACTGACACCTGTACATCCTTTTCCAGCTCTTTGATACACAAATTGCACTGACACTACCCCTTTAAAACACAAATCTTTTAAGCGTGGATCCCGTCGAGTACGGCGGACAATCTGGGTGCTAATACCTTCCCAGGTTGTAACCAACCCCCTTTCTCAGTCTCTCTGGTTCGCAACCGTCTTATCCATATCTTTCTAGGTCTATGCAGCATTGCCTTTCCTCCGGGATAAAAATGCCTAGCTGGCGACTCTATTCATTCCCTGTGAGTTCACTCCTGTGTGTTATCGCACCCTCTTTCGCCGACCGTTCGCGTCTGTACCACATTTGAGCCAGTCTCATCTTTTGGGAGCGACAACAAGCAAGTAGTGATCAGCAGGGACGTGATCATAGATAATCTTAAAGAGTGGGATTGGACTAAAAATGTCAAGAAATATTCAGTAGGAATCTTATGTGAAGAACCATCTAGTGAAGTCAAAAGAGATGTTCGACAAGAAGAGGTTAGAGGTGAAGCAGGCCCAAGATAACCTCAATGAACAAGACACATGCCTGCAAGGTTTCTAGAATGTGTGATTACATTAAATGATGTGGTCAGTGAAAAAGGTGAGTTGGTACATTATGCTTTCTATGCAGATGTTGAACCTGTCAATGCAGTTGAGGCATCAAAAGATTCAAAATGGGTGAAAGAAATGAATGCGGAGATAAAGTCAATCAAATTCCACAACACTTGGTCACTTATCGAATTGCCTCAAAGCAAGAAGATAATTATTGTGAAGTGGGTATACAAGGTGAAGCTGAATCCCAGAGGGGAAGTTACTCGAAACAAGGCAAGACTTGTGGCGAAAGGATTTCTTCATAATGAAGGAATCGACTTCGACATATTTTTTGCACTAGTTTCTAGGATCGAAACAATCATGTTTGTTGTTGGTCTAGCGAACATGAACAATTGGAACACATGTCAGATGGATGTGAAGTGTGAATTCCTCAATGGCTCCTCAGACAATGAAGTTTATGTTGTACAACCAGTTGGATTTATGAAACAAGGCGAAGAAAGAAAGGTGTACATGTTGTACAAAGCCCTTTATGGATTTAAGCAAGCTCCAAGAGCTTGGAACAAGAAGATATATGGCTTTCCTAGGGGAAGGAATTTTTGAAGTGCAAAATTGAACATGAAGTATATGTAAGAAGAAGCAATGACGAATTGCTTATACTATGTCTCTATGTTGATGATATGTTGATAACAGGAAGTTGCAAGAAGGAGATCGGAGATTTCAAACGTGACCTGAGTGAGGAGTTTGAAATGCCAGACTTGGGAAATCTCTCATATTTACTTGGTATTGAATTCTAAAATAGTGGTAGAGGTTTGATGATGCACTAAAGAAAATATGCAGTCGAAATACTGAAGAGATTTGAGATGCAAGATTGCAACCAAACTTCGACTCCAGCTGAGCCCAAATTGCAATTGTCGAAAGATTCAAATGAAGATGATGTTGACCCAACCCAATATAGAAGACTTATTGGGTCACTTTGATACCTCTGTCACACAAGGTCTGACATAGCATACAGTGTTGGTATGGTGAGTAGATTAATGCAAAGGCCAAAGGTATCACACCTAGCAGCGACGAAGAGGATACTAAGGTATTTGAAAGAACTCTCGACTATGGCATTTTGTTTCCTGCAGATGATGAAGGAAAAGAATGCAAGATAGTGGGATACAATGACTCAAGTTGGTGTAGTGATGTTGAGGATCGAAAATCCACAGCTGGATATGTGTTTACATTAGGTGGTGCACCAATTGCTTGGAGTTCGAGAAAGGAGCCAGTAGTGGCATTGTCATCATGCAAAGTAGAGTGCATAGTTGTTTCTCTTTGTGCATGTAAAACAACATGGACGTTGAATCTGGTCGAAGATATTACAGCAAAGAGCCATGGAGCAATTACCATAAAGATCGAAAGCATGTCAGCTATCAACCTGACAAAGAATCCGATAGCGCATGGCATAAGAAAGCACATTGAAATGAGGTTCCATTATCTTTGAGAGCAAGTAGTAAAAGGGAAGATGAATATGGAACACTGCAGAACTGAGAATCAGATTACATATATTATGACAAAGAGAGTGTAGGTCGAAGTATTCAAGAAGCTAAGGTCTATGATGAATGTAGATAGACTAGACACAATGAATTAGGTGGTGTGTTGAAAGTGTAATTACTTGTGTCATATTTGATTTAGATTTAATTTAAATCTAAAATAGATAGATTTGATTTAGATCTAAAATAGATAGATTTGATTTAGTTCCAAAATAGGAATTTTGGACTTTTATAATTTTGGGCTTTTGACTTGGAGCTCAAGTTAACCTAAATTTATAAATAGGGAGTAACCCTTATTTTGTATTCATTCTAACCCATTGTATTCACAGAATTCTGTAGTTGCAGGGTGAATAAGAAATATTTTCCACATCTTGTATGTAACACCTTGTATAATATATACCTAGAATAATATCATACAACTTTTTTGGTACTAACACCATCATAAGTGCCTAATAGCACAATTCACATTCTTGACCAATTCTAAAAACAATACAAACTATGGTACAAGACATGGAAATTATACTAAAATAGAAATACTAAGATTAATACAATATCCATCACTATACAAAAGATAAATACACATCGGAAAACTAAGTCTATGCTTCACTTAAAACATCTCGAGCATAACTCTACTTGTAAACAAAACCTGCAAAAGAAACATGAAAAGAAACAACAATAGTGGGGTGAGATATCAACATCTCAGTGAGTTCCATGTCTAATGGATTCTCTCGGCTTTACAAGGTTCTAACAAAATCTACACGCGGGCATCAAACCTGCCAAGTACTACATGCGTATATTCCAAAGGAGCCATTGGCTCATGAAACAACAATCTCAGGGAAAACGGTTCCAATTACGTGATTTCACTCAAATGAGAATGTATACAACATTCTTAATGTCACAATGCCTTTTCCAAAAAATAACACACCCAAACGAGTTCACACACATGTTCCATATAGTGTCTCACTCACCACTAGACCATTACTCGACTAAGATACTTCTCTAAGCATCGAATGTCTAAGCATCGCCATTTATTTTCTATCAAATTCCTAGTCACAACTAGGTTCTACTATTGATAGGGGTAAGTCTTTCTCACTCTACTTAACTCGTTTTAATTAAGTAGTCTCAAGATTATAATTGGATTAGCATGCATACTCATATGACATATCATAATACATAATCATAAATAATCCAAATATCATTAGATAGAGCATTGCAAGAGCTTTCTATCGATATAAAGACACTTTAATCGGACACCTGAGTGAAAATTTACGAAATTTTAAAGAAAAGAAAAATCATTTGAAAAACTGCCAGGGGCGTCCGACGATCATCATTCGGCCCGGCGGAGCCCTCTGCTCCTGCTGCTTCGCCCGGCGATCGCAACGGCGTAAGCCGACTCTCAGAAAATTTACAAGACATTGATTTTTCTATCATCTACTCTTACTTCCGCCCAGCGGCCAGGCTTCATCGCCCGGCGCTCAAAGCGTCGCCCGACGGTTCACACCAGAACCTGAATTATAATTATGCAATTCAAGGGTTCCAAATACTCCCAAAATATTATATCCACCATTAAAACTCCAAATATCAGAAAAATAAGTCATATAGGTATAATACATGTGTTACCCAATTATTCTGGCCGACTAATTTTGCATTTTAACCGTTAGATTCTTATATTTGCACAATTAATCATTTTCTCACAATATTATACCTAGCTCTAGAACTTGAGAAATTCTACAACTAAAGTCTCTAACTAGAACCCACCTTGCAAATGAATAGGAGTTTGATGAAGATTGATTAAGAATATTGATGAATCCAAATTTTTCCTCTTCTTAGGTTTTCTTTCTCTTCTTTCTCTCATTTTCTCTTCTCTTCTCTTTTTCCTCTTCTTCTCTTACCAACTTTCTCTTCTAATTTTCTATCTTTTTCTTTTCCAAAATATCTATACATATACATGTATAACTACTATATATATATATATATATATATATATATATATATATATATATATATATATATATATATATATATATACATAATATAATCCAATGATATAAAATATCGCCAATTGATATTTTATCGTCCAATACCAATTGCTCAAATATTAGAGTTACCTAAAATATCTCTAACGTACCAATTAATAAAACCCCGGGGTCGAATATTATTAATCAATTAACTATGAGTTCAATAGTTGCTCTAATTATTTGAACAGATAATTCTCGGAGCATATCGGAATCAATTTGAGTCCATTTAATATTATCCAGAGCACTTAAATAAATACAGAGTATTACATTATAGGAAGAGAGGTCTCTGCAGAAAATTCTCCGTCTTCATCCTTAAACCCTAATCTTTCTCTACTCAATTTTATTTTAATATCCGATGTGCAACAATCTTCTTCATCAAGATTGATTGAGATTCTCCATAGATTTTGGGGGATTTCCAACAATTATAAATTCAATAACAATTTTGATTCATGTTATCCAAACAATATTATATGTTCAATGATAGTGAGTCTTATTAATAAATATTAATTAGAAATATTTAAGTTATAATTTTAATATATTAGTTTAGATTAATTATTATAGTATTTTAGAAGATTCTTAAGTCCTTGTGATTGTGCCACTTGGAAGGTTAAGATATGTTTCGAGTAGTATATATAATGTAATGTTCTATTTGTATTGGCATCAAGAAAAATTAATGAAAGTCTTTAATTTTATTTTATATCTCTCTTAGTTTTAATTTGTCTTTTATTTTATTTAGAATCTATAGTTTTCTCTTGTTTGATAGGTTTCCAATTTTGCATCCTAACAATTGGTGCTTTCATTCTTGAACTTCAATCCTTTCATGGCATATCCATATTATCATTCTTTCACCCCCTTCATATGTTGCTCTATCATAATTTTATCATTACTCTATTTTCTCCATATTATTCCACTTATACAACCATACCACCTAATCCATACACATCATATGCACCTTCACATACTCATACATTTCAAACCAACAAAAACCTCAAAATTTCATTTCACAAACATAAACATTTCACCAAAAGTTAGAAACTCTCAAACAATATATGATTGAAACTCATGAGATCTCAACCAAATATAGAGAAGAGTTAAAAGAACAAATTAAAGCTTTTCGTCTTTCTCTCAAAACAACATCTCAAAGATTTTCTCAAAAGAGTTTATATTCACAGAAAAAATTTAGAAAGTTTAATAAAAAATATGGTGGAAGAACAATCAGATGAAGAGATAGAATCAAATGTAGAAGAAACTTCTTTTCAGATCTAACACTGAAGCCAATTGAGATTTAAAATAATCATCCATATCCAGTTTTAAATTCATCACTCTTCTATCTAACACCACCAAAAATACCATCACCTTATAGAGTTTATGCTCTTATCCCAATATCTTTGTTGCCTCCAATACCTGGTCCACTATCAATAAAGTCGTCACAAAAATCGTCAGATTCACATTCAAAGGTGTTACTGCTGAAAGTTTCAAAAAAATTTAGCATTCATGCAAGCAAAGCAAAGGTAGAAAAAAGAAAACAAACATATCCGACGACTAATGTTTGCAGCTTAGTTTTCGACCCTGGCGGTGTTGAACACTCTCACGGCGACATTTTTTGTAGGTTCATTTTCGACCCTAGCAATGACCATTCCTTTAATAATATGTTTTTCATCATGGTTTTTAATCCTGGTGGTTTTTGAACCCTTGCTCATGTGGCTGCCATGGTGGTGTCGCCGCTCTCACTACTGGAATCAACAGACTATGAATTGAGTGGGTTTTTATTTTTAGAGAGAAATAATATAAAATAAAGAAGAAGATGAGTTGAATAATGGAAGAAGAAGAAAATGGATTTTGTTTAAAAAAAATAAGAAAAAAGAAATGATGCAAATTCTCTCTCTCTCTCTCTCTCTCTCTCTCTCTCTCTCTCTCTCTCTCTCGTGTTTACTTCGTTTGAAAAGATCTCAACCTTACAAAGAAAAGGCAATCCGTGTGAGGTATTGATGTGCAATAAGAAGTTGACATGTGTCATCTTTTTCTCAAAAGGAAAAACAAATAAAATAACTGCACCGATTTTTTTTAGTTTATTCCCACAATTTATGTCGCAATTCTCATTACACGATCTCTCACATGCTTTCCAGTAATCAGTGGCGGAGCTTTTAAGGAGCGGGAAGAGGCCACTGCACCCCTCACAAATTTGAAGTTTTTTATTAAATATTGCAGCTATAGATTTACGAACATCTTCTATTTCGTTTTAGTTTTCAGCGTCTATTGGTTGGTGCTACTTATCACTTTATTATTTTAATTATGAAAATTGTTGTTGAATTCTCCTATATTTAAGATTTAAAAAAAATACTAATTTAACTAGTAGAACAGTACATAACCCTTTACTACTTCTTATAATTATATTCAATTTTTTATTTGAAATATTTAGAAGTTAATCATTTATGGAGTTATTTTGGTAGAAAAAAGTAAATAATTTATTTAAGGGACAATTTTGAAAGAAAAATAGGACAACCCAATATATATAGGTATATATATATATATATATATATATATATATATATATATATATATATATATATATGAAAACATATATTAAAATATAATTTATTAATTTACACATTAAAAAATGAGCAATGTAAATTAAAAAAAAGAATTATGTTAATTGAAATGAATTTTTTTGTCATCCCTAATGGGTGCGGGGCAAAGAGGGGAGATGCATCTTGGTCTTTAAATTTAATTTCTATTTATATCCTATTTTTGTATCGCATATAATTTTATTTATATATAATTCCCCACATCGCCTCTGTAAACAATCTTAATTATATATGATTTTATTAAATTTTAATTATACTAATATTCTAATTGGTATGTTCGGCGGCATCCCCTAAAACTTTGAGCAATATCCGCCATTGCCATAAACCAACTTACTCTCACTCAAACCATTCCTCCAACCACAAATGACCATGTGTTACAACATTAGTTGTCCTCTTTATTAGAAGTTTTTATTATTTATCACCATTTAATATAATATCCATATATTCCCACTTTTATTTTTTTTAATCCCGCCTTGAAAGCTCTATTCCAGATTCATTCTTCTTAGCTACCATCATTCCAAATCAGTATTCTCCATTTAAATAAAAACATTCCCACTATTATAGAATTCTAGAAGATTCTTAAGTCCTTGTGATTGTGCCACTTGGAAGATTAAGATATGTTTAGAGTAGTATATATATAATGTAATGTTCTATTTGTATTGGCATCAAGAAAAATCTGTGAAAGTTTTTAGTTTTATTTTATCTCTCTCTCTCTCTCTCTCTCTCTCTCTCTTAGTTTTAATTTGTCTTTTATTTTAATTTGAATCTATAGTTTTCTCTTGGATAGGTTTCCAATTTTGCATCCTAACATTCAGAATCACATTTATGTTAGTGTATTTAAACATAAATCAACTTAAATTTAATTCACTTTTAAACAAAATCAACTTATTTTTCTTATTATTTTTTTTATAGTTTTAATGAATGAAATGTAATGTAGTTTCACTATGTGATGTTTTTGTTTGTTTTAGTGAATGTGATAATATAATTTTAATATTTTTGTTACACATATTTTTATAAATGAAAAAAAGTGTATTCACTATAAGAAAACACAGCATTAGCATCGGCCAAAAAGCCCTCGCTAACACCAAAACACCGACACTATAGGGGTTTAGCGTCGGCTTAGCGTGGGTGTCGGGTGAACTTTCCAAAGCTGGAAGTTAATTATATTAGCGCCGGTCTTTTTTGTGACACTCTCGTAGCGTCGACCTATAGCTACTACTAAATTATTTCTAATTCTTGACCTAAATTGTGCAGCTAATTACTGAGTTTGCATCGGTTTTGGTGCGATGCTAAGGAATGTCAAGTGTCATTTTTTGATTGGGTTGACTGTCAGATTTAGTCAGCATATTATTTGATGCTAGCGTCAGCCTCGTGGCCGCAAATTGCATTTTTAGTCAGCATATTATTTGATGATAGCATCGGCAACGTGGCCGCCGCTTGAATTTTTAGACAACATATTCTTTTATTCTAGTGTCGGTCTCTTGGACGCCACTAGTTTTTTAACCAGCATATTATTTTAGTATAGCGTCAGCCTCGTGGCCTCCACTACTGGGTTAAGCCAGTATATTACTTCATTGTAGTGTAGGCCACTTGGCCGCCACTAGTGGATTTAGAAAACCTTTTAAAATTAATGTAGCATCGGCCTCTTGGGCGCCCCCGTGTTTTACCCCCTGCAACTTCTTTCCAAATTTGTATTCTTGTTTATCCTTCCACTTCATCACCAACTTGTGTCAAGCTACTGAAAATTTTTTCCTCTACACACGTATTTAAGAAAACTGAGAACAACAAGTATTTAAGAATCCACGTGAATTAGCCATGGTTGGAACAACAAGTATTTATTTTGCAAGATAATTTAAAGAAAGAGTTTATTGCGTGAAAAATAAATTTTAAGAAAGAGTTTGCAAGAAGAGGTGTCTTTAAAGACATGCAACAAACTGTTTTTCCATTGTGTATCAGTCTTGTAAAGATATGGTTTCATTTGTAATTTCGCAAGTGTGGTGTTCTATCACAATTCACAACAGACTGCATTTGGATCTTATCTACAATCAAAGCCCCACACATTGCCACAAAGAACCCAAATTCTTAGAACTCAAACAAATATAACACACCTGAAATAAATTATTGGCTTTACCCTTTTGGGGATGACGTGTTCACATAAACTATAAATTATTCAAACTGAAGAATAGTCTAGGCTCTGCCAGCACATAAACTCTTCCCATTTTCAACCATTTTCCTAGTTTTAGTAGAATTAACTTGTGCAATGAAATGAAATGCCATTCTATTGGTCTAGCTTACTTACAGACTCAACATCATCTTATTTATAATCTTGTTTCCCATAGTTTCTAATGAGTTTCATATCATAAAAATTATGAAATTAAAAGAAACCTGAAACAACTTGATGAACGATTAAGAGGTTTTAGGGTTTGAGATGAACGGTTGAGAGGGTTACTTAATGAATGCGAATGCGATGAAAAGAGTTGAATATCTGGAAATGAAAGGGTTAAAAGAGATGAATAGAAGGTTCGAATGTTTGAGATGAAAAGAAAGGTTCTTTTAATTTAATTGTAATTTTATTTTATTTAGATATATTGTTTCTTCTTTTTCATTTTATTTTATAAGTTTTTTATAGTAATAATTTTTGATAATTTTAATTTATTAATTTATAATTTAGATATTATTTTATAAATCATATTAATTTTATGCTATTAATTTTATTAAATATTAATTTTTTAATTTATATTAAGATTTATCTAATTTATTCTTAGAATAAATTTTAAGAAAAATTGTTGGCCTTTAGAAATTTTAGAAATTTGATTTTATAAATTTAGAATAGATTTTATGTTACATTTTAATTTATATTTGGTATAAAATAATTAATTAAAACAATAAAAAAGGAGTCAAACTAAATTTATGGGGAAATTGAATATTTTTGGAATCAACATTAGCGTCGGTCTGAACTGCCGCCAGTCTTAAAAAAATTTTACTAAACCAATAAAAAAAGGAGGCAAACGAAATTTGTGGGGGGAAAGAAAAATTTTCGCGCAACATTAGCGTTGCATATAACCGACGCTTGTGTTAAAAAATAAATAATTTATTAAAACAATAAGAAAAGGAGTCAAACGAAACTTGTGGAGGGAATGAATATTTTTCGCACTAATATTAGCGTCGGCTTTGACCGACACTAATAAAAAAACAAGTAAAATATTTAATATTTAAGAAACATTAATAAATTATTAAAACGAAATAAATTAGATTCGTCATTAGCGTCGGTTGTGGCCGACGCTAGTATCAAAAGACATACGACAAACGTGTTTTGGCTAGTAGTGTCGGTTTAATGAGACATATTTGCAACACTATTAGTGTCGGAGTCGGGGCTGACACTAATATATTGTGTCAAAAATGTGATTTTCTTGTAGTGATTATCAATACAAATATTTTTATAACAAGAAAAAGTGTATTGTTAATATATATGTTTTTATAAATGAGACAATATGTATTATTGATATAAATATTTATAAATGATTTTTTTTTACTGTAGATACAAATATTTTTATAAATGAAAAAAATCTATTGTTGATCTAAATATTTTTATAAACAAAAAAAGTGTATTATTAATACAAGCATTTTGATAAATGCAAAAAACTATATTATTGATACAAATATTTTTATAAACGAGAAAAAGTTTACTTTTGCTACAAATATTTTTATAAATATGAAATTTTTTAGTATTAATCTTAATATTTTTATAAACAATGTTAAAACAAAATTAATGATGTTTATATACAAATAAAGTCTATTATTGATAAAATAACAACTTCATATATCTGTGAAAAAAGCGCGTACCCAATCAGAACTCGTGCGTACGCACACAATTTTTTTATCAACAATAGACTTTCAATTATAAATAATGTCAAAACATAAAATAAAATTTTGATTTAAATATTTTTATAAACGGGAACAACTTTACTATTGATTCAAATATATTTATAAATAATATTTATATACGGGAAAAATACATGGTTAATTCAAATATTTTTATATATGAAGAAATATTGTTGTTGAAAGCGGGCACAATTTTACTTTTGATTCAAATATTTTTATATACGGAAATAACTTTACTATTGATTCAATTTTTTATAAATATTTTCAAAACAAAATTAATATTTATATACGGAAAAAAATACATTGTTGATTAAAATGTTGTTATATAAGGGAGAAACTGATATTGTAATAAACGGAAACAACTTTACTATTGATTCAAATATTTTAATAAATATTATCTAAACTAAAAAAATTATTTTGGTTTAAATAATTTTATAAACAAGAACAACTTTACTCTTGATTCAAATATTTTATAAATATTTTCAAAAAAAAAATTGGTTTAAATATTTTTATAAACGGGAACACCTTTACTATCGATTCAAATATATTTATAACAATCTACAAACAAATACACGTCCAAAACAATATCTCACCCAAAAATATACCATGTGCGAACGCAAAAATTAGTTACTAGTTTTATCAATAACAAGAACAACATTGTATTTTCACGTTTACTCATATATTGTGTCTCCTTGGCTATTCTCTCTTTACTCCAATATCCCCTCCCTCTCCAGCATTCTATGGATATCCATCCCACAGATGCACCAAAAATGCGCGGTAGATATTTTGGGAAACCAGGAGCAAAAAATTCAGGCAAAAAAGGTTTCGGCAAATGGATTATTCTGATTGCCATTGTCACGATTACCATGATTATGTTGTTTATCATTTGTTACTTCATTCACCTTTGGAGTATAAGATGGACCTGAAGAGAAGAGGCAGAGATGACAAATGCAGTTACGAGTGGAGGACAAGTACAAACTGATATTTAATTATAGTTCTTTTATGATGTTTTATTTTATTTTCTGTTTTTTGTTTGTAGTATCTTTGATTTCACCTTAGTGTCATTGTATAAGAATATATAGAGGAAGGAAGTGAGTGCCACTAAACTCAGTAATGGACCAGGCATGGTTTTTAATCCTGGTGGTTTTTGAACCCTTGCTCATGTGGCTGCCATGGTGGTGTTGCCGCTCTCAATACTGGAATCAACGGACTATGAATTGAGAGTTTTTTAGAGAGAGAAATACAATACAATAAAGAAGAGGACGAGTTGAAGAATGGAAGAAGAAGAAAATGGATTTTGTTTTAAAAAAATAAGAAAAAAGAAACGATGCAAATTTTCTCTCTCGTGTTTACTTCGTTTGAAAAGTTCTCAGCCTTACAAAGAAAATGCAATTCGCGTGAGTTATTGATGCGTAATCAGAAGTTGACATGTGTCATCTTTTTCTCAAAAGGAAAAAAACATAAAATAACTCCACCGATTTTTTTTACTTTATTCCCGCAATTTAAGCTGCAATTCTCATTACACGGTCTCTCACATGCTTTCCATTAATCAGTGGCGGAGCTTTTAAGGAGCGGGAAGAGGCCATTTCACCCCTCACAAATCTGAAGTTTTTTATTAAATACTGCAGCAATAGCTTTACGAATATCCTCTATTTCGTTTTAGCTTTCATCGTCTATTGGCTGGTGCTACTTATCACTTTATTATTTTAATTATGAAAATTGTTGTTGAATTCTCCTATATTTAAGATTTAAAAAAAATACTAATTTAACTAGTAGAATAGTATAGAACCCGCTACTATTTCTTATAATTATATTCAAATTTTTATTTGAAATATTGATAAGTTAATCATTTATGGAGTTATTTTGGTAGAAAAAATTAAATAATTTATTTAAGGGACAATTTTGAAAGAAAAATAGGAAAACCCAATATATATAGGTATAAATATAAAACATATATTAAAATGTAATTTATTAATTTACACATTAAAAAATGAGCAATGTAAATTTAAAAAAGAATTATGTTAATTGAAATGATTTTTTTTGTCATCCCTAATGGGTGCGGGGCAAAGAGGGGAGATGCATCTTGGTCTTTAAATTTAATTTCTATTTATATCCTATTTTTGTGTCGCAGATAATTTTATTTATATATAATTCCCCACCTCGTCTCTGTAAACAATTTTAATTATACTAATATTCTAACTGGTATGTTCGGCGGCATCCCCTAAAATTTTGAGCAATATCCGCCATTGCCATAAACCAAATTACTCTCACTCAAAACATTCCTCCAACCACAAATGACCATGTGTTACAACATTAGTTGTCCTCTTTATTAGAAGTTTTTATTATTTATCACCATTTAATATAATATTCATATATTCCCACTTTTATTTTTTTAATCCCGCCTTGAAAGCTCTATTCCAGTTTCATTCTTGTTAGCTACCATCATTCCAAATCAGTATTCTCCATTTAAATAAAAATATCCTCTCACAAATTCAAAAAAAAAAGTCTCCCAAAAAAAATTATTATTTTTAATATTTTCGAAGATATCTTTTTAGAACCTTGAGGACAAGGTCAAGTGGACCCGGGCACAATGATAGAGAGTCTTATTAATAAATATTAATTAGAAATATTTTAAGTAATAATTTTAATATATTAGTTTAGATTAATTATTATAGTATTCTAGAAGATTCTTAAGTCCTTGTGATTGTGCCACTTGGAAGGTTAAGATATGTTTAGAGTAGTATATATATATATATATATATATATATATATATATATATATATATATATATATATATATATATATATATATATATATATATATATATATATATATATATATATATATATATATATATAATGTAATGTTCTATTTGTATTGGCATCAAGAAAAATCAGTGAAAGTCTTTAGTTTTATTTTATCTCTCTCTCTCTCTCTTAGTTTTAGTTTGTCTTTTATTTTATTTAGAATCTATAGTTTTCTCTTGGATAGGTTTTCAATTTTGCATCATAACATTCAGAATCACAATTATGGTAGTGTATTTAAACATAAATCAACTTAAATTTAATTCACCTTTAAACAAAATCAACTTATGTTTCTTACTATTTTTTTTTATAGTTTTAATGAATGATATGTAATGTAGTTTCACTATGTGATGTTTTTGTTTGTTTTAGTGAATGCGATAATATAATTTTAATATTTTTGTTACACATATTTTTATAAACGAAAAAAAGTGTATTCACTACAAGAAAACACATCATTAGCATCGGCCAAAAAGCCCTCGCTAACACCAAAACACCGAAACTATAGGGGTTTAGCGTCGGCTTAGCGTGGTTGTCGGGGTGAACTTTCCAAAGTTGGAAGTTAATTATATTAGCGTCGGTCTTTTTTGTGACACTCTCGTAGCGTTAGCCTATAGCTACCACTAAATCGTCTCTAATTCTTGACCTAAATTGCGCAGCTAATTACTGAGTTTGCATCGGTTTTGGTGCGATGCTAAGGAATGCCAAGTGTTATTTTTGGATTGGGTTGACTGTCAGATTTAGTCAGCATATTATTTGATGCTAGCGTCGGCCTCGTGGCCGCAACTTTCATTTTTAGTCAGCATATTATTTGATGATAGCATCGGCAACGTGGCCGCCGCTTGAATTTTTAGACAGCATATTCTTTTAGTATAGCGTCGGCCTCGTGGCCTCCACTACTAGGTTAAGCCAGCATATTATTTCATTGTAGCGTCAGCCACTTGACCGCCACTAGTGGATTTAGAAAACATTTTAAAATTAATGTAGCATCGGCGTCTTGGCCGCCCCCGTGTTTTACCCCCTACAACTTCTTTCCAAATTTGTATTCTTGTTTATCCTTCCACTTCATCACCAACTTGTGTCAAGCTACTGAAATTTTTTTTCCTATACACAAGTATTTAAGAAAATTGAGAACAACAAGTATTTAAGAATCCGCGCGAATTAGCCATGGTTGGAACAACAAGTATTTATTTTGCAAGATAATTTAAAGAAAGAGTTTATTGCGTGAATAATAAATTTTAAGAAAGAGTTTGCAAGAAGAGGTGTCTTTAAAGACATGGAACAAACTATTTTTCCATTGTGTATCAATCTAGTAAAGATATGGTTTCATTTGTAATTTTGCAGGTGTGGTGTTCTATCACAATTCACAACAGAGTGCATTTGGATCTTATCTACAATCAAAGCCTCACACATTGCCATTGAACCCAAATTCTTAGAACTCAAACAAATATAACACACCTGAAACAAATTACTGGCTTTACCCTCTTGGGGATGACGTGTTCACATAAACTATAAATTATGCAAATTGAAGAATAGTCTAGGCTCTGCCAGCACATAAACTCTTCCCATTTTCAACAATTTTCCTAGTTGTAGTATAATTAACATGTGCAATGAAATGAAATGCCATTCTATTGGTCTAGCTTACTTACAGACTCAACATCATCTTATTTATAATCTTATTTTCCATAGTTTCTAATGAGTTTCATATCATAAAAATTATGTAATTAAAAGAAATTAAAAGATACCTGAAACAGCTTGATGAATATTTAATGAGTTTCAACATCATCTTATTAATATAAATATTTATAAACAATTTTTTTTTTACCGTAGATAAAAATATTTTTATAAATGAAAAAAAAATCTACTGTTGATCTAAATATTTTTATAAACAAAAAAAATGTATTATTAATACAAACATTTTGATCAATGCAAAAAACTATATTATTGATACAAATATTTTTATAAACGAGAAAAAGTTTACCTTTAATACAAATATTTTTATAAATAAGAATTTTTTTAGTATTAATCTAAATATTTTTATAAACAATGTTAAAACAAAAATAATAATGTTTATATACAAATAAAGTCTATTGTTGATAAAATAACAACTTCATATATCTATGAAAAAAGCGCGTACTCGATCAGAACTCGTGCGTAAGCACACAATTTTTTTTATCAACAATAGGCTTTCAATTATAAATAATGTCAAAACATAAAATAAAATTTTGATTTAAATATTTTTATAAATGGGAACAACTTTACTATTGATTCAAATATATTTATAAATAATATTTATATACGGGAAAAATACATGGTTAATTCAAATATTTTTATATATGAAGAAATATTGTTGTTAAAAACGGGCACAATTTTATTTTTGATTCAAATATTTTTATATACGGGAATAACTTTACTATTGATTCAATTTTTTATAAATAGTGTCAAAACAAAATTAATATTTATATACAGAAAAAAATACATTGTTGATTAAAATGTTGTTATATAAGGGAGAAATTGATATTGTTATAAACGGAAACAACTTTACTATTGATTCAAATATTTTAATAAATATTGTCTAAACTAAAAAAATGATTTTGGTTTAAATAATTTTCTAAACAAGAACAACTTTACTCTTGATTCAAATATTTTTATAAACGGGAACACCTTTACTATCGATTCAAATATATTTATAACAATCTGCAAACAAATACGCGTCCAAAACAATATCTCACCCAAAAACATACCATGTGCGAACGCACAGATTAGTTACTAGTTTTATCTATAACAAGAACACTGCATTTTCACGTTTACTCATATATTGTGTCTCCTTGGCTATTCTCTCTTTACTCCACTATCCCCTCCCTCTCCAACTTTCTATGGATATCCCTCCCACAGATGCACCAAAAATGCGCGGTAGATATTTTGGGAAACCAGGAGAAAAAAATTCAAGCAAAAAAGGTTCCGGCAAATGGATTATTCCGATTGCCATTGTCACGATTACCGTGATTGTGTTGTTTATCATTTATTACTTCATTCACCTTTGGAGTATAAGATTGACCTGAAGAGAAGAGGCGAAGATGACAAATGCAGTTACGAGTGGAGGACAAGTACAAATTGATATTTAATTATAGTTCTTTTATGATGTTTTTTTTATTTTCATTTTTTTGTTTGTAGTATCTTTGATTTAACTTTAGTGTCATTGTATAAGAATATATAGAGGAAAGAAGTGAGTGCCACTAAACTCAGTAATGGACCAGGCATAGTAAATTAGACTTTTACAATCTTATATATGAATCTAATCTAAATTATAATCTATGAATTGAATCTAATATAATGGTTAAATTATACTTTTAAATAAATAATCATTATATGAGATTCAATTCAAACACTATGATTTGGAGTAAGTTAACAAAACTTACTCTTTGTGTAAGTTGATCCCCACCCTACGATCAATTGACACCAAATATCACCCCTTTATCCATATTAACTAAATGACTAAGATAAATTTACTTAAAAAACTCATGTGTTAGTTATAAGTGAATTCATCTTAGCCATTGAATTGATAAGAATAAAGGGGTAAGATTTGATGTCATGACACCTTGGTGTCAAATACATACATACATATATATATATATATATATATATATATATATATATATATATATATATATATATATATATATATATATATATATATATATATATATATATATATATATATATATATATATATATATATATATATGATTTTATTGAAATATATATAGTGTAAAAAAGTTTTACACTATCAGTGAATCATAGTCGTTGGATGTTGGAAGAAGTTTGATTTTTATTTTAAAAACTTATAAAATAATGCAAATGCATTTTAAAAACTTATAAAATAATGCAAATGCATGATGGTGATGAATTGACAATGTAAAACTTTTTACAATGTCAGTGCATAGCAATTAATCTTACATATATATATATATATATATATATATATATATATATATATATATATATATATATATATATATATATATATATATATATATATATATATATATATATATATATATATATATATATATATATATATATATATATATATATATAAGAATATAGATGGCTGAGGAAAGATCTATTTGTTGGAATTATCCCAAAACCTATGGGAATTTCGTAGCTATCATGCAGTAGAAACGTTAAAAGAAAGAAGAAGAAAAATAGAGAAAAAAATTAGGGCTCTTGAAAATTTTGGGAAAGATGAATGTTGTTGCCCACAAACCGTGGGACTTTCTTTCTCTTATTGCTACTCACTCTGCAACTCCAGAACTGTGAGTGAAATAATGTTGTGATCTTTTACAATGAGGGAAACTCCTTATTTATAGAATTAGGTTTGCTTGCATCTCAAGACAAAACCCAAAACTATAGAATCCCAAAATATCTATTGTGAATTAAATCTAATCTAGATCAAATCAAATCTTTCCTTCTGTCGAGCAACCTGCTTCGACACAAGAAATTACAATTTAACACACTACCTAATTCATTGTGTCTAAGCTATCTACGTTCATCATAGACCTTAGCTTCTTGAATACTTTGACCTGCACTCATTTCGTCATGATATCTGCAATCTGATTCTCAGTTCTGCAGTATTCCAAATTCATCTTCCTATCTGCTACCTGCTCTTAAAGATAATGGAACCTCATTTCGATGTAATTGCTTCGATCCTGCGCTATCGGATTCTTTGCTAGATTGATAGCTCACATGTTGTCGATCTTCATGGTAATTGCTCCATGATTCTTTGTTGTAATCTCTTCGACCAGATTTAACATCCATGTTGCTTGAC
This sequence comes from Lathyrus aphaca, assembly GCA_963966055.1. Taxonomy (NCBI): domain Eukaryota; kingdom Viridiplantae; phylum Streptophyta; class Magnoliopsida; order Fabales; family Fabaceae; genus Lathyrus; species Lathyrus aphaca. The sequence continues at coordinate 74,169,818 of OZ014523.1, forward strand.
ATGCACAAAGAGAAGTGTTAAACAATGGCGCAGATCTAGAAGGGGGGGGGTTGAATAGATCCCTTTTTAAAATTTTACTTTTAAAAAATTAATTAAAAATTATCTTGCGGAAGTTCCCTAGAAAACATGTCTAAAATCAAAATTAAGTCATCGGTGATCGGATATGCGTTTGAAACCAAATGGGATATAAGAGATGATTAGAAGAATTAAGACAATGCTTAATTGAGCACTTAAATTTAGCACACTTGATTAACCATTCTCAACAATGAATTATGGTAGAAAAATAAGCACAAAAATCATGAGGTTGTGTGTTTTGAATTTTTATCAAACGTGTGCACCCACACAAAGTGTAATTTGTATATTAGTGTAGTGCATAATTTTACCAAGTTGTTATCCAAAGTTAATAGCAACAATTTAACAAACAGTTGGTGTGCACACAATAAACCAAAACAGAATATTTCAAACAATACAACTTCAATTAATGCAGAAAATATAACAAATGAATTAAACAAAGAACACACGAGATTTGTTTAGGTAGTTCCTTCACCGTCCTCGCTAGAAGTACTCTGCCCCCAATTCACAAACCGAATTGGGATATTTCATTAATATTGCAATTGTTAATACAAGAAGAAAATTGGAACAACAAACCAATCCAAATTGCGATTGTTGCAATAACTCTTCTTGCCCCATGATTCAGGATGAACCAAGTCCTTCACGCGCATCGAGAAAACCTCCGATTAATTGCTCCCTTCTTGCAAGAATATACAATTCTCCAAACTTTGAGCACGACTGATTTTCTTCAATACTTGTGAACCCACAACTATCTTCGTAATCCTCCAGTTAACGTTATATAAATGAACGATTCTCTTGATCTTCAAACTACCTCACTCGATTGAATCTACAAACAAAAGTTGCGTGCAAAACCCCCAAATCCCAAGGATTTTGGAGGGCAAACCCTCTAGGTTTATTCAAGAAAAACCCATAAACCTCTCAACTCAAAATAAAATTTCAATCTCACGTTTGAACGTTATCACCTTGATCTTGCATTTTGATCAACAAAAATTGTTGTGTGTAATTGTTGATGAATGCTAGAGAAGGAGAAGATGAAGAAAACACTTGTGTATCTATTTCACTTTTCTTGTTAGTTCTCAAAAAAACAAGTATCAGTTATTTATATGGGTTAGGGAAAATATGAATAGAAATTAAAAGTAAGTAGGTGAAAAAAATTTGTAAGAGGGCGCACAAAAGAGTAATGAGTCGACCTCCCTTATTGAATGAGTCGATCTATATTCATTCCAGGAATGCATCGACCTGTGTGATGCTTTGAGTCGACCTGTGTCATGTTTTTGAGTCAACCAAAAAACATCCCTCTATCAGCCTTTTGGGACCCGGGAGTTTTGAGGAAAATTATCATCAGATGAGTCGACCTGTTGCAAGCCATGAGTCGACTCAATTCTAACTAACAGGATGAGTCGACCTGTTTAGAATCTTGAGTTGACTCATGCAGTTAAAATGCTCAAAGAAAATTTTCTTCATGAGATCACCCTTTTTCCTTGTATTACCAAACACCATTTCAAATACACCGGGTTTTTGACATTTTTCAAAATATCCTTTATGTCTCACAAACTCCCATTTTTTGATGATGGCAAAAACTTGTTGAAATGTAAAGAGCGTCTTAGAAAAATACCATGCTCCCCCTGAATATGTGTCGTCAACATGATATAACTTACAACCTTAACTCATCTCCCCATTGACAACATCAAAAAGAGAGAAAGAATATTATCCAAGACCCAAATAGCAAGAATAGTATAATGAGAAGAACAATTGCAATAATAGGCAAACATCCACAAACACATAATAAGCAATGAATGAAAAAAAATGATAAATAACCAAGACGAGATAATGAAACAAACAAAAGTGAGTAAACATTATCCATAACATGATAAAATAAAAGAAAAAAACCAACATAATAAAACATTTTTTGTTGTTATTTTTGTTCCTTTATTTAAGGAAATATTTTATCTGAATTGTGTGCAAGTTCAGCAGGCTCATGCCCATTCAAGTTTCTACTTAAAGGTTGCTTTACCCTAGTGTAAAGACGTGGAAAATAAGGATTGCTCATTCAATATTTTCGTGTGTGTTTTAGTTTTCTTGTGAGCCAAACAATTGCATTTCGATGATTGTTTTGGACTAGGTGTTCATTTGTATTTTGTCCACTCAAAGCTCTTAAGCAAGAGTGTTTGTATTTGACTGAAGCTTTGAAGAAAGGTCAAAGATTGTTTTGAAGATCTTCGTATTTTCTGAATTGTTTGTTTAAGATCACTGTTGTGATTGAGGGGAAGTGAGAGGGGTCTCATATCTAGGAGTTCCTAGGTAGAACTTACATTCAATAAGGATTAAGTGAAAAAATTGCAAACAGAGGTGTTTACTGTGGATCTTTGAATTGCTACTACTGATAGTGGAGTTCCTTCTTGGCTTGGTAACCCCTAGAGTAAGTATGTTTTCACTGAACTGGGTTAACAATTCCATGTGTTCTTTATTTCTGTTTTTGCGTATTTATTTGTTTTAACTTGTCAGATATTGGTGTCGTGACATCATATTCGACATCGTATATCAGTTGCCAGAATTGCACCAGTAGCGGACGAAAAAATGGAATTGGTATTTAAAGCCAAAATCCATGCGACTTAAGGGTTTCTCTTGGAAATTGGGCTACAACAGTGGGAGTTGTTGAGGATCTGCATGTTCCAGGTCATTATTATTGGCATTGGAAATTATGGCGCTAAAAGTGAAATAATGACGGAGGTGACAGACTGTCTCAATCCGACAAAATATGAACAGGATGCGTCGACCATATCGCCTTCGAAACTGGCTTTTGGGGGTGCAATTAGTTAGCTGAAGATTTCGACCAGGATAATAATGGTTTTGCATTTTAGAGAGAATCCACATAACAAAGAGGAATTTTTCAACCCAACCAAAAAAGAGGAAACATGTCGACTTGTCGACAGGAAGAAGAAAGGTAGAAAATCTAATCCAATGAAGATATACTTCGAAGCACTTCAACACTTCCCAAAGAAGCCACTTTGTCGAAGGCTTTCGATGCAACATGCATAATGCCATGAAGAAACTGCCTAAGGAAGTGGAGCGACATAGTGAGCAGTTACTATAGAAGTGGAGTGACATGTATCATCATCATATCCGTTGGAAAGGGTCAAACAATTACTTTTTTATGTCTATTTAAATAGATTTTTTTTCATAATTAAAGGTCGCATTTCTTTACATTGTAAAATAGACACACATAAAGTACCAAGCGTTAAGAGAAACGAGTTAACTCCCTACGCAAAATGTATGATAGCTTCCAAACATTTATCCTTTCAAGTTATTTCAATTCTAAGCAATTTTAATACTTGTCTTTTGCTTTGTTTTTTTGTTTCATTTATTTTTCCTTTTTTTGAGCATTCCACGAGATTTTTCATAAACACAGGCCAATCACAAAAAAACCTTACCATATGACAATATAAAAGTCCACCATTTACTCATCCGGACAGAGCAATTATGGGACTCATTTGGCCGATCCCACAAGTAAACCTTTTCGACAAGAGGCCAACAACTTGTTCACGCGAAATACATGTGCGAACACTATTGTCATATGCTTGGAACACCCATTATCAAGATACCATAGATTTGAAGTGGATTTCAAGCATATTGTAGTGGTAAAATCATGAGTGTAAGTTATTGGTTAACTTAACTCAAAGTAAACAGAGTCGCCACCGCACTTTTATTTTATTCCAAGAGGAAAAGGAAAAAAGAGCGAATAAATCCTAATGAATCTAAAAGGAAAAAGCTAAATAAACAAGAAAAGAACCGAGTAAGGGGATAGATTACAAAATGGGAAGGTTTAACGCACCCAAAATGTTTGTGGTACTCCACGGGAGTCCTTTGAAAAATTTATTGCATTTTGGTTTGAAATCTTTTGTAAAATAAGAGTGGAGGGATGAGAGAAGAATTAATTTTTATTTTTTTTGTATTTGGAGAGGTTTACCACCTTATGCCTACGTACCCACAATATGCAATGCGAGACCAAACCCCCGTAGTTCATGGTACAAATAGTGAAAAATTAATGTGTTAGATTGATTTTAAAATGTAAAGATAAGTCGTCATTCTTTAGCGAATAATTCTGCTAGAAAGAATGAATCATATCTAAACATGTAAAAAATGGTTAAAAGGAAAAGTGCATAAAGGCACAAAAAGATTTGATGATTTTTTTTGTATTTTTATGGTCTTTTGAAAAATATTTTGATATATTTATATGGTTTAGCATTTATTAAGAAAATAAAAGAAAAGGTAAAAATTTCTTGAACTAAGTCAAGGTTTCATTATGAAAGCGATTTGAAGTTTTGAAAACAAAGAAGTTTTGAAAAGAGGGAGAAGTTTTGAAAATTTAAGAAGGGGAGGAGATGAAGAGGCTATCCTGAAAAAGAAAATAAAAGAGATAAAGGAGGAAAGATCTAACCAAATATGATAATGCTTCCCATTATGAGCACAAGAGTTACATCCTTATAAGCTAGCAAATGGCCAAATAAAGGCAAGACTACCAACTCCATGAAGATCAAAGCAAAAGGAAGGTGTCATAAAATCTAAGTCTAAAACTCCAACTCCAATGCAAAGGATAGGAACCAATAGTCCAAGATCAAGATCACAGGTTTTTTAGAGGTTTAATCCTTTATTAATATTTGTGTCCAAATGGACAAAAGAAAAATCAACATAACAAAATAAAGCAAGAAATATAAACATGATAATGGATGATAAAGCATAACAAAAATAAAGGAGATAAAAGTGAAAGAATGAAATTAAATTGTTTGTATAGCAATAATAATAATAATAATAATATACATAATATTGGTATCCTGAACTTAATCATCCACAACCAAAAGAGTAGCCAAGGTACTTAGTACCAAAATATCAAAAAGGAAATCGGTTCTGCTTAGGATCTTACACTATAGTGATCAATCAAGGCGATTAGAAACAAATTCAATGAAGTTTGAAAGAATATTGGGAGACCCAAAGCAACTATGCATCAAAATTCACAAATCTTGGATCTTAACACAAAATGATCAATCACTTTGGGATTACGCGAACAACACGAGGTCCGGTCCATGAAAGTGCAAGTATCCAATTGGATTTTTATTCTGAAGTCGGGACACATTTAGGTCTATGTTAAGTAATCGCCGAGTAATTTACGGAGTAATTACCCTACAAATGAGGTCGGCCAACACCAATTATAAGGTGAACGATATTTGTGCTAATGCATGCGAGATAAACGATATGTAAATCGCCATCCGAACGTAATACCATACAAAAATAAAGATGAATTCAAAATTGAGTTTCACATATGGTATTCTTTCATCTTTTAGTTCAATCACTCATCTTGGTGGATTCAAGTATGAAAATATCTCACTAATGCAAAGTACCTAAAGTGAATTAAATAATTCACTTAAAGGTAGATTTGGACTAATGAATATCAAACACTCTAATCTACACCCAAAGTCCATTGAAATTAAAGAGAAATCAGTCCCAAAAATGTCTCCCAAGGTAAAATATAAAAATAGAGGAGAAGAAGGGAGAAAAGAATCAAAAACAACCCAAAAATAAGAAAAAAATTATTTTGTCTCTGAGTAACCAGTTACTACCTAAGCGATAATCAATTACCTGTACAAAAGTAGTAGTTTTCTGGAAAAATTAACACAGGTAACCGGTTACTACCTAAGTGGTAACTGATTACTCTGCATGCAGAATCAAAAATCTGCTAAAATTCAGCATGATCCAACTTTTAAAACCTTTTTTCAAACACCTCATGATCATGAACTGAATTAGCACGAATTTTACAATCAAAACACAGTGAAATCCCTGCAATCAAACAACAATTTATGATCTAAAAGATCAACAACCAAAAGCATCAAGGATCTACATCTTGAATGTGGATGATGAAGATAGAATCATGGAAAAGGTGAATTACCAAGAGCACTCTTCAAATTCATTCATATCAAGTTTGATCTACTGAAATTGATGAACAAAAAAGACTAGGATGAAGGTTTAGCTCAAAGTTGATCAATAATTCAAGGTGAATTATTGATAACTTTAAAAAAGGAAAAGAGCATTAATTGTGGTTTGGGACGGTATTTTGAAAGAGATTTTTTGGCTATCAAAAGCTTCCAAGAAATTTTTGTAAGGTGAATTTGGATATCAAAAGCTTATGAAATGAAGGAGAAAAGGCCTCTATTTAAAGAGTTTAGGTATGGGAATTTGGTGGAATGGAGATTTCTTTGGAAATTCAAATTAGGCTTGGTAATTGATCATTTGGAGGGAATCATGAAAATAGTGGTGATTAGTGAGGGTTTATGGTGGGAATTAATTTTAATGGTGTATGGGAATTAAATGGAGATGATCTAGAATATTCCAAGAGTGATCAAAAATGAAATTGGTGCCAAATTTTTCAAATTTTTGCACAGGTAACCGGTTACACCCTAGGTAGTAACCGATTACTCAGTGCAAAATTTGAAATTTTTTTTTTCTTTTTGCACTGCTATGATTCTGTATCGATTCTTTTGCACATCAAAGAAGGCATGGAAATAAACGCACTAACCTTGGAAATCCTTGAATAAATAAATTAAATCGGGAAATCCTTGATTAGATAAATTTGAATTATTTACGGATCAACTTCGACTTTTAACTGTGAAATTTATTTGAGTCGTGGGACTATTATTTTTGGCATTTTCGCCTGCTTTTTCCTGAAAACAAAAACATATTTTTGGATTTTAATTAATGGTTAGTAAACATAAATAAATAAAAGCAAATGGTGATCCATTGTGAGGCATAAACTTATACCCAAGAAGAACTAAGAAACCAGTGCAATCTTGTTTGTATGCAAGATCCAGATGAAATGCGCAGAAATATTAGGGCAAAAATTAGAGTGTTACAGCTGCCCCTATTTAAGTTTCTTAAATCTGGAGATATGAAGATTTAAATCTTCGTTTTTACAAGATGAGAGAAGCTTAAATATAGAAAACCAAATGTTTGTCCTAAGAGACCATGATATGATATGATATGCAAACCCAAGATCTATGTGGGGAAAATACGACCACCAGAGGAAAACAAAAGCTTAGGGACACAGAGGAAAATCCTGCTGGGGAGAGACAACAGACAACAAGAGAGTGTACCAGGAAAATAATCACTGTATAGTTGACTCAACTTGGAGAAAATATTATGAGACATAATCAGGATAAAATTCAACAAGGAAGAGTAAAACTCCGCCGGGGAAATATCAACCAAACAAAGTATTCAAGTCCAAAAGATAGAGGAATACTGAATTGGGAAAATTTCATCAACTACTGGTGCATTTGGTAGGATAAAAGGATCGACTACCGGTGTAATTAGTAGGATAAAAGTATCAACTACCGGTGTAATTGGTAGGATGAAAGGATCAACTACCGGTGTAATTGGTAGGATGTAAAAGGATCAACTACCGTTGTAATTGGTAGGAAATGGGTCAACTACCAGTGTAATTGGTAGGTCAACTACCGGTGTAATTGGTCGGAAATAAGATCAAAAGGGACCAAATCTCAATCCAAGAACAAATTAGAGAGGAACGGTCAAACAAGACTCATCCCGAGGAGGAAATATCTCAACTAGGGAAAGTTCCATCCAGGTGACAAGCTGAGGAGGAAACTGAATCAAAATCATCCACAAAGAACAAACTTAGTGGGGAATTATAAAGGATAAACACTTTCTACTTAACGGTCGACACTCTAATCTTGAAGGAAGACAACACACACATTTGGTGGGGGAAATTCACACCAAAGAGCGGGGAACAAAGATATATCAAAGAATGCAAGAATGCAAACATATGATGCCATGCACCAAGAGAATGCATGAATATGCGTATGAATAAGCTGGAAAAAAATATAAAGATAAGCAATATGTGACATAAACATCATAACAACCGAATACTTGACTAATCCCAAGACAACAAAGATGGGGAATCCTGCTTGAAAATCAACTTGAAATCTTGCAGTGGAAAATCAAAAGCCATCAAAGGAATAAAATCCTACTACAAAGCTCAACTCATTATGAGGAAATACTCTTAGGGATTCAATCCACAAAGCAATCTTCAATAACACATCGGATAAACATCAATAACACCAAAGTCTACCACTCTTTGGGGAAGGGGGAAGTATCCTTGCAAAAGACTGATGGAGACAAAATATCTTCTCAAATTTGTTTGGGGAAATAAGGTAAAGATATACCAGTGGTGTAAATAAAACATAGAATATTGGAGTATCAAGCATCCAACATCAACTCTGCGTAAGGATATCACCATACTGAGGAAAGGTAATAATCTGTCGGGGATAGGGAAATGCTCCCACAATCCTTACTAGGGACAAAGATACTCTTGTTAAGAATCAAACCCTGCGGGGAATAACCACCATAATGCTCCTACTCCGCTTAGGGAAAGGGTGTAAGATTTGTTGAGAATCACATAAGAACCTGTTGGAAATCATCACATGCATGCCTACTGGGGATCTGATAGAAGGACCTATGGCAATCATTCATGTCAGGAAAATTTGAACTTGTCAATCCACATGGGGATACTGTAACACCCCAAAAATTTCCCTCTTAATTTATTACCTTGATTGGCTTATGGTTCACATTCATCTGCATTCTCCATTAAGTCATAAAATCACAATCATGCATTTTCATTGGCTCATAAGGCACAAGATCAAAGCATTTCCTTGTGATATGAATTTTCGTATTTACAAGTGATTCATATGGCTAGTGCACTCAAGGTTAAGGCAAAGGTTGAGCTTCCAACATTATGAGCATATTCCTATTCATAAGATTATCAAGCTCCAGACTGATCCTGCTGGTTATTCAAACAATGAAGTATGAATTAAGGTTTCTTCTAGGAATGAACAGTTCTCCTTCATCGATCTTCCTCAGAGATTAGGGTTTTAGTCTGTTGTGATTTAACCATCGATTTAAGTTTATTTGGGCTTATTTCGCAGAGATATTCGTGCACGTATGTCATTCCCAAGTGATTCGAGAAACATGGTTTGAGGTATTGATTTTGGGATGCATCATGACATCAATTTTTTTGGTTCAAGTAATGTGATTCAAATTAAGGATGAAAAGTGCACGGTTATGGTTTATTTGGAAGGCGTCATTCAAATTAAAATTCAAGTCATCAATATCCATTTCAAATCCATTTTCTGATTCGATTTCATTCATGCTAAACCATTTCGTAATCCATAATACCATTCCATATTCTTACTTTCAAAAAAGAACATTAACCATTTCTTTTCAACATTAGACCCATGTCATCAAAAGCCTTTTTCTCAAAACAATGATCCCTTTACTATCCTAATTCAAACTCCATTTATCATTAACTTATATCTAAAAATTCAACTACCAAAAAGAGACCCAAGCCACATTCCATTTTTATACACCTTATAAGAATCCATTTTCATTTTTCAAATTTGCTTTAATCCATACGATTTTTATTAAAAAATCTAGTTCCTTAAATAAATTAGGAGACCATTTTATTCCACCTCACTAATAGTGGTGGACCATAGATATTACATGCTCAATAAGTGAATGCACTTGATTAAATATGGCAGATGGTGTTAAAATATGGGAGATAAGTATATGGTTTATTATAATCAATTAATGCCTGCAATGGAGATAATTTAAAAGAAAAAATGCAATAGCAGGAAAAGAGAAATAACAAAGAAATCAGAGATACTTCCATAGCAGAATTTCTTAACAACACAAACTGATTACAAAAAAGATATAGCTCAGAAATTCAGTTACAAAATCTCTAACAGAATTAATAGAAAAATACATCAGGAAAAATTCAGTTACACACAAAAAAAATGGGGAGAACGTAATTTAGTTATGGTTTTTATTGAGAAAATATTCAATGGAAGAGGGATAACAGGGGAATTCGATAATAGGAAGAACTTTATCACAATTTTCTCGGCATCACAATTTTCTTCAACTTTGAACCTTCTCCGCAAATAGGTTCACCTTAAAACCATTTTCTCCCGAATTTTCTTCAATCAACTGTAATTTCACTCTTCAACCAACTTTCTCTTCATTTTTAAAATCTTCACACTCCCACAAGAACAAAAAACAAAAAAAAACTCAAAATCAATGAAAACTCAAAACCAAAAAAGAAATTTCAGAACCAAAGTTCAGTTACAACTAACTTCATAACAGAATTCATAATTGAAATTACCTGGGAAATATCCAAACCATCCTTCTAATCTTCTATAAAGGCGCACCATTGCTGCAATACCTCTGGCTCTGGACTCTCTCATTCTCCCGCCATTTTTTCATTCTTCGGAACTATCTTCATCTCTCTTATTCAACCATCTCCATTTCTCTCATTCAATCTTATTCATCTTCAACCTTTGTTCATCACCTTCTTCATCATCATCAAACTTTGTTCTTGAACCTCCAAACACTCTCTGCATTTTCAAACCATCATCACTTTCTTCAATTTGCAACAATTATTCTTAACTCACAGCTTCAGCAATCGACAACACATCTGCAAGAATGCAAATCAACATCAACAAAAAGAGACAAACTAAATCGCAACAAGGAAGAAGCAACAAACAGGACGTGAATATAACTCCTTCGATCGCCATCATCACCTTCATCACATAGCTTCTCTGAATCTCTTCACCTTCGATCACCTTCATCTTCATCGCGTAGATTAATCGAGCTTCGTCGTCATTTTCATCGTGTAAGCATCAACAAACAACCTGCAAAATCACAAGAATCACGAAACGATCAAATCGCAAACGAGTCTGAATTGCACAAGAAGAAGAGCAACAAACTGAACACGAGTACGCAACTTCGATTTTCATTATCATCTTCATTTCCATAACCTCGCCGATTCAGATATTCAAACCATTGATGTTCATCACTTCGATTGAATGTACGTGAATCTTGATCCCTTTTTGATTCTCTTTTCTACTTCGTTTTTGAATGGTTTCGATCTAGAGGTTTAGGAAAAATTTAGGTTAGGTTGTTTATGGATTTGAATTAAGGAGGAAAAAATAGTTATGATTTGTTTTTTGTGTTTTCGATTTGATAAGGGTCACTAGAGAGGGTGTCGTCGGAGGCATTTAGGGTTTGTGAAATGGAAGAAGAAGTTTTTACGGCAAGAGAGTTTGAGAGAGAGAGAGAGAGAAGAAGCTTGTTGTTCTTTTAATTTATGGAAAAAATAAAACTCATAAAAATTACTCCCTCCGTCTCATAAAAAATGTCCTATTTGAGCAATGCACGGTTCTTAAGAAAATGATTGGATGAGTTGGTTTTAGTGAAAAAAACTAATATCTTTTACTATAATACCCCTATTAAAAGTAAGTAATAAAGTAGTTGAAAAACGTGAAAGATAATAAATAGGGGTATAGTAGTGGAAAAAAATAATAAATGTTGTGTTGGGATTCTAAAGAGACATTTATTTTAAGACAGAAAAAGTGCAAATAAGACACTTTTTATGAGACAGAGGAAGTATTACTCCACCGTCAATTTTTGGATTTTAAGAGGATAAGATTCCCCTTTGGTGGTCCACTCCGGAGGTGACAAGTGTCACCGTCCGGTAGGACCACCGAATTTCATTCCCATGCACATCCACCACCATAACAACCTTATACACTTTGCATCATAGCCGTCTGATCTGTCATTATCAAAAGTAGTATGATCTAGCGAACCAGAATGAGTCAAAATAGTTGACTGAGGGTCTATGAGACTATTGTGTGCCCCCAGGCTCTCCCAGCGATTTGGGCCTTAGCGGATCACTATTCACACCCTCACATCGCAGGCCCATGTGCATTTTCACTAGAAAATTAGTAATGCAGCATCCCTTATTTCTTTTCTTTATTTTTCTTTTATAATTCTTTTCAAGATCGATTTTAAAAATAGTTTTTTTCCTAATAAAAAATTCCATAAAATAAAAAAAATAATAGTTTAGTATGTAAATAAATTTGTGACAAATTTTAATTCTCGTTTTTCGATTTTTCGGATTTAATTCGGATTATTTACTTTATATGCCTTTAAATATTTTTGTACTTTTACATGTTAATTTGTTTGCTCATAATTTTGCATACTCATATTAAATTATGCTTACTAACGAGTTCTTATGTTGTAGGAGGTATTATTCGAGGACTCTATACTTACGGATTCAGATTTTTGCTTTGATGTTTTTTTATAGTTCTTGTGATTTTGTGATGTAATAGTTAGTATACCATTTATGCTTGTATGGTACTTAGGAATAAAATAGAAAAAGATAAAACTGAAGTGCTTAGAAAACGAAGCTTTAAAAAAAGGATAAGAAAAGAAATATTCGATCCGACGTCGAATTAATTTAAAACAAAAATAAATGAACAAACTCCACATGATGTTAGGGTTTCGCACAATTACACCTTCGCTTCATTCCAATAAACCGAAACACACCTTTGTATGATACGAACCATAAGTCGCATGTCTCAGCACAACGCAATCACCCACCTAATCCATCATTCCATTTCTTTCGCGATTCATCATACGTTTCAACAACCATAACGTAGGAGGACCATGTTCATTACTTTTTATATATACTCACATTTCATGTTTAATATCCACTTAGGTAGATTTTCTCCTTGTTAATCCTCAACCTTAGGATCAATAATTGCATACTAACAATAGGATTCGAGTCTTAGTTTCCCCATAGTTTCTCTTTACAACTTTGAGTCTTTCCTCTCATCTTTAAAGAAAAATCACAAAAAACATTTAATAATGAAAGTGTGCACAATACACTGCGAGGCTTAAGTTATATAGGAAATGATTAGTGGAAGTCTTTTCCACTCTTCTAGAATGCTTTACAAACGTCTCATTGGAGGCGACCTTGGAAAGTATTCTCTCCTATATCATAGTCTTTAGTGTTGTACATACAATAAACACCAAAATTAAAACACTTCTTCTAAAAGACAATAAACAAGACACCATGTCTTCTCTTATCACCTCCCACTCTTTGTGGACAATTGTGACTTGTCTCAACAGTTCGATAACAAGACGATAACACACTCGATTCAGCGAGCCCGGTACACCTGAGTTAGAGCTATGGCAACTTCATCCTAAAAAACACAAACAAATCCCATCCCTAGTTAGGGGAACTACGATGAATTTGATTCTCATTTCCTATGAGATACATAGGCAGTGGGGTAGGGACCATTCGAGCACACTCTCTATTTTCCCTACGTTTTTTTCGTACCTTTTCTTTCTCTTTTCTAGTTCTATTAGTAGTTTCAGTTAAACAATAGTTTATTCTTACCCTTTGAAATAGTTCAAGCAAGCATGGATCCCTTCGGGTACGGCGGACGATCTGGGGAGCTAATACCTTCCCAGTTTGTAACCTACTCCCGAACCCAGTATCTTTGGTTCGCAGGACCTTTTCCTTTCCTTTTCTCTTTGGTTTGTGTTGCATTACCTTTCTCATTCATTCGGGATAAAAATGTCTGGCTGGCAACTGTACCTTTTCTCGCGCCACTTTTGCGTTTGTACTAGGATGAAAATCCTTATTGCGACAGCTAACAAATCTGTTGGGGATCGAACCCAGAATCTCTGGTTTCCCCTATGACATTCAATCCTAGCGCTTGTATGTTTCTATTTTCTTTGGGTGTTTATTCGTTTTCTATTGTGCGCTTTAGTTTAGCTTTACTGTTTTATTTACAATTTATCACTTTACCTTATGTAACATGGTGGGAGAACTGACTTGGTCGTTTTTGTTTGAAAAAACTATGTTACGGATAGCAAGAGTCGCCACCGACTCTTATTTTTATCCAATAAAGAAAGGAATAAAAGAATAGGAAATACCTTTGAAAAAGATTTGAGTTCGGGGGGTAAGTTATACAAAGGGAAGGTGTTAACACCTTTTGTATCCATGGTTATCCATGGGCTCTTAACTGCTTAGCTCACTTTACTTTGTTTGAAAAATAGTGGTGGTGTATTTAGAAAAATATTTCAGAAGTCTTTAACTTTGTAATGATCCTCGTATGGATGTATACAAAGTATTTAGTTTGAAAATATTTGAAATTGTGAGGTGTGGAAAGTGTTTTGAAAAAGGAGTGAGCAAGCACTTAAGGACTACTTACCCTAAGTTTGTAAGGTCTTTCTTGTTATTTCGTTTCTTTGGGGTTATGATTGTCCTTACTATTGGTTAGTAAGTAGTCTTAACCTTGAATGTTAAGGGACATATGTAGGGTCATCGTATGGTCATAGAAGGCAACCTTGTAGGGGTATCTTAGTAATTCGAATGGACGATCATCCTTTTTCGTAAGGTCATCGAGGGACGAGATCATTTATTTGTAGGAAACTCGAAGGGACTTTGATCTTTCATTTGAAGGGACTTGATGATTTTTATTCGTAGGCAACTTTACTAAGATACCCCCACGTTCGAGGGACTTGACCATATTGTAAGGCAACAAAGAGGAGAACCCCTAGGAGTGTTGATTGCAATCGTATAACGATCAACTTACGTGTTTGAATGAAGTGTGTTAGTTTCAGATATTTATCTTAGAAATTAATGGGCTAAGTCCAATTATTTTTGCATACAAGTCTTTTCACACCCTACGTTTACTAACCACACAGTTAATATGTAACAAAAATTAAAAAGAAGAAGATAAAACCCTATACTATTACATCATGGGAAGGGGGATATATTTTAATTTTTAGGATATTTTCAAAAAATAAAAGTGCGGAAAGAAAACCCTAATTAGCTATTACAAACTAGGAGCAGTTACATAATTAAAAAAAAAAGCGAGAAGATAAAACTATGTTATTACATTAATTTCTAAGAATAATAAGAAAATTAATAAAGAAATTGATTAATTAAAATTTTATTTATGAAAATAAATTTAAATCAAAATATTAATCATTTTAGGGTTATGTTAAAAAAATTAGGACTAGAAAACAAAGATTCAAAAGTATGATCGATTAAACCCTAATTACTAAATTAATTACAAATTTAATGAATAAAAATAATCTAAAAACTAATTTTTGTATGAAAATAAATTTATTAAAAAAACAATTAAGTTAATTAGAAAAATTTTAAAAAAAATTATATAATGAAAAGAATTAAAATGGTTGGTTAATTAAAAAGTTGTTTAATTAAAAAAAATAGTTTTTAAAAGAAATTAAATATATCTATCTATATATATATATATAAACAAAGAAAAGGACCTAAAAAGAATGGGAGAAAAGCCTGGGATCGAACCTAGGTCTCTAGCCTCAAATGTGCATACTTCAACCACTAGGTTGTGTGTCCTACATTGCAATTAAACAAACAACAATAATTATATAATAAGATAAAAGTCTGAAGTTATAACTTTTAGTGACGGTTTTCCCGTCACTAAAACACCTGCGTCTTTTTAAATTATCACACAAACAGAATAAATTAGTTTTAATGATGCAAATTGATTAAAGGTTATCCTATGAGTTCAATTATCCCATCAATTTGCCTTGAAATTGCTTCTACATAGAGTTCCCAAATTTGAAGCTTGAAACCCTAATAATGGCATACGGTTATACCTGCATTGAAAACCAAATTAAACCAACCAGAAACATTCTAAACATCATTATAAACAACATTAGAATGCACATATTATCTAAATCGAAAATCAAGAATTCAAGTCAAAAGTAAGATTCGATTTATGTGATTTCATGTTGTTTTGATGATGGTGGTGATTGGTATGCGTTCAGAATGTCCCAAGGAAGCTAATGAAACCTTCAAAACCTTTGGAAATTGGCTGGAGAGTGCAAACTGAATTGGAGTTTTCTTGAATTTTTTTGAAGTATGATAAGGGTTATTGAGCTCAGAAATTCGTCCTTTGACTTTGTGGTCTTGTTATATGTTTATAGGAGATTGAAATTAGGTCAAAACTTTGGGCTTTTTGGATGGATTTTGAGGTTGCTTGAGGATGAAGTTAGGAGGTTTCTATTCTGGTAAAAAATTGAGATTAAATCATATTCTTTTTGTTTTGCACGAAATTGGATCCTTATAATGATCATAAACATCAAATATTTGATCCTAAAATAGTCCTAAGATCAAATATTTGATTTTTCCATATTTATCTTAATTAAAATTGAATTTAAATGAATTAAATCCAATATAATATATATATATATATATAGAATAAGATATTATTATTTATGGGTCGTGAATGATCTTATAATTAAGTTTGGGTTAGAAAAATATGGGCCCATTTGGAAGAAACTTGAGTTTTGGTCATTATTTGCTTCACACACCTCCTCAAAATTGCCCAACTTCTACAATGCATAACTCTCTCAATTTATATCCCATGTATGTGTTCTAGGACTTTTAAGAAAGCTTATAGTGTCCTCTAACTATTCCTTTTGGTACCATGTCCATTTGATCTTCCATTTTAAAGTTATGAGCTTTTGAAAAAGTTGACTTTTTGTTGACTTTTTAAAGTACCTGTAATGTCTTGGCTCATATCTCTCAAATGAAGCATTTTTTGCCTTGGCTTGTGAGACACAAAGTTGTAGGGAATTGAATTTATTTAAAAATTAGCTTTGGAAGGGAATTGTTTGATGAAGTATGTGAAAGTTATGGTTGGTCAAAGTACAGTTGACTTTTCCTACACAAACCCCAATTTAGTAACTCCTTATTCTTGATGATTCTGAGGTTTCCTTGATGAATCATGAACAACCCTTGATCAAATGATGAATTTCACCTCATAATCATGAAGTTGACCAAAAATATTGAAGTTTGACTGTATGTTGACCACAATTGACTTATTGACCAAGTTAACTAATTTTTGACTATCTGAGCATCTGACTGGCCAAACTTGTAGGGAAAGCCTTGAAACTAGACATGAGGATTCTCTAAAGTATGTGGGACACCATGAAGTCCACTTGAGGCTTTGGAAGTCAAATTTTCTTTGAGAAACTTCAAAACCCTAGATTAAGATCCATTGCTTATGAGAAGGGTTTGTCTGATGAAACCTTGAATCCCTTTTAGCAACTGAGAATCTTTTGACCATTAGTAGACCTCTTGAGGAATATTATATTTGAAGAAATGAGGGAAAATTTTGGGGTACAACAGCTGCCCCTATTCAAATTTCTAAAAACTAAGGAGTTAGATTGACACGTACGCCATTCGTGACCTGAAGGTGGAAGAGGATTGAACACTTAAGCCCAAAAATTTGCACTCGCCGGTGCGTTTAAGTAACATTGTTGGTTGAATGTATTGCTTGAAAGGGCTTAAAGATGCCATTAGGAGTAACTGGAGATGGGCTTATAGATGCCATCCAAAGTATTCGTTGATAGGAGTATCAGAATTTGTCTACGTTTGACTCTATCTGAATGTTGTTACTGAACTAAGTATCAAAACTAGATCTTCGTCTCGACCGTCTTTGAACTGTCTTTGTAACATATCCTGAACTAAATATCAGAACTAGATCTTCGTTTCGATCATCTCTATATTGTCTCTGGAGAATACCCTGAACTAAGTATCAGAACTAGATCTTCGTTTCGATCGTCTCTGAACTATCTATGGGAGGAAAGATACCTTGAACTAAGTACCAGAACTAGATTTGTGTCTTGATCATCTCTGAACTGCCTATGGGAAAATGTCTTGAACTAAGTATCAGAAGTAGATCTTCATTTTGATCGTCTCTGTACTATCTCAAGGAATTGATAATGTTTATCTGATCGTGAACTATCTTGAAAAGGAAAGGTTAGTCTTATACAAGATTATTTGATGTATGCATGCATGGCATGACATTCTTAATATAGATGAGAATCTTGTATGCATTATGGATGTGTATGCCATGATATGATGTAAATGATGTATGAATTATGTAGTTGAAACACATTAGTAGCTTCGTATATCAATTGCTAGTTGGGGAAAATAAATCCCGATTTGTTGCTGAGGAATATGAAGACACTGTTCCCGTCTTGTTTCGGAATATTGTACTTAGGATTATCCGTTTTCCGTTCGTCACACTTCTTATTGAAAAATTAAATTCCTAAATACCCTAACTGGGGATAAAAGAGACGGACATTCCCCTGAGAGACTTATCCGACCAAGTATTAACACTTATAAGGACATCAGGCTTAAGAGAAATCTGTCTGGGACTTTGTAGGGATGGAAGTACAAGAGGCTACTTGGGATACTTCGCTGAAATAAATCCGTAAAGATTACTCTGTGGGGATGAACCTCCGAGAGTCCTTAGTAAATGCTACTATTGTAATTTTATATTATTTTATATACATTTTTGGTAAACATCAATCATACTCAAAAGCATATATACATTCAAAACATAATCAACAGACGTTTTCGCTTAAGTAAAAAGGGAAAAGTAAACCTGAAATCGAAAATAGAATTGTATTAATCTTGAAAGTGGCCTATAAACAGGAAAGTTTGAACAAAGACAGGGAAATCCTAGTAAGAGGAATTCGTCGTAGAAAATTTAAAAGAGTACAGAAAACAAGGAAAAACAACTATGTGTAAATGATCCCATCAACTTTCAACTCTGCTATTGCCATTATCTTCAAGTATCTCATATTTCGCTGTCGGAAGAGAAATGATTGGACTGATCTACACCTGTTTGAACTTCATATTGGTAGCACAACTAGTTGAGGTTACATGGGTGATCCAACGAGACATAGTCATACGCTTTAATCTCTAACTTTTTCCTGGACCGCTCTTTCAGGTTTTCAGTCCATCGGGATACCCTTTTTTTCCCAAGCCGCCTTTTCAGGTTTTCGACTTGCCGGGTGTACATATTTTTACATATATATCCCTAATTTTTGGCCGAACCCTTTAAGTTCTCCGGGATTTCCTTATTTTTGCCTAGACCAGTCAACCTAGTAGGTCTCTTTTTATGCGTAGTATTTTTTGACTATGTATGCATTCACAGGTTGTTGGAAGTCTTCACCGTCCATGGTGGTGAGCATCATAGCACGTCCAGAAAATACTCTTTTGACTACAAATGGCCCTTCATAGTTGGGAGTCCATTTTCCCCTAGGATCACCCTGTGGTAATATGATACGCTTGATTAACAAA
Source organism: Lathyrus aphaca (assembly GCA_963966055.1). Taxonomy (NCBI): domain Eukaryota; kingdom Viridiplantae; phylum Streptophyta; class Magnoliopsida; order Fabales; family Fabaceae; genus Lathyrus; species Lathyrus aphaca. The sequence goes on from OZ014523.1 coordinate 74,188,947, forward strand.
TTGCCAGCCTATTATACTTGATGCTTGACTTTCTTATTAAAGGCTTTAATCATACACTTCTGACACATCTGACCTTGACAAACAACCGCAAGCCTCTTTTCATCAATCAAGTTTATCTGGTCAAGTCGAGTCTGAATCCACTCATCTTCTTCTAAGTATGCATCTTTCATAATTCTTAAGGAAGGAATCTGAACTTCAATGGGTAGTACTGCTTCCATACCATAAACAAGAGAGAATGGGGTTGCCCCGGTTGAAGTAAGTACTGTGGTACGATAACCATGGAGAGCAAATGGTAACATCTCATGCCAATCTTTGTATGTAATTGTCATATTCAGCAAGATCTTATCCTTTAGGTGTTATGAGCACTAAACCAACCCCACGACCATTCATATTGACAGCCCCATCAAACATCATAGTCCATTCTTCTTCTGGATCAGGCCCTTCAGTGTGAACTGGCTCTTCACAATCTTTTGCTTTTAAGTACATGATGTCTTCATCAGGGAAGTCAAATCTCATGGGCTGGTAATCATCAATGGGTTGCTCAGCTAGATAGTCAGACATTACACTACCCTTGATGGCTTTTTGAGAAGTGTACTGAATGTCATACTCTGTTAGAATCATTTGCCATCTTGCAACCCTTCCGGTAAGTGCTGGATTCTCAAATATGTACTTGACGGGGTCCATTTTTGAGATCAACAAGGTAGTGTGAGTCAGCATATACAGTCTTAGTCAGCGAGCAGCCTACGCTAAAGCACAGCAAGGTTTCTCGAGCAGTGAATAATGTTGTTCACAGTCGGTAAACTTTTTGCTTAGGTAGTATATTACATACTCTTTTCGACCAGACTCGTCATGCTGGCCCAACACACACCCCATTGACCCTTCTAATACTGTCAGGTACATTATCAAAGGTCTTCCTTCAATTGGAGGCATGAGAATTGGTGGTTCTTGCAGGTACCCCTTGATCTCATCAAAAGCTTTCTGACTGAAATTCTGTGATCAGGTATGAGATGTCCTATGAGATGTTCCAACACTTGACAGATTTAACCAAAACTTAAAGTGCAAGAAAATTAAACAACACAGTAGTTTGTTAACCCAGTTCAGTGTATAACCACACTTACATCTGGAGGCTACCAAGCCAGGAGGAAATCCACTATAAGTAATATTAATTCTAGACTTAAACCACCCAGTTTAATCTTTCACTTAATATCTACCCAATGCAATTTCTACCTAAGACACAACTTAGATATGAGTACCAACTCACTCCCCCTCAATCACACAGTGATCTTGTTTACAAGTTTAATAAAATTGAAGTCATCCTTCAAACAAAACAGCTTGATCTTACTTCACAGTTTCAATCAAGACACAAATACACTTTTGCTTAAAAGCTCATAAAGTGGTACAATAAAAACAACCTGCTATTAAAACACAAAACACTCTATTTTTTCTTCTGAAATTCGTACTCAATTCTGAGATATTCTGTTGCTTAAATAGGTGTATGGATTTTGGGCTTTCTGTAGATTAATCCAGTCCTAAAACGCATGCAGCTTCCACCTTGAATCAGGGTTTGTTACTTCCTAGATTCTAGGTGATTTAGTTCTTCTGATTATGCTGAAGTCTCTTAACAACACTTCCTACAGATGCGCCTTATTCTGTTTTTGTCCATCTATAATTAATTCCAGATAACTTTCCTTAAATTTCTCAGATCAGTTAGTCATTAATTAAATCTGGTAGCAGGTTTGAGATGTCACAACATCTGTTGGGACATCCTGAAAAACTGAACTTAAATCATTTACACAATGTCCCAACATCTGGTGTAACATCCTGAATTAAGTTCTTATACTCTATTTGATAATGTCCCAACATCTGATAGGACATTCTGAACTGAATTCAACATTTCTTGTTGGTCAAAAATTCTGCCAATTCTAAACATCTACAAACTCCCCCTTTGGCTAATTTTTGGCTAACATTCTTTTCTGATTTTCAGAGTGCAACATAAGTTCTTTTATCAGAGTATAGCAGTTCTTTTCTGTTGAGTCATGTGTGAGTTTACTCCCCCTCAAACATACATGTATTTAGATTTGTTACAACAGAAATTTTCATTAAAACACACTGATTCAGTTCAGAGCCAAACAGAAGTTTTTCATTAATAGCTAAACAGCATCATACATTGTTGTTGTTGTTGTTCTCCCCCTTGTTAGACATAAATTTGGGGCCAAAGTTACTAATTCAAAATTACAATGCAGCAGTCATTACATTTTTCCTCACATACAGTTTTTCACTCAGACTCCTCATATTCAGTTTCTTCATCTTCCTCAGTCTCCTCATCAGAAGTAGCAGCTTTTTGAGCACTTTCTTCAATCTCCAGCCTTTGGATAATCTCCTCAAGCTTCTGCTTCCTTGCATCCAGTTCTTTGCAAGTGCTCTTCAGTTCAGCAATCAATGCAGCCTTGGAGATTGGAGACTTTGCATTTGAAGGACCAGCAGATGTCCCAAAGGGTGCTTCAACATCAGCTGCATGATGACTCAGGAACAGCTTGTAGTGAAAGGCTAGAGGGCTCTCTCTTTTGCAAATTGTGTCCTTCTCAGTGAGGATCCCAGGGTACTGACTCAGCACTATTCCACACAGCAAGGAAGGGAAGGCAATTGGCAGCTTTGTTGCAGATGATCCAGCATGCTTCAATGTCTGATCAAAGATGTAAGCTCCATAATCCATCTTAGTTTGAGTGCCCACAGCATAAATGAACCTTCCCAATCCAGTTGATATTGAGGATGTATGGTTGGTAGGTACCCAGTTTGCTGTACCAATCCTGTTCAGCATGGCATATTTCCTTGTCAGCATGCTAACTGAGAGCTTTCCTTTAACTGGCCAAGCCTTGACCTGATTAGCAGTGATAACCTTGCAAACCTGGTTATCAGTCTTCCCTAACTCATTTGGACCATCTGATTCTCTTCCAAGGTATTGGTTGATAACCCTAGGAGAGAATTCTACACACCTGCCTCTTACATATTCTTTTCTAAAGTCAGCAGACATACCATTGGCACAATCTTCTTGGAGGTTGACTATGAATTCCTTGACAAGCAGCTCATAGCAGGGAGAGAAGTTGGAGACAGTTTTGAAGAGGCCAACAGAAGAGATGAGATCAATTAACTCTGTGCACTCAAGTGCATTACTGCTCAGCTCTCTTTCAAGTGCTACCCTTCTTTGATAAACAAACTTCCATCTGTTCACACTTGAAACATGATGAAAGGAGATGTTGTCCAAGGGAGCTTCTGGAACAGCATTTGATGACCTTGAAGGTGCTGATTTCTTCTTTGGAGGAGATGTTGGGACATCTTCTTCAACATCTGAATCTGAAGGAGTGACAGCTTTCCTCTTTTGTGTTTGCACCTTGCTCCATTGTTTTGTAGGACCAAAGACAACTTTAGCTTTGTCCTTCTTTGGTGTAGCTTGCTTCTTTTCAGGAATTGCATGTCCTGCATTCATCTTTTCTTTCCTAGTCCTAAGCCTTTTGGCTATGCTAGGTTTTACAGAAGCAATGATTTCTGTATCAGAATCATGCTCTAGGTTCACAACAGGAGGAGATTGAGCAGTCTCCTTTTCAGCTGGTTGGTCAACAGAGATGTGCTCTTCAGTGGAGGCCTTGTGCTGGTTCTCAGATGCTTCTGCATCACTATCTGTGGAGGCCTTTTTCAGGTCCTTAGGTATACCATCAGCAGTATCAGATGAGACCTTTTGCTGGTCTTCAGATGCTTCAACATCTATTGGGACATCCTGTTGAGCAGGGGTGTCCTTTGCAGCCTGAGTTTGTTGATCTTCTTGTGGGGCTGGCATAGTGTTCAGAGGGATAGATATGCCACTTACCACTCTTTGCTCAGATAGGATCTTGGTTACCAACTCCTTTATTGAATCATCCACATATTCAGAAGCTTTTGGAGTGTTGTATAATGGTGAAGGTATGCCTTTGGTCTTGCTGAAAACTTGATCTTTTGTTCTTTTTGGAGTTCTTGGCTTTTTAGCAAGAGGAACACTTCCTCTGATTTCGTCCATTGGAGTTGAATCCATGGGTACCACAGAAATAGGGGTTGCATGCACCACATCTTCCTTGTTGAGGATTTCTTCAGAAATGTTTGGGTTTTGAGACATTTTCGAAGGAGGTGGATGAAGAGTTTTAGGGTTGATGATTTTTGAAGAACAGTTAGAGAATGCAATTCGTTTTTGAGAGTATGATGAGAATATGGATAGCTGAAAGCAAGCTGATATTATATAAGTAGCCGTTACTTGGAGAATTATTAGGAATGGAATACCCAAGGTGTTTGACCAGACTGATGTTGCCATCTGGTGCTTATGCCACACAATGTCATATGACATGTTGGCACATCTCCATAACTGTTAAATCTCACATAAGCAGATTCCCAATTTCCCCTTAAGTTTTCAAATTGAGTAGCATCCAAGGCTTTGGTAAATATATCAGCCAACTGCAGATTTGTAGCTACATGTTCCAATGAAATCACTTTCTCTTCTACAAGATCTCTGATGAAATGATGTATGATATCAATATGCTTGGTCCTGCTATGTTGGATAGGATTCTTTGATATGTTAATTGCACTTAAGTTGTCACAGTACAATGTCATGACATCTTGTGGGACATTGTACTCAGTGAGCATTTGCTTCATCCAAACCAACTGTGAACAGTTGCTTCCAGCTGCTATATATTCAGCTTCATCAGTAGATAAGGATACACAATTTTGTTTCTTACTGAACCAAGAAATCAAATTGTTTCCTAGAAAGAAGCATCCTCCTGAAGTGCTTTTTCTGTCATCAGCACTTCCAGCCCAATCAGCATCACAGAAGCCAGTGAGAATTGGTTTGCATCCATGAAAGTACATTATGCCATAGTCACAAGTACCATTAACATATTTTAGAATTCTCTTGACTTGGTTAAGATGACTAACTTTTGGATCAGCTTGATATCTTGCACAAACACCTACTGCAAATGCTATGTCTGGTCTGCTAGCAGTCAGATATAACAAGCTTCCAATCATACTTCTGTATAGGCTTTGATCTACATTCTCACCCTTGTCATCTTTAGTTAGCTTTAAATGTGTGGGTGCAGGAGTTCTCTTATGAGTAGCACTGTCCATCCCAAATTTCTTGACTATGTTCTTAGCATACTTGCTTTGGGAAATGAACATGGAGTCCTCCATTTGCTTTATTTGCAGTCCAAGAAAGTAGGTTAATTCTCCTACTAGGCTCATTTCAAATTCAGATTCCATCTGGTTGACAAAATGTTTAACCATCCTGTCAGACATCCCACCAAAGACAATGTCATCTACATATATTTGAGCAATCATGACATTTCCTTCTTCATCTTTAACAAACAAGGTTTTGTCAATACCACCTTTCCTGTACCCTTGCTTGATAAGAAAAGTAGTCATCCTTTCATACCATGCTCTTGGAGCTTGCTTCAGACCATAAAGAGCCTTCTTTAGTTTGTATACATGATTTGGACAGCTTGGATCAACAAATCCTTTAGGCTGTTCTACATATACCTCTTCATTAAGATATCCATTTAAAAAGGAACTTTTCACATCCATTTGAAATAGCTTGAACTTTAAGATACAAGCAATTCCCAAAAGTAATCTGATTGATTCAAGCCTTGCTACTGGTGCAAAGGTTTCATCAAAGTCTACTCCTTCAATTTGTGTGTATCCTCTAGCTACAAGTCTAGCTTTGTTCTTTGTAACAACTCCTTGCTCATTTGACTTGTTCTTATACACCCATTTAGTTCCAATCACATTTATGTCATCAGGTCTAGGAACAAGGTTCCACACTTCATTCCTTGTGAATTGACCTAATTCCTCTGGCATAGCACAAATCCAGTATTCATCAGTAAGAGCTTCCTTGATGTTTTTAGGTTCTATTTTAGAAACAAAACAAGAACCTGAAATTACTTCTCTTGATCTAGTGCTTACACCTCTGTTGGGATCACCAATTATCAAATCTTTGGGATGATCCTTCTAAATTCTGATGGAGGGAGGTTTGCTGGATTGTTCTGTCCTTTCATCAGTTTGAGTGAAGTCAGAATGATCACTCTTTTCTTCAGCTTCAGTTTTGATATCAGCAGATGTTCCAACATCATCTGGAACATCTGTAGGAGCATCATCAATTATCACATTTATGGACTCCATGATAACCTTGGTTCTAGAATTAAATACTCTATATGCTCTGCTGTTTATAGAGTATCCAAGAAAAATCCCTTCATCACTTTTAGGATCCATTTTTCTTTTTTGCTCCCTATCTGCCAGAATATAGCAGTTACTTCCAAACACATGGAAGTACTTAACTGTGGGTCTTCTGCCCTTCCAGACTTCATAGATTGTGGACAAAGTTCCTTTTCTTAGAGTAACTCTGTTATGAATGTAACAAGCTATGTTCATAGCTTCATCCCAGAAGTACAAAGGTAACTTTTTGGCATGGATCATAGCTCTTGCTGATTCTTGAATAGTTCTATTCTTCCTCTCAACTATCCCATTCTGTTGAGGAGTGATTGGTGCAGAGTATTCATGATTGATTCCTTCTGAAGAACAGAAATCTAAGAATTTTTGGTTCTCAAATTCTTTTCCATGATCACTTCTTATTCTGATCACACAGCTAGCTTTTTCCCTTTGTATTCTTTGGCATAAGTCTTTGAATACATCAAATACATCAGACTTTTCTTTGATGAAATTTATCCATGTATACCTTGAAAAGTCATCAACCACTACATAGGCATATCTCTTACCACCAAGGCTCTCAACCTGCATAGGTCCCATAAGATCCATATGTAATAATTCCAAAACTTTGGAAGTTGTCAGATGTTGGAGCTTTGGATGGTACATCTTGGTTTGCTTGCCTATTTGACATTCACCACATATTTTGCCATCATCAATCTTCAGTTTAGGAATACCTCTCACAGCATCCATAGATATGATTTTCTTTATGCCTCTGAAATGAAGATGACCTAGTCTTTGGTGCCATAGTTTCACTTCTTCTTTAGCTAAAGAGCAAGTTGAAGTGAGACTGAAGTCTTGAGGTTCCCACATGTAACAGTTGTCTTTAGATCTGGCTCCTTTCATGACAACCTTTTGTTCTTTGTTAGACACTATGCATTCAGTTTTGGTAAAGTTTACATTGTACCCTTGATCACATAATTGACTTATGCTGATCAGGTTAGCAGTTAAACCTTTAACCAGCAGCACATCATCTAGTCTTGGTGCATCTGGACAGTCCAAGGTCCCAACTCCCTTGATTTCTCCTTTAGCTCCATCTCCAAAGGTTACATATCTGGATGAATATGACTTTAAGTCTACTAGAAGATTTTTCAGTCCAGTCATGTGTCTTGAGCATCCACTGTCAAAGTACCAGTCTTCTTTAGCTGATACTCTTAGTGATGTATGGGCTATATATGCAACACCTTTCTTTGACCATTTGAGTTGAGATTTCTTTTGATACCTCTGCCCTGTGTATTGATCATCAGTAGAGCTCCAAGGTTGATTGTTGAAGTTGTTCTTGGGCAAGTAGCTTTGATCAGCATGAAGACTAGCTTTTGGTCTCCATACCTTCTTGATGACCTCTGTCTTCTGCTTAGGGGGTTGCTGATCTCTTTGATGTCTATGCAGCACTTTCTTGGTAACTTCTATCTTCTGCTTAGGAGGTTGCTGATACATCTGATTTGGATATCCATGCAACTTGTAGCAATGAGGTTTGATGTGTCCAAATCTTCCACAATGATGACATCTCCATCTTTGATACTTCTTCTTCATTTTGTTCTTTTCAGAATGTTGAGACATTTGTTGGAACATTATGTTTGACATTGTGTTCTTTTCATGATGTTGAGGCATCTGTTGGGACATTTTGTTTGATTGTATGGACTTTGAAGTAGTTTTGCTAGAGCTAGCTTCATCCTTATGAACTCTGTTAAATCCCAATCCACTTTTATCCCCTGAATGCTTATTGTTGTTGAGAATAACATCCAGTGTACTTGAGCTACTGTTCAGCATTCTAACAAATTTGGACATGTGTTCCAACTTGGAGTTGAGAAGATTTACTTCACTTTTCAAGGTGTCAATGATCTCTAGATCACTTGCTTTTTCATCCTTTAGTGCCTTAATCTGCTTCTTTAGCTTTATACTCTCACTGCATATTTCAGTGCTTCTTTTGAATAGTTCTCTGTATGATTGCTCAAGTTCTTCAAAAGTAAGCTCCCCATCACTGGATTCACTTTCAGATTCACATAATCCAGCTAGAACAGTGATATGCTTAGCTGATTCTTCTTCTGAATCACCTCCTGAGTCTTCATCAGACCAGGTTACAGAGAGTCCTTTCTTTTGCCTTTTTAAGTAGGTAGGACATTCATTCCTGATGTGTCCATATCCTTCACATCCATGGCATTTAATTCCTTTTTCTTGATTGGTCTTTTCATCATAATTTGACCTTCTATTAGCATCATAAGATCTTTTGTTCTCAGAAGAGTTTGTGTATCTTCCACTTGGTTTGGATTTGTCTTCCATCCTTCTGAGAATCTTTTTGAATTGTCTTCCAAGCATAGCAATGTTGTCTGATAAGCTTTCACCAGTTTCTGATTCATCATCTTCTTCTTCATCAGTATTTGTCACCAAGGCTATGCTTTTGTTCTTCTTTACATTTGTGTCATTCATTCCCATCTCAAATGTTTGAAGGGAACCAATGAGTTCTTCAACTTTCATTGTGCATATGTCTTGAGCTTCTTCTATTGTTGTGACTTTCATGTCAAATCTTTTTGGCAAAGATCTGAGAATCTTTCTTACAAGCTTTTCATCAGTCATCTTTTCTCCCAAGGCTCCAGAAGTATTGGCTATTTCTAAGATGTTCATGTAGAATTCATGAATTGTCTCATCTTCCTTCATTCTCAAGTTTTCAAACTTGGTGGTGAGAAGTTGAAGTCTTGACATCTTTACCTTTGATGTTCCTTCATGAGTTGTTTTGAGAGTGTCCCAAACATCTTTGGCCAACTCACAGTGATGCACAAGTCTAAAGATGTTCCTATCAATGCCATTGAATAAGCATTTAAGGCCTTGGAGTTGCCTAGTGCTGAATCTTCTTCCTCCTTACTCCATTCTTCTTCAGGTTTCAACACTTTTGATCCATCTTTGGTGTCTTGGACAGGATGTTCCCATCCAATGTTGACTGCTCTCCAGGCCCTGTTGTCAAGTGATCTTAAGAATGCAATCATTCTTGGTTTCCAATAGTCATAATTAGATCCATATAGTATAGGTGGTCTATTTACTGATCCTATATCTCTGTCCATGTTTCCAGAATTTGTATTCCCTAGATCTCACCCAGTATAAACAGGCAGGGTGCCTGCTCTGATGCCAATTGAAATTCTGTGATCAGGTATGAGATGTCCTATGAGATGTTCCAACACTTGACAGATTTAACCAAAACTTAAAGTGCAAGAAAATTAAACAACACAGTAGTTTGTTAACCCAGTTCAGTGTATAACCACACTTACATCTGGAGGCTACCAAGCCAGGAGGAAATCCACTATAAGTAATATTAATTCTAGACTTAAACCACCCAGTTTAATCTTTCACTTAATATCTACCCAATGCAATTTCTACCTAAGACACAACTTAGATATGAGTACCAACTCACTCCCCCTCAATCACACAGTGATCTTGTTTACAAGTTTAATAAAATTGAAGTCATCCTTCAAACAAAACAGCTTGATCTTACTTCACAGTTTCAATCAAGACACAAATACACTTTTGCTTAAAAGCTCATAAAGTGGTACAATAAAAACAACTTGCTATTAAAACACAAAACACTCTATTTTGTCTTCTGAAATTCGTACTCAATTCTGAGATATTCTGTTGCTTAAATAGGTGTATGGATTTTGGGCTTTCTGTAGATTAATCCAGTCCTAAAACGCATGCAGCTTCCACCTTGAATTAGGGTTTGTTACTTCCTAGATTCTAGGTGATTTAGTTCTTCTGATTATGCTGAAGTCTCTTAACAACACTTCCTACAGATGCTCCTTATTCTGTTTTTGTCCATCTATAATTAATTCCAGATAACTTTCCTTAAATTTCTCAGATCAGTTAGTCATTAATTAAATCTGGTAGCAGGTTTGAGATGTCACAACATCTGTTGGGACATCCTGAAAAACTAAACTTAAATCATTTACACAATGTCCCAACATCTGGTGTAACATCCTGAATTAAGTTCTTATACTCTGTTTGATAATGTCCCAACATCTGATAGGACATTCTGAACTGAATTCAACATTTCTTGTTGGTCAAAAATTCTGCCAATTCTAAACATCTACACTGACAATTGTCGTTCCACCTGACTGTTTGTTCCTTTCTTAACAGCTTGAACAAGGGTTCACAGGTTGCAGTGAGGTGAGATAGAACCTTGAGATGTAGTTCAATCTACCTAAGAACCCTCGAACTTCTTTCTCAGTCCTAGGTGCAGGAATTTCCTAAATGGATTTGACTTTGTCGGGATCAACCTCAATTCCCTTTTCACTTATGATAAACCCCAACAGCTTACTGGAACGTACCCCGAATGTGCATTTGTTGGGGTTCAACTTCAGCTGATACTTCCTTAGACGCTTGAACAACTTTAGCAGATTCACCAGATGATCTTCCTCAGTAAGGGACTTGGCAATCATGTCATCCACGTAGCATTCAATTTCTTTGTGGATCATATCGTGGAATAATGTTACCATGCCCGTTTATAAGTTGCACCGGCGTTCTTCAGTCCAAACGGCATTACCTTGTAACAAAAGGTGCCCCAAGGTGTGATGAAGGTTGTTTTCTCCATGTCTTCGGGTGACATCTTAATCTGATTGTACCCCGAAAATCCATCCATGAAAGAAAATACCGAAAACTGAGTTGTGTTGTCGACCAATACATCAATGTGAGGTAATGGGAAGTCATCCATCGGGCTAGCTCTGTTTAGATCCCGGTGATCCACACACATACGCACCTTGCCATCCTTCTTAGGCACAGGTACAATGTTAGCAACCCACGGCGGGTAACTAGTTACAGTAAGGAAACCGGCATCCCACTGCTTTTGTACTTCTTCCTTAATCTTCATGGCCATATCTGGGCGAGTGCGGCGCAACTTTTGTTTGACTTGAGGACAATATTCTTTCAAGGGTAGCCTGTGCATGACAATATCCGTATCTAGACCAGGCATGTCTTGATAGGACCAAGCAAAGACGTCGACGTATTCCCGAAGCATGCTGATAAGTTGTTCCTTTACTACGAGCTTGCAGACTAGCCCCGATCTTTACTTCTTTCAAGTCCTCCTCGGTACCAAGATTAACAGTTTCAATTTCCTCCTGGTAAGGAGTAATCACTTTCTCTTCTTGCCTCAACAACTTGGCAAACTCTTCAGGCAACTCGTAATCTTCATCAACCTCTTCATCTTCTTGATTAATTGGATTATCGAAGTCATACAAGGTCATAGCAGTGTTGTTGTCAGTGCAATCTGGAGGATTATCTCTACAAGGGTTGAGATTCTTTCTTTTTAGTGATCAATTTTAATCTTGTTCAGAAAAAATGAAGTTATTTATTTTGAAAACATTGCCATTTTATTGTTTTGTGCGAAAAATAACAAAAATGAAAAGACAGTGAGCGAAAGAGAAAATTGTTTGCAAAAGATGTCCATTGTTCATTGATATTCCATTTGCACAACATACAAATATGTCCCTATTACAAAATGAGTCCTGACACCTTGGGCAATATGCAGGACTTGATGCATGCTAAAAGCAGGAAATAATAATTACTCTGCAGGAGTAACCCTTATAATTTCCTGGGAAGACCAGTTAAGGACTTGTTGGCCCGGGATCCTTGGACGAATCCAGCTCTCCAGGTTGAGGTCGCTTTCATCCTCGTCTTCCACGTTATTGACGGCATCTGGGGTCAGCATTCCCATGCTCACGAACTTGGGCTCCTTAGCAGCCTCTGCTTGATCTTGTCGGAATGGTTTGTAACCCAAACTGAATTTGTCCTCCTTCTTCTCCACAGATAGCAGCCTGCCCCAGCCTTGGGTGTTTCCATCTTCAACAACCTTCCGAGCTTGTTGGTAGGAGACAATTGAAGTACCCATCCTATCTTCCTGGGATGCAGAAAATACTTCAGTTGTCGCCTCATTGACGTTCAGTGCTTCGAAACCTTGGCTCATGGTCTCGTGGATTTCACCATCCATCTCAATGTATTTGTAGGTGGCCAGATGGCTAACAAAAATATCCTCTTCACCACAGATTGTGATAATTTTCCCTTCCTACTCATATTTTAATTTCTGGTGAAGGGTCGATGTAACTGCGCCAGCGGCATGAATCCATGGTCGACCCAACAAACAGTTGTAGGCCGGCTGAATGTCCATCACGTAGAAAGTAGTTTGAAAGACCTGGGGTCCAATTATCACAGGAAGCTCCACTTCTCCAAGAACAGACCTCTTGGAACCATCAAAAGCTCTGACCACCAGATTTCTTGGTTAGAGAGCTATACCATCATATTCAAGCTTAACAAGGGCCTTCTTTGGCAAGACATTGAGCGAATACCCAGTGTCAACTAGAACATGTGAAAGCACAGCTCCTTTACACTCCAGAGTGATATGCAAAGCTTTGTTATGGTGACAACCTTCCGTTGTCAAATCAGCGTTGGTGAAGCCTAGTCCATGACTAGTATTAACATTAGACACCACTGTCTCTAGCTGATTCACTGTGGTCTCCTCAGGCACGTAGGCCACGTGCATGACTTTAAGTAGTGCATCCCGATGAGCTTCGGAACACAATAGCAATGATAAAATGGAAATCTTGGAAGGAGTCTGGTGGAGCTGATCCACAACCTTGTAATCGCTTCTCTTGATTATCCTCATAAATTCATCCACATCCTGAACAAAAGACGTTTTATGAGCTTCTTTCAAAACTGGTTCTTCAGGTACCACATTTTTGCCTTTAGCTTTGGCATCAACCTATGCCTTAGCATTAACTCTTGGAACTTGTGATGCGAAGAGACGTCCGCTTCGGGTGAAGCCTTCGCCTCCCCCGACATTATCGATCTGTGGTGTATGAGTTGAAGAATCAAGAGTGACTCTCTCCCCGTTGCAGTAGAGGTCTGAACCATAGTGCCATGGTACATCATTATCTTTTTCATACGGAATGGGTCCAGGTACCGTGATGGTGACCTGACTGACTGCAGCAGAGGTAGGAACTGTTATTTTTTATGGATCGTAATATATGGTGACAGGATTTCTGACTGATGGTGGTGGTGAAAGACTGAAGCTGGGTTGTTGTTGAGATTGTTGCTGAAAATTGTTGGAATCGGGGACCATTGTCGGGTCGTAATATATGGTGACTGAGGAGATGTCATTGTTAATGATCATTGTAGCTGTAGAAGCAGATGCGGTTGAACTAACATTTGTTGAAGTGGTGGAAGAGATGATTGTTGACTTTGTAGACGATTCTATCAGAACAATTGTTTTTGAAGTTGTAGGAGGAGTGTTTGTTGTTGTTGTAGTAGGAATTGCTGATGTTGTAGAAACCGTTGATGTTATCTGCAGGATACCTTCTCTGATAAGGCCATTGATGCCATTTCTCAAACTTTCACAACCATTGGTGGAAACTTTGCAAGATTCACAGCAGGCCTCAAAACCTGGGAACACTTGGCACCTTAAAAGTTGAGCTTTAACCTCGGCCAGAGGTGTTTAAATGCTTGCAGTATCTTCGATTAGGTTCACTGGTTGATCCTCCTCAATTGCATTTATCATGGGCCCACCGTGGTTAGGCATAGGATTCTTTGTAACGTTAGGAGGAGGTACAAAATTTAAAGCCTTTGAATCAACTAGATCCTGGACCTTCATGTGCAAAGCTCTGCACTTTTCTGTGGTATGGCCAGGTGCATTAGAATGGAAGGCACATCTGGCATTGACGTCGTAATTCCTTGGAAGGTTCTGAGGATCTGGTGGAGCCAGAGTCCTTAATTCCATAAGATTGAGTTTCAAAAGTTGAGGTAACAAAGTGGCATAGGGCATCGGGATAGGATCGATTACCCTGTTGACTTGAGATGGCCTTTGCTGGAAAGGACGTTGTTGTTGGTTGTTGTTGTTGTAAGACCTTTGTTGAGGAAAATGTTGTTGCTGAGGGAAATGTTGTGGTTGTAGAGTGTATTGTAGTTGAGGTGATGGAGTGGGAATAGTGACAGCGGCTATTGATCTCGGCATGTACTGGGGCCTACCTCTGCCCATGTGTATTGAATTGGTTTCACCCGACCTGCGAGGCCCTGCAAAAGGTTTCCTTGTGTTGCTTGATCTGGCGCCGTTATCAGAAATTTTACCCATTTTTAACAGACTCTCAATCCTTTCTCCAGCTATGACCACATCTGCGAAGTTAGTGAAAGAGAAAGCAGCCAACTGATCAATGTACGTCCCCTGTAGGGTGTTCATAAACATGTCTGCCATTTCTTTTTCCGACATTGGAGGTTGAACGGCAGCAACTAATTGCCTCCATCTCTGAGCATACTCTCTGAAGCTTTCCCTGGAGGATTGTGACATACACATTAGAAGAGTTCTTTTAGGAGCCATGTCTAGATTGTATTGGTATTGGCGAATGAAAGCCTCGGCCAAATCTTTCCAATTTCTGATTATTGCCCTAGTCAGATGAGAGTACCACTCACGGGATGCCCCTGTCAAGCTATCCTCAAAATAGAACATCCATAGATTTTCATTTATGGTTTAAGCCTTTAATCTTCCCAGAAAAGATTGAAGGTGGGTGCGAGGGCAAGATGTTCCATTATATCTTTCGAAGCAGGGAGGTTTGAACTTGTGAGGAATTCTAACTCCCTCTACCAGCCCGATATCCATAACATCAAAGCCTAAGGAGTTTTGAGACTCCAGAGATCTCAAATTTTCTGCTATCTCGTCCAACCGACGATCATAGAGTTCATCTCCTGCTCCAACTACAGTGAACTGTTCCTCCTGTGGGTCCTCTTGCAAGGCACGCCCTCCAGTATTACCATGGGTATTCCTGATAGCATTAATGCCAGGGTTAAGATGAGGTCCAAACTCCGGGGGGTCAGTACGAGGTTGTACATGATCATTGTTGCTGGTACCCCCTGTACCTGGGTGATTTTCTTCAGGAGTTTGCCGCTCGACCAACTCTCTTAATCTTTCTTGGCTTTGGGCCAATCCACTCATTACTGCCATGAGTTGGTTCATCTGAGCCCTCATTTCAGTTCTTTCATTAGCCATCTGAGTCCTTACGCCAGTCAAATCTTGTTGAACCTAGTCTATCTGTAAGCTCGGAAGGTTGTTTCTTGTAGGATATCGGTGAACTCTGTTGATGGGGAAGACTCTCCTACGAGAAATGTTTCCTAAAACCACAACAAAGTGAGAAACAATAACAAAAATACCTACAAAACAAAGAATGAAGTAAGTATGCAATGCAGTATGCCTATTTGTCTTCCAAGGGTATCTGGTTTGGTTCTTTGGTTTTGACCTTCCAGACCTCAAGGAATGATGATGTTGAAGAGAAAAAGAAGACCACAGAATAACACACAAACCATATATTACAAATGCAAATGTACATAGTTTTATGATTACAATAAGTCCTAATGATGGGTCAAAATACAACAAAATGAACAAAAGTACAAATGAAGTACAAATACAAAGAAATTAGACATCCAGCCCATAATCATCCTCTTTGACTTCCTTCAGGAGAGCATCGGTCACTGGTCCAACTGGATTCTCTATAATAGTCCTGATAAGAAGGTTCCTTGTGGCAATAGCATTTGTCAACTTCTTATACTTGTCTTGGTCTTTTGATCTCTTCAACCCCGCCCGGAGTTTCAACTCGGAGATTTCCTTTTGTGCTGCTAACAAGGCTTCCAAACTCTTCTTCTCATTAGCTTCCAGTTGCTCTATCTTAGCCTGTGTCTTCTGATCTTCCTGTGAACGAGCCTCAGTAATTCTGATACATCTAGCCTGACTCTCTTCCAAGTAGTGCTCAGCTCTGGCCTTCTGAATCTTGGCTTCCTTGCAAGCATTCTTCAATGTCAACTCCCCTGCTCTAGCCCTTCTGATGTAATCATTTGTCTTCTCAATCTTGGTCATATGCTCGATCTGGAGCTTCTCTAACCTCTAATCGTCCAGACGAATATCATTCCTCTCCCAGAGGGTCTTCTTTAAAGCTTCAGAAAGCTGAGTATTCCTCTCTTTCAACTTCTCAAACTCTTCTAAACTTACTGTAGCTACAGGCTCCACTACTGATGGTCCAGACATATCTTTCAGGGTGAAAGGCATGCGGGTGATCTGTCCTCTGATACGAGACCAATCAATATATTAAGTTGAAACTATATTGTTGCACTTGCCAAGAATGGAAGTCCCTTTTGTTTGAATGTTGTCCCAAGCCCAGGTTACTTGTCGGGCAATGGCATGGTTATGTTGAATGTCACAGTAAAGGGTTTCTGATAAGTCCTGCTCTCTTGGTGGATTTACCAAGGCATACCCTAATTGCCTTTTGAATAGCAAAGGATTGTAGTTGATGCAACCTTTCACTCCAATCAGAGGTACATTGGGATACTGCCCACAGTTGGTTATTATGTCTCTGCCCTTGGTGCTCTGAGTGCACCACCTTATGTCTTCTAAAGTGAGAGCAATCATTCTCTTAGCCCAATTTCTTGACTGATGAGGATTCAAGAAAGTTTCTGACTTCGGCAAGTGTCTCAATAACCAATGGTAGAAGAGAGGTGCACAACGTCTGACTAATCTTCCCCTCTGTTTCTCATTCCTTTGATGCACTGAGTAATAGAAATCCCCTAGCAAGGTGGTAACTGGATTCTTCAGCAGGAAGAGATGGATAGCATTCTTGCTTACAAACTTAGGCTCGTCTGCAAACAAGATGATACCATATATGCTAAGGGCCAAGAGAGTACAAACAGTTTCCCACTTCCCTGCTGCAGCATGACCAGTGGCCTGAGTGATCAAGAAGTCCAAATGGAGGCCTGGGATTCCAGCCTTAGTAGTTATATTCTGATCAATGATGGTGGATTCCAAATATAGATCCTTATATATATCTTCATTCCTGGGAGCAGTCATCTCAGGGTTGAAAGGAATCCCTCTCCTGATGGGAACACCCAACAACATTGAAAACTCCTCTAACAAATGGCCTAACTGAAAGTCTGGAAAGGTAAAGCATCTAAGAGGAGGGTCATAGAACTGCAAACAAGTGTGGAATCATACTCCTCTGTGATGTATCCAAGTCCATGATCATGTCCATGATACCACCATAATGTTCCCTGAATAGAGGGACATGATCAGGAGTGATGAGTGTCTAGATCTGCCTGATGCCTGCTAGAAAGGGCTCAAAGAAATGGTATGTAATGTTGCTCTTCTTGGATGGGTTCATGCTGACAATGGATGTTGAAGAAAATAACTGAGGAGAAGCACTGATGGGGGGTAACTGAAGAAAATCTCTGATGAAGATAGCTGGTGAAGATGGCTGATGCAGATGAACAGTCAAAACCAAAACCAAATAAGATGTGTATACCCTGTAAAACAAATAGACAAATCTTAAAATGATGCAAAATGATGTATGCAGAATGATATGCAAGGGTTTGTGATTAAGTGTTGGATCAGTTATCTGCCTTGATAAGGTCCATGTGTGTTCATAAGTCCGGATGGAGGCTAGAGAACCAGTAACCAGGTGGGGACTCAAATAAAGTCAAAGGTCTAGGGTTTCACAAGAATAGTCCAAAATAGTGTAACCTTAACAATATCAGTAACAGGGTATGATGAGGCCAAGGGTTCCAGCAAACCTGTAAACACCCCAACCCCCTCACAGGTATTGTTCTAGAACAAGGATCCTCAGACTTGGATCAGTTATGAGAAGTGTAAACACTTCTAACCCGGAGGTACAATGTTTACACTAATCATAAAGGATCCTCCTCTAATTCACCTCAGATGTTGAAAGTCATATAAAAAGGTCATCCAGACTTAGCAGGCTTCCCAGATAGCCCTAGTACTACAGGAAATCCGTAGCACAGAGTTCTCAAGAAGAAACCCATGTCTGAACCGTGTTTCATATTCCCGCACCAGACCGAAATGGAATGGGAAAGAATATGAAGCCACTCTATCCTATGTGTCACTCAGGCTCCCGGTATGGAACCTTACTCACTAAATATCCCTCCCACCAAGACAAACAAGAGACCCAGCACATGACATGATGACAGTAATATGAAATGCATAAAAACAATAAACAAACAAAATGAAGCAATAAATAAAGCAATAAACAAAATGAACAAGTAGCACATAACACCCCCATAAACATAACTCAAACAAGAGCTAGGAGAAACCCACATAAAGAACCAAAAGCCCTGGTTGCAAGATAGGAGTCATCTCCCCAGCAGAGTCGCCAAGTTGTCGCTCCCCCGAAAAGACACCAGGGTCCCAGGGTGCAGACGCGAACGGTCGGTGAAAAGAGAAATGAAATGAACTGAATAGAGTCGCCAGCTAGGAATTTTTATCCCGAAGGAAAGGTAATGCTGCATAAACCTAGAAAAGAGATGGATAAGACGGTTGCGAACCAGAGAAACTGAGAAAGGGGGTTGGTAACTGTAAACACCCCAAATTTGCCCTCACTCATTCACACCATGGCTTGTGATCATTCTCATATGCATAAACACAATCATATCACCTCACATCTCATTTTTGATTCACTGCATAGCTTTCAAGGCATCTGCACCTAGGGTTTGTGATCTGAGCAACCTCAAAGCTTCTTGAGGCATTCCAAGGGCACCAATCAACTCAAAGGGATCCATGTGTGTTCTTATATCATGTTTCATCTCCTCAAAGTCAAAATTGCAGAGGAATCACAAGAACTAGGGTTTGAGTGGATGCAGAGCCAGTTTGAACTACACAGTTGACTGAAAATTAGGGTTTTGGTTTCAGAGGCCATAACTCCAAATTTTTTGGTCATTCTTGTTTCCATTGATCTCTATATGGTATAGGGAGTATGCATATCAATTTTCATGAAGAAATTCCATGGGGAAGTCATCTGATCAAGAGTTGACTTTTCAGACAAGTCAGTGCAAAATCAGGGCATCTGAGGCCCCCAATGACCCAACCAATGGGTGATCTTCATCATTTTGAGTGTATATGATCTTTATTTGATCATGGAAGAAGGTTGAAGTTCATAGAAATCAATAATTTAGGGTTTTTGCAAATGTTGACTTTTTGGGCATAGTTGACTTTTCAAGAATGCACCATTTTAGGTCATTTTTCAAGCCATGATTCTTGATCCAAAAATGCTTCAAATGGAAAAACTTTGGTCATGAAAGTTGTAGATCTCATCTTTCCCTTTTCAAAAAGTACAAGAACATGATCAAACTCTTCTTGGATCAAAAGTTATAGCAATGCAAAGTTGGCAAAAATCACTTATTTTCAAGATATGCACCAAGTGTGAAATTTTGCAAAGTCATGAACAAATGCATTATGTGACTTCTAATTCCTCTCAAACCATTACATAAACATTCTATGAGCCTAAAAAATCAGAATTGGACCAAGTTTCCTTCATGTTTTGGTTCATGTAACAAGATTTTCTTTCATGGGAACCATAAAGCAACAACTTGCAAAAACTATCATCACATCTCACCCACTTGATTTCTTGGATGCTGAACCAGCCCTAGCTTCTCTCCATGCCATGCTGCGCCAGTCCATGTACTTATGCTAGCCTAGAACCAAGCCCATGCCTCTCTTACAACCAAGTTGACATTTTGCAAAAGTAAACATCCCAATCAATAAAGGGCATGTCACATCTTCTGACCAATCAGCATTGTTTATACAAACAATTTGCAAGCAAAACATCATAACACACAAGGCAAAGGCTCTCTCATTCACAACATTCACAAAAACACACCACATTGCATTTTCTATCGAATCTGCCTCCACAGCCAAGAAACACTCAAACTTTCTTCATCATCCAACTCAACACACTCCATAGGCCTCAAACCACCAAAGCTCAAGCCTGAAACAAGCCTGACCTGAGCTTCACCATTTCCCACCCTCAGAACCAGTTCTCTTCGAATCTCACTAGCCAGCCATCAAACACTTCATTTTCCTTCACCAACAAGTCAAGCATACCACAAGGAGTCGAAACCACCCTTTACTTTGAACTGAAACAGCCTGTACACAAAGCTCATTTCCTGCTACACCAGAACTGGTTCTCACAAATCAGCCATCCACAAGAGCTTTGAAGCCTTCCATTAGCATCAAGGGATACAAGGGAGTCCATTTGCACGCAAGGAAAGCTCTGGAAGCTCAGTTTTGAAGCTTTCCAGCTCAGGTATGATCATGAACTTTTTCTCTCAAAGCTTGCATTTTAAGTTATAAATTGACTGTGTGTGTCTTGCTGATCATGGGGATGGGCTTAGAATTAAAAATGAGTGAAAAATGAGGATTTACCAGGGCTCTGAAATTTTGCCCGTGAAACTTCATGGCTTCGATTCCCTTAGTTTAAGCATGAGAAATTCATTTTGAGAGTTGATTTGAGTGAGGTTTGAGTAGAGGAGTGTTTCCCTGGCTTTAATTTGAAGAATGGTTGCCTGAATCGTATTCTAGGGTTTGGTGGTCACCGGAGAAGATGACCGGAGCTTCTCTCCGGTCACCTGAAAGTGCTTAGCCCTAATCTTGTAATTAAGTGAGGTTTAAATCTTGAGCGTTGGATCAGCTGACTGGCATTGACTTCGCGCGTGAGTGAATGGTTCAGATGGGTCCACTGTGCCCTAATCACCATTAAGTCTAATTAATCCATTTAATCAATTTATAAAACTTAATTTACTCAGAAGCAATCCTGGCCCTTTAAAAGCGCGCGCAGTCAACGTGTTCAAACCCAGGATCAATCCCAGCCTTACATTGTGCATACTTCAGTTTAATTCATTTTTAATTCATTTTCATTTCATTAAATTTGCACAATTAATTTAAAATAGCTAAAAAATCTTAAAAATTATGAAACTTTTTCTTTAAGGTTTTAATAATTTTTAAGACACAAAAACATTTTTTATTTTATTTTTTATCATTAAAAAAGTATTTTTAAATATTTAAAAGATTATTTTTAATTGATTAATGGAAATTAATTAATTAAAAATACTTTTAGGTATTTAAAAATTACAAAAAAATTCATGAAATGTTCTAAGACATTTAGAAACATTGTCCAACCTTCAAACCAAATTTCTTTTTTGATCTTGATGCATTTTGAGAATTTTTCATTGAATTAAATCATATTTTGTGCATTATTTTGATCATAAGTTCAAAAAATCATTTCTGCCTATTGGAGAAGGTTGAGACATTGATTCTTCTTGCATTGTTTTGTGTTTAGCATGCATGTTCAAGGATAAAAAGGCCATGAATTGTTCTTGCATTTTCAAATTGTTTGGCATTTGTTTTGTTAAGAACCCTAAAAAACCCTAATAACTTAGAAAATCCATATCTTGAATTTGGTTGAGAGTTGAGAGCTCCCCTTTGGGCAGTGGTTCATCATAAGCCTAGGGTTTCTTTGGGTGCCATTTTCCATTTTTTATCATGAGGTTTGCTTCTGTTTTTGGTTTGTGTTTGATGTTTGATCCATGAACCCTAATTTGGGCTTTCTTTTGCATCCTTCTTGCATTCTCTTGCATAACATGACTTGTCATTGCATTTTGTGCATTCTTGTGATCCATTTGACATCTTAAGACATTTAGAAAGCATGTTTGGTCATTGCATTGCATATTTGCCATGTCATTTGTCTTGTATGCTTCATAACTTTTCATGCTTGTTCATGCTCCTTAGCTTGCATCATTTGCATTCATGGTCTTGTATGAACATCCCCATTGTCTTGCCTCATGTTTGCAGCACCTCATAACATCATAATCATCATCAACATGCTTCTGGTTTTGCTTAGCATCATATCATTTCATCTCATCTTGCATTGCATTGCATTTTCTTTCTAACATTGCAGGTGGTAAGTAAACTTGAGAAGTGGATTTGCCTTCACTTCTCATACCTTTTCTTCTCACCTCTCTTGCATACATTGCTGCATTCTTACATGTGTTTGAGTTTGAGCTTGCTCATTCTTCTTCCTCCCACTTTCTTTCTTCAAGTGACTTGACTTCTTGAATGAAGCAAGTCACTTTGCTTCTCTTGATCCTGTTCATCTGCTTCCTGGTGGTTCCTCTGAAGATTGTTCTTGCAAACCTCACAAACCTTAGGACCAACCAAGCATGACAATGAATTAGGGTTTTGATTAGTCTCCCCTCTTAGTTTTACCTTTGTGTCTCTTTTGAGTCTTCTCTTCTCATCTCATAATCAGGGACTAAACCCTAAAGGCTTTAAGGCTTTGTGATTAAGCTTATGCCTGCATCCTTCTTTTAGGATGGAGGGTATAACTTTAATCCTAAGTATTAAACCCTTAAGGTGTTTAAATCTCTTAATCAATTCACTTAATAAATATCAAGACATTACACTTGTAACTTGGGCCTTGCATTAGGGTTCTAATTCTTCCTTAAGTGGTTAAGAAGGACTAACCCTAGTGTTAATGGACAAGTCCCCCTCAAGTTGTCTTACAAATCATAAAATTCACTTCATCATCATACCATTAATCTAAAACCCACTTAATCAAAGGTTTGTTTTGTCATGGGTTTAATCCCTAATCATGGATTAAGTTGAGGAGTTTTTCTCAGCTTAAACATTCTCATCTATTATCCTTCTTTTAGGATGGTGTAATGAGTCTGTTTAATCCTTGATTATGGCTTAACCTCATTACTCAACACTAAACAAAATCACAAAAACATCTAAATAATCACAAGTAGGTTAATGATCTTAATCCTACATCAAAGGTGATTAAGTGTGAGAATCTGACTTCACACTTAAGGTATTCTCATTACCCCTAATCAGAGGGAAGATGTGATGAGTTTACTAAATCCATTGGTTTAGACTTAAGCTCATTATCTTATGACAAATCTCCAAAAAGAAATAAAAGACTGAAAACTCAAAAACAAACAATAATCGTCTCCTTCGGGATTCTTTTCTCATCATCTTCACTCACAAACGAGAACTTGCTTCTTCCGTCTAATGCAAGACAGTAAGCACCTGAGCCAGACAGGTCATACACTTGAGCATAGACAAGCAAGCAGTTCACAAGTCAATTCATCTTTCAGTCTCTTTGGGTCGAACTACGGTGTTCTGACTTCCTCATTGCACGAGAGGATACGTAGGCATAACTTAACAGTTATCGAACAAAAGTCTCTGTATATCCCCCCTCTTTCCAGCTATATTCCTTAAGCCTCATTATCATGAGCACTTCACTCCTGTTCTTACACTGACACATCACTTCACTTCTTTTACACTGACACCTGTATATCCTTTTCCAGCCCTTTTACACACAAATTGCACTGACACTATCCCTTTAAAACACAAATCTTTTAAGCGTGGATCCCGTCGAGTACGACGGACAATCTGGGTGCTAATACCTTCCCAGGTTGTAACCAACCCCCTTTCTCAGTCTCTCTGGTTCGCAAACCGTCTTATCCATCTTTTCTTAGGTCTATGCAGCATTACCTTTCCTCCGGGATAAAAATGCCTAGCTGGCGACTCTTTTCATCTCCAGTGAGTTCACGGCTGTGTGTTCTCACTGTTCCCCTCGCCGACCGTTCGCGTCTGTACCTTCATATGACCCGGTGTCATTTGTCGGGAGCGACAGCTTGGCGACTCTGCTGGGGACCCTTATACTGCAACCAGGGCTTCTGGTTCTTTTTGTGGGTTCCTCCTAGCGCTTGATTGATTTGTGTTTACTGGGGTGTTATGTGCATGTTTGTGCTTGTATTTATTTGTATTTATTTTGATTTATGTACAGTTGCTTTACTGCTTTCTTTACTGCATTTATATATCATATTGTCATTGTTGCTGGCTGGATCTGTTGTTTGCCTTGGTGGGTGGGTGATTCATTGAGAGTTAAGGTCCTATACCTGGGACCTGAGTGACACCTAGGCTAGAGTGAATCATATTCTTTCCCATTCCATTTCGGTCTGGTGCGGGAATATGAAACACGGTTCAGATATGGGTTTCTTCTTGAGAACTCTGTGTTGCAGATTTCCTGCAATGCTAGGGCTATCTGGGAAGCCTGCTAAGTCTGGATGACCTTTTAGTATTGACCTTCAGAAGCTGAGGTGAATTAGAGGAGGAATTGTTATGGTTATTGTAAACACTGTACCTCCGGGTTAGAAGTGTTTACACTTCTCATAACTGATCCAAGTCTGAGGATCCTTGTTCTAGATCATCACCTGTGAGGGGGGTTGGGCTGTTTACAGGTTTGCAGGTACCTTGACCTCAGAATACCCTGTTACTTTGACTTTGTTAAGAATACTCCATGTTGGATAGTTCTTGTGATTCTGAACCCTGGACTTGTGGCTCTTTATTTGAGTCCCCTACCCTGGTTACTGGATTTATAGACCTCCATCTGGAATTCTTGAACACACATGGATCTACACCAAGGCAGTTAATCAGATCCAGCTCAGACACAGACCCTTGCATATCATTTGCATACATACTCATTGCATCATATTAACATTTGCTTATTTGTGTTTCAGGGTATCCACCTTCATCTGGTTTTGGTTTTGACCCCATCTGCAGTTTTGACCTATCTCCACCAGCACTTGCTTCAGTTTGCCAGCCATACTTCAGTTACTTGCACTAGCCAGCCAGTGGCCCACTCCTCAGCATCTTCATCAGCACTCTACTCAGTCTCAACATCATGGCTCCAAAGAAAAGCAACGTCACCTATCATTTCTTCCAACCAGGCTTATCAGACATCAGGAGGATCCAAACCCTGATCACTCCAGATCACATACCCTTGTTCAGGGAGAGTTGGGGATATACTTGACTTGGTCATGGATCTGGACCCTTCACAGAGGAGCCTCATCCACACCTGTATTCAGTTTTATGACCCCCCATTGAGATGTTTCACCTTTCAAGACTTTCAGTTGGGGCCCCTATTAGAAGAATACTCATCATTGACTGGTCTTCCCATCAAAAGAGAAATCCCCTTCAACCCTGAAATGGTCTTTCCCAACAATGGAGAGGTAGCAAAAGCTTTGTATCTGGAGCCTGTTTTGATTGAACAGCATATGACCTGTAAAGCTGGAATCCCTGGTTTTCATCTTGACTTCCTGATTTCTCAAGCTAGTCTGAAGGCCTCCTCGGGGGAGTGGAAAGCTGTTTGTGCTCTATTGGCCTTGAGTGTGTATGGAATTGTGTTGTTTGCAGATGAGCCCCGTTTCATTAGCAAGAATGCAATCCACTTGTTCATCCTGAAGAACCCTGTGCCAACTTTACTGGGTGATCTCTATTACTCAGTACATCAAAGAAATGAGAAGCAGAGGGGAAGATTAGTGAGGATTTGTGCTCCATTATTCCATGCTTGGCTTCTCAGGCATCTACCCAGGACAGATGCATTTCTAAATCCTCATCAGCAAAGCAACTGGGCTAAGAGGCTCACCACTCTCACTTCAGCAGATATCAGATGGTGTACTCAGAGCACCAAGGGCAGAGATATGATCACCAGCTGTGGGCACTTTCCCAATGTGCCCTTAATAGGAGTTAAGGGGAGTATCAATTACAACCCCCTGCTGTTCAGGAGACAATTGGGCTATGCACTGGTTCATACTCCTAGGGAACAAGACTTGGTTGAGACCCTCTACTGTGAGAACAAGATTAGTTTGGCTGTTGTTAGGAAGGCTGCTTGGGCCTGGGATCATGTTCAAACTAAGGGAATTACCATTTTGGGGAAGTGCAATAATGTGGCATCAGTCCAATATTATGAGTGGTCCCATGCTAGGGCCCAATTCTCTGGAATGCCCTTTACCATAGAAGACATGCCTGAGTCATCTTCAGCACCACCCCCTGCTACTATCAGTTTGGAAGAGTTTGAAAGCTTGAAGGAAAGAAATGAGAAGTTAACTCAAGCCTTGCAGAAGACCCTCCGGGAGAGGAGTGAAGGTGTGAGGGAGATTGAAAGATTGGAGAAATTAAGGGTAGAACACTTGACCAAGATTGAGAAGTCTGGAGATTATATCAACAAGTCTAAGGCTGGTGAACAGATTCTGAAGAATGCTTGTAAAGAAGCCCAGTTCCAGAGAGCAAGGACAGACTTGTATTTGAAAGAGAGTCAGGCCAGGTGGGTCCGGATCACTGAGGCCCGTACTCTAGAAGACAAGAGAGTTCAAGACAAGATGGAACAGATGGAAAAAGCCCTGGCAGCAGCCCAGGAGGAAATATCAGAGCTGAAAATCAAAGCAGGAGTAAAGAGGTCTAAGGACCAAAGTCAGAGCAGGAAGTTGACTGCAGCTGTTGCAACAAGAAACCTTCTCATCAGAAGTCTTACGGAGCATCCGGCTGATCCTGTGACTGAAGCACTTCTCAAGGAAGTTCGTGAGGATGAGTTTGGCCTTGGAGTTTGATCATTTGCTTGTTGTTGTTCCTTTTCCATGTACTTTTGTTTTTTTGTGATGTATTTTGGCCCCTTTGAGGGTTTGTGTTGTAAAATGAACAAATTATATTATTTCACCTTTGTAATATATTTGTGTTGGTTTCTATCTGGGTTCACATCAAAAGCAACTTCAACAGCAGCATCTTCAAGGGTCTGGAAGGGTCAAAACTGAAGGCCAAACCGGATACCTTGAGAACAAATAAGCATAACTGCATTGCATGCTAACCCTTTTTGTTTGTTTTGTAGGTTTTTGTTTTGTTGTTGCTAACCTCTGTTGTGATGTTCAGGAATTATTGCTCGCCGCCGGGTATTTCCCCTCAACAGGCCACACAGGTACCCAACTAGAAACAACCTTCCGGGAATTCAGATGGATCAGATGCAGCAGGACCTTACGGAGGTCAGAAACCAGATGGCCAACGAAAGGCTGGAGATGAAAACTCAGATAACACAATTCATGGAAGTGATGAACAATTTAGCTCAAAGCCAGGAGAGGCTCAGAGTTATGGTAGAAGGAAGGAATCAAGAGGAGCCCCATGTGGGAACTGCTGGCACAAGTAACAACGAGAGGGTCCAACCTCATGTCAATCCCCCAGTTTTTGGACCCCATCTCCATCCAGAGGCCAACATCCCAGTCAACATTCAAGGGACAGCCACAGCAGCCAGAGTACTTCAAGAAGATCCTCAGGAGGACCAGTATACAGTAATGGGAGCTGGAGAGGAAACTTATGATAGACGATTGGAGGAAATAGCTGAGAAGTTGAGATCACTGGAGTCTCAAAATTCTTTGGGTTTCGACGTCATGGACATGGGTTTGGTAGACGGGGTCAGGATCCCCCACAAATTCAAGCCTCCATGTTTCGAAAAGTATAATGGGACTTCATGCCCCCGGACTCATTTGCAATCATTTCTGGGAAGGCTGAAGGCCTATACAATGGATGAGAAATTGTGGATGTTCTATTTTGAAGATAGCTTGACTGGAGCTTCTAGGGAATGGTATTCCCATCTGACAAGAGCAACAATTAGATGCTGGAAGGACCTGGCAGAGGCCTTCATCAGACAGTATCAGTATAATCTAGATATGGCACCCAACAGGACCCTCCTAATGGGAATGTCACAGTCTTCGAGGGAGAGCTTCAGAGAATATGCCCAAAGGTGGAGGCAACTGGCTGCTGCTGTTCAACCACCAATGTCTGAGAGAGAAATGGCAGACATGTTTATGAACACTCTTCAGGGAACGTATATTGACAGGTTGGCTGCTTTCTCTTCCACTAGCTTCGCAGATGTTGTCATAGCTGGGGAGAGAATTGAAAGCCTGTTAAAAATGGGAAAGATCTCAGACAACGGTGCAAGCTCGTCCAGTAGTACAAGAAAGCCTTTTGCAAGCCCGAGAAGAACTGGCGAGACCAATGCCATTCACACCAACAGGGGTAGGCCCCAATATGCCCAGAGGTCAATAGCAGCAGTCACTATCCCTGCTCCAATTCATCCACAGCCAGTCTATCAACCTCCTCAACAAAACTTCCAACAACAACCTCAGTATCAGCAGAATCAATATCCTCCAAGAAACTTCAACAACAACAACTCCAACAACAACAATCAACAGAGGCCATTCCAACAGAGGCCATCTCAAGCTAACAGAGTGATCGACCCGATCCCAATGCCGTATGCTGCCTTGCTGCCACAACTTCTAAAACTCAACCTGGTTGAGCTAAGAACGTTGGCACCTCCGGATCCCAACAGTCTACCAAGGAACTATGACTCCAATGCTAGGTGTGCTTTTCATTCCAACGCACCTGGTCACAGTACAGAAAAATGCAGGGCTCTGCATATGAAGGTACAAGACTTGGTAGACTCCAAGGCTCTGAATTTTGCACCTCCGCCCAATGTCAATAAAAATCCAATGCCAAACCATGGTGGTCCCCGAATTAATGCTATTGAAGAAGACCAACCGTCTTATTTAATAACCAGTGTGGATCAGATCCGGACGCCATTGGTGGAGATCAAAGCTCAACTCCGTGAAAACCAGATATTTCCGGGGTGTGAACTAGGGTGTCCCTATTGCAATATTTCATGGAATGGGTGTGAAGACCTGAGGAATGGCATTGACAACCTTATTCAGAGTGGCTTGCTACAGATCACTACATCATTTCCGACAAATCCGGCAACTTCATCAACAACGGTTTCAGAACCTCCTACAACTGCAGCAACTATTGTTCCCAACAATTCACCAGCAACATCAACCAGTACTTCATCTGTCCTCCCAAATGATCAGTTTTCAACAGTTCCTCCTGCTACAACTTCAGCTTCATTCCATTTCGACTCTCCATCAGCAACAACAACAGTCCTTCCAACAGAACCTCCTACAACACCAGCAATCAATCATGAAGATGTCTCTACTGTTACCATATTCTACGATCTTGAAAATAATTCCGCCTACCATTCAGAAGGTGCTGCTCCCGCCAGAGCACCAGTTACAATCTTTTATGATCCGCAAACAATTACAGTCCCTTCAGCAGCAGCAATCAGTCCAGTCACTGTCACGGTGCCTGGACCAGTACCATATGAAAGCAATAGGGCCATCCATTGGCACTATGGCTCTGACGTGTACTGTGAAGGGAAAAGAATCACTCTTGAAACATCAACACCTGCACCACAAGTAGATAATGTGGGGGGAGGCGGAGGCTTCACTCGAAGCGGACGTCTCTTTGCTTCACAAATTCAAAAACCTACAGCCGAAGCAGAAGCTGCTGCCAAGGCAAAAGGAAAAGGCCCGGTGCAGGAAGACCAAGTTGCCAAAGAAGCCCTGAAAACTCCATTTGATCAGGAAGTTGATGAGTTTATGCGAATCATCAAAAAGAGTGATTACAAAATTGTGGATCAGCTTCACCAGACGCCATCCAAAATCTCTATCCTCTCACTGCTTATGTGCTCCGAAGCCCATCGGAATGCACTACTTAAAGTCTTGCACGCAGCTTACGTGCCTGAGGAGATTACTGTCAACCAATTAGAAACCGTGGTTGGAAATGTTACTGCTAGCAATGGGCTAGGGTTTACCAATTCTGACTTGACAGCGGATGGCCGCAACCACAACAAAGCCTTGCACATAACCCTGGAATGCAAAGGAGCTGTCCTTTCTCACGTGCTGGTGGACACAGGTTCATCCCTGAATGTCTTACCAAAGAAGGCTCTGGTGAAGCTTGAATATGATGGATTGGCATTGAGACCCAGCAACCTGGTAGTAAGAGCCTTTGATGGTTCTAAGAGATCGGTTCTGGGAGAGATTGAGCTGCCTGTGACAATTGGCCCACAGACCTTTAAAACTATCTTTTATGTGATGGACATTCAGCCCGCCTACAGCTGTTTGTTGGGTAGACCCTGGATTCACGCCGCCGGCGCAATAACGTCTACCCTTCACCAAAAGTTAAAATTTGAGTGGGAAGGTCAAGTTGTCACAATCTGTGGAGAGGAGGACATTTTTGTCAACCACCTGGCAACCTATAAGTACATTGAAATGGATGGAGAGATCCATGAAACAATGAGCCAGGGGTTTGAAGCTTTAAATGTGAATGAAGCATCTGCTGTATCTGGTACCCCAATGTCATCATACCAACAAGCCCGGAAGGTTGTTGAAGAAGGAACTGCCCTTGGCTGGGGCAAGGTCTTAGCTGTGGAGGAGAAGAAGGACAAGTTTGGGTTGGGTTACAAACCAACTCAACATCAAGCAAAGGCTGCTGCAGAGCCTAGTTTTGTCAGTGGGGGGATGCTTACCCCTGATGCTATCAACTGTCTGGAAGACGAGCTGGAAGAGGAGCGCAATCTGGAGAATTGGATTCGTCCGAAGATCCCGGGGAGCAGTGTCTCGAACTGGTCTTCCCAGGAAATTATAAGAGTTACTCATGCAGAGTAATTATTATTTCCTGTATTTTTTATAGCATGCATCCAAGTCTTGCATCTTGCCCAAGATGACAAGACTCATTTTGTAACCAGGGCCATCTGTACTTTTGTGCAAACAAGATTAAATTAATGAAATATCAGACATCTTTTTGCAAACGAGTCTTTTTCTGTTCTGTTCACTGTTTTTCCATTTTTCTTTTTGTACAAAAAATAAATGGCGGTGTTTTCAAAATAATAACTTCATTTCACTTTTTTCTAAAGCAAGATTAAAATCAATCACTAAAATGAACAAACTTAACCCTTGCAGAGTGTGCCTTCCAGACAGCACCGACAACAGCACGGCTATGACATCGTATGACTTTGACAATCCAATCAATCAAGCTGATGAAGGGGTTGATGAAGAATATGAGCTTCCTGAAGAGCTAGCCAGGTTGTTAAGGCAAGAGGAAAAGGTTATTACCCCTCACCAGGAGGAGGTCGAAGTGATCAATCTTGGTACGGAGGAAGACGTGAAAGAGGTTAAAATCGGGGCCTGCCTGCAAGACTCAGTGAAGAGACAGCTGATAGATCTGCTTCAAGAGTATGTTGATGTGTTTGCTTGGTCGTATCAAGATATGCCAGGGTTGGATACCGATATAGTTGTGCACAAGCTGCCTCTGAGGGAAGAATGCCCGCCAGTCAAACAGAAGTTGCGCCGAACTCGCCCAGACATGGCTATGAAAATCAAGGAAGAGGTACAAAAGCAATGGGACGCCGGGTTCCTTGTTGTGACTAGTTATCCGCCGTGGGTTGCTAACATAGTACCTGTGCCTAAGAAGGACGGCAAAGTAAGAATGTGTGTTGACTACCGGGATCTGAACAGAGCCAGCCCGAAGGATGACTTCCCATTACCTCACATTGACGTATTGGTGGATAACACGGCTCAGTTCTCGGTATTCTCCTTCATGGATGGATTTTCAGGATATAATCAGATCAAGATGTCACCTGAAGACATGGAGAAGACAACATTCATCACACCCTGGGGCACGTTCTGTTACAAAGTGATGCCATTCGGACTGAAGAATGCTGGTGCAACATACCAACGGGCTATGGTGACATTATTCCACGATATGATCCACAAGGAAATCGAGTGTTATGTGGATGATATGATTGCCAAGTCCCTTACAGAAGAAGATCACCTGGTGAATCTGCTGAAGTTGTTCAAGCGTCTGAGGAAATACCAACTGAAGCTGAACCCCAACAAATGCACATTCGGGGTGCGATCCGGTAAGCTGCGGGGCTTTATTGTAAGCGAGAAAGGGATTGAGGTTGACCCTGATAAAGTCAAGGCTATACAAGAAATGCCGGCACCGAAAACTGAGAAAGAAGTTCGAGGGTTCTTAGGTCGATTGAACTACATTTCAAGGTTCATATCTCACCTTACAGCAACCTGTGAACCCTTGTTCAAGCTGTTAAGAAAAGAACAAACGGTCAGGTGGAACGAAGACTGCCAAAGGGCTTTTGACAAGATCAAGGAGTATTTACAAGAACCTCCGATCCTTATGCCGCCAGTTGAAGGAAGACCTCTGATTATGTACTTGACAGTGTTAGAAGAGTCAATGGGGTGTGTGCTGGGCCAGCATAACGAGTCTGGTCGAAAAGAGTATGCAATATACTACCTAAGCAAAAAGTTTACCGACTGTGAACAGCGTTATTCACTGCTCGAGAAAACTTGCTGTGCTTTAGCGTGGGCTGCTCGCCGACTGAGACAGTATATGTTGACCCACACTACCTTATTAATCTCAAAAATGGATCCAGTCAAGTACATATTTGAGAAGCCAGCTCTTACCGGGCGGGTTGCAAGATGGCAGATGATTCTCACAGAATATGACATACAGTACACATCTCAGAAAGCCATCAAGGGCAGTGTACTATCTGAATATCTGGCTGAGCAACCTATCGATGACTACCAGCCTATGAGGTTTGACTTCCCTGATGAAGACATCATGTTCATTAAAGCAAAAGATCACGAGGAGCCTATTCACACTGAAGGGCCTGACCCGGAGGAAGAATGGACTATGATGTTTGATGGGGCTGTTAACATGAATGGCCGTGGTGTTGGTGCAGTACTCATTACACCTAAAGGAGTTCACATGCCTTTCTCGGCAAAACTCACTTTCAACTGCACTAACAACGAAGCTGAATACGAAGCTTGCATTATGGGTCTTGAGGAAGCCATTGACCTCAGGATCAAAACATTGACTGTATTCGGAGATTCAGCTTTGGTAGTCAATCAAACCAACGGGAAATGGTACACTCACCAAGATCATCTGATACCTTACAGGGATTATACAAGAAGGTTACTGACTTTCTTCACAACAGTCAAGCTTGAGTATATCCCTCGAGACGAGAATCAGTTTGCAGATGCTCTTGCTACCATTTCATCCATGATCAAAGTTCAAGCGGCTAACTTTGTACCCCAGATTTCAGTGTCCAGACTCAACAGACCAGCATATGTATTTGCAGCGGATGTTGTAAAAGATGATAAGCCTTGGTTCCACGACATTAAGTGCTTCTTGGAGGATCAGACATACCCACCTGGGGCATCTTCCAATGATAAGAAGACTTTGAGAAGGCTTGCTGGTAGTTTCTTTCTGAACGCCGATGGGTCTTTATACAAGAGGAACTTTGACATGGTACTCCTCAGATGTGTTGACAAGACGGAAGCAGATTTGTTGATGCATGAAGTGCACGAAGGATCTTTTGGTACCCATGCAGGAGGACATGCCATGGCTAAGAAGTTGTTGAGATCAGGCTATTACTGGATCACAATGGATGCAGACTGTTGTGCTTACGCCAGAAAATGTCATAAATGCCAGATCTATGCAGATAAGGTGCATGTGCCTCCCAATCCTTTAAACATCATGTCTTCACCATGGCCCTTTGCTATGTGGGGTATTGATATGATTGGCAAGATTGAGCCGACTGCTTCAAATGGTCACAGATTCATCCTGGTCGCCATCGACTATTTCACTAAGTGGGTTGAAGCAGCCTCATATGCAAACGTCACAAGACAAGTGGTAGCCAGATTTCTGAAAAGAGATATCATCTGTCGGTATGGAGTGCCCGAGCGAATCATTACTGATAATGGTTCCAATTTAAACAACAAAATGATGGCAGAGCTGTGCCGGGACTTCAAGATCCAACATCACAATTCTTCTCCTTACAGGCCAAAGATGAACGGCGCTGTTGAGGCAGCAAATAAGAATATCAAGAAGATTGTGCAGAAGATGGTAGTCACTTACAAAGACTGGCATGAAATGCTACCGTTTGCCTTGCATGGGTACCGCACGTCAATCAGAACATCCACTGGGGCAACACCGTATCAACTTGTATATGGTATGGAAGCAGTCCTACCTGTTGAAGTTGAATTACCCTCCCTACGGGTATTAATGGATGCTAAACTGAGTGAAGCAGAATGGGTTCGGTCCCGATACGAACAACTGAGTCTGATCGAAGAGAAAAGATTGGCTGCAATCTGCCATGGGCAGTTATATCAGAAGAGAATGAAGAAAGCCTTCGATCAGAAAGTCAGGCACCGAGAGTACCAAGTAGGAGATCTTGTGCTGAAAAGAATCCTCCCTCCTCATACAGACCACAGGGGCAAATGGACTCCAAATTATGAAGGACCATTTGTTGTAAAGAAAGTTTTCTCTGGTGGAGCACTGATGCTCAGCACCATGGATGGTGAAGATTTCCCGTCCCCTGTGAATTCAGATGCAGTTAAAAAATACTTCGCATAAAATGACCCGCTGGACATAAAAACAGAATGTAAGTCCAGGCAAAAATAGGGCATCCCGGCGAGTCAAAAACAGAATAAAAGACTCGGGCAAAAGTAAGGGAAAATAAACAAAAAATGTACACCCGCTGAGTTGAAAAGCCGCATTGGACAGCTCAGGCAAAAATGGGTATCCCGATGGATTGAAAACCCGAAAGGGCGATCCATGCAAAATAAGGGAATAAGCGAACAACTGCATTCTGAATTCGTCTGTATCACCTACAACTTGGTAAGCTTCCAAAGGATCAAGCTTCAATCAGAATCAACTCTCTCCAGAAAGCAAGACGAGAAGAACGTCATTGTCATACGAGTCATAGCAGAAGAGGAAGCTCCTTGAAAGCGTCGTCAACATCGCCAGCACTTTATTTCTCAATTTGTAACAATCTCCTCATTTCAGGAGATTTGTTTCCTTGACTGTATCTCGCCAATTCAGGGCACATGAATTAATAAAATCAGATTTTTCAGTCATGTTTCGTTTTCACATTTATGTTTTGCAAAGAGTTGTCTGATATCTCTAAAATACAATTGCATAAGTACAGATGCCTTTCTCTAAAAATAAAAACACATGCTTACAGGGAATGTGATTATTCTCGAAAGTACTTAACTCCTATGACGGAATCCAGTAAGGGATACCTCGGGACCTTTTGTACGTTTCCTTATCTTTGCAGGATTGCAGGTATCCAGAACGCAACTTGGGGCATGCAAGTTACGTCTCGGCAAGTTGGCAAATCATTATCAACTCGGTCTATCTTCCACATGGCACTAGAAGGTGCCCATTTCCCCAGCGGAGCTGCCAAATCAGCATACACTCGATCTCAGCATCCGAAATGCTCTATCCCCAGCTGAGTTGCTCCCCATTGCTTTCCCCAGCAAAGTTGCCAAATCAACTAACAGGCTTAATACTCTCCCCAGCTGGGTTGCCTCTCACAATTCCCCAGCCGAGTTGCCATTCTTCCTCAGCAGAATGCAGAAGTCAGGGAATCATCTCCCCACACCTTCCCCAGCCTCTATTCAGAAGAGCAACGCACGAAGAAGTCACAACAGAGTACATAAAGCTTCTACAAACCCCAGCTGGGTTTCTCATTTATAAGGATATGTCAATCGGTGGCATATATCCCCAAGCAGATACCTCATTAGATCTACCAATGGTCTTATCCCCAGCTGGGATGTTCACTTCAAGCAGATCAACCCGAGATCTTCACAGCAACGGGATCCGAATCCCGGATCTGTATCTTTGCACAATCATGGCATTTGCATCATATTATACCCCCCAAAGCGTAGCATTCCGTCTAATACGGAGCATTACGGCAAAAATCAAATGCATAGCATAATCATAAGTCATGTTGTGAATTGAACGCTTGTGATTAGTAACCATTCATCAGAATACAGATTACTTTCCCCAAGAGTCCCCACCAGAGTCCCAGCAAAAGCAGTTGCCCCACAATCACAAACACCAGTATATACACCTTTTGGCACCCGTCCGTGCCATCTTTCCCCAGTAAAGTCGCCTGAACACCCTTTACAAACAAATCACCCGTATTACAGATACATTCTGGCACCCGTCCGTGTCATAACTCCCAGCAGAAAGCCAAAGACATCCTCTTTTCACTCACATACCTTATATACACCCCTTTTGACACCCGTCCGTGTCATATCCCCAGCGCAGTCGCCTAGACTTTGTATAGCAGATACTTGTTAATATTATACTTTTCTCTCTTGACACTCGTCCGTGTCACTCTCCCCAGCAGTTAAAACACTCATCTATACAATACAATACTCACTACTCATGGTACGCTTATACAGATACTCGTCCGTATCTTGTATACATCATCACTCATATCCCCACAGATTCGACAGTAGTCCTTGTTCTTTGTTAACCAGTTGGTACTCGTCCGTACCATCATCTCAGAACATTGCGTCTAGTGTTTGTTTCTACATGATACCCGTCCGTATCATAGTCATAAGGATGCTCGTCCGCATCTTTAATCCATACACTGTGTCAAACACTTATGTCTTCTTGAATATAGATACTCGTCCGTGTCTATTATTCCCCAGAAGAATCCTTTCAGGATCAACACTCGTCCGTGTTCCTTGTTAACCAGTTGGTACTCGTCCGTACCATCATCTCAGAACATTGCGTCTAGTGTTTGTTTCTACATGATACTCGTCCGTATCATAGTCTTAAGGATGCTCGTCCGCATCTTTAATCTATACACAATACCAAACACTTATACCTTTTGTTTCTTGGATGTAAACGCTCGTCCGTGTTTACTATCTCCCCAGTAGATCGCCAACAAAACAATTTTCTTTTTATCTAACACTCGTCCTGTGTTATGATACCTTTGAGAGCAGCCGTACCCTGCTAAGTGGTCGTCCTCCACTTCTTGATGGTCGTCCTCCATCATGCTCATCCGATGGCCGTCCCCATCGTTGATTTTAGCAGCCGTCCCCTGCTAGGTGGTCGTCCTCCACCTTTTGATGATCGTCCTTCATCACTTTATCCAATGGCCGTCCCCATTGTTGATTATTGGTTATCTGACAT
The DNA here is from genome assembly GCA_963966055.1 of Lathyrus aphaca. Taxonomy (NCBI): domain Eukaryota; kingdom Viridiplantae; phylum Streptophyta; class Magnoliopsida; order Fabales; family Fabaceae; genus Lathyrus; species Lathyrus aphaca. The sequence goes on from OZ014523.1 coordinate 74,225,743, forward strand.
TCGTCCTATGTCATAATAAACCTTGAGAGCAGCCGTCCCCTGCTGAGTGGTCGTCCTCCACTTCTTGATGGTCGTCCTCCATCTTGCTCGTCCGATGGCCGTCCCCATCGTTGACCTTTTCTATCCGATGGCCGTCCCCATCGTTGATATTTTCGGCAGCCGTACCCTGCCAGGTGGTCGTCCTCCACCTTTGATGGCCGTCCCCATCATATTTCTTTTATTCCCAACAGAGCAGCCGTCCCCTGCTAGGTGATCGTCCTTCACCTTTGATGGCCGTACCCCATCATCTGTTTATTTCATTCATTCTTTAACCCGATGGCCGTCCCCGTCGTGGTCCCTTTTCCTTTTTTAACCCGATGGCCGTCCCCATCGTTGGTTACTTTACCTTTATGAACTTGATGGCCGTCCCCGTCATGTTTCATCAATCCCCCAGAGAATTTTACAACTTTACCTTGATGGCCGTCCCCATCATAATTTGATTTTCCCCAGCTAGTCGGCCGTCCCCGTCTTGGCTTTACCTTTTATCCCCAGCATGTCGGCCGTCCCCGTCATTGCGTTGTTTCCCGCTTTACAATATACTTTATTTTCTTTTACAATCTATATCCCTTTTCTTCTTCATTCTGTGAGTGCAAATTTTGGACTGTCTTTGATATTCAACCACGAGTTATCTTGTTTGCCTGTTAAGCCGTCGCTTACACTCTGCACAGCTAACTCATGTTTGAATAGGGGCAGCTGTAAACACCCCAAATTTTCCCTCACTCATTCACACCATGGCTTGTGATCATTCTCATATGCATAAACACAATCATATCACCTCACATCTCATTTTTGATTCACTGCATAGCTTTCAAGGCATCTGCACCTAGGGTTTGTGATCTGAGCAACCTCAAAGCTTCTTGAGGCATTCCAAGGGCACCAATCAACTCAAAGGGATCCATGTGTGTTCTTATATCATGTTTCATCTCCTCAAAGTCAAAATTGCAGAGGAATCACAAGAACTAGGGTTTGAGTGGATGCAGAGCCAGTTTGAACTACACAGTTGACTGAAAATTAGGGTTTTGGTTTCAGAGGCCATAACTCCAAATTTTTTGGTCATTCTTGTTTCCATTGATCTCTATATGGTATAGGGAGTATGCATATCAATTTTCATGAAGAAATTCCATGGGGAAGTCATCTGATCAAGAGTTGACTTTTCAGACAAGTCAGTGCAAAATCAGGGCATCTGAGGCCCCCAATGACCCAACCAATGGGTGATCTTCATCATTTTGAGTGTATATGATCTTTATTTGATCATGGAAGAAGGTTGAAGTTCATAGAAATCAATAATTTAGGGTTTTTGCAAATGTTGACTTTTTGGGCATAGTTGACTTTTCAAGAATGCACCATTTTAGGTCATTTTTCAAGCCATGATTCTTGATCCAAAAATGCTTCAAATGGAAAAACTTTGGTCATGAAAGTTGTAGATCTCATCTTTCCCTTTTCAAAAAGTACAAGAACATGATCAAACTCTTCTTGGATCAAAAGTTATAGCAATGCAAAGTTGGCAAAAATCACTTATTTTCAAGATATGCACCAAGTGTGAAATTTTGCAAAGTCATGAACAAATGCATTATGTGACTTCTAATTCCTCTCAAACCATTACATAAACATTCTATGAGCCTAAAAAATCAGAATTGGACCAAGTTTCCTTCATGTTTTGGTTCATGTAACAAGATTTTCTTTCATGGGAACCATAAAGCAACAACTTGCAAAAACTATCATCACATCTCACCCACTTGATTTCTTGGATGCTGAACCAGCCCTAGCTTCTCTCCATGCCATGCTGCGCCAGTCCATGTACTTATGCTAGCCTAGAACCAAGCCCATGCCTCTCTTACAACCAAGTTGACATTTTGCAAAAGTAAACATCCCAATCAATAAAGGGCATGTCACATCTTCTGACCAATCAGCATTGTTTATACAAACAATTTGCAAGCAAAACATCATAACACACAAGGCAAAGGCTCTCTCATTCACAACATTCACAAAAACACACCACATTGCATTTTCTATCGAATCTGCCTCCACAGCCAAGAAACACTCAAACTTTCTTCATCATCCAACTCAACACACTCCATAGGCCTCAAACCACCAAAGCTCAAGCCTGAAACAAGCCTGACCTGAGCTTCACCATTTCCCACCCTCAGAACCAGTTCTCTTCGAATCTCACTAGCCAGCCATCAAACACTTCATTTTCCTTCACCAACAAGTCAAGCATACCACAAGGAGTCGAAACCACCCTTTACTTTGAACTGAAACAGCCTGTACACAAAGCTCATTTCCTGCTACACCAGAACTGGTTCTCACAAATCAGCCATCCACAAGAGCTTTGAAGCCTTCCATTAGCATCAAGGGATACAAGGGAGTCCATTTGCACGCAAGGAAAGCTCTGGAAGCTCAGTTTTGAAGCTTTCCAGCTCAGGTATGATCATGAACTTTTTCTCTCAAAGCTTGCATTTTAAGTTATAAATTGACTGTGTGTGTCTTGCTGATCATGGGGATGGGCTTAGAATTAAAAATGAGTGAAAAATGAGGATTTACCAGGGCTCTGAAATTTTGCCCGTGAAACTTCATGGCTTCGATTCCCTTAGTTTAAGCATGAGAAATTCATTTTGAGAGTTGATTTGAGTGAGGTTTGAGTAGAGGAGTGTTTCCCTGGCTTTAATTTGAAGAATGGTTGCCTGAATCGTATTCTAGGGTTTGGTGGTCACCGGAGAAGATGACCGGAGCTTCTCTCCGGTCACCTGAAAGTGCTTAGCCCTAATCTTGTAATTAAGTGAGGTTTAAATCTTGAGCGTTGGATCAGCTGACTGGCATTGACTTCGCGCGTGAGTGAATGGTTCAGATGGGTCCACTGTGCCCTAATCACCATTAAGTCTAATTAATCCATTTAATCAATTTATAAAACTTAATTTACTCAGAAGCAATCCTGGCCCTTTAAAAGCGCGCGCAGTCAACGTGTTCAAACCCAGGATCAATCCCAGCCTTACATTGTGCATACTTCAGTTTAATTCATTTTTAATTCATTTTCATTTCATTAAATTTGCACAATTAATTTAAAATAGCTAAAAAATCTTAAAAATTATGAAACTTTTTCTTTAAGGTTTTAATAATTTTTAAGACACAAAAACATTTTTTATTTTATTTTTTATCATTAAAAAAGTATTTTTAAATATTTAAAAGATTATTTTTAATTGATTAATGGAAATTAATTAATTAAAAATACTTTTAGGTATTTAAAAATTACAAAAAAATTCATGAAATGTTCTAAGACATTTAGAAACATTGTCCAACCTTCAAACCAAATTTCTTTTTTGATCTTGATGCATTTTGAGAATTTTTCATTGAATTAAATCATATTTTGTGCATTATTTTGATCATAAGTTCAAAAAATCATTTCTGCCTATTGGAGAAGGTTGAGACATTGATTCTTCTTGCATTGTTTTGTGTTTAGCATGTATGTTCAAGGATAAAAAGGCCATGAATTGTTCTTGCATTTTCAAATTGTTTGGCATTTGTTTTGTTAAGAACCCTAAAAAACCCTAATAACTTAGAAAATCCATATCTTGAATTTGGTTGAGAGTTGAGAGCTCCCCTTTGGGCAGTGGTTCATCATAAGCCTAGGGTTTCTTTGGGTGCCATTTTCCATTTTTTATCATGAGGTTTGCTTCTGTTTTTGGTTTGTGTTTGATGTTTGATCCATGAACCCTAATTTGGGCTTTCTTTTGCATCCTTCTTGCATTCTCTTGCATAACATGACTTGTCATTGCATTTTGTGCATTCTTGTGATCCATTTGACATCTTAAGACATTTAGAAAGCATGTTTGGTCATTGCATTGCATATTTGCCATGTCATTTGTCTTGTATGCTTCATAACTTTTCATGCTTGTTCATGCTCCTTAGCTTGCATCATTTGCATTCATGGTCTTGTATGAACATCCCCATTGTCTTGCCTCATGTTTGCAGCACCTCATAACATCATAATCATCATCAACATGCTTCTGGTTTTGCTTAGCATCATATCATTTCATCTCATCTTGCATTGCATTGCATTTTCTTTCTAACATTGCAGGTGGTAAGTAAACTTGAGAAGTGGATTTGCCTTCACTTCTCATACCTTTTCTTCTCACCTCTCTTGCATACATTGCTGCATTCTTACATGTGTTTGAGTTTGAGCTTGCTCATTCTTCTTCCTCCCACTTTCTTTCTTCAAGTGACTTGACTTCTTGAATGAAGCAAGTCACTTTGCTTCTCTTGATCCTGTTCATCTGCTTCCTGGTGGTTCCTCTGAAGATTGTTCTTGCAAACCTCACAAACCTTAGGACCAACCAAGCATGACAATGAATTAGGGTTTTGATTAGTCTCCCCTCTTAGTTTTACCTTTGTGTCTCTTTTGAGTCTTCTCTTCTCATCTCATAATCAGGGACTAAACCCTAAAGGCTTTAAGGCTTTGTGATTAAGCTTATGCCTGCATCCTTCTTTTAGGATGGAGGGTATAACTTTAATCCTAAGTATTAAACCCTTAAGGTGTTTAAATCTCTTAATCAATTCACTTAATAAATATCAAGACATTACACTTGTAACTTGGGCCTTGCATTAGGGTTCTAATTCTTCCTTAAGTGGTTAAGAAGGACTAACCCTAGTGTTAATGGACAAGTCCCCCTCAAGTTGTCTTACAAATCATAAAATTCACTTCATCATCATACCATTAATCTAAAACCCACTTAATCAAAGGTTTGTTTTGTCATGGGTTTAATCCCTAATCATGGATTAAGTTGAGGAGTTTTTCTCAGCTTAAACATTCTCATCTATTATCCTTCTTTTAGGATGGTGTAATGAGTCTGTTTAATCCTTGATTATGGCTTAACCTCATTACTCAACACTAAACAAAATCACAAAAACATCTAAATAATCACAAGTAGGTTAATGATCTTAATCCTACATCAAAGGTGATTAAGTGTGAGAATCTGACTTCACACTTAAGGTATTCTCATTACCCCTAATCAGAGGGAAGATGTGATGAGTTTACTAAATCCATTGGTTTAGACTTAAGCTCATTATCTTATGACAAATCTCCAAAAAGAAATAAAAGACTGAAAACTCAAAAACAAACAATAATCGTCTCCTTCGGGATTCTTTTCTCATCATCTTCACTCACAAACGAGAACTTGCTTCTTCCGTCTAATGCAAGACAGTAAGCACCTGAGCCAGACAGGTCATACACTTGAGCATAGACAAGCAAGCAGTTCACAAGTCAATTCATCTTTCAGTCTCTTTGGGTCGAACTACGGTGTTCTGACTTCCTCATTGCACGAGAGGATACGTAGGCATAACTTAACAGTTATCGAACAAAAGTCTCTGTATATCCCCCCTCTTTCCAGCTATATTCCTTAAGCCTCATTATCATGATCACTTCACTCCTGTTCTTACACTGACACATCACTTCACTTCTTTTACACTGACACCTGTATATCCTTTTCCAGCCCTTTTACACACAAATTGCACTGACACTATCCCTTTAAAACACAAATCTTTTAAGCGTGGATCCCGTCGAGTACGACGGACAATCTGGGTGCTAATACCTTCCCAGGTTGTAACCAACCCCCTTTCTCAGTCTCTCTGGTTCGCAAACCGTCTTATCCATCTTTTCTTAGGTCTATGCAGCATTACCTTTCCTCCGGGATAAAAATGCCTAGCTGGCGACTCTTTTCATCTCCAGTGAGTTCACGGCTGTGTGTTCTCACTGTTCCCCTCGCCGACCGTTCGCGTCTGTACCTTCATATGACCCGGTGTCATTTGTCGGGAGCGACAGTAACAACCTGGGAAGGTATTAGCACCCAGATTGTCCGTCTTACTCGAAGGGATCCACGCTTACAAGATTGAGTTTAAAGGGGTAGGTGTATATGCTATCTGTGTACAAAATCTAGGAAATGAATGTACATGTGTTAGTGCAAAAAAGTGAATGCTCAGGAACCGAGGCTTAGAAAAAGAATACTGAAAGAGGGGGATGACAAAGAGACTTTTGTTCGATAAATGTTAAGTTATGCCTACGTATCCTCTCGTGCAATGAGGAAGTCAGAACACCGTAGTTCGACTCAAAGAGACTGAAAATAAATTGACTATGAACTGCTTACTTGTCTATGCTCAAGTGTATGACTCGTCTGGCTCAAGTGCTAACTGTCTTGCATTAGACGGGAGAAGCGAGTTCTCGTTTGTGAATGAGTGTGATGAGAAAAGAATCCCGGAGGATACGATTATTGTTTGTTTTTTTGTGTTTTCAATCTTTTATTGTTTTTGGTGTTTTGCATAAGTTAATGAGCTTAAGCCTAAATCAAAGGTTTGTAAACTCCTTATATCCTCCCTGATTAGGGATAATGAGCCTACTTAAGTGTGAGATAAGATCCCAACTTAATTACCATGATGATGTAGGATTAAGATCATTAACCTACTTGTGATTATTTAGATTTTTTTGGGTTTTTGTTTAGTGTTAAGTAATGAGTTTAATCTCTAATCACAGATTAGTAAACTCATTACACCATCCTAATAGAAGGATAATAGATGAGAACACTTAAGCTGAGGAAGATACCTCAACTTAATCCATGGTTAGGGATTAAATTCATTATATAACAAGCCTTTATTAAATGGATTTTAATTAAAGGGTAAGATTAATAAGTGGATTTTAAGGTTTATAAGACAACTTGAGGAGGACTTGTCCATTAAACACTAGGGTTAGTCCCTCTTAACCATAAGGAAGAGATAGAACCCTAATGTAAGGCCCAAGTTACAAGATAAAGTCTTGGTGATTATTAAAGTGTTTTGATTAAGAGGTTTAAACAAATTAAAGGTTTAACACTGTAGATGTTTAGAATTGGCAGAATTTTTGACCAACAAGAAATATTGAATTCAGTTCAGAATGTCCTATCAGATGTTGGGACATTATCATACAGAGTATAAGAACTTAATTCAGGATGTCACACCAGATGTTGGGACATTGTGTAAATGATTTAAGTTCAGTTTTTCAGGATGTCCCAACAGATGTTGAGACATCTCAAACCTGCTACCAGAATTAATTAATGACTAACTGATCTGAGAAATTTAAGGAGAGTTGTCTGGAATTAATTATGGATGGACAAAAACAGAATAAGGCGCATCTGTATGAGGCTTCAGCATAATCAGAAGAACTAAATCACCTAGAATCTTGGAAGTAACAAACCCTAATTCAAGGTGGAAGCTGCATGCGTTTTAGGACTGGATTAATCTACAGAAAGCCCAAAATCCATACACCTATTTAAGCAACAGAATATCTCAGAATTGAGTACGAATTTCAGAAGACAAAATAGGGTGTTTTGAGTTTTAATAGCAGGTTGTTTTTATTGTACCACTTTATGAGCTTTTAAGCATAAGTGCATTTGTGACTTGATTGAAACTGTGAAGTAAGATCAAGCTGTCTTGTTTGAAGTATGACTTCAATTTTATTAAACTTGTAAACAAGATCACTGTGTGATTGAGGGGGAGTGAGTTGGTACTCATATCTAAGTAGTGTCTTAGGTAGAAATTGCATTGGGTAGATATTAAGTGAAAGATTAAACTGGGTTGTTTAAGTCTAGAATTAATATTACTTATAGTGGATTTCCTCCTGGCTTGGTAGCCTCCAGATGTAAGTGTGGTTATACACTGAACTGGGTTAACAAACTACTGTGTTGTTTAATTTTCTTGCATTTTAAGTTTTGGTTAAATCTGTCAAGTGTTGGAACATCTCATAGGACATCTCATACCTGATTACAGAATTTCAATTGGCATCAGAGCAGGCACCCTGCCTGTTTATACTGGGTGAGATCTAGGGAATACAAATTCTGGAAACATGGACAGAGATATAGGATCAGTAAATAGACCACCTATACTGGATGGATCTAATTATGACTACTGGAAACCAAGAATGATTGCATTCTTAAGATCACTTGACAACAGGGCCTGGAGAGCAGTCAACATTGGATGGGAACATCCTGTCCAAGACACCAAAGATGGATCAAAAGTGTTGAAACCTGAAGAAGAATGGAGTAAGGAGGAAGAAGAAGATGATGAATCAGAAACTGGTGAAATCTTATCAGACAACATTGCTATGCTTGGAAGACAATTCAAAAAGATTCTCAAAAATATGGAAAACAAGTCCAGAGCAAGTGGAAGATACACAAACTCTTATGAGAACAAAAGACCTAATGATAGAAGGTCAACTTATGATGAAAAGACCAGTCAATAAAAAGGAATTAAATGCCATGGATGTGAAGGATATGGACACATCAGGAATGAATGTCCTACCTACTTAAAAAGGCAAAAGAAAGGACTTTCTGTAACCTGGTCTGATGAAGACTCAGGAGGTGATTCAGAAGAAGAATCAGCTAAGCATATCACTGCTCTAGCTGGATTATGTGAATCTGAAAGTGAATCCAGTGATGGGGAGCTTACTTTTGAAGAACTTGAGAAAGCATACAAAGATCTATTCAAAAGAAGCACTGAAATATGCAGTGAGACTATAAAGCTAAAGAAGCAGAATGAAGCACTAAAAAGTGAAAAAGCAAGTGATCAAGAGATCATTGATACCTTGAAAAGTGAAGTAAGTCTTCTCAACTGCAAGTTGGAACACATGTCCAAATCTGTTAGAATGCTGAACAGTAGCTCAAGTACACTAGATGTTATTCTCAACAACAATAAGCATTCAGGGGATAAAAGTGGACTGGGATTTAACAGAGTTCATAAAGATGAAGCTAGCTCTAGCAAAACTACTTCAAAGTCCATACAGTCAAACAAGATGTCCCAACAGATGCTTCAACATCATGAAAAGAACACAAAGTCAAACATAATGTTCCAACAGATGTCTCAACATTCTGAAAAGAACATAATGAAGAAGAAATATCAAAGATGGAGATGTCATCATTGTGGAAGATTTGGACATATCAAACCTCATTGCTATAAGTTGCATGGATATCCAAATCAGATGTATCAGCAACCTCCTAAACAGAAGACAGAAGTCATCAAGAAGGTATGGAGACCAAAAGCTAGTCTTCATGCTGATCAAAGCTACATATCCAAGAACAAGTTCAACAAACAACCTTGGAGCTCTACTGATGAACAATACACAGGGCAGAGGTATCAAAAGAAATCTCAACTCAAATGGTCAAAGAAAGGTGTTGCATATATAGCACATACATCACTAAGAGTATCAGCCAAAGAAGACTGGTACTTTGACAGTGGATGTTCAAGACACATGACTGGATTGAAGAATTTTCTAGTAGACTTAAAGTCACATTCATCCAGATATGTAACCTTTGGAAATGGAGCTAAAGGAGAAATCAAGGGAGTTGGGATCTTAGACTGTCAAGATGTACCAAGACTAAATAATGTGCTGCTGGTTAAAGGTTTAACTGCTAACCTGATCAGCATAAGTCCATTATGTGATCAAGGATACAGTGTAAACTTTACCAAAACTGAATGCATAGTGTCTAACAAAGAACAAGAGGTTGTCATGAGAGGAGCCAGATCTAAAGACAACTGTTACATGTGGGAACCTCAAGACTTCAGTCTCACTTCAACTTGCTCTTTGGCTAAAGAAGAAGAAGTGAAACTATGGCACCAAAGACTAGGTCATCTTCATTTCAGAGGCATAAAGAAGATCATATCTATGGATGCTGTGAGAGGTATTCCTAAACTGAAGATTGATGATGGCAAAATATGTGGTGAATGTCAAATAGGCAAGCAAACCAAGATGTCCCATCCAAAGCTTCAACATCTGACAACTTCCAAAGTTTTGAAACTATTGCATATGGATCTTATGGGACCTATGCAGGTTGAGAGCCTTGGTGGTAAGAGGTATGCGTATGTGGTGGTTGATGACTTTTCAAGGTATACATGGATAAATTTCATCAAAGAAAAGTCTGATGTATTTGATGTATTCAAAGACTTATGCCAAAGAATACAAAGGGAAAAAGCCAGCTGTGTGATCAGAATAAGAAGTGATCATGGAAAAGAATTTGAGAATCAAAAATTCTTAGATTTCTGTTCTTTAGAAGGAATCAATCATGAATATTCTTCACCAATCACTCCTCAACAGAATGGGATTGTTGAGAGGAAGAATAGAACTATTCAAGAATCAGCAAGAGCTATGATCCATGCTAAAAAGTTACCTTTGTACTTGTGGGCTGAAGCTATGACCACAGCTTGTTACATCCATAACAGAGTTACTCTAAGAAAAGGAACCTTGTCCACAATCTATGAAGTCTGGAAAGGCAGAAAACCCACAGTTAAGTACTTCCATGTGTTTGGAAGTAACTGTTATATTCTGGCAGATAGGGAGCAAAGAAGAAAAATGGATCCTAAAAGTGATGAAGGGATTTTTCTTGGATACTCTATAAACAGCAGAGCATATAGAGTATTTAATTCCAGAACCAAGGTTATCATGGAGTCCATAAATGTGATAATTGATGATGCTCCTACAGATGTCCCAGAAGATGTTGGAACATCTGCTGATATCAAGATTGAAGCTGAAGACAAGAGTGATCATTATGACTTCACTCAAACTGATGCAAGGACAGAACAATCCAGCAAACCTCCCTCCATCAGAATCCAGAAGGATCATCCCAAAGACTTGATAATTGGTGATCCCAACAGAGGTGTAAGCACTAGATCAAGAGAAGTGATTTCAGGGTCCTGTTTTGTTTCTAAAATAGAACCTAAAAACATCAAGGAAGCTCTTACTGATGAATACTGGACTTGTGCTATGCAAGAGGAATTAGGTCAATTCACAAGGAATGAAGTGTGGAACCTTGTTCCTAGACCTGATGACATAAATGTGATTGGAACTAAATGGGTGTATAAAAACAAGTCAAATGAGCAAGGAGTTGTTACAAAGAACAAAGCTAGACTTGTAGCTCAAGGATACACTCGAATTGAAGGAGTAGATTTTGATGAAACCTTTGCACCAGTAGCAAGGCTTGAATCAATCAGACTACTTTTGGGAATTGCTTGTATCTTAAAGTTCAAGCTATTTCAAATGGATGTGAAAAGTGCCTTTTTAAATGGTTATCTTAATGAAGAGGTATATGTAGAACAGCCTAAAGGATTTGTTGATCCAAGCTGTCCAAATCATGTATACAAACTAAAGAAGGCTCTTTATGGTCTGAAGCAAGCTCCAAGAGCATGGTATGAAAGGCTGACTACTTTTCTTATCAAGCAAGGGTACAGGAAAGGTGGAATTGACAAAACCTTGTTTGTTAAAGATGAAGAAGGAAATGTCATGATTGCTCAAATATATGTAGATGACATTGTCTTTGGTGGGATGTCAGACAGGATGGTCAAACATTTTGTCAACCAGATGGAATCTGAATTTGAAATGAGCCTAGTAGGTGAGTTAACCTACTTTCTTGGACTGCAAATAAAGCAAATGGAGGACTCCATGTTCATTTCCCAAAGCAAGTATGCTAAGAACATAGTCAAGAAATTTGGAATGGATAGTGCTACTCATAAGAGAACTCCTGCCCCCACACATTTAAAGCTAACTAAAGATGACAAGGGTGAGAATGTAGACCAAAGCCTATACAGAAGTATGATTGGAAGCTTGTTATATCTGACTGCTAGCAGACCAGACATAGCATTTGCAGTAGGTGTTTGTGCAAGATATCAAGTTGATCCAAAAGTTAGTCATCTTAATCAAGTCAAGAGAATTCTGAAATATGTTAATGGTACTTGTGACTATGGCATAATGTATTTTCATGGATGCAAACCAATTCTCACTGGCTTCTGTGATGCTGATTGGGCTGGAAGTGCTGATGACAGAAAAAGCACTTCAGGAGGATGCTTCTTTCTAGGAAACAATTTGATTTCTTGGTTCAGTAAGAAACAAAATTGTGTATCCTTATCCACTGCTGAAGCTGAATATATAGCAGCTGGAAGCAGTTGTTCACAGTTGGTTTGGATGAAACAAATGCTCACTGAGTACAATGTCCCACAAGATGTCATGACATTGTACTATGACAATTTAAGTGCAATTAACATATCAAAGAATCCTATCCAACATAGTAGGACCAAGCATATTGATATCAGACATCATTTCATCAGAGATCTTGTAGAAGAGAAAGTGATTTCACTGGAACATGTAGCTACAAATCTGCAGTTGGCTGATATATTTACCAAAGCCTTGGATGCTACTCAATTTGAAAACTTAAGGGGCAAATTGGGAATCTGCTTATGTGAAATTTAGCAGTTATGGAGATGTGCCAACATGTCATATGACATTGTGTGGCATAAGCACCAGATGGCAACACCAGTCTGGTCAAGCACCTTGGGTATTCCATTCCTAATAATTTTCCAAGTAACGGCTACTTATATAATAACAACTTGCTTTCAGCTATCCATATTCTCATCATACTCTCAAAAACGAATTGCATTCTCTAGCTGTTCTTCAGAAATCATCAACCCTAAAACTCTTCATTCACCTCCTTCGAAAATGTCTCAAAACCCTAACAGTTCTGAAGAAATTCTCAACAAGGAAGATGTGGTGCATGCAACCCCCATTTCTGTGGTACCCATGGATTCAACCCCAATGGACGAAATCAGAGGAAGTGTTCCTCATGCTAAAAAGCCAAGAACTCCAAAAAGAACAAAAGATCAAGTTTTCAGCAAGACCAAGGGCATACCTTCACCACTATACAACACTCCAAGAGCTTCTGAATACGTGGATGATTCCATAAAGGAGTTGGTAACCAAGATCTTATCTGAACAAAGAGTGGTAAGCGGCATATCCATCCCTCTGAACACCATGCCAGCCCCACAAGAAGATCAACAAAATCAGGCTGCAAAGGACACTCCTGCTCAACAGGATGTCCCAATAGATGTTGAAGCATCTGAAGACCAGCAAAAGGTCTCATCTGATACTGCTGATGATATACCTGAGGACCAGAAAAAGGCCTCCACAAATAGTGATGCCGAAGCATCTGAGGACCATCACAAGGCCTCCACTGAAGAGCACATTTCTGTTGATCAACCAGCTAAAGTGGAGACTGCTCAATCTCCTCCTGTGGTGAACCTAGAGCATGATTCTGATACAGAAATCATTGCTTTTGTAAAACCTAGCATAGCCAAAAGGCTTAGGACTAGGAAAGAAAAGATGCATGCAGGACATGCAATTCCTGAGAAGAAGCAAGCTACACCAAGGAAGGACAAAGCTAAAGTTGTCTTTGGTCCTACAAAACAATGGAGCAAGGTGCAAACTCAAAAGAGGAAAGCAGTCACTCCTTCAGATTCAGATGTTGAAGAAGATGTCCCAACATCTCCTCCACAGAAGAAATCAGCACCCTCAAGGTCATCAAATGCTGTTCCAGAAGCTCCCTTGGACAACATATCCTTTCATCATGTTTCAAGTGTAAACAGATGGAAGTTTGTTTATCAAATAAGGGTAGTACTTGAAAGAGAGCTGAGCAGTAATGCACTTGAGTGCACTGAGTTAATTGATCTCATCTCCTCTGTTGGCCTCTTCAAAACAGTCTCCAACTTCTCTCCCTGCTATGAGCTGCTTGTCAAGGAGTTCATAGTCAACCTCCAAGAAGATTGTGCCAATGGTAAGTCTGCTGAATTTAGAAAAGTATTTGTAAGAGGCAGGTGTGTAGAATTCTCTCCTCAGGTCATCAACCAATACCTTGGAAGAGATTCTGATGGTCCAAATGAGTTAGGGAAGACTGATAACCAGGTCTGCAAGGTTATCACTGCTAACCAGGTCAAGGCTTGGCCAGTTAAAGGAAAGCTCTCAGTTAGCATGCTGACAAGGAAATATGCCATGCTGAACAGGATTGGTACAGCAAACTGGGTACCTACCAACCATACATCCTCAATATCAACTGGATTGGGAAGGTTCATTTATGTTGTGGGCACTCAAACTAAGATGGATTATGGAGCTTACATCTTTGATCAGACATTGAAGCATGCTGGCACATCTGCAACAAAGCTGCCAATTTCCTTCCCTTCCCTGCTGTGTGGAATAGTGTTGAGTCAGTACCCTAGGATCCTCACTGAGAAGGACACAGTTTGCAAAAGAGAAAGCCCTCTGGCCTTCCACTACAAGTTGTTTCTGAGTCATCATGCAGCTGATGTTGAAGCACCCTCTGGGACATCTGCTGGTCCTTCAACTGCAAAGTCTCCAATCTCCAAATCTACACTGATTGCTGAACTGAAGAGCACTTGCAAAGAACTGAAAGCAAGGAAGCAGAAGCTTGAGGAGATTATCCAAAGGCTGGAGATTGAAAGTGCTCAGAAAGCTACTTCTTCTGATGAGGAGACTGGGGAAGATGAAGAAACTGACTGTGAGGAATCTGAGTGAAAATTGTATGTGAGGATTTTGTAATGACAGCTTTTGCATTGTATTTTTGAATTAGTCTCTTTGGCCCCAAATTTATGTCTAACAAGGGGGAGAACAACAACAACAACAATGTATAATGCTGTTTGATTATGAATGAAAAATCTCTGTTTGCTTCTGAACTAAATCTGTAAAATATTTCTGTTGCAACAAGACTGAATACATGTATGTTTGAGGGGGAGTAATCTCAAACATGATTCAACAGAAAAGAAATGCTATACTCTGATAAAAGAACTTCTGCTGCACTCTGAAAATCAGAAAAGAATGTTAGCCAAAAATTAGCCAAAGGGGGAGTTTGTAGATGTTTAGAATTGGCAGAATTTTTGACCAACAAGAAATATTGAATTCAGTTCAGAATGTCCTATCAGATGTTGGGACATTATCAAACAGAGTATAAGAACTTAATTCAGGATGTCACACCAGATGTTGGGACATTGTGTAAATGATTTAAGTTCAGTTTTTCAGGATGTCCCAACAGATGTTGAGACATCTCAAACCTGCTACCAGAATTAATTAATGACTAACTGATCTGAGAAATTTAAGGAGAGTTATCTGGAATTAATTATGGATGGACAAAAACAGAATAAGGCGCATCTGTAGGGATTGTTATTATGAGGCTTCAGCATAATCAGAAGAACTAAATCACCTAGAATCTAGGAAGTAACAAACCCTAATTCAAGGTGGAAGCTGCATGCGTTTTAGGATTGGATTAATCTACAGAAAGCCCAAAATCCATACACCTATTTAAGCAACAGAATATCTCAGAATTGAGTACGAATTTCAGAAGACAAAATAGGGTGTTTTGAGTTTTAATAGCAGGTTGTTTTTATGGTACCACTTTATGAGCTTTTAAGCATAAGTGCATTTGTGACTTGATTGAAACTGTGAAGTAAGATCAAGCTGTTTTGTTTGAAGTATGACTTCAATTTTATTAAACTTGTAAACAAGATCACTGTGTGATTGAGGGGGAGTGAGTTGGTACTCATATCTAAGTAGTGTCTTAGGTAGAAATTGCATTGGGTAGATATTAAGTGAAAGATTAAACTGGGTTGTTTAAGTCTAGAATTAATATTACTTATAGTGGATTTCCTCCTGGCTTGGTAGCCTCCAGATGTAAGTGTGGTTATACACTGAAATGGGTTAACAAACTACTGTGTTGTTTAATTTTCTTGCATTTTAAGTTTTGGTTAAATCTGTCAAGTGTTGGAACATCTCATAGGACATCTCATACCTGATTACAGAATTCCAAACACTTAGGATTAAAGTTATACACTCCATCCTAAGAGAAGGATGCAGGCATAACCCTAATTCCAGAGTCCTAAAGCTTTAAGAGTTTAGTCTCGGGTTATTGAGGTGAGAAGAGAGACTCAAGGAAACTCAAAGGTAAAAGACTAAGGGGGACTATACACAACCCTAAAAGTTATCATGCTTGGATATCCTATGGTTTGTTAGGCTTAAGAGAGAAGATCTTTAAGGCCACCAATGGAAGAAGCGGATGAAAAGAGAAGGAAGGAGAAGAATAAGTTACTTACTTCCTGAAGAAGATGAGTAACTTAAAGAAAGAAAGTGAGAAGTATGGAACATAAGTGCACAAGTTCACTTCAAAGACATGTTAAAATTCATATGAGTGAGATAAGACGAAGTGGGAAGTGAAGGAAAATCCACCTCCCAAAATAACTTACCAAAAGTTCCTGAAATGTTAGTATGAATGCATAAGACATAAAGCATAAAGAAATGAATTGAAATGGGATGCAAAGACCAAAGTCAGAAGTGACTATGCAATGCAAATTTCATATTAGATGATGCAAAGTCATACAATGTGCATATGAATGATCATACAAAGATGAGATGTCATGAAAGCATGCTTAGGAGCTTGGAAACACATGGATGTTTATGAAATGAAATGAATGCAAAACATGGAAAATGAATGAAGAAATGATCAATAAAGGTTCTAACATGTCCTAAGATGTCTAAGATGACATATGAATGTTTTAAATGTCATGGCAAGTTCACATGATGATGGTATGCAAAGGGGAATGCAAATGAACATGAGAAATTAGGGTTTTATGAAAGTATGAGATGCAAATGAACAAAAAAAAAGCATACGACATGATAAAAAATTGAAACCAATCTCAATCAAACCCTAATCCCATATTAGGTCACACCCCAAAGGAGAAGGTCAGAAGCTAATCCTATTGAAAGTTATGATTTTCCTAAGTTTGCTAGGTTTTTGGATGATTCTCAAGGGAAAATGCAAATCAATTTGAAAATGCAAGATAAATTCATGAGGAAAATAACCTAGAAACTACATGAAATATGTGAAACAATGCAAAAAGAATCAAGTTCAAACTCTTCATGGTTAGGCAGAAACAATTTTTCAAAGTTAGGGTTAAAAAATGTGATTTTAAAGAACCCTAATTCAAAGAAAATTGTGAAATTATGATCAAACCTAAAACGAAATTTGTATGAAGAGTTTGAAAATGTTTCTAAATGTTTTGGAACAGCTCATGATTTATTTGGTGATTTTTAGAAACCTAAATGTATTTTTAATTAATTAAAATCCATTAATTAATTAAAAATAACATTTAAATATTTTGAAAATACTTTCTAAATGCAAAAATAAAATAAAAATCTTTTTTGGGTTGAGAAAAATATTTGGATCAGAAATACAAAAGGAAATATTTTTGTGATATTTTTAACTATTTTAAATTAAATAAGAAAAAAATGAAATAAAATGAAATAAAATAAAATAAAAATTGAATTAAAATGGAAGTAATCAGATCCAGTGGATGAGATTCAAACTGGGGAGATGGGAGTTGACTGCGCGCGTGTTTCAAGGGTCAAGAATGAATCTGGGGAATTAATCAAGGATTAGCCCTAATTATTTTCAGGTGACCGGAGCTAAGCTCCGGTCATCTTCTCCAGCCACTCAAAATACTAACTTCCTCCCTATGTCACTAACCACCAAATTTCTTGCCCATAAATGATCCCCAAACATCATACATCATGAATCAACAAACAAAACACATTTATCACGCATCATAAAGCTGAATCGAAGCAATCAAGTTCTAGGTCAAAAATTTTAGAAGCTTCATACATGGTCATTTCTCAATCATTTTTTAAACTAAACATATCAGTGTGATCAGAGGAGCATGAATATTGATATTTTAACTTAAATAGCAAGTTCTGGAAAAATGTTCTTGAGGTATACCTGAGTTGAAGCTTTTCAGTTTGGAGATTGATGATGTTGCAATGCTTAGAACAAGTTTGTGATGGCTATTTTAAAGTGTTTGGTTCTGGTTTTGCAGAAATCGTATTTTGGTTTGAGCTGGTTTCATGCCATGGTGAGGGGTGTTTTGTGATCCTTAGGTGATTTTGAGATGAATGGTGAAGGAATGAGTGAGTTTTGATGGCTGTGTTTTGAGTTTCGAAGAAGGGGAGTTTTTTGGTGATTTTGTGAATTCTGGCTTGTGAGAGCTTGCAGGCTTGAATGTGTTATGAAATGAGCTCCTTAGGGTTTGCATAAGAGTGTAACACCCCAAAATTTTCCTTCATATTTATCACCATCTAGCTGACTTTATGCCTCGCATTCTTCAATATCTTTCATCAGGTCGTAGTTTGTGCTTCATGCGCCACATCTAGGTCATTAGCATTCACAGTCATGCGTTTCATATATGGGATCATGTCTTTTCTTGTCATTCTCATCAACGTAACTCAGGGATACTATCGCTTCATTGAAGGCCATGAGATTAGAAATCTATGACGAAGGTTTTCTTGGGAACACTTATTGTTCTAGTTTCATATTCAAGGTTTTCTTGAGACATTTGTTCAAGATCTTTGGTCGTCAAGTCATGACATGTTTGTGAAGCAAGACGTTCTTCCTGGTGGGATTATTTTGTTCAAGGATTGCTTTGACAAAGATTGTTTGTCGTTCAAATGAAAAATGGTTTGTTTCATATACGAGTTAATTTGTACACAAGGATTCAGATGAGGTTAAGATCCATGTTGGGCATACAAGATTGAAAAGCCCATCCGGGGTTAATTCCTTATGATTTATGCCCCACAAAGAAAAGGGTACTTCATAGTTGTCTCAAACCATGACCCACCTTCTTGTATATACTTCAAGACCATTTACCAAATTCCAAGTTAAAATTCATTTTTTGAATCCGCTCATAAGTCCATATCCGTTCAATCACAATGGTTTATTAAACCATACCAATTTGTTAGCCCAAGCCCGTTACATATTTTTTTTCTTTTTGTACCCTTTTTTTAAGACCAATATCGAACCAACCAAATCCTCATTCCATAATTTCAAGACCACTATTATCCATTTTCAAAACTAGTTCATATGTACGTAGCCATATCTCAAACCGAGTTCCTTTTTCATTATAATCAAATTTAATTATCCAAATCCATTTTTGGTCCAATTCATTCTACCTGTCCATATTATAATCCATAAGCCATTTTTGTTTAATCCAAAATCCCTTTTGTTTATTTAAGCCTAGGCCCATTTCAATTCATAACCTTTCACAAAATTCTGAATTAATTCATTTTTCAAGGCCCATCAAGAAAGTGAATATATTTGTAAATTCTTGGTCCAAGTTTGCAAGGAGAGTTACAAAATTGAGCCATTGAAGCTTAGAAGTCAAGTCACAAGCCAAGATTATCATGTGCTGAAGTATACTGAGATTTGGTTTTATGAAAAATTAACTCGAAAGTTTATTAAAAATTCATCCAAAAGAGTATGGTTACAAAAACTAAAGAAAGGAGAAAGTTCAACAAAAATTCAGGAAAATAAATCAAGGAAGATTCTAAAGCACCACTCAGATTCTATATACAATATTACTGTTTCTAATAAAGTAGTCTATCCATACACCTATCTATCTAACACTTCCATATAATTCCATATCCTTGAAGCTTCTTCAGCCTTTGTTACTACCATGAGAATCATGTTAAGGCTTAGAAGCAGTGAAAGTAAACAATGAGATTCACACTTCACAGAAACGTCCTTGGCATCAGTTAGAGAAATAGTCAGGTAAAGCTTATCAGAACGTTGCGGATGGCGACTCATTTTGTGCAGAATGGAGAGTGAAGAAGTGTTTGGATTTGTCTCACTTGTACTCCCTTTTGAATCTCTCTCAAATATTGCGCTACAGTTTCGATACTCAACCTACCGAATTCATGAGCTACTCTGAAAATGCATCTTCAAACCGATATACCCTCCTCTAATTTAACCAGTCATCTTCGAGTCCTTGTACTCCATACAATGATCAGAAAAAACTGAAGTCAATTCACACAAAAAGTAACAACAGAAAACAGGAATGGAAAAAGAAAAATAAACACTCTATTGAAATCTTTCTTCAATCTTCGATCTCGGAAATTGCTCCATTAATCTCCAGATATTCCCTCCTCCATTCATAGACCATCAGAAACTTTCCTCAACCTGCAAAGATCCATAACATCTTTCAGCAGGAATATAAAAGAACTGAAAGGCATCAAAAGTGAAAAAAAACTTAACAGAAAATCAGAGAAGGGATTGTTGATATAACTCATCATCTAACTGTTCTCTAAATGGCTAACAGAATTCCTAACTATAATAACAAACTCTAACAACTTTAACTAAACAGAATCATAACTAACTTCAATTGATTTGGAAATTACCTTGGAGCCCTCCACTTCCACCTCTATAAAACAGAAAAAGTGTTGCAGATTCAGGGGGACAAAATCTTTATCACTGATTCAATCTTATGGCATCCACTATGCATTCTTCTTCTGTATTCTTCTTCCTCATCCTTCTTTCCTTATTCTGAATTCAAGATCTTTCTTTCTTCTTTTCTTCAATCAGCAGCTTATGCGAACCCTCCACCATCATCTCAAATCGTTGCGATCGGAACATTCCTCACCAACCTGCTGTGATAACCAATTCAGTCTTCGTCGCATCCGCATCCTCATATCATCATCCCCTTCAGGCTACCACGCCATGGCTTCATCCTCGAGAGCACCTTCATCAAACCTCTCCTCTAACCGTAACAGAAAACCTGCACACACAAGAATCAATCAAAGATTGAGCACGCGAACATCACTCCATCCATCATCGAGTAACAACCTCCCTCAATCTCCATTAACCTGCAATTCGGCTTTCATAACAGAGCAACAACTATTCAGAATAGAATCAAAAAAGGGATTGAAGGAGAAGATAGAGAAACAACGATGAAATCGCGGAAAATACGAAGGAAAGAATCAGAACGATAACTAACCAAATTCCGGCGCTCACTCTTCATCAACAACAAAGTCAAATTCGAACTTCATCAAAGCTGATTTCGTCCACCCTCGCTTTGTGACTTCCATCGTCCGACGAGCCTTCATCATGTTGATTTCAGAATGGCTCACTCGATTCACAAGGTGCGTGTTACTTTTGTTGTGATCTCCATGAGTTGTTGTTCACGTCGATTGGAGAGCTTTTATTATGGTTTCATATTAGAATAAGCGTGAGCTTTTCTTTTGAGGTTATGTTGGTTTTCGGATTTATGGTAGAGGTGAGGATTAGGTTGTAGCGAAGGGGGTTGATGGTGGCGATAGAATTAGGTTTTGGGGGATGAAGAAGATGGAGGGACAGGAAAAGGGGCGGCGAGAAGAAGGGTCTAGGGTTTGTGTGTGCCCCTTTCATTTTGTGTTGTTGTTCTTAGATTAACTAATGTATAAGAATTATATTAGGTTTAATAAAATTAATAGGAATAAATAGGATTAATCCACCTTAAAGAATTGTAATCCACTATAAATTGATTTAATTGCACCGTTAATGATTCCAATAAGATAGGATTAGGGATTGTGAATCTTACACCTTACCGGCGGTGACACTTGTCACCGTCCGGTAGGTTGCTCCTGCGGTTAATCTTATGTGTGTTATGCGTGATAACTACTGTGCACCTTCATTCCTAGTCCGTATGATGTGAATACCTAGGGGAGAAGGTTGATCCAACGACCCAGGAGGAGTCAACGAGTTGACCGAATAACACCATATGCACCTTCAGGTCTTGTTGCGTTTGGGCCTAGCATTTGTTGCTAAAATACACCACGTTTTAAGCCCATGTTTTCATTATTAACTGAAAATTACTTCGCCTACACCCCCCCTCTTATTTTCTTTCTTTTTCATTTTTCTATTTTAATGCCTCTTCAATTTAATTCACAAAAAAATATTAAAACGAATAATAAAAATCCCCAAATATTATAGTAGGATATTAATTCAATTTAGAAACATTCCCAATTTTTATTTTCTGAATTTAATCATTTTTCAATTTAATTTCGATTTTTGATTTAATTGATTTTCTATTGAATTCTCATACGAACACATAAATTTGTACATTTTATTTCTGCCACTTCCTGTAACATATTTTGCCCATTCTTTTTTTTATGATTAGAGGACAAATTAAAGTACCTAGAATATTTTTGGTGAATTTTTTAGAGCATTTTATCCATTGTTTTGGTAGTGTGATTTGTATAAATTTAGGATTAAACCTTAGATAAGTTTAGGTGACCATTTGACATAGTTAGACTTTGAATTTTTAGGAGATTTTTTTAACTCAATGATATAATCAGGTTAGAGACCCTAGGGAATTAATTTCATATTTTTTCCATGACTTTTGATATTTTCGTCATTTTAATTCATTTCCATCATATTATGCATATTCATGTTCATTTCACTTACTAACTATTTTCTTATTGTGCAAGGTATTTTCCGAGGATTTTCTTATGAACTTGGATATTTTTATGCCTCGATTATATTTTACGTACTTTGTGATGTAATTGCTTAGAACTTGTATGTTTGTATAGCTTCTATAACTAGGATAGAAAAGATAAAACGAATCGCTAGAAAACAAAATCTCAAAAATGAAATAAATAAGACTCGATCCAACGTCGAGCAAATTTTCAAATAAATAAATAAAGTTGCATGTGACTTTAGGATTCCTTGATTACCATCGCTCCATTCCATCACACCCAAAAGCAAGCCTTGTATGTTGCACACCATAAGTCGTGCATCTCAACACCACGCAACCGACCCACCCGATCCATTGTTCCATCTCATTTACATTTCATATACGTTTTTCCCATCATGACTTAGGAGGACCATATTGTTCACCATTAACTTGTTGTATTCGCATTTCTAGTTTAATATCCTTAGGTAGATTTAATCTCTCAAACCTCACTAACCATAGGTTATCCGTGATTTCAACTAACTTAGGGTAAGTCTAGTTTCCCTTAGAAGTTTTCCTTTTGACAACTTGAGTCTCACTTCTCATCTTAAAAGAAAATCAAAAACACTTAATAAAGGACAAGGTGTACAATGCGCCACGAGCCTTAAGCTATACGGGAAATGATTACTGGAGGTCTCCTTCACTCTTCTAGGATGCTTTACAAACGTTCCATTGGGGGCGATCTTGGAAAGTATTCGCTCCTGTGTCATAGTCTTTAGTGTTGTACATACGAAAAACACAAAGTCAAAACACTTCATTTAAAAGACAACGAACCAAGAAGTCACATCTTCTCTTCTCATCTCATACTCTTTGCGGACGAATATGACTTGTCTCGACAGTTCAAACAGCGATACGGTAAACACCCTCGAGTCAGAGTCGGTAACACCTGAGCTAGAACTATGGCAACGTCATCCTAAAAATCACAAACAAGTTTCAGCCTTAGTTAGACGAACTATGGCGTCTCTGATCCTCATTTATTCCGATGAGGTACGTAGGCAGTGGGGTAGGGCCCATTCGAGCACAATCATTCTTTTTCCCTACATTTTCCCCCTTTTGTTCCATTTTCCAATTCCATTTCTTTTCTCATTTCCATTCCGTTCCAAATAGCCATTCTTTCATTCAAACAGCATATTATTTCTCACCCTTTGAAAACAGACTTATAAGTGTGGATCCCGTCGGGTACGGCGGACGGATTGGGGTGCTAATACCTTCTCAATTTGTAACCGGCTTCCGGACCCAGATCTTTGGTTCACAAGGCCTCGTCCTTTTCCTTCTTCCTTAGGTTTGTGCAACATTACCTTTCCTATTCCTTCGGGATAAAAATGTCTGGCTGGCGACTCTAACTTTTCCACGCCACTTTCGCGTTTGTACTAGGATGAAAATCCCGGGAGCGACAGCTGGCGACTCTGCTGGGGACTTTTAGAAATTCTGATTTCCCCTTTGAGAGTCATTCCTAGCGCTTGTCTGTTTCTGTTTTCTTTGGGTGTTTATTCGTTTGCTGTTATGTTGTAGTTTAGCTTTATTGTTTTATTTACAGTTTATCGCTTTACTTTTCGACTTTATTTACAGCTTTTTGCACTTTACTTTACTGTCACATATACTGGCATATAATGTACTGGTTGTTCTGGTTTTCCTTGGCGGGATAGGATTATTGTGAGATAAGCCAAATACCCGGCTTGAGTATACACATAGGATTTAGAGTGGGCAGTCGTGTGGCTTGCATGG
Source organism: Lathyrus aphaca (assembly GCA_963966055.1). Classification (NCBI taxonomy): domain Eukaryota; kingdom Viridiplantae; phylum Streptophyta; class Magnoliopsida; order Fabales; family Fabaceae; genus Lathyrus; species Lathyrus aphaca. The sequence goes on from OZ014523.1 coordinate 74,249,656, forward strand.
TTTTGAGCACGTGTAGTTTTCACGAGTCCCACACCCAGATCAGGCTCTCTTGGGATATGTTCTATACTGCCTAGGCAGACCATAGAATGTTCCCACCTGAGCTGCTAACACTGGGAACCGATCATCGAGGACCTTAGTGGAAACAACCCTCTCCAGTGGTGACAATGGCAGACCACATTTTGTGGCAAACCCATTCGCACCTGAGGGCCCACTAGGAAATCGCATAGGATGACCTTGTTCTCTTATAGGAACCCAGTTAAAGCGACTGGTCGTATGACGGTAGTATTGTACCCTTCGGGATGAATGTACTATTGTTTCTTGACTTCAGTGCTTGAAGTCGGGAACTTATGAGGGATGCTTGTTTTTCCGGAATTCAGCTGAGGCCTCCCTGAGTAGTACATAATGCCAAACCGATTCCCTGATTTGGTCATGAGCCATTTCTCGGGAATGGTGAACGTATTATTGCTATTCGGCTTTGAGAGTCCGTGATGTTGACCCGTAGTAGCATACCCGTGAGATTGGGAGGGGTTTACAAGTTCGCAGGAAAACTAAACCTTCAACCTACCTTGTTCTTGATACTTGGGTTTTCTTCCGACACATACTTATGATCTAGTATTCTTGACATTCGGTATTCAGGCAAATCAGAAGGCAGTACAACAGTGCCCAGTATATGCAACAGTGATCATATGCCATTGCATTGCATCACATCATCCGCTTACTTGCATTCATAACGCATGTTTATTCATTTGCAGGGCTGCATATCACATCCTTGATTCCAGTTGTGGGTATTGATCTATGAGTATGGAATCCAAGAAAAATACCAAGTGTATTATCTCCTACAAGGTTCATCAGCCTATTGTGAAAGAAATCCTCAAAGTGAAGGCCTTAGCTCCTCCAGAAGTTCTCAATGTCTTCAAGCAGGATTACGGGTGGATTTTGTATTTCATAGAGCCCATCAGTGACTATGCCTTCAGAGGGATGCACACCTTGCTACAGTTTTATGATCCACAGCTTAGATGTTTCGTACTTTCTGATTTCGTATTGGCACCTACATTAGAGGAGTATTTGAGCATCCTGAGAGTTTCCGTGAAAGATTGTGCACCATTCTTTGGGTCCAAGATTGACCCCAACTTCAAAGATGTAGCAACTGCTCTTTATTTGAGTAAGTCATTGTTGGAAGACCGGATTGATAGTAAATGAGGCTTTCGAGGATATCATTTGAGTTTCTTGTTGGATGAGGCTACTAAAGCAGCTGAGGCAAAAAGTTGGAGTACCTTCAATGTGATCCTAGCTTTGTGTATCTATGGAATCACTTTGTTCCCAAATATGCCGAATTTCGTAGATGTCGATGCTATTCGGATTTTCATAGCAAAGAATCTTGTTCCTACTCTCTTAGGTGATCTCTACCACTCTATGCATTATAAGAATGAGAAGCGAAGGGGTGGAATGTTGAATTGTTGCGCGACTGTATTCTACAAGTGGTTCACACGCTTTCTTCCACAATCAGGGGCTTTTGAGAGGACGAAGAACACTCTTGAATGGTTTGAACGACTGATGGGCTTACAAGCAAAGGACATTGTCTGGGTTAATCAGGGTTTGCGGTGAATTGACATTCTTCATAGTTGCGGAGGATTCCCTAATGTTCCATTGATCGGGAGGAAAGGGGGAATTAATTATAACCCTTCCCTCACGGTTAGACAGTTCGGGTACGCCTTAAAGGAACCACCAGCCGCTGTGGACATCACAGAGTCCTTGTACTTCCAAACAATAGATGGATTTAAGATTGCTCAGAAAGCTTCTAATGCTTGGCATAGTCGAAAGACAAGAGGGAAGAAGACTTTGGGAGTCGGGAATTGTCGAATGTATCCACCGTTCGCAGAATGGCTAAGAGAACGGGTTGAAGTGTTACTGTTACCATTTGGGCCTGCGCCTCTTCTATATCCCACGGTCATTGAACAGCCTACCACAGTTAGCATTAAAGAGTTCAACAAGATGAAGACGGATAGAGACGGGTTGTTAAAGGAGAATGCATAGCTGAGTCAGGAGCTTGCTAAAGCTAATCACGCCAGACATGAGATTGAGTGGAAAGCTCAAGAAGATGCTGAGAAGCATGCTATTGCGAGGAAACAGTGTGAAATTGAGTTAGCTCGGTATGAGAGGTTCGAGTTTGCTACTAGAAGTTCTTCCAAGGAACACATTGATACTAGAAGGCAACTGGATCAAAAGACCATGATGTTCGAGAACATGAAAAAGAGGCATGCTGCTTACAGGATCAAAAGAGAGGAACAAGACAAAGTTCAAGCTGAAGAGATCGCGAGTAAGATAAAGGAGAAAGACGAAGAGATGGCCGGTAAGTTGAGAGAAAAAGATGCAGAACTTGCTAAAGCCCGAGAAGAAGCTGCTTAGTATAAACGGATGATGATCTGCTATTAGAAGAAGCTGAAGAGGTTTGAAGACAACCAGGTGCAGACGAAGGAATTGGTAGAAGTTCCTAAGACAGTACTGAACATTGACTCAGATAGAGGATCGCATTGACAAAGACATCTTTCTATTTGCTTGTATGTTGTGGGATTACCATCAGGACTATTGATGGAATCTTTTTATCATTGCACTTCTGTTTGAGTCCATGCTTTGGGTGTTTTGACTATATCAACAAAGTTCTTATCATAAAAAGGTTTCTTTACTATCATGCCGTGTTCTCTCTCTTTGTGATCACCGACACATCTGACACGTTTGCAAGACACGTTGGTCTTCGTATTCTCAGAATTGTTTGGCATGTGATGCGTGTTTTTCGCAAGTGTACGAACACGTCAGAGTAATATAAAAGATTGTCGAATCCACAGAGACCAAGTGTCAATCTATCGTACCTGTTGTTATGGTGTGTATCTAAGGCAACTAAATTTAATGGTTTTAAGAAGGGTGCAATGGTAAATAAAATAATAATTTTAAATAATAAATAAAAGACAGGCTCGAATGTAATTCACGTAATCAATGATAATCCAGTACTTGTTAATGGAACTACTTATGGGCAATGTTTTCTCCTTTGAAAAGAACTAATTTAACAGGAACTGTCGCTTTCGCGTATTCAGAACCGAGTTGTACTCTCTAATCAACCCCTCCTATTGTCACGGATAAAAAGGTGCGTACTGCGTTAGAGTAGTAAACCTATTTTTAAGAAATGTAGTATCTTGACTAAGTTGAAAAGTATTTTAACCTGGACTTCTTAGCAAAAAGAGGTTCTTATGAACCAGACTCTAAATCTCATAACGCGTCCTAAAATCGTTTTAAAATCTCTTTTCTTTTTAATCTAAAAACTCCTAATGAACTAGACAAAGCGCTTTTGGATGTTTTTGAAATAGTTAAAAAAACAATTACTTGAATTGAAAGATAAAATAGCCCTTAGGTGTTTCCACGAACAATTATACTGATTACTGGTTTAATTACGATCCTTACATTCTAACTTTTATGGAATTAGTTAGACATGATAAAGTAAAGATTCTTTTTATAGTTTTTCATGAAAGTAATTTAGTGCGAGTGCGGAAAGTAAATGAATTTAGTGCGAGTGCGAGAAATAAAGTAATTTAAAGCGAGTGCGGGAAATAAACGAAATAAAGTGCGAGTGCGGATAATAGATGAAAGTAAAGCGAGTGCGGGAAATAAACGAAATAAAGTGCGAGTGCGGATAATAAAGAAAGTAAAGCAATGCAGAAATAAATAAAGTAAAATACGAACTTGAATTAAAATGGCGGCAGGATTAACTTCCTCCAGAGTGCTCCAAAACTCGATCGCACAGACAGATTACAGACTCGATCACTCGATTGCAGAAGCACCCCGATGTGGAATGGCAACTGCTTTGAAACTGATATATGCCTAGAGAAATCTAATTCTGGATGAAGAAAAACGAAAATCTAAGGTCCTATTTATAGGAAAACTGAAAGCATGAAAAGACTGGGATGCCCCTCCACTAAAAAGTGGAGGTTACTGAAATTTGCCTTGTGGCGCCCGCCACAAGGTCATGGCGCCCGCCATGGTGCCTACAGGGGATTGGAGAGTGGGGATCGTGGGTCTTGGAGGTTGAGGAGTGGTCTTGAGTCGTGGCCACGTCATGGCTAACCCCATGGCGCCCGCCACGGTGGGTGCCGTAAGTGCAAAACGCTGAATTTCTAGGTTTTCGTCCGTTTTCACTCCTTTTTCACTCCCTTTCTCGATTCAAGCCCCGATTATTATAAAAACCTGAAAATATAAGAAAACAAAGTAATAACATAACAAAATAACAATAAAAGCTAAGAATGCATGCGAAATCGGAGTCAGAAACACGGTGAATTTTAGTGTGATCAAATTCTCCCACACTTAAACCTTTGCTTGTTCTCAAGCAAACATTAAAGCTTAAGAAAATATGGTGTCAACACGTGTCTTTGGGCTAAAGGGCTTCTAAGTTCAAGTCAGGATGCAGTGACAGATACTAACTAAGTGAACCAAGGGTACCATAGTAACACAAACACAAACTTCAATCCTATATTAACCACTCCATATCATCCCACAATACCTAGGCCTATCTTCTCATCTTTTTGTGTCCTTTTCATTCAGGCGCAATCACATTAAGCCCGTTATCCATACATGCTTCATAGTAGAGTGACCGGTTAGTGATTCGTATCCATAACATAAGGTTTCTGGCACATAAGCATGTGTAAACCTATTTTTATTTCGCCTAAATGTAGCTGCGGGGGATCGGATCGTAATCCGCCCTACCAAGTTCAGTGCCAGATACCTCTGAACCAACTAACAATAGGTGACTTGCAATTTTTTCTTTTTGTGGCAAATTTTTTTCTTCTCTTTTTTCGGTTTAAATGACTTTGTGAGGGTCACCTATACCAGAGTTTTCCTTTTTTTTTCTTTTTTATTAGCACTGGATCATTCACTTATGTTCATCGGCCCCCTACGTAGAGCATGCTTAGGCCGGAGCTGACTGCTAAAATAAACTACTTAGGACAATTTTTAAATGATAATAAAGGCCATGGTGGTGGGGTTTAGGAGTGATTCCTATATTCAAGAGGTCTATGGTGCTAAAATGGTTCTGATGTTTCAAAAAGTTGACCTAAGTCACCACATCCTAATCTAAACCTGTCTCAAAGCCCAAAAAACATGTGAAACAACATTATTTTCTTTTTAAAATTTTTCTGGTAAGGCTAAGGAAATGGGAAAAAATGAAGATGAACTAAAAATACACTATACTGGTGACTCGTCAGACTCATGCATTATCTAAGAAAAATAAATTACTGAAAAGGGAAATAACTGAAAGGAAATAATTAACTAAAAAGGGAAATGACAGAAAGCAATAAAATCCCCTCCCACACTTAAATCGAACATTGTCCCCAATGTTTCGAAATAAGATAAGGGGGGTAACCTGAAAAAGACTACTGAGGAGGAGCACTGGTGCCCTCGCCGTCCTGCTGTGATGGTCTGGAACGACGGGATCTACTACGATGCTGGTCTCTCCGGTCGAGTCGTGCTGATAAAGCAGCCTGAGCACCCCGGACCTCTCGAAGGTTACCTAAGATGAAACCCTGAGTGGCCTCTACAAGCTGGTAGTGTCGGCTGTTGAACTCTCTCTGACGGTTCTGCTCTAATGAGATATCGTTCAAGGTACGGCAAACGTTGCTATAAGCACGATCCGAAACCAATCGCGATTGTTGCATGAAGCTCATGTTGTCCATCAGCTGTTGTGAAATAGTAGAGAGAAGGCCATCACGCCTTTCTTCTCTAGCTGTCATATCGCGCCACATCTCCTCGGTGACATAGAATCCAGGAGCAGTACCTGCAACAGGGTTAGAGGAAGATGGTGCGGTGTGTGACTGTGAAGGACGATGGGGGGACATGTGAGGTATGGGAGACTGCTCTCTCCGATCATACTCTTCATCAGTGTCATGTGCCTCCCCATCGGGAATATTAGGAGGAAGTGGACCCAAAACACGTGGAGCATTAAGATCATAGGTCCAGTTCCTTTCATCACGTACATCAGTACGTCTACTGCATGGTAAAGCAACAGATGGGATAGCTACCCCATGAACCATCAACTCATAACCACCTTCTCTCCTCGTTCGGCACAATTTCATGTCTTTCAGAAATTTTAAATTAATTGTGCGAGGAGGTAGTGGTTCAAGTGTAGCTATCTCATTGTTCAGGCCAAGAGCCCGAGCAATAGACGTAACAAGCCCTCCAAATACAATCGGTCCTGTTTTATTAGTAAATAAAGTCGTGTGGGCAAGCATAAACGGGACCGGATTGATGTGGGTTCTAGTGAGGCATCCTTGCAAAAATAGGAGTTCTCGAGCATTTACCTTGTTTGGACTTTCCCGGCCAAACATAGTACATGCTAAAAGAAGTCTAAAAACTCTTATGGCCGGGTTGTGAATGGTCGACGCAAGTATCCCTTCAAAAGAATTAATTGAAGAACTTGAAAGCCTTTGCCAGAAGGTAAATACCTCGGCCGACCACTCCGCATCCAAAGGTGCCTCACAAATTGCACCTTCCCTATGAGGGATTCCTAACAAACCTGCTAGATCGTCGGTACTGAATTCATACTCAATTCCAAACAATCTAAAAATAACAGTACCGACAGTGCTAGCAGTGTTAGGACTGACAGTGTATATCAAAGAACTCAAAAACTCAGTTGTCAGTTTCTCATAGGTAGGTTCCTGATTAATGAAAATACTATGCAAGCCTAGAAATTCTAATAAATTAAAAACACTATGATAAATACCCAAAGCATACAGACAGTTATCGTCGACGTACCTAGTCGAGAGAATTTCTCGACTTTGAAGCCTCTGAATAATTTTCCGTTGCCTATCGCCCGGTCTTCCATCACGAAGAAGAAATCCGTTGAACTCCATTGTTGATAGCTCCTTAGGTAGTGAAAATGGTAGAAAAAGTGGTTTATGAGGGAAATGATAAAGTTTTGATTTTTTTGGTTTTTGGTGGATGAAAATGAAAATGGATGTTGGATATGTTTTATGGATGGAGGGTATTTTGGAAATGGGGGAGCTTTAATGGGGTTCAAGGAGGTTTTGGAAGGTTGTAAAATGGGTTTTTGGTGAAGAAAGGGATGAAAATGGTGGAAATGGGGATTCAGCCCCGTATTTGTTGTTGGTACGGTGTGGCGCCCGCCACAGGGCCTATGGCGCCCGCCACAAGGCCAATTCCTGGGCCTTGGGGTTTTGGATCCTCCTTTTTGGGCCTTCCTTGCACCTTTGGTCTTCGGGGGGATCTGGATAGCGTTTTCTTCTTCTTTTCAAGGCATGAGGCTTGCATATTTTTTGTAAAGACAAAAATGAAAATATTTTTGTCTTATATTTTTTTTTTCTTTGCACGACAAAAATAAAATAATTAAAAATCAAAAAAGAAAAAGAAAAATTAACATTAGTGCATAATATGTATATATAGGAGGAATTCAAAGTACATGAAAATATAAAAGCTGCAATAAAGTAAAATATGTCCGGAAATGCGATAAATAAAATAAAGCGTATAAAAGGAAATCAAATACTAGGGGTAGTGCTGTCAGTGTAGAATGAGTCATGTGGTAGGCGTCTTTTCCTGGCTTGATCCACGAATCTCAGCTATCTCCCTCCGAAGCTCTTCAATCGCCTAATATAGAGCATCGGCCTCTGAGGCATGAGTGAGATCAGAAACCTGCATCTGTAACTCTAAGTCTGCCACTTCCTGCTTGAGCAGGGCAGTCTCCTTGCGGAGCTCATAAATTTGTGTTTGTAGGTCAGGTGGCTGCAGAGACATATTGTTAGACATAACAGTGATACGGGGAGTAAGAGGTGTAGGAGTGTACTCAGCGGCGGGAGGCGATTTCGGCTCTTCGACAGTCTCTCCATAACCCTCTAGAGCATAACTCTAATTTTCAGGATCATGGACACTGGTCATCAGCGGATCTGGTAATGTAAAATAGTGTATCGCTTCGCCGTCGATCAACAATCTAAACATGTTGGGCTCAAAAGAAGCCCTCCTCATCAGTCCTCTATCAAGACAAAAATCAATATCCAGGGTGGTGTAGCAGCAGAAGGTCCTGAGGTGCAATAATTTGCGAGACAAACCCAATGCAGTAGCTATCTGTGTAACAATCCCACCGACATGGATGATGCCTACTGATGATCTGGCAACACTAGCCAGGCCCTTCAACAGAAAGTTGCCACAAGCAACTGAGCGAGACTGAGTCGCACAAAACAGTAGGAAAATCTCCTCTTCACTTAGCAAGGTCTCTGTATCTGGCAAACCTAGGAAAGAATGTGCTAGAATCATCTGGAAGTACCTCAATGCAGGGTTGTGGATTACCTGAGAAAACTGGGTAGAAGGATCTTGGCTTCCTCCACCTGATATTTTAGTCCAAAACTTTTCCACTTCTCTGCTCATAAAATACCCCATCGGAGTCTCTGGAATAGCATCAGGAGTAGTCTGGAAACCTAGCAAATCACCAAACTCTTTGTGAGAGAATGAGTAGTCAATCCCGAACAACCTGAAAACAGCGAGTCCATCGGGTCCAGCCCAAGGGTCATGATGAAACGAGCTGAGGAACTCAAGAGTCAAGTTCCTATAAGTGTTGTTCCTGTAGTCAAACTGGCCCCAGTGGAGTTGATGGCATAAAAATCTGACGCTTGGCTCTATCCCCAAGGCATCCATGCAGTCATGGTCAGGGTACCTGGTGGGAGCCAAAGGGCGTCTCATGTGGACATGGTAACGCTCTCTCTGTGCATCGTCTCTAAAGGCCACGTGCATGTCATCAGGGTTCTGCATTCTGCACAAGGTTAGCAAACAAGTCCTGAAAGCACATAAAAACATTCAATCGTTAGTCCTGACATAATAATAAAATAAACAAATTGAAATAAAGTAAAAATAAATAAAAAGTACATAAATAAGAAAACCATGGGTTGCCTCCCATGCAGCGCTTGTTTAACGTCATTAGCTCGACGACCGATTTTTAAACATCATTGGAAGGATATGGTGGATCACTCAGAGTATGGAAGGTGTATGTTGTTGGGATGTCACCTCCTTCATAGGGCTTCAACCTTTGTCCATTGACGATGAACGGTTTACATGTCTGGTTCTTGATTTCAATAGCTCCGGATCTTAGGATCTTAGATACTTCGAAAGGGCCAGTCCATCTCGAACGAAGTTTTCCTGGAAAAAGTCGTAACCTAGAATCGAACAGGAGAACAGGATCGCCTATTTTGAAGTCTCTTCTTATGATTCTTTTGTCATGCCAAGCTTTTGTTCTTTCTTTGTATATGATGGCATTTTCGTAGGCAGATTGTCTGAGCTCTTCTAATTTGTGGATGTCAAGGATACGTTTCTCACTAGCAGTCAAGTAATCCAAATTCAAAGTTTTGATGGCCCAATAGGCCTTATGCTCCAATTCAAATGGTAAGTGACATGATTTTCCATAGACCAGTTGATAAGGGGTTGTTCCTATAGGAGTTTTGAAAGCGGTTCTATAGGCCCATAATGCTTCTTGAAGTTTCTGTGACCAATCCTTTCTAGATATAGAGACAGTCTTCTCGAGGATTTGTTTTATCTCCCTATTAGATACTTCCACTTGTCCATTGGTCTGTGGGTGGTATGGTGTTGCTACTCTATGCTTAACTCCATACTTGCTTAAAAGTTTATCAAATATTCTCGATATGAAGTGTGATCCTCCATCACTTATAACTAAACGGGGTGTTCCAAACCTGGGAAATATATAGTTTTTGAATAATTTGATGACTACTTTGGTGTCGTTCGTGGGTGAGACGATAGCTTCAATCCATTTAGACACGTAGTCAACTGCTACTAAGATGTACTGATTTCCAAAAGATGGTGGGAACGGTCCCATAAAGTCTATACCCCATACGTCGAAGAGTTCTACTTCTTGGATATTTCTTAACGGCATTTCATTACGTCTTGAAATATTTCCTGTGTGTTGGCATCTATCACACTTGACAATGAAAGCATGGACATCACGCCACATAGTAGGCCAGAATAGGCCAGCTTGAAGAATCTTGGCATAGGTCTTAGATGTGCTTGCATGTCCACCATAGGGTGCAGAGTGACAATGCTCAATTATATTATTTACCTCTTCTTCTGGAACACAACGGCGGAAAATGCCATCTTTGCCTCTCTTGAAAAGAAACGGTTCGTCCCAATAGAAGTTTCTCACATCACTATAGAACTTCTTCTTCCGGTGGTAGTTTAGATCAGGGGGTATGATGTCAGCAGCTAGGTAATTAACAAAGTCTGCATACCAAGGTACATTGCTTATAGCTAAGGATTTATGAAAATGCTCATGAGGGTCTGGGTTATCTTCTTCAATAGTTTCTAGTTGGGCTATCAGTCTATCATAGGCAAAATCGTCATTTATGGGTACTGAATCAGGTTTCAGGTATTCTAGCCTAGATAGGTGATCAGCTACCACATTATCAGTGCCTTTCTTATCACGGATATCCAAATCAAACTCTTGTAATAATAGAATCCATCGAAGTAACCTAGGCTTGGCATCCTTTTTGCTTAGTAAGTAACGAATGGCAGCATGGTCAGTATAAACTATAATCTTGGCTCCTACTAGATAAGATCTAAATTTGTCTATGGCAAAAACTACAGCTAGGAGCTCTTTTTCGGTTGTTGCGTAGTTGAGCTGTGCAGCGTCTAGGGTTCTACTGGCATAATAAATCACATGTAACTTCTTATCTTTTCTTTGACCTAGAACGGCTCCAACAGCATAATCACTGGCGTCACACATTATCTCAAACGGTTCTGACCAATCAGGGGGTTTCATTATAGGTGCTGAAATCAGAGCTTGCTTCAGAAGATTAAATGCTTCAGTACATTTTTCATCGAAGATAAATTCAGCATCTTTCATTAAAAGACCAGTTAAGGGCTTTGTTATTTTGGAGAAATCCTTGATAAAACGTCGGTAAAATCCGGCATGTCCAAGAAAACTTCTTATCTTCCTGATAGTCTTCGGCGGTTTTAGATTCTCTATGACTTCTATTTTTGCTTTATCTACCTCTATACCTTTTTCGGAAACTATATGTCCTAAAACAATCCCTTCGGTGACCATGAAATGACATTTTTCCCAATTTAGCACAAGGTTTACCTCCACACATCTCTCCAGGATTTTCTCAAGGTTGATAAGACAATTTTTGAAATCTGATCCACAAACTGAGAAATCGTCCATAAATACTTCCATAATTCCATCTAAATAATCAACAAAGATAGACATCATGCAGCGTTGGAAAGTTGCAGGAGCATTACAAAGTCCAAAAGGCATTCTTCTATAGGCAAAAGTTCCAACTGGGCATGTAAAGGTAGTTTTTTCTTGATCTTCGGGGTGAATAGGTATTTGGAAGAATCCTGAATATCCATCTAGGTAACAAAAGTAAGAGTGTCTGGCTAGGCGCTCCAACATTTGGTCTATGAATGGTAATGGGAAATGGTCCTTCCTAGTTGCTTTATTTAATTTTCTATAATCTATGCACATACGCCAACCTCCATCGGTTCTTTTTGCTACAGGTTCGCCCTTCTCGTTTTGCACGACTGTGATGCCTCCCTTTTTAGGTACTACATGCACAGGACTCACCCATTTATTGTCCGAGATCTGATATATTATACCTGCCTCTAGTAACTTAAGAACTTCAGTCTTAACTACAGTACTCATTATAGGATTTATTCTTCGTTGGTGTTCTCTGGAAGGTTTTTAATCTTCTTCAAGCAAAATCCGATGCATGCATACGGATGGGCTTATTCCTTTTAGATCAGAGATCTTATATCCTAAGGCTGAGGGGTACCTACGTAAAACTTCTAATAATTGATCGGTTTCTTCTTGGTTTAAGGTAGCACTGACTATAACTGGACGATTCATATCTTCATCAAGAAATTCATATCTCAGGTTTTTAGGCAGTTCCTTAAGTTTTACGGTCGGTTTTATAGGGCAAGGCATAGGATCTGGGGTAAGAGATAAACATTCGTGAAGGTTATCATCAATGTAGGGTTTTTTATAATTGTCATCTTCCAAAATAAGGGTTGATGGCAATTTTATAGATTCAGTTTCTTCTTCTTGTTCTAATTCCCTAATGCATTCTTCGATGATATCTAAGGCATAACAAGCATCTCCTATCACAGGTGCCATAAGAAATTTTGACAATATAAATTCTATCTTCTCGTTACCTACCTCAAAAGTTAGTTTCCCTTTTTTAACATCTATTATGGCTCCAGCAGTCGATAAGAACGGTCTACCTAGGAGGATTGGTATGTCGTCATCTTCTTTAATGTCCATGACAACAAAATCAGTAGGTATAAACAGCTGACCTATCCTAACAGGGACGTCTTCAAGTATGCCTATAGGGTATTTAACGGATCTATCGGCTAATTGAAGTGACATCTTAATAGGTTGTAATTCTCCTAAGTTTAATCTCTCACAAACTGCTAAAGGCATTAAGCTCACACTAGCTCCTAAGTCTAGAAAAGCTTTTTCGATGACATGATTTCCCAAAATACAAGGAATGGAAAAATTTCTGGGATCTTTATCTTTCTTTGCTAACCTATTTTCGGAAATAGAATTACATTCCACGTGTTTCGAATCTTCAAGTCTACGTTTATTCGTAAGTATGTCTTTGAGAAACTTAGCATAAGAAGGTATTTGGGTGATGGCTTCTGTAAAGGGGATTTCTACGTGAAGTTTTTCTATAACCTTAACGAATTTTTGATATTGATTATCGATTTGGGTTTTCTTTAATCTTTGAGGGTAAGGTATTGGTGGTTTGTATGGCGGTGGTGGTACATAGGTTTTATTTTTAGGTTCTTCTCCTTTTTCTTGACTTTCCGGGGTTTCAGGCTTCTCTGGTTCCTTCTCCTCATTCCTCTCAGAAGTTTCGGGCTCACTTAATCTAGGGTTTAAAGGTTCTTTATAAGCGGTTCCACTTCGTAGAGTAATGGCATTTGCTTGCCCTTTCGGGTTTTGTTGAGGTTGTCCAGGGAACTGTCCTCCAGGTGTAGTCTGTGGGGCTTGGTTTAACGCTACCTGAGAGATCTGGGTTTCAAGCATCTTATTATGAGTAATGATTTGATCAACCTTGGTTCCTAACTGGGTAATTAGTTCTTTAACATGGACGTTTTGGTTCATGAACTCTTTGTTTTGTTGTTTTTGAGCAACGATAAAATCTTTTACAACTTCCTCAAAGCTCGGGCTTGGTGGTACAGGTTGCATAGGTTGATTTGTTCTAGGGGCTAGGTAACCTTGTTGTCTCGGAGGTGCGGTATTTTGAATAGGGTTATTATTTTTGTAGGAGAAGTTTGGGTGATTCCTCCATCCAGGGTTATATGTGTTTGAAAATGGGTTTCCTTGGGTATAGTTCACTTGCTCAGTGTTGGTCTCATTTAACAGATTGCATTCGGCGGATTGGTGTCCTTGCGTTCCACATATCTCACAATTCGGCAAAACTGCGGCTACAGTATTCGGAGTTGTACACATATGTTCGACTCTAAGGGCCAACGCGTCCATTTTAGCCTGCATCATGTCTATAGAGCTTAGCTCATGTATTCCTCCTTGGGCTTCCTTCTTTTCCACTGTCGCTCGTTCTACTCCCCATGATTGATGGTTTTGGGCCATATCCTCGATAAGGGCACTAGCTTCAGGGTAAGGTTTGTTCATCAGTGCGCCACCAGCGGCAGCGTCGATGGTCATCTTAGTGTTATAATGAAGTCCATTATAGAAGGTTTGGATGATTAACCAATTTTCTAAGCCATGATGTGGGCATGCTCTTAATAGTTCTTTATATCTCTCCCAGGCTTCGAACAACGACTCTCCTTGATGTTGGGTAAATCTAGTTATTAGGTTTCGAAGAAGAGCGGTCTTACTCGGGGGAAAATATCTAGCAAGGAAAACTTTTCTAAGGTCATCCCAAGTTGTTATTGAATTGGGTGGAAGGGAATCTAACCATGATAGAGCTTTATCTCTGAGGGAAAAGGGAAATAATCTTAAGCGTATTGCCTCAGGAGAAGCTCCATTGGTTTTAAAGGTGTCTGCTAACTGAAGAAAGTTTTTTAAATGTTGGTTCGGGTTATCAGTAGCGAGACCTGCGAATTGTCTCTGTTGCACTAATTGCAGCAGGGATGGTTTAAGTTCAAAATTATTGGCTGGGATAGCGGGGTTTACTATACTGGAACTAGGTTCCTCGTTTGATGGTTGGGAGAAGTCCTTAAGAGGTCTTCGGTTTTGATCTTCGGCCATAACTTTCCTATTCCTATGGAAAAATAAACGTGCGCGAGCGTAACGTTCAGGTTCAGCTAGAGGGTCTACTAAACTTCCGGCACTGCGAGTCTTTCGCATTGACCGGGGGGTAACAACCTTAGTCTAAACGGTATAACTACAGGGTAATGAAATTTGACGATATTGGTCCCCGGCAACGGCGCCAAAAACTTGATGCGTGTTTTTCGCAAGTGTACGAACACGTCAGAGTAATATAAAAGATTGTCGAATCCACAGAGACCAAGTGTCAATCTATCGTACCTGTTGTTATGGTGTGTATCTAAGGCAACTAAATTTAAGGGTTTTAAGAAGGGTGCAATGGTAAATAAAATAATAATTTTAAATAATAAATAAAAGACAGGCTCGAATGTAATTCACGTAATCAATGATAATCCAGTACTTGTTAATGGAACTACTTATGGGCAATGTTTTCTCCTTTGAAAAGAACTAATTTAACAGGAACTGTCGCTTTCGCGTATTCAGAACCGAGTTGTACTCTCTAATCAACCCCTCCTATTGTCATGGATAAAAAGGTGCGTACTGCGTTAGAGTAGTAAACCTATTTTTAAGAAATGTAGTATCTTGACTAAGTTGAAAAGTATTTTAACCTGGACTTCTTAGCAAAAAGAGGTTCTTATGAACCAGACTCTAAATCTCATAACGCGTCCGAAAATCGTTTTAAAATCTCTTTTCTTTTTAATCTAAAAACTCCTAATGAACTAGACAAAGCGCTTTTGGCTGTTTTTGAAATAGTTAAAAAAACAATTACTTGAATTGAAAGATAAAATAGCCCTTAGGTGTTTCCACGAACAATTATACTGATTACTGGTTTAATTACGATCCTTACATTCTAACCTTTATGGAATTAGTTAGACATGATAAAGTAAAGATTCTTTTTATAGTTTTTCATGAAAGTAATTTAGTTCGAGTGTGGAAAGTAAATGAATTTAGTGCGAGTGTGAGAAATAAAGTAATTTAAAGCGAGTGCGGGAAATAAACGAAATAAAGTGCGAGTGCGGATAATAGATGAAAGTAAAGCGAGTGCGGGAAATAAACGAAATAAAGTGCGAGTGCGGATAATAAAGAAAGTAAAGCAATGCAGAAATAAATAAAGTAAAATACGAACTTGAATTAAAATGGCGGCAGGATTAACTTCCTCCAGAGTGCTCCAAAACTCGATCGCACAGACAGATTACAGACTCGATCACTCGATTGCAGAAGCACCCCGATGTGGAATGGCAACTGCTTTGAAACTGATATATGCCTAGAGAAATCTAATTCTGGATGAATAAAAACGAAAATCTAAGGTCCTATTTATAGGAAAACTGAAAGCATGAAAAGACTGGGATGCCCCTCCACTAAAAAGTGGAGGTTACTGAAATTTGCCTTGTGGCGCCCGCCACAAGGTCATGGCGCCCGCCATGGTGCCTACAGGGGATTGGAGAGTGGGGATCGTGGGTCTTGGAGGTTGAGGAGTGGTCTTGAGTCGTGGCCACGTCATGGCTAACCCCATGGCGCCCGCCACGGTGGGTGTCGTAAGTGCAAAACGCTGAATTTCTAGGTTTTCGTCCGTTTTCACTCCTTTTTCGCTCCCTTTCTCAATTCAAGCCCCGATTATTATAAAAACCTGAAAACATAAGAAAACAAAGTAATAACATAACAAAATAACAATAAAAGCTAAGAATGCATGCGAAATCAGAGTCAGAAACACGGTGAATTTTAGTGTGATCAGCATGTCTGCTACACACACACACCTTATGTTATCAACACTGCTTGTTATTTACAGCAAAAAAGAGCTTTTGTCTTCATCAAACCCACAAAAACTGGAATCAGGGGATGGAATTCCCTAAGAATAAATCGACATGCCATAAGCATTCATTCCCTGCATATCATATTCTTGTGTTTTTGCAGGTTACCCAGAGTTTCTAACTTATTCAACTGCAGGCAATATAGCTGGTCAACGCGTTCACCGATATTCGACTAAAAGAAACCGAGTAAGGATGGCTGAACGAATGCAGACTGATCTCAACGAGCTCCGTCAGAGGATGGATCAATTTATGGACATGATGACTGGCATGGCCCAGAACCAGGAGCGCCTCAGGATGATGGTTGAGCAACCACATGGGAATGTTAACACTGGAATACCGACTGAGAATGTGGATTCTAACGCTGCCCGTAATGGAGAGCCTAATCCAAATAGGACCGCAGCACGTAATGCAGGTT
This sequence comes from Lathyrus aphaca, assembly GCA_963966055.1. Lineage (NCBI taxonomy): Eukaryota > Viridiplantae > Streptophyta > Magnoliopsida > Fabales > Fabaceae > Lathyrus > Lathyrus aphaca. The sequence continues at coordinate 74,266,160 of OZ014523.1, forward strand.
TAAAAGACAATCAAGAGGACCAGTTCACTCTACTGGATACTGATATGGGTAACATGAATGAAATCAACAATCGCAGGTATGAAGAGCTGGCAGAGAAGATCAAGGCCATGGAATGTCAGAATTCCCTAGGCATCGATGTAACCAGTCTCGGGTTAGTACGAGGAGTCAGAATCCCTCCCAAGTTCAAGGCACCATCGTTTGACAAGTACAACGGCAGCACGTCCCCTAGGTTTCACATTCACGCGTACTTTGGAAGAATCTCGGCTCACACTGATGACGAGAAGCTTTGGATGCATTTCTTCCAAGACAGACTATCTGAAGCTTCGTTGAGCTGGTACATGAAGCTAAGTAGGGTCTCTATCCAAAGCTGGAAAGATCTAGCTGAAGCATTCCTCAAGCAGCATCAATACAACATTGATATGGCTCCGAATCGCACCCAGTTGCAGAACTTGTCTCAAGGACCTAAGGAGAGTTTTAAGCAGTATGCCCAGAGGTGGCGTAAGCTGGCCGCACAGGTTCAACCTCCATTGCTGGATCGGGAAATGGCCGACATGTTTATGGGCACCTTGCAAGGTGTTTACTTGGATCGTTTGGCCGCCTGCCTGTCCATTGGTTTTTCTGATATCGTCATTGCTGGAGAAAGAATAGAGAATTTTCTGAAATTGGGGAAGATTCAGGATGCAAGCAGTGCTAGTTCTTCTGGTGTGAGAAAGCCTTTTGGCAACGGCCAAAGAAGAAGAGAAGGCGAGACAAATGTTGTGTATAGAGGCCGAGACAGAAGTTATCCTCAAGGTTACTACCAAGCATCTGCAGTGACTATTACTCCACAGGTTCAACAACAACGACCACAGGGTCAGCAACAACAGGTACAGAGACCAAATCAAGAAAGAACAAGAGCGAGAAACCGCAGACTTGATCCCATCCCTTGCCCATATGTTGCATTGCTTCCAGAGCTGCTAAAGTTGAACCTGGTCAAGCTTCGTACCATGAGAGCTCCTGCTCCTGACAATATACCTCCGAATTTTGATGCAAATGCCAGATGCGAATTCCATTCGGGTGCCCAGGAGCATAACATTGAGAAATGTTGGGCTTTTCAGAACAAGGTACAGGACCTAGTTGACTCCAAGGCGATCAATTTTGCTCCTCTCCCAAATGTACTCCAGAATCCAATGCCTAGTCACAACGGAACCGGTGTCACGGTTGTTCTACCAGATGGTCTGCGTTAAGCTGAAGTCTTCGAGTTAATCACCCAGGACGCCAGGGTATTCATGAAGCAAATAAAGCCAGCAGTATTCAAATACTCTCAGTGGTGCCATTTATGTGTTTCTCTTTCTTCATTTTTCATTTTCATCCCTATTGAGGGGAACTACGTCGCTCTGATTCTTCATTGGTCATCTGTCAATGGAGATACGTAGGCAGAAGATCGCCAGGTCTTTCCGAGCAACCTTATGGGGCAACTTTACTCCCCAGCTTCACTTTTTTCATTCAGATGTCTCGTGTCAGAATCAGAATAACTAGAAGAAGAGGTATGATTGTCGTGGTCAGGTATACAACTGTGAATTGAAGATTACAAGTCTGTGAAAGAGCTATTGATCGTTGAGAGTATCCAAGACTGACAGGTCCAGACGAAGCCAAGCCTCCTCAACTACGGCAATATTCAGTTTCTTTACTGCATTTCCATTTGTAGTTTCTTTTATGTGTTAAACATTTGTCTACATGTATGAAATTTGTTTGCTTTTGAATGTTAGCAATAATAAAACTCACATGTTTTTCTTGAAGTAATTCATTTGCATTCCCTTATAATTTTGCATGTGTACATCGCAATACCAATTGTCATGCTTAAATTCTATGAAGGAGAATGACGAAACAAAAACGCAAAATCTCTAATTGTGTGCTCTCAAGTAAGGCCATGTTGACGATGTACAAGCTTTGTTTCAAATCCCTAAACACTGGAGATATAAGGAAGATAGACCCTTGCTAACCCCTTTGAGCCTTGAAGTAGGAGTTTCTTTTCGCATAAAAAACCCTCACATATAAACCAGGGGCAAGGTAGATGTCAGCTAGTCGGACCAAGCGTTCAGGATTTCATAAAAGAGTGTATTTGAAAATCCATTGCATTCTACTATGTTGATCAAGAGGTCCAAAGACCCGAAACCATAATGGTTATCCAAGTCAAATGGTCCAAAGATTGAAAACCATAATGGTTATCCTTCGTCGACCAAAGAATGAGGCAGTCACAACCCTCGCAAAGCAATCAAGACAAACAATGTCACACGACTTGTTCAAAATACAAAAAGAAAGAAGAAAGAAAAAGCCCGCTAAGTCGAAACTCGAAAACAAGCGACTTAGGAAAAAGTTAGGCCATCCCGCTGGACTTCACAATCAAAGATTCACAAGAATCCGTCCAGGCAAAAGTTAGGGATAAGCAAAATAACGCAAAAGAGAAAGACATAAAGGATTGCACAAGAAAGATCCTCAAATGAGAACAAAGTCGTGTGGCACAGACACGAAAGATAGAGGAGTGACTGGGCACAAATAAACTTCGAGCCTCAATCGACGTTCAGCTAGTTTTCACGAGCCTCAATCGACATGAAACCCTTATGAAAGGTGAATGCTTGTGAAAACTAGCTGAACGTAGGAATGGAGAACATCACGAAGAGTGGGTGGGCACAAATAAACTTCGAGCCTGTATCCTTTGTTTCTGTAACCGTGAACCAGGCCACGATACAACCCTCAAAAGTCCTAACTGAAACAGGGTTAATTTGAGAGCGTACTACTACGAGACCGCGTTCCTGACTCCTATGAGTTGTGCTAAAAGACATTTGTTAGTATTGCATGTACAAACTTTCAAAATAATGTCGTATCTTAACCAGTGATTCGCTCACGAAGGTGTGCGATCTCTTTTCAAAACTTCAAGTTTGACATGTGTGTTGCATTAGAATTTTCATTCTAAGAATAAACATTTTTTGCTTGCATACATTTGTTTGGCATCATAAATGGTTCACATGCGGAAATTCAATCCAGAAGCTTAAGCTTGCCAAGTTGAGAAGTCTAGAACTTCTGAAAGACAGTCACGTTGAGGTGCACTTTTCCGAGAAAAGCTCCAGTGAGTAAGGACTTTCCCGACTAGTCATGGTAAGAGCTAGCCAATCCGGGGCAAGTACATCAAGCAATCTCTTCAAATTTCAGTCAAACTGGGGCAATCACCTCGAGATTCAACTCTCTCCAAGAGCGAAGATTAGTCAGTCAAGTGCAAGACTATTCAAATACTCGTACTGGGGCAGGCCACCCCAATAGCACGAGATTTCATTCTTTCCCGAAGACAGACAATCGGAAGCACTTATCTGAAGTTCAGAGTACCAGTACAACTACGCTCTCAAAGAGTCTCTATGGCACCCTCTTGTCATAACTCTTACTGATTGAGTCCATTACCCATCTAGCGATCGCTCGTCAAGACAATTGTCTCATTCAATGTTTCTTACAGCTCCTAGCTCATCTGCATGGGCAATGGTTACCTCCCCAACAAGGGTGTTACGCTAATTCATGCAATCATTACGATACCTAAGAATTTAAAGACACCAAGTCTTTTGTAAAATCCTCTTGAGGTAAAATCCATACAGAAGCAACTGATCCCCAGCACGAGACAACTTGAAATCTTTCCTCCTCAGCAGGACGTGTCTCGGTTTTGGTTATCCCCAACAGACAAATGGAAGCTATCCCCAGTAAGGTCAGCAAGTTTTTCTTTCAGATGGTTCCCTTGATCTCGGTTCCTCAACAGATCTAAGGAAACTCCTATTCCCCTAGCAGACTTCAGATAAATCATTCTCTTCCCCAACAGATCCATAAGAGTGGATAATCCCCAATAGTCGAGGTATCCCATGGCACGGTCCTCAAATCTAAAGTCCAATTTATTTTTGGCAAAGGTGATAATTCGTGACGGATGAATTATTCACTCTATTTTCCAAAAGAGATGTTATCCCCGCAGGGCTTCTTGATATCAAATTCGCGATCATTATGTTTCCCCACAGAGTTAGCAGATACTTATTACTTCCGCGTCAGGAATTCCTTTTACACTCACACCAGTTCATTAACAATACTCAAGACATAACATCCCTAGTGTCATGGGGAAACATGCCATGCAATTCAACATATGCAAAGCCCAGCCACAGACTGGCCAAAGTCCATCTTCGGGTGGCAGATTTCAAAGTCCAGCCACGGACTGGCCAAAGTCCATCTTCGGGTGGCAAGTTTCAAAAGTCCCCCACAGTGGGCAAAAGTCTCCCACAGTGAGCAAAAGTCCAGCCACAAACTGGCCAAAGTCCATCTTCGGGTGGCAGATATCAAAAGTCTCCCACAGTGAGCAAAAGTCCAGCCACAGACTAGCCAAAGTCCATCTTCGGGTGGCAGATATCAAAAGTCTCTCGTAGTGAGCAAAAGTCTCCCGTAGTGAGCAACAGCCCCCGTAGTGTGGCAAGATATTGAAGTCTCCCGTAGTGAGCAAAAGTCTCCCGTAGTGAGCAGAAGTCTCCCGTAGTGAGAAGCAGCCCCCGTAGTGAGGCAAGAAATTGAAGTCTCCCGTAGTGAGCAAAAGTCTCCCATAGTGAGCAGAAGTCTCCCGTAGTGAGCAGCAGCCCCCGTAGTGTGGCAAGAAATCGAAGTCTCCCGTACTGAGCAGAATTCCCCCGCAGTGGGCAAAAGCCTCCCGCAGTGAGCAGAAGTCCACCCGCAGTGTGGCAAATTATCCAGCAGTCCACCCGCAGTGTGGTAAAGTGTCTGAAGTCCAACCGCAGATTGGCAAAAGTCCATCCCCAGGGTGGCAAAGTATCTTAAAATTCGATCGCAAATTGTTGAAAAGGCCATCCACAGTGTAGCAAGTCAGTAGCTTTCTGAAGGCATCCCTTGTTTACTATTCTCCCCCATCATAATTATATCCAGACAGAGTTTATTCGGTTGAGTTTATTTCCATGTTCTTCTGTCACAGAGTGCAAATTTTCTGGTTGTTTCTGGTATTCAATCCCTGCATACTTCAAACGTCTGAAAGTGACTGCTATCATCCATTCAAGTCTACAGTGATTGAATAGGGGCAGCTGTAACACCCCAAAATTTGCCTTCATATTTATCACCATCTAGCTGACTTTATGCCTCGCATTCTTCAATGTCTTTCATCAGGTCATAGCTTGTGCTTCATGCGCCACATCTAGGTCATTAGTATTCACAGTCATGCGTTTCATATATGGGATCATGTCGTTTCTTGTCATTCTCATCAACGTAACTCATGGATACTATCGCTTCATTGAAGGCCATGAGATTAGAAATCTATGACGAAGGTTTTCTTGGGCGCACTTATTGTTCTAGTTTCATATTCAAGGCTTTCCTGAGACATTTGTTCAAGATCTTTGGTCGTCAAGTCATGACATGTTTGTGAAGCAAGACGTTCTTCCTGGTGGGATTATTTTGTTCAAGGATTGCTTTGACAAAGATTGTTTGTCGTTAAAATGAAAAATGGTTTGTTTCATATACGAGTTAATTTGGACACAAGGATTCAGATGAGGTTAAGATCCATGTTGGGCATACAAGATTGAAAAGCCCATCTGGAGTTAATTCCTTATGGTTTATGCCCCAAAAAGAAAAGGGTACTTCATAATTGTCCCAAACCATGACCCACCTTCTTGTATATACTTCAAGTCCATCACAGGTGTTAGGGTTTTATTAAAATCATAAGTGAGTTTCGCTATAAACAGTGGTTCGCAAATAACTTATGTTTGGCGTTTAAATCACGAGTTAGGGTTTATTTCCCTAATTAAGTGATACTCGACAAATTTTCCTTGTGAAATGTGTTCATAAGTGGTTTTGTCGTTCAAGGGAATCTATTATCACTCGAGACGCAATTTATTGAAGATCATGGTGCATGCAGAGCTTATTAGGGTTTTCATGACAAATGAATGTTGGTTTATGGTATGAGGGATCAAGTTGCGGATTCTTATGATAATCAGGGCATTGTGGTCCTCTTTATGGTTCGTTGTTGGTAATACAGGTCAATGGGGTTTGGATTTGAAGGTTGATTGAAGATCGATGATTCATTTAAGACTCGAGTTTGAAGTAGATTGGGGGTGTAAGTTGGATTAAACGTGTTGAGATTGGTCGCAAGGATTACTTGGGTTTCAATAATCTGTTTCCATGCTAATATTCACTTTTTGCCCACTATCCAAATTAAGCCCATAAACTTTGTTAGTTCATTATCCATGTTAAACAATTCAATTCTAACCTCCACTTTAGATCCCTTTCAAGGCCCATTTATTTTAATCTAATTTCCAAGTGTCTAGCTCCAGTCTCAATAAATGTCCGATTGTATTCTGAGTCACTTGTCCACTCTTATAGTCAATTCGTAAAGGTATCCCAGAACCTCATATTATGTATAGTCCTTTATGTCGAGTTTAAAAAAATCATTAATTTTCTGTTTTATCACCAAATACTCATTGGGCTCATCCCATTTAATTGTTAGGCCCATTCCTTTTTTTTTCCTTTCTTTCCTTTTATTATTGTTAAGGGTGCGAAAAAAGGGGAAGTATTTCATCAGCTAAAGACAAGATTCACGGAAGAATATATATCCATCATCTTTTAACCATTTCATCATCCTTTCTGCTAAATTCTCAACCTCATTATCTGAAAGATACATTAGTAACCAATTTGAGAAAATCACATCAACAGATCCTTCAGAAACAGGCATGTTTGGAGATGTGACATCAGCACACAAAAACTTGACATTTTTGTAGTGTTCATTAATGCTTTCATTCTTCTTTATTGCACTCTCAATGAAGTCTACAGCAATTAATTGACCAGCTTTCTGGGCCAACTCTCCAGTAAATCTTCCAATACCAGCTCCCAGCTCAATTACTGATTTTCCTTCATATGGTGGTAGTAGGGAAAGTACCTCAGGTCTTTCTTCCTTATTGAGATCGGAAGCTTTGGAATCAAGCATCATTGCCTCGACAGAGAGATCGGCACAATGCTGAATCCAATATGATTTCTGAACTTCACGTTCATCCCTACCTGAAGCCATTGGAGAAGAATGAAAATGTTGTGGGGAGAGGAAATGGAAATGGAAAAGTTCAACTGCCTTCGATAGAAAGGACCAGAAAATTCAGAAATTCAGAAATTCAGAAATTCAGTTACATATAAAAATGCAAAGAATTGAGTTACAAAGATGAAAAATTCTGTTACAAAACTGATAACAGAAATCAGTATAAAAAATGCCAATTGATAATAGAAAGGACCAGAAAATAGTTACAGATAAGAGAGGGAAAAATCAGTTATAATATAACTGATATAACAAACAAAAAAAAAAGAAAATATGAATGTATTTCAGTTTCAGCGTCTGGTTTTTTCCGCACCCGGATCCACCTTCAAAAGGGACTCTCTAATTTATCACCTCTCTCTCAGAATCTTCTTCACCATCCTTCATTAATTTCTCGCATCAGAATTCACCAACCTGCATAATCCATAAATGCAACTCAGTAATCAATCCTTTATTTAGCAATTGGCAAACAAAGAGTTGAAAAGTGTCGAAATGAAGCGAAAGAGGAGGCTCATTGCTAGTTTAAGTTTGGAGAGTTTGCAGGATGATGTTGTGACGATGATGACAGTGTCGATTGAATCTGTGGTGGATTACTCAAGGCAAGAACAACAAGAGGGTTTGACTATTATTGAGTCTGAGATAGAAAGATTGTTAAGTGCTTATGGTGATGAAGCAAGGGGCGAAATCAAAGACTATGCAACATTGAGTTCAGTTCTGAGTGCTAATGAGAATAGCTTCAAACGAATTACCACTCTCCATCTGCAGCAAAAAAAGAAAGCTAAAGATTAGTGAATGGAAAAATTGAAAGCAGGGGTTGATAAGCTGTAACAGAAATCGCAAAAGCTCATAACAAAGTCAGTTCAAAAACAAAAAGAATAACAGAAATTCAGTTTTAACTAACTGAAACCCAACTAACTCTAACAGAATTTCTAACAGAATGCATCAATCATTAACAGAAAACAGAAATGAGAAATTTGCAACTCACTTGAGAATCTTCCAGAAAGAGCTAGAAGATCAGCTCCTATAAATCAGAGCTTTGGTTCTCCAACTTTTTTTTCGGAACCTCACACCATTCTTCAATCTCTCCCAATCATTTTTGCTCATTCTTCTTCTCACTTTTTCTTCTCAAACTCGGACTTCACATCCTTCCACCATTCTTCATCCCATTCAACTTCATATCCCTCCTTCATGATTCCTAAGCCTTAATATCAACTCTTCTTCACCATAAACTCCTTCAATTCTGCATCACCATCAACCTGCGGAATTCGCATCAAACAATCAACAAGTTATGACAATAACAAGAACGCGAAGGTGAAGAGCAAAGAAAGAAATTCGCAAGAACATAACCTAACGGGATCGAAAATCAGATACAGAGGGCTATTAATTTTCTGAAGCAGCAGGGGGAAACAGGAAGGGGTTATTTGTCAAAATTCACATCGCAGGGACGGATTCTCTGAGCTTGAAAGTATCATCACTCAATCTCTGTATCAGAGAAAAGAGGCTTCCACGAACACCTGCAAAGAACCAAGAAGGCATCAGAAATGACCATGATTCAGAGTCCATTCACACGGAAGAGGCTCGGTTGATACGAAATTGAAGAAGAAGAGTGTTCATAGACCGAGGTGAGAGCAATTGGAAAGCGAAGAAAAGAGTGAGTCACGGTGAGTTCTATTACCGCGAAGACAAGCAACGATCATCTTTGTTTCAGAAAAATCGCCATCGGCAACGCTAACCACCGTCGTTCATTGCTCGTCGTCCTCATCTCCATAACGCTTCCGCTCCGACTCGCAAGGTACACTTAATCCAGCATGCATATGGGGTTGCTTTTAGGTAGTGTTGGCTTGTTCTTGATTTCGTTTTTTAGGCGATTTCTGAGAAATGGTTTCGGTGAGTGTAAACACCCCAAATTTTCCCTCACCCATTCAAACCATGGCTTATGATCTTTTCATATGCATAAATTCAATCATAGCATCTCATATTGCACTTTTGATTCACTGCATTGTTTCAAAGTCATCTGCATCTAGGGTTTGTGACCTGAGCAATCCAAGAGCCATTTGAGCCACCCCAAAGGTCTTCAATCACTTCAAAGGGGTCCATGTGTGTTCAAACATCATATCATATCTTCACAAAGTCAAGGAAATCAAAGAATCACAAGAACTGAGGAAGGCATGGAAGCAGAGCCAGGCTTAACTGCACAGATGACCTAGAATTAGGGTTTTGATTTCAGAGGCCATAACTCCAAATTTTTTGGTCATTCTTGTTTCTATTGGTCTCTATATGTTATGAGGATCATGCATATCAATTTTCATAAAGAAATTCAATGGGGAAGGCATCTGATCACAAGATGACTTCTTGAGCAAGTCAGTGCAAAATCAGGGCATCTGAGGCCCCCAATCACCCAACCAAAGGGGTTTCTACATCATTTTGAATGTGTATGATCTTTATTTGATCATAGAAGATGTTAGAAGTTCACAAAATTGAAGAATTTCAAGCCATTTGCAAAATTGCCTTTTTGGGAAAGTGACTTGTAATGTAAACTTGCCATTTTGGGAAAGTTTTTCAACCTCCTCAAATTGATTCAAAAATGCTTCAAATGAGAAAACTTTGGTCATGAAAGTTGTAGAATGGATCTTTCCCTTTTCAAAAAGTACAAGAACTCATTCTAATTCATTTTGGATCAAAAGGTATGGCTTGTCAAAGTTGGGAAAAATCACATAATTTCAAGTTTTACACCAAAGAGGCAAAGTTGCAAAACCTCATGCCAAGGCAAAATGTGACTTCAAATTGACTTCTATGCTTTACACAAACACAGTGCATGACCTAAAAATCAGAATGCACCAAAGATTTGTCCATTTTCATGACTTATGCTTCAAGTAATCACAAAGGGGCCAAAGTTGTACCAACTTGCAAAAACTCATGTAACCATGCCTCTACTTGTTACAGCTCACAAAATCATATCCATGAGCAATCCATGATCCCAGCTGAACCAAGCCATGCCCCTATCACAGCCTCCCACTTGCCCATACCTCAAGTACACCTAACAATGACTTTATGCAAAATGGCCCATACCAATCAGCATAGGCCACACCAACTCCACAGACCTATCACAATGTGATAAGTGGACAAAAAGCAACTCAAAGCAACACGCACACACAAGCCTGAAACATCTCACAAGCCATAGTTCACAAAACTCTCCTCTTATGCACTTTCCTTCGAATCTCAGCAAACAAGGATCAAACATCAAAACAAACTTCATAGAATCACTCAACATGTTCCCCTAATCATTTCCCAACCCTCATTTGTCCCTGAAAAGCCCTCAAATAGAAACAAGATTTCTCACTTCCCTTGAACAGAACTTCATCAAACTCTTAAACCAGCCACTTTAAACTCCAACCAAGCTTCAAAGCTTCATCAAGAGGATCATTGGAGCCATTTTGAAGCAAAGAAGCAGGCAGAAAGCTCCTGGATTGAAAGCTCCAGTTCAGGTGAGCTCAAGAACTTTTTTTCCAGAAATTTGTTTTTAAGTTCCTAAATGAATCTATGTGATGTGCTGATCATGCTGCTATGTTTAGTTTTGCAAATGGTTCAGTATTGAGTATATATGAAGCTTCTGAAATTTTTTTGTCCTAAAAACATTTTGATTCGATTCAGCTTTGATACGAAAAATAAATGTGTTTTGATTGATGATTCTTGTTGTATGATGTATGGGGTTGGATTATGGGCAGAGAGATTAAGTTTTAATGGCCTGGGGAGTGATTTGGGAAATTCTCAGGGGAGGTGTGGCCGGAGAAGATGACCGGAGGTCATTTCCGGCCACCTGAATGTTATTAGGGCATTAATCACGTTTAGGGCAAAGTTTGAATTATGACCGTAGATGCAGTTGACTGGGGTTGACTCCCGCGCGTGTGTGTGGCTCAGATCACATCATTAAAACCTAATCTGTTTTTATTAATTTAATAAATCACATTTAAGTTAATTAAGCCAGAAGAGATCCTGACCTTCCAATAGCGCGCGCAGTCAACCATTGACCCCCAAGTTTGAATCTCAGCCATGGATTGTGCATACTTCTCATATTTTAATTTTTATTTCATTTTCTTTTCATTTAATTTGCATGAATTATTTAAAATAGCAAAATACATTAAAAAATTCTTAAAATTTTTATCAAATCTTTTATTAATTTTCAGAACCCAAAAATATTTTTATTTTTATTTTTTGCATTAAAAATCATTTTTAAATCATTTAAATGTTTATTTTTAATTAGTTAATGAAAATTAATTAATTAAAAATACATTTAGGTATTTAAAAATCACCAAAAAATTCAAATTGCATTTAAAAACATTTAGAAACATTATCCAACTCTCAAAACAAATTTCTTTTTGATTCTTGATGCCTTTTGATCATTTTCATTGGAATTAAATTCATTTTAAGGCAATATTTTGGTTCAAACTTTGAAAAATTCATTCTGCCTAACCCTTGAGAGTTTGATGATGGTTCTTCTTGCATTGCATCCTCCATAGCATGTAGTTTATAGGATAAAATTGGTATGATTTTATCTTGCATTTTCAATTTGTTTGGTATTTTTCTTTGTGAGGCACCCCAAAACCCTAGTAATTTTAGGAAATTCATAACTTGCACTAGGTTAAGAGTTGGATCCCCTCCTTTGGGCAGTGAACTTGTGTATGGTTAGGGTTCCTTTGACCCCATTTTCAATTTTTTGTCATGTCATTTGCTTCTGGTTTTGGATCTTTGTGATGCATGTTGTATGTAAACCCTAATTTGTGCCTTTCCTTGCATCCATCTTTCATTTGTTTGCATTCAATGACTTGTCATGACATTTTGTGCATCCACATGATTCATAAGACATCTTAGGACATATTAGAATCATGATTGACCATTGCATCACTCATTTGTCATGTTATATGTTCATTTCATTTCATAAACATTCATGAATCCTTATGGTTCAAGGCATGCTTCATTTGCATTCTTATGCTTGCTTGATCATCCTCATCTCTTGTCATGTGTTTGCATCATCTCCTAGCATCATTAACTTCATGTTCTTGCTTCTGGTTTTGGTTTGCATCATGACATTGCATCTCATTTGCATTGCATTTCATTTCTTTTGTAACTTTTCAGGTGGTAAGTTGTTTTGAGAAGTGAATTTGCCTTCACTTCTCACAATCTCTTCTCATCTCTTTTATGCATAATTGCTGCATTTTACCTTGTGTATTGGAGTGAGCTTGCTCATTCATGTTCAACTCTTACTTTCTTTCTTCAGGCAACTTGTCTTCTTAAATGAAGCAAGTTGTCTTGCTTCTCTCTGCTCCTTGCTCCTTTCATCTGCCTCCTTCCTGGTGGTTTCTTTGAAGATCTTCTTGCAAACCTCATTAACCCTAGGAATAACCAAGCATGATAATAATTAGGGTTTGATTAGTCCCCCATTTAGCTTTTACCTTTGTGTCATCTTTGAGTCTTCTCTCCTCATCTCATAATCAAGGACTAAACCCTAAAGGTTTTAAGGCTTTGTGATTAAGCTTATGCATGCATCCTTCTATTAGGATGGAGTGTATAACTTTAATCCTAAGTGTTAAACCCTTAATGTGTTTAAATCCTTTAATCAATTCACTTAATAATCATCAAGACATCAAGCTTGTAACTTGGGTCTTGCATTAGGGTTCTAATTCTTCCTTAATTGGTTAAGAAGGACTAACCCTAGTGTTAATGGACAAGTCCCCCTCAAGTTGTCTTACAAACCATAAAATCCATTTCTTAATCTTACCATCAACTAAAATCCACTTTAATAAAGGCTTTGTTTTGTCATGAGATTAATCCCTAATCATGGATTAAGTTGAGGTATCTTCCCCAGCTTAAATGTTCTCATCTATTATCCTTCTATTAGGATGGTGTAATGAGTCCATTAAATCCTTGATTATGGCTTAAACTCATTACTTAACACTAAACAAAAACAACAAAAACATCTAAATAATCACAAGTAGGTTAATGATCTTAATCCTACATCATGGTGAGTAAGTGTGGGGTGTTTACTTCATACTTAAGGTATTCTCATTACCCCTAATCAGAGGGAAGATGTGATGAGTTTACTAACCCATTGGTTTAGACTTAGGCTCATTAACTTATGACAAATCCAAAAAATCAATAAAAGACTGAAAACTCAAAAAACAAACAATAATCGTCTCCTCCGGGATTCTTTTCTCATCTCATTCACTCACAAACGAGAATTTGCTTCTTCCGTCTAATGCAAGACAGTTAGCACCTGAGCCAGACAGGTCATACACTTGAGCATGGACAAGTAAGCAGTTCACAAGTCAATTTATCTTTCAGTCTCTTTGTGTCGAACTACGGTGTTCTGAATTCCTCATTGCACGAGAGGATACGTAGGCATAACTTAACAGTTATCGAACAAAAGTCTCTGTATATTCCCCCCTCTTCCAGCATTATTCTTTAAGCCTCATAATCTTGAGCATTTCACTCTTGTGCTTATACTGACACTTCTCTTATACACTTCACACTTCTTTTACACTGACACTTGCATTCTTTCCAGCTTTGATACACAAATTGCACTGATACTACCCCTTTAAAACACAAATCTTTTAAGCGTGGATCCCGTCGAGTACGACGGACAATCTGGGTGCTAATACTTTCCCAGGTTGTAACCAACCCCCTTTCTCAGTCTCTCTGCTTCGCAACCGTCTTATCCATATCTTTCTAGGTCTATGCAGCATTACCTTTCCTCCGGGATAAAAATGCCTAGCTGGCGACTCTTGTCTTCTGAGTTCACCCTTGTGTGTTCTCTCTCCTTTCGTCGACCGTTCGCGTCTGTACCCCTCTTGGCCCCAGGTGTCATTTGGTGGGAGCGACAGTGAGATAGAAAGGATAAGATAGGTTAGGGTTGATTGAATCTTGGCCGGAGCTTTGGTGTTGTCTCGTCTCCTCCGGCGTTGTTTTTCGGTTGCGGCGGATTTAGGGTTTCTTGAGGGTGGAAGACGAACATTTGGGGGAGAGAGAAGGCGTTGATTTAGGTCTGAGGTGTTGAGTTTTCCTGATTATGTATGAATTAAGATTTTGATTTTTTGAAATAACAATTAAGACCATAAAGATTATTCTTAATGCACCATTTTAATTTAATTAAATGTCATTAAAAATCTCATAATAGCTTAATCTCCTCCACCGTCCTTTTAACTCTTAGGGATAAGATTGATTTTGGGGTCCAATCCGGCGGTGACACTTGTCACCGTCCGGTTAGGCCACTCTTCCTTAATCGCATGCATGTCCACCACCGTAGTAACCATGCTCCTCAGCCTCTCCTGTGAATTGGGCCTCATTCCCATTTTGCTATTGGCACCCCTCTCATAAGCCCATTTAGAAGAATAGCATAAAAAAGTGATTTCTGCACCTCCCCCTGGCTCCTGCGTTTTGGGCTTAGCCTTATTGTTATCTGCACCCCTTTCTGGGCCCAGTTCACAAAAACAACTAGATAAAATCACTAAGTCTACCCCCCCCCCCCTAGTTTCCCTTAGATTTTATTTTCTGTTAATATCTTAATTAGAAATAATTCATAAAATATAGTAAAATGACTAGAAAATTTTTATAAAATGACTAGATTTTAATTCGTATTAGAAATATTTGGATTTTTATTTTTTCTATTTTGCTTTATTTTTGATTTTATGTTGATTTTTTTCATGTAAATAGTTCTTATTGAATTTTCTTCAAATATACATAAACTTGTAGATTTTATATTTTAACTTTCCAGTAACTTTTTTTGCCCATTCTTTTTACTGTAGTTAGAGGACCCATAGTAGTACTTAGGGTAATTTTAGTGGATTTTTTAGGTCATTTTATCTTAGGTTTTAGTGGCTTAATCCTTAGGAAATAGTAGTTAATTCTTAGGTGGAAATAATGATTTTTTAGGCATAGCAAAATTATGAATTTTTAGGATCTCTTTTAATATAATGTTATAGGTAGTTTTAGGACCCCATAGATTAAATTTCATAATTTTTCCATAAGTTTTGCTATTTTTTAGGATATTAATTCTTAGGCATTGTTACTTATAATTCCCATTAGTTTAGGCTATGATATTAAAATTCAATAAAAAAAAATAGTTTAGATTAGATTTAATCTTAGAATTTAATATGGACTTATGTTGGTTTAGATTCTGATTTTTTTAGAAGGAAAATATTAGGTATGACTTTAGTTTAGCACTTAGGCTTAGGATTCATTTTAGTTAGACTTAGAATAAAAAATAAGACTATTTTAGTTCATACCTTTAATTGAATTGTTTTGAATTTTATTCTTACTTTCAAAGTCTAATGTTTTGTATGTTGATTAATATTTCAATTGCTTTAGGTTTTCCCTTTGCTTTAGAATCAACTTATCTTCCTTAGGAAGTAAGTTGTTTTCTATTAATTCTAAGTGTTTTTTTCCATTAGGTTTAGAAACCTCACAAACCATAGGATTTCCCATGTAAATAAATCAATAAAATTAGGGTGGTGTCTTAGTTCCCATTAGATTTTGCCTTTTGCAATTTGAGTCATTCTTTCTCTTCTCATAAAGAAAAATAATAAAACATTTAACAAGAACCGAACAATCTTGTACGACACGAGACTTTGTTGCGGAGTGTTTATACATGTCCTGTTTCGGGGCGAGGTGTAAATACTTCCCGCGATGGATAAGTCTTAGTACAAGACCGTTCACAAACAAATTCAAAACATTTCTTTTAAAAGACAAAAACAAATAACAAGCGACTATCCTGCGGGAACTTCTCTTTCTCACCTCATTCATTCTGAACGCGAACTCGCGACGACTTGTCTTTAATGCAAGACGGTAAACGCACTCGTACCAGACGAGCCTGCAAGACCTAAGCATAGACATACGCATTTCCAGCATAAAAAACACAAACAAATAGTTCCCGCCTTAGTTAGGCGAACTACGTCGACTCTGATCCTCATTTTCCCGATGGGGTACGTAGGCAGCGGGGTAGGGCCCGTTCGAGCACATTCTTTATTTTCCCTACATTTCCCCCTTTCTTTCCATTCTCTTTTCTTATTCCTTTCTCATTTCCATTCCAGTCCCAGTTAGCGGTTCTTTATTCAGCAACATCTTATTTCTCACCCTTTGAAACAAAACAAACAAGTGTGGATCCCGTCGGGTACGGAGGACGGATTGGGGTGCTAATACCTTCTCAATTCGTAATCGACTCCCGGACCCAGATCTTTGGTTCGCAGGACCTTGTCCTTTCCTTCTTCCTTAGGTTTGTGCAACATTACCTTTCCCATTCATTCGGGATAAAAATGTCTGGCTGGCGACTCTACCATTTCCGCGCCACTTTCGCGTTTGTACTAGGATGAAAATCCCGGGGGCATCATGACGATGGCCTGGTTCTCTCGATTCAGTGCTTGAAGTTGGGGACTTATAAGGGATGCTTGTTTCCTTGGACTCAGTTGAGACCTCCTTTAGTAGTACATAATGCCAAATTGATTCCCTGATTTGGTCATGAGCCATTTCTCAGAGATGGTGAACATATTATTGCTACTCGGCTTTGAGAGTCCGTGATGTTGACCCGAGTAGCACACCCGTGAGATGGGAGGGGTTTAAAGGTTTGTAGGAACCCTGAAACTTCCAACATACCCATTTTTCCAGCATTGTTTAGTATTGTGATATGTTTCTATGGTTCTTGGTTTTGAAATCTAGAATTCTTATTCAGAAGGGTTATTATTATGATTGTGACCTTGCACAGACACATGATTTTATGCCTGACACATCACAGACGCGTCTGATCACTTGCTTGCTGCATACATAACATCATGGCATTTTCGCATACATGTTCGGTTATTTCCAAAAATCCCATATCTGAACCATGTCATTATATATTCCTATATCCAAACTGGAATCAAAGCAGATGGGTTCCTTGGAAATAATTGAACATGGCATTTGCATGCATCCTTACACTCATTACAGGTGTCCGGGGACAGATTCTCATCCTGATTTGGATACTCTCTAGAATGGTCAATTTGAATCATAATCATAAAGAGATAGGCATGGAGAAATGCCAAGCCGAGATAGCTGAAATGAAAATCAGAATGGAACAACTCCTGGTGAGCATGCGGACCTTGTGTCATGACCACATGCTATTGATAGAAAAATTTTACCAACTGAAGAAACAAGAGAACCAGATCATGGATGCTCCAGAGGCAGTACCCAGAAAAGGCCACCATGTCCCCGTTGCTGCTCCTCCCTGTTCCGTGAGGTTGTTCCAAGATCGGGAAGTGTTTCGCGAACATTCTTCTCAAGTTTGGGATCCTAAGCCTCTCAACTTACAGGCGCTTCCAGCTCACCAGAGGAAGGATAAAGGCAAAAATTGCAGACAAAGGTCGAAGAAGCCTGAAGCTAAGTTTGATTTGATTTCGGTGTCATACGCGCAGCTGCTTCCTTGTTTGCTCGAGCTTAATCTGGTTGAACTTGTCACCATGACAGCCATGCCCAAAGAGCTTCCTCTAGATTTTGACACCAATGCCAAGTGTGTTTTCCATTCTGGGGAACCTGGTCACGATGTGGAGAACTGTAAGAGGTTCAAATATCAGGTTCAAGAGCTCATTGATTCAAAGATGATTGAGTTTGCGCCAATCAGCGAGGATGTGTCAGAATCTCATACCAGTGGTGGCAAAAGAAGGGACTATTCATTTCCCTATCGCAAAGATCATCCACAATCAAGGGTGTGTCCCTCCACTCTAGGTCGTACAGACATCACGCCAGTCACCTCTGCCCGTTCATCGATCCAATATGGGGAAGAAAGTGCATGAGTACTTTGGTTGTTCGAATTTATCTCAGTATCATAGTTATCAACAACAGGGAAGACTCAAACTCAAGCAGCTTGAAGGAGTGGTTACTCCAAGTCTCAATCTTCCTAGACAAGTGTTCGCCCGTTTGCTCGAGGATTCTTTGATTCAGCCAAGGAATGCATTGCCAATGCCATACCCCATTCCTCCAGATTACAATATGGGCGTCACGTGTGAATTCCACCCCGGAACATTCGGGCATACCATCGAAGAGTGCAAAGCATTCAAGCACAATGTCCAAGATCTAATTGATTTAGGGATCATTACACCAGAAGGGGACCTCAGGAGTTGAAGCCTCTTGAACCAGCTGACCATGCAGACTGCACGTGCATCCTTAGAAGCTTAAGTTGAGAGATGCATATTCCTTTGATGCATGTGGATTGCTTTATTGTATTCCGAGATTACCTTTAGAGTTGTTGATGGAATCTCTTATTTTTCTGTTGTTGATTGTGACCTTTTCCTGTACTTAAGTATTATTGACATTGGTTGTATAACTTTTTGCACGTTTGCGCATTATTGCTTTATGGAAGTTTTCGGGTGCCATTGTTTCAACTTTTCTATCCTGGCAATTTTATTTTGATATTGAACTCCCAACGCTCAACACGTTCTCCGCACACACTCTCCCAACACCTTATCTGATAGTGTGGCACTTTGTGGGGTATTTGTCTCCCCATTTGATTGAAGTAGGATCAGTGACATGGCATTTTCATGCATATCATTTTTGCATACTAATGGGTTACCCAGATTTCCTAATTTATTTGACCTTTTCAGGAGAGGTGTCGTCCATACCGGTATGCTACTCGCCGAAATCAGAGGCAAATCATGAATACAGTATAGACCAAGCTGAATGAGCTTCGCACTCAGATGGGGGAGTTCATGGCAGTAATGCAAGGTATAGTTCAGGGGAAGCAAGAAATGAGGACTGTTATGCAGAGGCTTAATCCCCCGTAAACCGACCCTCCAGTGGTTACCTTGGACGTCCAAGGCAATCTGATCAACAACACTGTCATTCCGCCAACATAGAATAGGCATCCTACTCCTGAAGGTGGTGGTCCAACTCATGTTCGTGTAGCAGACCGGCAAGAGGATCAATTCACTTTGCTCAATGAAGATATGGGATTTGGTATCGGGGCCAATAACCAAGACTTTCAAATGCTGGCTGAGAAGGTAAGGGCTCTGGAATGCAGAGACACCTTTGGCATTGACGTTGCTGACATGGGGTTGGTTTTAGGAGTGGTCATCCCTCCAAAGTTCAGACCTCCTGTTTTCGACAAGTACAATGGCATCTCTTGCCCGAAAACTCACTTGCAGACCTTCTACCGCAAAATTGATGCACATACCAAAGACGAGAAGCTTTGGATATATTACTTCCAGGATAGCCTGTCTAGGGGCTCAATGGAGTGGTATATGAAGTTGGAGAAGAACTTTTTCCGTAACTGGAAGGAACTCGGGGAAGCCTTTCCCAAGCAGTACTAGTATAACATTGACGAGGCTCCCAGCCGAACTCAGCTTCAGAGCTTGTCTCAAAAGAGCTCTAAGAGCTTTAAGGAGTACGCGCAGAGGTGGAGCGAGGTTGCATCCAGAGCACAACCACCGTTGCTAGAAAGAGAAATGGTGGACCTTTTCATGGATACTCTTCATGGGCACTTCATAGAACGGTTAGCAGGTTGTTCATCCAGCAGTTTCTCTGATGTCATCCTGACTAGTGAAAGAGTTGAAAACTGGATGAAGCGAGGAAAAATCCAGAACAATGGTGCCTCTACTCTTAGAACCCATAAATCGTCTTCAAACGGGCAAAAGAGACAGTACAAAGAAGCTGAGGCAGTCTATGGCCAGCGAAAGAGGAGAAATCAAGGTTCATATTACCATACAACATATATGGTCCTCCCAAGGGCAACCCAATTGCAACAACAAAATCGTCGTCAGCATAACCCTCAACAAGGTCGTCAGCATCCACAAAGGAGGGAAAGAGTTTTCGACCCTTTGTCAATGTCTCATACTGACCTACTACAGCACTTACTTCAGTTGAAACTGATTGACCTTCGCAAGTTGTCCCCGCCTCCTTTCCCACTACCGGATGGATGGGATGCCAACACCCGCTGTGATTTTCATTTCGGGGCACCAGAGCATCATATCGATGGATGTAAGGCTTTTTTACCACAAGGTGTGGGATTTAATCGACTCAAAAGTTGTCAATCTTGCACCAAACAGATGAGGGAAAGGGCATCCCAATACTCCCAGATCGCATTGTTTCTTTCAGTGCATTTTCATCCTTATTGAGGGGAACTACGTCGCTCTGATTCTTCATTGGTCAATGGAGATACGTAGGCAGAAGATCTTCAGGTCTTTCTGAGCAACCTTACGGGGAAACTTCATTCCCCAACTTTACTTCTTCTTTCAGATGTCTCGTGTCTGAGTTTGAATAACTAGAAGAAGATGTATGATTTCCATGTTGGACATGCAACCACTTACTTGAAGACTACAAGTCCATTAAGAGCTATTGATCACAAGAAGCGTTCAAGACTGATTAGTCCAGACGGAGTCAAGTCTCCTCAACGATGGCAATGTTCAGCTTCTTTACTGTGTTTCATTTGTAGTTTTTCTTGTTTGCTTAACCATTTGTATGCATGCATGAAATTTGTTTACTTTGGAATGTTAATAATAATAAAACTCACATGTTTTTCTTGAAGTAATTCATTTGTATTCACTTATAATTTTGTATGCGTTCAATACCAACGGTTATTCTTAAACTCCACGAGGGAGGATGACGAAATGAAAACGCAGAAATCTCCAATTGTGTGCTCTTGAATAAGACCATGTTGACGATGTACATACTTTGTTTCAAATTCTAAACACCGGAGATATAAGGGAGATAGATCTTCTCTAACCCCTTTGAGACTTGAAGTAGGAGTTTCTTTTCGCATAAAAAAACACATACATTTAACCCAGGGGAATGGTAGGTGTCCGCTAGTTTGACTGAGCATTCGGACTTCCATAAAGGAGTGCAAGTCTGAGGAGTCATTACCTCTCGTCGCACAAAATCAATGGGTCCAAAGACTGAAAACCACAAAGGTTGTCCTTCATCGACCAAAGAATGAGGCAGTCATAACCCTCGCAAAGCAATCAAGACAAATAGTGTCACAAGATTTGTTCAAAAAAGGGGGAATCGAAGAAAAAAAAAGGAAAAAAATGAAAAAGCCCGCTAAGTCGAAACTTGAAAACAAGCGACTTAGGCAAAAATTAGGGCATCCTGCTGGACTCCGTAATCGAAGATTCACAAGAATCAGTCCAGGAAAAAGTTAGGGATAAGAAAAAGAACGCAAAAGTGAAAATGCGAAGAGGATTACACAAGAAAGATCCTTAAACAATAACAAAGTCGTGTGGAACAGACACGAAAGACAAAGAGGTGACTGACTCCAAATGACAACCTGGTTGGTGCTCAAACCGTTAGTGTCAATGGTTCCTCAACCATCACAAAACCCTTTTTGAGAGGTGAGCGCTTGTGAAAGCTAGCTTGAACATAGGAATGGAGGACATCACGAAGAGGGGTGGGTACCTATAAATTTCGAGCCTATATCCTTTATTTCTGTAACCGTGAACAAGGCCACGATACAACCCTCAAAAGTCCTAATTGAAATAGGGTTATTTTGAGAGCGCACTACCACGAGACCGTGTTCCTGACTCCTTTGAGTTGTGCTGAAAGATCTTTGTTGGTATTACATGTGCATGCTTTCTTTCATTCCAAAATAATGTCGTATCTTAACTAGTGGTCCGCTCATGAAGGTTTACGACATCTTTTCCAATAAAGCTTCAAGATTAACATGTGTGTTGCATTAGAATTTCCATTCACAGAATAAACATTTTATGCTTGCATACATTTGTTTGATATCATAGGAGTTCACATGTGGAATCTCAGTCCAGAAGCTTAACCTTGCCAAGTTGAGAAGTCTGAAACTTCTAAAAGACAATCAGGTCGAGAAGTATTTTTTCAAGAAGCTCCATTGAGTAGGGACTTCTCCAACCAGTTGTGGTAAGAGCCAGCCAATCTGAGGTAATCACATCGAGCAATCTCTTTAGATTTCAGCCAAACTTGGGCAATCACTTCGAGATCAAATCTCTCAAAGATCCATGAGTCTGAGGCATTCATTTAATTCCAACTAAGCCGGGAAACCACTTCGAGATTCAAATCTCTCCAAGAACGATTAGACTGGGTATTCACTTGAAGAACAGTCAATTAGAGGTGATCACTTCAAGGCTCGTACTGGGGTAGGCCACCCCAAGAGCACTAGAAGTTACTCTCTCTCTCGAAGACGGTTAATTATAGGCACCTATCCAAGGGTCAAAATACTGGGGCAGAATATCTCACAGTAATATGAGGTTTTTCATGGATCCTCACAAGACAAAATTCTTACATAGACCATGCAGACGGGGGGAGTTATTTCGAGATCCGACGAATCTCTCCAAGAGTTTGAAGACACTGAGGCATTTCAGATGCCAGTTTTCTGTAAAATCCTCTTGAGACATTTTCTTCCAGTGGACCTTAGGTTGAGGTGAGTGGAAATTTCAAGGGATCATTGTTCAATCATGATCAGCGAGCAGGCTATCACCCTGGAGGCCAACAAAGCCATCTCCAGCACAGAGCTTCTAGAAATCTCCTCCTTGGAAGATCTTGAAGCATGACTCCTCAGCAAGTCCCATCAGATCATCGCTTCTCCAACAGAGTAACAGCAAAGAGAATGATAATTCCCAAGCAGGGGAGTATCAGTATCTTATCCCCGACAGAGGACGCCTGCCACTTCTCACCTCCAACATGAGACATATTCTACCTTTCACTCCCAGCAAAAGGTGATCAAACCCTTATTTCCAGCAGGAAATTTCCTCAGCTGAGTCTTCTCCTCCCTAGCAGGATTAGAATTGAAAGGTATTCCCCAGCTCGAGAAGCCTTATATCCCCAGCTGAGTTCTCCCTCCTCTCCAACAGGATTGAAGAGAGAAGTTTTCCCCAGTATAGCGGCCAAGAGGAAGATACTTCTCGAACGGAAGGACTGAAGGAAAATTGCGATCTAAACGCAGCGGAAAACAAAAATTTTCCTTTAGTGATCCTTACGAATGAGCATGGTCAGTGATAGAATCGTTACCTCTTTGTGGCGATTCAGATCTTTGATGCAGCGATCACAAGCGTTGATGAAGTGCAACGCCTCTACTCAGTCCACACGAACAGCTTCCGGTCACAGTGCTAGCTGCTTACGAACGGAATTATTTGAGTGAGAATCAAAAACGAAATTGCATCAAGTAAAAGCTTCATCACAAGGGTTCCTTTTATAGACTCTCTTGTGGGCTGCGGGCTAAAAGCCCAATTCACATGATCCATAATAATATTATATATTATTATAATAACTATTATTATAATAAATATATTTATTTTATTATTATTTTATAACCATTATAAAATAACAATAATTATTATTATATTATCCGAATTTCTATTTTCACTTAAGTGCACCGTACCTTACGGTGTTCCTTTGATTTCTCTATCTCTCATCAAACTGTCCTTATGTGTGTGACCCTGTAGGATTTCGTAACGTTGGTAATTATATTAAATTATATATTTAACATAATAAACAGTGAGCGGTATCTAGCAACACATCACTGCTACCCAAGTCACGAAAATGTCATGTGATCTGACAAAACCTTTTTCGTGATAATATATGTTTGTACAATTACCCTTTTGCCCCTATGTCTATATTGAACACAAGGCATACACTGTGTCATCCTTGTCCAGTTCAATATTGGGCCCTTAGACATTTCTCCTGTTATGCAGGATTGGCAAATTCCATCTAGGACACTCATGTCCCTCAGCATGCTTCGTGGAGTGCCCATCAACTGTCTTTATGATCATCCAGTTACGGATAATGTTTGATCAGCAATAAAGCACCCGACTCTACATCTAGGGTCCATAGTGGTTTCAGGTCGAAGGGTGGTAATACACCATTATCACCATGAGAATAACTTATGACACTTTGCATAACATACTATGTAGTATTCTCATAGCGGGTCAATCCGGTATAAATATTACTCCTAATATTTATACCTATGTCAAGACTTGATAACTCTTTATCCATGATCCATGAGATGTGATCATCAGTCTATCTTCATAATAGTCTCAATGCTTTAATGTTATCCCACTTTGCAATAAAGCTTGACTACGGATATTTTAAGAATAATGTCTTTATGTTTAATGGGATCTCATGATTAAGTCACACTTAACATTTCATTAAACAGACTAACTATTCTAGGGACTTTATTATTCTAAAAGACAAACATAATAAAGAAATGCCTTTTATTATTAAACTAATAATCCGATACAAGTACCAAAAAGTATTGGCCTCTAGGGCTTACACCAACAATCTCCCACTAGCACTAGAGCCAATTAGGCATACCCTTAATACCCATAGATCTAGTATGACCATCATGCTTCTGTTGCGCAAGAGGCTTTGTTAATGGGTCAGCGATATTGTCAAGTGTAGGTACTCTGCATATCTTCACATCTCCCCGATCGATTATCTCTCGAATGAGGTGATAACGCCTAAGTATGTGTTTGGATCGTTGGTGAGATCTAGGCTCCTTAGCTTGTGCGATAGCACCATTGTTATCACAATATAAACCAATGGGATCCACAATTCTAGGGACTATGCCAAGTTCACTAATGAACTTCTTGATCCAAACAGCTTCCTTTGCTGCATTTGAGGCACCAATATACTCGGCCTCAGTTGTAGAATCAGCAACTGTTTCCTGCTTTGAACTTTTCCAGCTCACAGCGCCACCATTGAGACAGAACACATAACCAGATTGTGATCTAAAATCATCCTTATCTGTCTGGAAGCTAGCATCAGTGTAACCAATTACATCAAGCTCTTCCTGACCTCCATATATCAAGAATGAATCCTTAGTCCTTCTCAAGTACTTAAGGATATTCTTGACAGCTACCCAGTGAGCATCACCGGGATCAGATTGGTACCTACTCGTTGCACTTAATGCATACGAGACATCTGGTCGAGTACATAACATGGCATACATGATAGATCCTATTGCAGATGCATATGGAATCTTATTCATGCGATCCCTTTCTTCCTTAGTTGAAGGGGATTGTGTTTTTGATAAACACAGACCATGTTGCATAGGTATGAATCCTTTCTTGGAATCATGCATATTAAAGCGTCTCAACACTTTATCTATGTATGTACTCTGACTTAGGCCAAGCAGTTTTTGTGATCTATCTCTATAGATCCTAATTCCTAATATATAGGCTGCTTCACCTAGGTCTTTCATAGAAAAACAATTCCCTAACCAAGTCTTCACTTGTTGCAAGGTAGGGACATCGTTTCCAATGAGTAATATGTCATCTACATATAATACCAGAAACACGATCATGCTCCCACTAACCTTCTTGTAGACACAAGGTTCATCTTCATTTTTGATGAATCCATATTGTTTTACGGTTTCATCAAAACGAAGATTCCAGCTTCTGGAAGCTTGCTTCAATCCATAGATTGATCGCTGTAACTTGCATATCTTTTGGGCATCTTGTGGTATGTCAAATCCTTCAGGTTGTGTCATGTACACATCCTCAAGAAGATTCCCATTAAGGAAAGCAGTTTTGACATCCATCTGCCATA
Source organism: Lathyrus aphaca (assembly GCA_963966055.1). Classification (NCBI taxonomy): domain Eukaryota; kingdom Viridiplantae; phylum Streptophyta; class Magnoliopsida; order Fabales; family Fabaceae; genus Lathyrus; species Lathyrus aphaca. The sequence continues at coordinate 74,291,760 of OZ014523.1, forward strand.
TTTCATAATCATGATATGCAGCGATGGCAAGTAAAATCCGAACAGATTTAAGCATTGCAACTGGTGAAAAGGTTTCATCATAGTCAACCCCATGAATTTGTTTATAGCCTTTTGCAACCAGTCTTGCTTTATAGGTATGTACCTTACCATCCATGTCAGTCTTTTTCTTGAAGACCCACTTGCATCCTATAGGGTTAACTCCTATAGGAGGTTCTACCAAGGTCCAAACCTGGTTTGTGTACATGGAATCCATTTCAGATTTCATGGCTTCTAGCCACTTCTCAGACTCAGGACCAGTTATGGCCTCTTTGTAGGTCACAGGCTCATCTTGATCCATGAGTAATACATCACCCTGATCACTTATGAGATATCCATATCTCTCAGGTTGGTGACGTGTCCTGCTTGACCTACGCTGGTCTTGTTCTACTTGAGCAGGTTGCTCTTCCACAACTACTTGTGTTTCCTGCTCTAGTTCCTCCATAGGTGTTTCAATGTTTTGTGATTCTTGAATTTCTTCAAGCTCTATTTTCCTCCCACTGTTTCCTTTGGAAATAAAATCCCTTTCCAGAAAGACTCCAGTTCGAGCGACAAACACTTTGCCCTCAGAAGGATTGTAGAAGTAATATCCTCTTGTTTCTTTAGGATACCCCACAAATAAGCATTTGTCAGATTTGGGCTCAAGCTTGGTTGAAATTTGTCGTTTGACGTAAACTTCGCAACCCCAAATCTTCATGTAAGACATATGTGGTTTCTTACCACCCCATATCTCATATGGTGTCTTATCAACCTTTTTGGATGGAACACGGTTAAGTGTGTAAGCTGCTGTTAATAATGCATGTCCCCAAAAGGAGTTTGGAAGATCGGCGTGACTCATCATGGATCGGACCATGTCTAACAAGGTTCGATTTCTTCTCTCAGATACACCATTCCATTGTGGTGTTCCAGGAGGAGTAAGTTGGGATAGAATCCCATACTCTTTTAGATGGTCATCAAATTCTAGGCTTAAATATTCACCGCCTCGATCTGATCGAAGAACTTTAATATTCTTCCCTAGTTGGTTTTGTACTTCATTCTTGAATTCCTTGAACTTTTCAAAGGACTCAGATTTGTGTTTCATTAAATACACATATCCGTATCTACTGAAGTCATCAGTGAAAGTGATGAAGTACTGAAAACCTCCTCTGGCTGGTATGTTCAGTGGTCCACATACATCAGTATGTATGAGTGCCAAAAGATCATTAGCCCTTTCACCTTTTCCTGTGAATGGGGACTTTGTCATCTTTCCAATTAAACAAGATCTGCATGTCTCATATGATTCATAATCAAAAGAGTCCAAGAGTCCATCTTTATGGAGTTTGGAAATGCGTTTCTCATTTATGTGGCCTAATCGACAGTGCCAAAGGTAAGTTGGATTCAACTCATTAGGTTTCAACCTTTTAGTATTAATGTTATAAATTGGCATTTCAAGATCAAGGACATATAGTCCATTATTCATTTTTGCAGTAGCATAGAATATATCATTCAAATAAATGGAGCAACAATTGTTCTTTATTATGAATGAAAAACCAAACTTGTCCAAACAAGAAACGGAAATAATATTCCTGCTAATTGCAGGTACATAATAACAGTTCTCTAACTGAATTATTAAACCACTAGGTAAAGTTAAAACATAAGTTCCTACAGCTAAAGCAGCAACCTTTGCTCCATTGCCAACTCGTAGGTCAACTTCACCTTTTGCCAAATCTCTACTCCTTTTTAGCCCCTGCACATTAGTACAAATGTGAGAACCGCATCCAGTATCTAATACCCATGATGCAGAAGTAGATAAATTAATTTCAATAACAAAAATACCTGAATTTGAAGTCTCTACTCCATTTTTCTTATCTTCCAGGTACTTTGGGCAATTTCTCTTCCAATGTCCGGTCTTACCGCAATGGAAGCAAGTGCCCTCCTTTGCTATTCCTCCACTAGGCTTCAAAACAGGAGGAGTGGGTTTGGGTTTGGCAACTTCCTTGCCTTTCCCTCTACCACCCTGTTTGATGGGCCTCTTGTTCTGTTTCTTTCCATTACTGACCATCAGAATGGATTTCCCTTTTGTCTTCATATTCTGCTCAGCAGTTCTCAACATGCCTAGCAGTTCTGGAAGACTTTTGTCCAAGTCATTCATATTGAAATTCAGGACAAACTGACTGAAGCTCTCTGGCAACGATTGCAAGATCAGATCAATCGCAAGTTCTTTTCCAAGGGGAAACCCTAATCTGTCAAGGTTCTCCACATACCCAATCATCTTGAGTACATGGGGACTTACAGGGGCTCCCTCAGCTAACTTGCTGTTAAAAAGGGACTTTGAAACCTGAAACCTCTCATTTCTTGCTTGCTCTTGATAAAGCATTTTCAGATGTCTGATCATATCGAACGCAGACATGTTCTCGTGTTGCTTTTGCAACTCAGAGTTCATGGTAGCAAGCATGAGGCAAGCGGTTTCATTGGCATCATCGAAATGCTTCTTATAAGCATCTCTTTCTGCCTTTGGTGCAGAACTAGGAGGTTCCTCCTCAGGAACTGGTGTCTCCAAGACATACAGCTTCTTATCGTGCTTGAGGACAATCCTCAGATTACGGTGCCAATCCAGGAAATTTGTCCCAGACAATTTTTCCTTATCTAGGATGGATCGCAAAATATTGTTCGATGTGTTTGTTGTCATGGTAATCTACAAGAGAAATATGAAAATATAAGTATCATTAAAACAACATATTTAATTAGGCCTTTAATCAAATATGCTCCCACTATTTTATTCAAAACAAATGACCCTCATCATTTGATTCGGAAAATCCCGTTGGAAGACTTTCTAGTGGGTCGAGATCCATGTTTCACTTTGTTTTAAGTCAGCGTTAGGCTGATTACACAAAACTAAGTTATTTAAGTAGGAACTCCTTCCAATTGTATCTCATACAACTCTCGAATATTTTCAATTGGGTGAATAACTCCTTATTCTGATCCATCACATGAATCATTCCCAATTCTTGCTTCTAAACATGTATAATCTTATTATAATTTGTTTAGTTAAGTTTGACCCATTGTTTTAGCAATTGGATATTACAATTATCCCATCACACCTTACTAATATAGAACATGCACCTCGCGTAGGCGAAACCTACAATGCTCGATACTAGTCTTGATGAGTGCTAAAAATTGGAAAGCATAAACTTAATATTTAATTTTGAGGGATTTTGTTATTAGTTTGATCTCACCGGCTTAACATGCAAAACGTCTCTCACATGCATCAACATACAATTACATGCATCAACATACATATAAAAAGATACAATTATGGCCCCTAACGCAATTGTTCTCTCAAGCCAATGAGAGAACCTAAGCTAACCTAATAACGATCTAAGCTTCTCCAAGCATGATCTCCAAGGTTATCCTCCTTTAATATTGAATACTTCCTTTTTCTTCATAACATAATATTACATTACATATAAGAAAACTCGTTTTACATACGAGGGAGTGAGATGAGAAAAGAAGTTACATAAAGAGATTGAGAGAGAGGCACGACACGCAGGCCGTATTTAAAAATCCCAAAACAATAATAAAGGATAAACTAAGGCCATAACTGATCACCACAAATAAATAATAATAAACACACTTTTATTATTAGTTTAAAATTCCGATAATTAAATAAACTAAATTAAATTTCGGCTGATTGATCACACTTTGCAGACTTAGCCGGGGGTTCCGCTGCCCGGTCAAGGGGGTCAAGGGGGCAGCGCCTCCTTGCGGGGTTGTCAGGGGCAGCGCCCCGGCGAAAAATTTTATGAACACTTCATTGTATTTCACGTCGTTTCCTGCACAACTTTTGTGCATTTACAACCCCAACCGGAAAAATCTGCGGCAATACAACACTTGTACTGCCATTAATCCTAATGCAACAATTTCATGTCGTCAAACACAACTCGATTGATAACTCAATATGATAGATCAACATGTCATTGCTTCACCATACTAACGTCGGATTCCGAAGCGAATGAAAATGATGATCTTTCAAAAGAATTACAATCCTTATGTGATTGAATGGATGAAATCAAAACAGTATATCTCATATACCATCTTTGCATCAGAATTTCTTATATCTTATATAAAAGTGATCGATCTAATTGTGTAACCTATGGATGATCAATGTATCGCACAACTTCACCATACTAATGTCGGTTTCTGAAGCATAATCAACATCAATCATCCAAATCGTACACAACAGATGCCAAATTTAATTAATCGTTTATTGTTAAATTCGTTCTGTGTTTTAATCGAATCAAATACAGAAAAAAAAACGGAAATTTAACAGCTATCAGATCCATGGTTTCGTAAGTGGCTCTGATACCACTGAAGGAAAATTGCGATCTAAACGCAGCGGAAAACAAAAATTTTCCTTTAGTGATCCTTACGAATGAGCATGGTCAGTGATAGAATCGTTACCTCTTTGTGGCGATTCAGATCTTTGATGCAACGATCACAAGCGTTGATGAAGTGCAACGCCTCTACTCAGTCCACACGAACAGCTTCCGGTCACAGTGCTAGCTGCTTACGAACGGAATTATTTGAGTGAGAATCAAAAACGAAATTGCATCAAGTAAAAGCTTCATCACAAGGGTTCCTTTTATAGACTCTCTTGTGGGCTGCGGGCTAAAAGCCCAATTCACATGATCCATAATAATATTATATATTATTATAATAACTATTATTATAATAAATATATTTATTTTATTATTATTTTATAACCATTATAAAATAACAATAATTATTATTATATTATCCGAATTTCTATTTTCACTTAAGTGCACCGTACCTTACGGTGTTCCTTTGATTTCTCTATCTCTCATCAAACTGTCCTTATGTGTGTGACCCTGTAGGATTTCGTAACGTTGGTAATTATATTAAATTATATATTTAACATAATAAACAGTGAGCGGTATCTAGCAACACATCACTGCTACCCAAGTCACGAAAATGTCATGTGATCTGACAAAACCTTTTTCGTGATAATATATGTTTGTACAATTACCCTTTTGCCCCTATGTCTATATTGAACACAAGGCATACACTGTGTCATCCTTGTCCAGTTCAATATTGGGCCCTTAGACATTTCTCCTGTTATGCAGGATTGGCAAATTCCATCTAGGACACTCATGTCCCTCAGCATGCTTCGTGGAGTGCCCATCAACTGTCTTTATGATCATCCAGTTACGGATAATGTTTGATCAGCAATAAAGCACCCGACTCTACATCTAGGGTCCATAGTGGTTTCAGGTCGAAGGGTGGTAATACACCATTATCACCATGAGAATAACTTATGACACTTTGCATAACATACTATGTAGTATTCTCATAGCGGGTCAATCCGGTATAAATATTACTCCTAATATTTATACCTATGTCAAGACTTGATAACTCTTTATCCATGATCCATGAGATGTGATCATCAGTCTATCTTCATAATAGTCTCAATGCTTTAATGTTATCCCACTTTGCAATAAAGCTTGACTACGGATATTTTAAGAATAATGTCTTTATGTTTAATGGGATCTCATGATTAAGTCACACTTAACATTTCATTAAACAGACTAACTATTCTAGGGACTTTATTATTCTAAAAGACAAACATAATAAAGAAATGCCTTTTATTATTAAACTAATAATCCGATACAAGTACCAAAAAGTATTGGCCTCTAGGGCTTACACCAACAAGGACGTCATGATTTCCTTATCCCCATCCAGAGACAATTCAAGGCTCTCAACTTTAGCAGGGAATGTCCCCCAGTGGCATCCTCCATTATCCCCAATAGAGTCGAATTGGAGAAAGGCAAGCATTCTCCCGAAGCAGAGAGCCCTCCTTCAACAAAGGAATATTCCTCATCAGAGTCTTCTTATCTACAGCCTCACGGGAGAATTTATCATTCCCCAACAGAGGCAAGACATAGAAGAGCTTAAGTTTTCTTCTCTACCCAGCAGTGGCTGCCACTTCCCCGGCGGGTTCGTTAAACGGGGTCCAATCATCATTGTGCATCGGAAAGATTCCATAACAGATCTCTTCCCCAAGCATAAGGGTGCACCTAAAGGATTTCCTCAACAGGTCTCTTCCTCAGCAGAGTATCGACACATCTGTCTCCCCAGCCGAGTCAGAAGGATATCATTTCCCCAGCAGGAGTTCAGCGAGTAGCGTACCTCTCAGCAAATCAAGTTCACCCTCAATAGGGTCTGGGCTCTCCAATCTCAAAGACCAATTTATTTTTGGCAGTGACGGAAGTTCAGAGCCGGTGGATCATTAACATTGTCTCCCTACGGAGTTGCTTATTCCCTGCATAATCGCTTTTCCTCATAGGGATTCACCGCAATCAGTTCAGTGATTGCTTCTTCCCCAGTAAAGTCGGCCCGAATATTTGTTCTCTCCTCTCCAGGAGATCTTCTTTGCATTTGCGTTTAGTAATCATCATTACATTTGCATCTTCAAAAGCATAGCATTTCCATCATTAGGGAGCATTACGCCATAAAAATTCAAACATATGCATACGAAGCATAAGCCAGTTTGGGGTATCTTGCACGAAAGCCCAAAACATCAGTCCTTCAATCATACCAAAGTATCCCCCACAGAATGCCAAGTTCATTTCCCAGTGTGGTTATTTCCATCCAGTCTTGTTTGACATCCCATTCTTCGATTCCATTTAAGTACAATGGTCTCGTCTTTGAGTCTTGTTTAAGTACAACAGTCTCATTGTTTTCGCGTCTCTATTTAAGTACAACGGTCGCGTCTCGGGCTCTCGTTTAAGTACAACGACTCCGTTCCTTTGATCTTATCTAAGTACGATGATTTCAATTCCTTGATTCCATTTAAGTACAATAGTCTCGTCTTTGAGTCTTGTTTAAGTACAACAGTCTCATTGTTTTCGCGTCTCTGTTTAAGTACAACGGTCGCGTCTCGGGCTCTCGTTTAAGTACAACGACCCCGTTCCTTTGATCTCATCTAAGTACGATGATTTCAATTCCTCGATTCCATTTAAGTACAATGGTCTCGTCTTTGAGTCTTGTTTAAGTACAACAGTCTCATTGTTTTCACATCTCCAAGCGAGTCGCCGTTTAAGTACAAGGGTCGCATCTCGGACTCTCGTTTAAGAACAACGATCCCATTTAAGTACAATGGTCTCATCTTTGATTCTTGTTTAAGTACAACAGTCTCATTGTTTCCGCGTCTCTGTTTAAGTACAACGGTCGCGTCTTGGGCTCTCGTTTAAGTACAACGATCCCTCTCCTTTCGGGTGTTCCGTTTAAGTACAATGGTTCCCCAGTTGAGTCTTATTTAAGTACAACAGTCTCACTTCTTTTCGCGTCTATGTTTAAGTACAACGGTCGCGTCTCGGGCTCTCGTTTAATTACAACGACCTTGTTCCTTTGACTTCATCTAAGTACGATGATTTCAATTCCTCGATTCCATTTAAGTACAATGGTATCGTCCTTGAGTCTTCGTTTAAGTACAATGGTCTCTCCTTTTTCGCGTCTCGTTTAAGTACAACGGTCGCGTCGTGGGTAATCATTTGAGTACAATGATCCCATTTTCCGTGATTTCATCTAAGTACGGTGATTTCAGGTCTACGACTCCATTTAAGTACAATGGTTTCGTGTTGTCGAGCTCCCATTTAAGTACAATGGCCTTGTTCTTTCGTCTCCGTTTAAGTACAACAGTCACGTTTTGGGTTATCGTTTAAGTACAACGATCCCATCTCTTCTGGTTTCGTTTCATTACAACGGTCTCTTCCTTGTCGATTTCGTCTAAGTACGACGGTCTTGCTTCCTTTGAGTTATCATCTAAGTACGATGAGATCATTCCTTTTGTCTTGTCAGAGGTCAATCTCATGTGTTGAGTCGTCACCCAAGAATAACGTTCTCTTCCCGAACATTTATCACCCTTTCTCCCACAGAGTTCAAATTTTCCGGTTTATTCGGGTATTCAATCATTCCATACCTTGAAGGTCTGAAAGCCATTGCTATCATCCATTCAGGTCTACAGATGATTGAATAGGGGCATCTGTAATACCCTAAAATTTTCCCTCTTAATTTATTGCCAACCTCAAGTGGTTTATGCTTCATCATTGTTGCATGATTGTCCGAGCATTACATCACATCCAAAAATAATTAAAAATGAATAAATCATGAGCATTTGCATGTGCATGAGGCATGTGATTGGGTTAGGCTTATCAATTTTGAAGCTAAAGAGAAAGGAAAAATATCACAAAAAATATATTCAAAAGCAACTCCATGAGAAATAACCAAAAGAAAAGAAAATTGAAATTTTGAGGCCGTTAACCGGTTAACGCATTTGGTTAACCGGTTAACGGGGGGAGGATTTTGGAAAAATATTTGAAAGTTAGTTGGATTTCTTCACTTCCCTCCACATTTTCCTTCCCTTTCTTCCACTTTGGTTTTCCATTCATCTTGGATTATTCTACAATCTTCTACCACCTTCTAGATTATTCCAAGGAATATTCTAGAACTCCAACCCTAACCCTAACTAACTCCTAATCAAACTCCAAACCAAAGCCTAGTTCCATTCACAAACCTAGCTTCATGCCTACTCATTATATAAACCCTAACCACACCAAAGCAAAGGGTTGGCAATTAATTTTCACCTTTTTCATCTTCAATCTCTCATTTCTCTCTCAATTTCTCCCACTTTCTCACAAAAACTCACTAAGAGCTTCTCCATAGAAGTTCTTCAAATTCTTCATTGGAATTTGAAGAACTTGAAGCTAAGCCTTCATTAATTATCAACTTTAGAGCTTAATTGAAGAAGCATTTTCTATTTTTGAAGTGATTTGAAGCATTGGAAGTGATTAATTGAGAAGCGTCAAGAACGAATCGCATTTATTTTGCATTCGCGGATCTTCAGGTTTTCTTCTTCATTTGCTTTACGATTCATCACAACACTCACCGAAGCAATCCTCCGCTTCGTATGTTGGTGATCTAAAACCACTCTTGCCTTAACTTATTCTCTTCATCTCGCTGTAACGGCATTCTTCATATGTTTATCGTTATGTTTACGTTTTACCGTTCGATTTGGTTTCAATTGCGTTTTGTGCATTTCGTTTGTTACAAGTTAGATTCGTAGCATAATCTAGGTTCTAATAGGTCTTAGAATATTGCATCTAGGTAGAAAATTCATGTTAACATGTTCATGTACGTGTTAGGGAGTATTAGAAGTGAGTTTGTGGCCAAAAGCACTTATTTCTAAACAATTTTTCACATTTTGTTCAGTGTTAACCGGTTAACGCATTTGGTTAATCGGTTAACGCATGCGTTTTGCCCCAAATTGCTTCTGTTTTAGGTCCGTTAACCGGTTAACCTATAGCGTTAATCGGTTAATGCTGTTTGAATCTGTAATTTCAGCTTATTTGATTGCTTTATCTTGCTCCCTTGTGCCTTTGATGTTCATACATGTTTAGGTATTGATTTTAGGGAATTTTCAAGATTAGTTTCGGTATCTCATTTCGAGTCGTTTCGACACGTTTCCGTTCCTTTCGCATATTGTGTGCTTATTTGTTCATTTGTGCATGAATTGATTTAGTGCATATTGTTGCTATGTTCAAGGCATCATTTAGCATGTAAATGATCACATTACATTCTGTTTTTGCATCCCTTGCATGTTTCGTTAACTCATACGCATCGTTGCACGAGCTGCTCCCTTGTTTCCTCGGGCAATCCTTGGCTTATCCTTACTGTTCTTCCAGGGTCGTCGCCCAGAGGGATGAGCTCGAACTCTCCGTCTGGGATTGGCCGGAACGGGTGTTCGGGAGTCTGTTCCTCGGTGGGCTTCCATTCTTCAGTTTCTTCTTGGCCAATGCGGCAGTCGAGGTCGATGGCATTGATTCCCTGGAGGGGAGGATCCTCGGTCTTGGGTTTTTTGTTGCTCTTTGTATTGACCGTGGCCTGTCCTTTTACTGTAGCGTCGTAACACCGTCGGGCAGCCTCGATGTCGCCGTGGACGGTGACTACGCGGCCTAGTTTGGTGTAGTACTTCATCTTTAGATGGACGGTAGATGGGACCGCGGTCAGTTCGGCTAATGTCGGGCGGTCGAGGATGCAATTGTAGAGAGAGGGACACTCTATGACCAGGAATTGGATTTTGATTTCCCTGGCCGTCTCTTGCTCTCCGAAGGTGACGAGGAGCTCGACGTATCCCCACGGTTTTGTCGTGGCTCCGTTGAATCCTTGGAGATCGGATCCAACGTAGGGAGATAGATTAGTTTTGTCTAATTTCAGAGTCTTGAAAAGGTGGACGTACATGATGTCCACTGAGCTTCCTTGATCGACCAGAATGCGTCTGACGTCGAACTGGACCATCTTGGCCCTAATCAATAGTGGGATGCCTGAATTTGGGGAGCCGCCCGGAAGCTCTTCTAAAAAGAAGGATATTGGGTTGGATTTGCCCCGGTATTTTGTCAGCGTTTCCTTTTGCTCGGGCGCGGTCAGAAGGAGCTCGTCGAACTTGCGTTTTACTGAGAGGGCGGCGGCCTCGCCGTTCATCTCTCCGCCCGATATGACAAGGGCGGTCGGGAAGTCTTCCCAGGGGTTGAGTGCAGCGATCCGGCCTTCGGGCACTGTCTCGAGGAAGCTGAAATCATCTGGACGTGATACGCAGAGGGCCACTTGATAAGGAGAGTCGTTGGGGGGTGTATCCTCCCGAGGTCTCTTCTTCTCCGGCTCTTCGTGCTTGGACGTTTCGTTCCTCCTAGTATATTGTTTAAGATGCCCTTCTTGGATTAAGATCTCTATTGCATCTTTTAGGTGAACGCAGTCTTCGGTCACATGCCCGTGACTCCTGTGGAACCTGCAGTATTTAGATTTGTCGGTGTGAGGCTTTGGTGCAGATGGTTTTGGGAACCTCACTCTGCCCTGTTTGAACTCGGAGTTGATGCATTCGGCGAGGATGCGCTCGCGGGGAGATGTCAGTAAAGTATACTCGCTGTATCGGCCGCGGGACCTCTTCCTTCTCGAGGTTCGCGGGGCTTTTCTTCCCTTCGCCTGTCCCCGTTGCGACGGGGAATGTTCGGATCTTCACGCTTGGGGTGATCGGTATCCTCAGTATTATGGCCGATGCGAGCGTTGTGGGCTACCTGTTTCTCTTCGTATCTGATGTAGGCATGGGCCTTATGTAGGAGCTCATTCAGGGTGCGGGGAGGCTCTATCCCAACGGCTCGACTGAGCTCGCTACCGGGCAAGAGTCCTCTCTCGAGGAGGTATTTCTTCATGTGTTCAGTCGTGTCCACCTCGACAGCCTCTTGGTTGAATCGTTCAATGTATGAGCGTAATGTTTCATTTTTTCTTTGTACTATGGCTTCAAGGGTCGCCTCTGTCTTGGGATGGCGCCGGGAGGCTGTGAAATGCCTCGTGAACATGGATCTCATAACTCTCCAAGACGTGATGGATTCTGGGACCAAGCTTTTGTACAAGGCCATGGCCCCTTTCCTGAGGGTCGTCGAGAACAGCCTGCACTTGAGATGCCCGGTGATGTCATTGCGGTAGTCGAGCATCGCATTAACGTTGTCGACGTGATCGTCGGGGTCGGTAGTCCCGTCGTACACGGCCAGGTTAGGAGGTTTCTCCATGCCTTTGGGGAGCAGAGCTTCCATTATTTCCCGTGATAGGGGACAATGCAGGTCTTCTTCGTCGCTCCTTGGTGGAGAGAGTTCGTTGCGGTTGGGGCTACGATCGCGCCTCGGTGAGGTTCCCGATCGACCGGTGTCACGGCGGGTGCGTGCCCTGCTGACGTTAGGCTTTGGGGAGCGACGTCCTCGTTTCTTTGTTGCTTCTGGACGTTGTTGTGTCCTCCTCTCTTGTTGAGGTTGGACCTCCTGTCGGTCAGCTTTTAGGGCCATGATTCTCTCATGCTGCTGGTAGAGCATAGAGTTGGCCTGGTTGAGGGCGTTCACCATAGCAATCATGGTGGCGTCTCCTTCGACGGGAACGGGGATGGGTTGAAACGCCTCAGTCCCCTGGTTTTGAACTTGAGGGGGATCCCCATTATTCTGGGGCTCAGGAGACGGGGTGGCCGGACGACCATCTCGGGCGTCTGCTTCATGGTACTGCAGGCTGTCGTCCATTGTGTAGTCGACGAGGGGACGGCTGCGCTCGTTAGGTTGTTCTCCGGACATGCTGGAAGGACGGTGTTTGAGCTTTGATCTTCTGTTGTGGAAGAAGGGGGAGCTAGTTTCCCACAGACGGCGCCACTGATCTCTCCTGATCAGAAGTGCCTTCCAGTGACTTGATGAGCGGGCCAGAGAATGAAGTGAGAAAGGGGGGTGTACCTGCAAAGCACTCCAATGCTTAAGTCAGAAGAGGTACAGAATAGTATGGTTAGTTCAGAATGAGTGAGAATACCTGACCCTTATAATGTGCCCCCAGCGCTGGGCCAAGGTCCCTCAATGGGCTGAATCTAGCTAGGCCCATGGAGGAACTGCCAAGGGACGCGTAAGAAGCGTGAAGACCTAGCTAAAAGGTCTACCCATTGGTCCAACTGCCCATATCTTTCAGGAGATAATGAAGGGCAGTTGGATGACGTGGTAGATGAGCTGGCAGACATACTCTCTGCCCGTCCTTAGTGTATGCCCGTCGCATGAGCAGGTGGTTTGTCCAAGAGGTGCTTCTGCTCGAGTATATGGGCCCTTGCTCGACATGTATTGGGTCGTGGCCCTATACATTCTTAAGGCCCAGTCCAGAACAATTTCTTTTATTATTTTAATTAAAAAATTAAAATAAAAAATGAAATAAAAATTTAAAAAAATATATAAAATATAAAATAAAAGAAATGAAATTAAAATTAAAATTAAAATAAAAAAATAAAAAATAAACAAAGTAAAGATATCATTAAGTAATGATATCATTGACGATGAAATTTTTGCGGATGCGGTTGATTTCACTGTAGATTATTTTAATATTAAAAAAGAAGGTCACAACGTTAAAAAAATTGTCTTCGTTTGAACTAAATTTAATACATATTTGAGTTATTTTGCTATAAACTATTTAATTAAATTATGTTACAATTAGACTTTGTTTGCAATTAAACTTTGTAATTTTATACTATTTTGTAATTTGTGATACCAATTTGTTTAAAATTTGAATTTAGATTATAAACTTGTGAATTTATGATATGATATTTAAAAAAAATTAAGTGTTACTAATATTTTTTAGAGACTGGATCATCTGGTTCAACCAGTTTTATACCTATATAATTTTGTTATAAAGACTGATATATTCAATCGAATTATCCGGTTTAATTTGGTTTAGTCATACGATTCGACCAGTGATTCAATGGTTTGACCTATAAATCAATGACTCAATACTCTTACTAATTTTATGATCGGTCCGATTTTTAAAACATTGAAAATAATAAACCAAGAAAATATTTGAGTTTCAATACATTTATTTTGGTAGAACAATAACCCATTATTTCTTGTAGGGTGTTTTTTTACTCTCCAAGCTATAGTAATCATGGAATCAAATCAATATCTTCTACAACCCATTCACAAAAGTGATTAATACACTTAATAACATAAAATATGTTTGGACTTTGTGGACATTCTTCTTCAGTTTCACATTCAGCAAGCACTATAACAAACAAACAAAAAAAGAGAGAATAAAAATATGTTACTAAAATAAGATAAAAGATAAAAGATTGTGTATGAATTTTAAACTAAATAAATAAATTTGAAGAAAGATTTTAAAGAATAGCTCACCACCACCACTGGCTTCTATTGCAACAAAAAATAAAAGAATAAATAGAACTATAGTATATACAAACTTGAAAATCTTAGCCATTTTTTTCTTTCAAGTGAAAAATAGAATGTGCCTTAATCTCTTTATAGTGTATACAGTTTGTGCTTTCCTAAAAATAAATAAAATAATCGAGCACTTATGAATTTATAAAAAATAATAATAACTTCATAAAATTGTAATATAGAGTATAAAGTTTATGCTTTAGTAATAATAATTAAACAACTTTTAGCACTTATGAATTTGTAAAAAATCTTCATTGTAGCCATTAAATATCAATGTGTTGTGTTTGCCCTTTTAACGCATCTAATAATTAGGTCATATAACAAGTTTGCCAATCATTAAAATTCTTTCTTTTAATAAATAATTTTTAGCTTTTACAACCTTTCTTTATAGTCAAGAGAAAAGTTCCTTTTTGGGGAATGGTAAAGTTTTTTCTCATAATAAAAAGCATCATAAAATATATTGTTCAATCAAATGTTTCTTTTTGATAAAATAATTGAAAAAATGATAATATATATTTAATTAATTTTATTATAAGAGAGTATCAGGATAGTGCTATAATGGAGAAAATGATGAGAAATATATTTAAATGGTCTGGTCATGAAGAGAAAAGATTGATGAATTCTACAGTAAGGAGTTTAGATCTGATAATTAGAGAAAAATGAAGACTTAAAAAAAGTATTAAAGAAATTATTGAAAAAAAGTATTTTAGTGTTACAATTCTAAAGTATTTTTTTTTAATAAATCATCCTAATCAAACAAATATTATAGTACTTTACTGTACGTTATGATGAAAAATCAAGAAGAGGATTGAAGAATAAAAGATAATCAGAGAAAATCACAAGAAGTATACAATATTCAAATTAATATCTATTATTGTTTAAGTCGACTCAATTGCAGTGCAAAGTTATCGAGCATAAAAAAGAAAGAGATTGAAATCGTTTTGTCCTCAAGGACTTCACTTTTGTTGTTTGTCTCGTTTACTATCGTTTATCATTCATCGCTTTTACATTTATAGTTGAGTATCCTATAGTTATATTTTGCATATATCTTAGAATTGAAGGCAATATTTTTTATATGGTATTTTGCATCATTTCATTTTTTAGCATTCATTTTTTAGTTGAGCCTCCTATAGTTATACACTTTGATTAGAATCAAATTTTTAACTTGATTTGAATCAGGAAGCTTTGTGATTCGAATCACAAGTTGAACTTGAATCGAATCATACAAATCTAAATCACATCAGCTTCATTTGATTCAAATCTGACTTACACATGATTCGAATCATTCAGTTTTATTCACATTCCTCTTTTTTCTCTGTTTAAATTTATTTTAATCAATGTTTACACTTGATTCAAATCAGACGAGAAATTGATCAAAATCTTTTTGTTTTCTTATTTTATTTCACTTTCTTATTTGACTTAAATCATGAAATGTATGTTCTTGATTTGAATCTAATTAATTCTTTATTCATTTTTATAATACCATAATCTCAAACACTTATATATAGGGGTGTTCAAAATCAAACTAACCCAATAAAAAACCGCAAACCAAACCAAACCAAACCGCAAAAAATCTCACTTGATTCGGATGTATTTGAGCATTTTTTAACAAAATTGCACGGTTCAGTTCGGTTTGCGGTTTGTATTTTGTAAACTAAACTAAACTAAATCAAACCGCATTATGTTACAACCCAAACTTCACTTATATCTTACATTCAACCCAAAACTCAAAACTATTATGCATTAACCATACAAATATTCTCTTACTCACGCTTAGGGTTTTAGTTTCAACATTCTCAAATCTCTTCAAGTAGTATCACACATTCTTCTCATCATATTTGCTATATACATCTCATCTCTTCTACTCTAATCTCTCTTATCTTATGTTCTTTTTTTATCTTTATCTTCTCATTTTTTATATTGTTATTTTCTCTTCCAATTACGTTTTTATCGCACATTTCTTCTATAATATTGCATATCTTATGATCTTTCTTTTTCATCTTGTCTAATCTTTCCTCTCCTCCGTTTTTTTAGTGTAATATTTTTTATATTATTTTATACTACTATTTTATGTTTTTTATTCAACTTTTGTCTAATCTTATTTTTGTATATTGAATGAGAAGCTATTGTCTAAATATGATGAGTTTTGTTGCTATTTGATAATGTATGAATGATTAAATACAAAATTATGTTGTTCTCTATAAGTGTATATATGTATAACTCAATAAAAATATTGTAAAAAACCGAGCCAACCAAACAAATCCAAAACGCATTGATTTGATTCGGTTTTATTTCTTAAACCAATCGAACCAGACCAAACCACATAATTTTTTCTCTTGCGGTTTAGATGATTTTTCATGTAGAAACCGCTCAAACTGCACCACAAACACACCCATTATATAAATCATTTTTCTCTATCCCTCATCATGAATTTTAGATTAGCAATTTCTATTTCTCACCATAATACTAAGAATTACATTAGCTGACAAAGTTCCTAATTAAATTCTGATCAATATCCAGAATGTACACCATTCTTTTTTTTTTCTTATAATAGATTTAGTGACAGAAAAATTGATCACTAAAAGACATTCTCTTAATTTATAAATAAAATAAAAAAATTATAAAAATAAAAACCATCTTCCATCTTCTTCACTAAGCTCAAAAAAACAAAAACACCAAATCAAATTTAAATTTATAAAATACTTTATTTTCTCACTTAATCACATGACAAAAGAAAAACAAATTGGATATAAAACACAAGTGGAAATAACTCATCAACATCAATGCACGAAACAACTTTTCCACCATCACTATCATTTAGCATGACTAAAATTTGAAAGATTATGAATTGTGAATTTATGATATGATATTAAAAAAAAATTAAGTTTACTAATATTTTTTAGAGACTGAATCATCTGGTTCAACCAGTTTTATACCTATATAGTTTTGTTATAAAGATTGATATATTCAATCGAATAATCCAGTTTAATTCGGTTTAGTCATACGATTCGACCAGTGATTCAATAGTTCGACCTATAAATCAATGACTCAATACTCTCACTAATTTTATGACCGATCCGATTTTTAAAACATTGAAAATAATAACCCAAGAAAATATTTGAGTTTCTTCAATACATTTATTTTGGTAGAACAATAACTCATTCTTTCTTGTAGGGTGTATTTTTACTCTCAAAGCTATAGTAATCATGGAATCAAATCAATATCTTCTACATCTCATTCACAAATGTGATTAATACACTTAATAACATAAAATATGTTTGGACTCTGTGGACAATCTTCTTCAGTTTCACATTTAGCAAGCATTATAACAAAAAAAATATAACAAAAAACAGAATAAAAATATGTTACTAAAATAAGATAAAAGATAAAAGATTGTGTATGAATTTTAAACTAAATAAATAAATTTGAAGAAAGATTTTAAAGAATAGCTCACCACCACCACTGGCTTCTATTGCAACAAAAAATAAAAGAATAAATAGAACTATAGTATATACAAACTTGAAAATCTTAGCCATTTTTTTCTTTCAAGTGAAAAATAGAATGTGCCTTAATCTCTTTATAGTGTATACAGTTTGTGCTTTCCTAAAAATAAATAAAATAATCGAGCACTTATGAATTTATAAAAAATAATAATAACTTCATAAAATTGTAATATAGAGTATAAAGTTTATGCTTTAGTAATAATAATTAAACAACTTTTAGCACTTATGAATTTGTAAAAAATCTTCATTGTAGCCATTAAATATCAATGTGTTGTGTTTGCCCTTTTAACACATCTAATAATTAGGTCATATAACAAGTTTGCCAATCATTGAAATTCTTTCTTTTAATAAATAATTTTTAGCTTTTACAACCTTTCTTTATAGTCAAGAGAAAAGTTCCTTTTAGGGAATGGTAAAGTTTTTTCTCATAATAAAAAGCATCATAAAATATATTGTTGAATCAAATGTAAGGGAATGGTAAAGTTTTTTCTCATAATAAAAAGCATCATAAAATATATTGTTGAATCAAATGTTTTTTTTATAAAATAATTGAAAAAATAATAATATATATTTAATTAATTTTATTATAAGAGAGTATCAGGATAGTGCTATAATGGAGAAAATGATGAAAAATAAATTTAAATGGTTTGATCATGAAGAAAAAAGATTGACGAATTCTATAGCAAGGACTTTAGATCTGATAATTAGAGAAAAAAGAAGACTTAAAAAGAGTATTAAAGAAATTATTGGAAAAAAAAGTATTTTAGTGTTAATGCATTTCTATTTTGTAGATTTTTTTTAATAAATCATCCTAATCAGACGAATGTTATAGTACTTTATTGTACGTTATGATGAAAAATCAAGGAGAGTATCGAAGAATAAAAGAAAATCAGAAAAAATCATAAGAAGTATATAATATTCAAATTAACACCCATTATTGTTTAAGTCGATTCAATTACAGTGCAAAGTTATCAAGCATAAAAAACGAAGAGATTGAAATCGTTTTGTCCTCAAGGACTTCACTTTTGTTGTTTGTCACGTTTACTATCGTTTATCATTCATCGCTTTTACATTTACAGTTGAGTCTCCTATAGTTATATTTTGCATATATTTTAGAGTAGAAGGCAATATTTTTTATATGGTATTTTGCATCATTTCATTTTTTAGCATCCATAAATTAATAAATGGTTATATTTGAGTTTGATCATAATACTTTCAGTCAATTGTATGAGTTGGTGGAACAAGAACCATATGTGTGTTATTAGTTCAAGTTACGTAAAAAGAAAAATCTCAAATTATTTTGAAAATTATGAAAAATTTAGATTTGTGTGCATGATTAGAATCATGTACATATACTGACTCGAATCAAATTGAACAAAGACGGACTAAAAAATTTCAAACACTTTGATTAGAATCAAACTTTTAACTTGATTTGAATCAGGAAGCTTTGTTTCGAATCACCAGTTGAACTTGAATCGAATCATACAAATCTAAATCACACCAGCTTCATTTGATTCAAATCTGACTTACACATGATTTGAATCAGTCAGTTTTATTCACATTCCTCTTTTTGCTCTGTTTAAATTTATTTTAATCAATGTTTACACTTGATTCAAATCAGACGAGAAATTGGTCAAAATCTTTTTGTTTTCTTATTTTATTTCACTTTCTTATTTGACTCAAATCATGAAATGTTCTTGATTTGAATCTAATTAATTTTTTATCCATTTTTATAATACCATAATCTCAAACACTTATATATTGGGGTATTCAAAATCAAACTAACCCAATAGAAAACCGCAAACCAAACCAAATCACACCGCAAAAAATCGCACTTGATTCGGATGTATTTGAGCATTTTTTAACAAAATCGCACGGTTCGGTTCGGTTTGCGGTTTGTATTTTGTAAACTAAACCAAAGTGCATTATGTTACAACCCAAACTTCACTTATCCTACATCTAACCTAAAACTCAAACCTATTATGCATTAACCATACAAATATTCTCTTACTCACGCTTAGGGTTTTAGTTTCAACCTTCTCAAATCTCTTCAAGTAGTATCACACATTCTTCTCATCATATTTGTTATATACATCTCATCTCTTCTACTCTAATCTCTCTTATCTTATGTTCTTTTTTTTATCTTTATCTTCTCCTTTTTATTGTTATTGTTTTCTCTTTCAATTACGTTTTCTTCTATAATATTGCATATCTTATGATCTTTCTTTTTCATCTGGTCTAATCTTTCCTCTCCTCCGTTTTTTTAGTATAATATTTTTGATATTGTTTTATACTACTATTTTATGTTTTTTATTCAACTTTTGTCTAATCTTATTTTTGTATATTGAATGAGAAGTTATTGTCTAAATATGATAAGTTTTGTTGCTATTTGATAATGTATGAATGATTAAATACAAAATTATGTTGTTCTCTATAGGTGTATATATGTATAACTCAATAAAAATATTGTAAAAAACCGAACCAACCGAACAAATCCAAAACGCATTAATTTGGTTCGGTTTTATTTCTTAAACCAATCGAACCAAACCAAACCGCATACTTTTTTCTCTTACGGTTTAGATATTTTTTTACGTAAAAACCGCTCAAACTACACCGCGAACACACCCATTATATAAATCATTTTTCTCTATCCCTCATCATGAATTTTAGATTAGCAATTTCTATTACTAAGAATGATTATTGTGATGATACATATTTTTTAGAGTCTTTCTATTAAATAACCTCGTCTATTTAACTAATTTTTTAGAAAATATAAATGAGATACCGAAATGATATTTTCAAAAGAGTTTTGTTGATATTTTCAAAAGAGTTTTGTTGATATTTTGAAAAGCATCTACTAAATAACATCTTGAGCATATTTACTTTAAAACATGACAAATGAATTATCAACTAAATGCATAATTATAGTTGCATGCAAAATGTGTCTAACTAATCATATTGATTCCTTCAAGTAGATAGAAAAGTTGGGACACATGTCCTCCAAACTTAAATGTGGTCTCTAAAAGGGAATAAATCTAATTTGTTTTATCTTGAACATGATGTCCATGCATAAATTAAGTCTTCTTCTTTTCCAAGCTTGTGCGGTACCAATATGTCTTTTAGTGATATATTTTTTATTTATTTTTTGTAAATTATTACATCCATGCAACAGAGTTACCATTATAATTAATAATCAAAGCTTATAGTATCATTCCTCACATTGATTATTCTTTGAGCATAACAAAGTTCGAGCATAGCATATGTCTACTTCTTTACTTTGAGTATTATTTTATCAAACTATTTGACATTACTAAATTTAAGTTAAGAGAAGAAGTGACATATATTAATGTAAACATGATAAAAGTGGCATTTTATATATTTTATTTGGTAAGAAAAATGGATAAATTAAATAATAATACATATATTAGTCGGTTAAGTTTACAATATTTGATAAAATTAATAGTTGAACTAGATGATAAATATAAAATATTATAAAAATGTAATTTTGTTATATATTAAATTTATTTATGTATAAATTTACTATGAGTAAAATTAAAAAACACTAGAAATAATTTAAAAGAAAATACACAAAATACAACAAGAAGCTAAGGAGCAAAACATAAACATACCAAATACAAATTCAAATAACTAAAAACTCAAACTTAACATGTGACAAGTTAGATTTCACACCACTAGTAACACCTTCAATAGAACACAGACTGCCAAAAAAAAAAAAAAGTACCACAACCATTCATTAATTCAAGATCCTAGACAAACTCTTGATTCATTTACAGTAAAGGCAAAAGCTAATATTCTAAAGTCAATCAGAGAAAGTACATAAAGGTATCACATATCTTCCTAGAAATCATTTTCAACCCAAAAATACCCTTATCCTTCACGTAATTCATGTTTTCTGATGAACCTGAAAAAATAGTATAATTTTGAGAAATCCAAATAAGTTAGACAAATGCATCCCAAATCATAGCATACCCAACCATATTCCTAGTCCTACCACATAAGGAGAGAATAAACAAACAAACAAATCTTATGGTAACTAGAGATAACTACTTTTTAGTACATCCACTTAAAGATTCAGTACTACAAAGACGAAGCTAGATCAAAAATGACAAATAAATGAGAAGTTGAATCTGTCAAACCTCCACATATTAGGATAGACACCTCACCTGGGTCAACAATCACCCTCTGATTAAAAAAGTTATCTCTAGAATGGAACATATCTAGTAAAATATGTCAATAGCACACTATCATCTTAGAACGAGTTCAACTAACATATGGGGAAAAGTAAAGTTCTCGTGAAGATGAATATGAAAGGGAGAATTAATAAGATCTATCCGAGCTTGACATGAAAGGGGGACAAAGAAAATACTATTTTTGCTTCAATTTCAATCCCTTTATCTCACTCGTGATTTAGAGTTAAACCTTGTAGAACATTAAAGAAATAGTCAAGCACAAGTTCCTCATGCTCAAAGAATGGTCTCCTCCACCTAAAATCCTAAATATCATTCCCACCAACCAACTGACCTAACTCTCCTGCACTCCCCTCATATTGATTAGAGATGGTAAAAAAAGTATAAGAAGTTATCCTTAAGAAAAATATTCCTAACCCAAAGCTCCATCTAGAAAGAGGTATAAAGATTGGATCACACTCTCTTTAAGATATCATCCACAAACTAATCAGAGATGTCTTCTTCTTTGGACCCAAAGAGAGACACTCATGTCTGCCATAAGGATGGTGACTGTAAACCCAGAGCCCTATAATCCCTAAAATAGAAATAATTGTCGTCTCGTATGTAGTTTCGAGAATATCAAACTAAAGACCAGTAGCTCCTGAGATCATTGTCCACCTCCATTTTGCCAAAATAACTATATTAACCTAACATAAATTTCTAGCCCCTAACCCTCATTTACTTTTAGGCTTAGTGAGATCAGTCCACTACACGATTCCCAGCAAACACATTAGCCTTCACCCAAGACCTCCACTTAGTAAAAAGTATATCCCTACTTATATTGATTATTTTATCCTTATATAGGACAAGATCCATGAATGTAGTTTAATATCCATGATGAGACATAATTATCAAACATTCGATCATTGTTGTATTCAATAACCATGTTTGGACATGTTGCATCACGCGATAAATGCTCATAAAGGCGTATCTTGGATAACTCGTCATTGGGGCGGCCTATAAGACGCCTATGCTTGTTAAGGGACTGAACTCGTTTCAATCTTAGGTCCGACATATTACACCTGAACACCAATTTCTATTAAGTACACAATTCATCAGGCATAAGACCTGAAAGGGCGAAATGCTTAAGGATAAAGTTGTCTGGCTAACCGAATTACATTAGCTGACAAAGTTCCTAATTAAATTCTGATCAATATTCAGAATGTACACCATTCTTTTTTTTTCTTATAATAGATTTAATGACGGAAAAATTGATCACTAAAAGACATTCTCTTAATTTATAAATAAAATTAAAAAATTAAAAAAAAAAAAAAAAAAAACCATCTTCCATCTTCTTCACTAAGCTCAAAAAAAACAAAAAGACCAAATCAAATTTAAATTTATAAAATACTTTATTTTCTCACTTAATCACACGACAAAAGAAAAACAAATTGGATATAAAACACAAGTGAAAATAACTCATCAACATCAATGCACGAAACAACTTTTCCACCATCACTATCATTTAGCATGACATAGGAGTTCATATGAGAAGGACCACCACAAGATTGCTTCTATGGGACAAAACACAAAAATAAATAAATTAGTAAGCCTTAAATTTAAAATGTTTAATCAAATTAAAAATTGAACTAATTGATAAAAAAATAAAATAGTTTACAAATTTATTTTCATTATATATTTATTTTATGTTTGAATTAAGTTAATAAGATTCAAAGTATAAGATAATACCATAGATTGTAATGTATTGAATAATATTATAAATTTATTTTATAAAACTAAGCCTATTTCATAGTTGGGTAACAAAGAATCACAGTTCTTCAATAAAATTTAAATGCTATCAGTGATACAATCATACAATATCCTTAGTGCATAACATTTTCCATATTAGAGAAAATGCACAAATGTAACAATAAATGTTGGAGAAAGATAATTAAACTTCACATGTATACATTTAACAAACAAGGCACACATTTAACATACATAACATACATACAAGCTTATATATAAGTTTAAAATTCAACAAGAGTTTGTTCAACCCACTCTAATCTTCTTTGGTAACCTCCTCTGCCTTCTCAGGTGCATCAATTTCAGGTGAAGCTATAAGCATTTCCATCTTCTCTGGTTCATCTAAGTCCGGTGAAGCTACAAGCCTTTCCACGGGAACTTTGGAAACATCGCGGCGAACACCAATATCAGAAACCAATCGACTCACGCAGTACATGCCGTATCCAACAGCAGCCAAACCGCTGAAACTGGTTGTCATAAAACGAAGTGGTGTAGAAATCACGGTACTCGCAGCCGCCAAGCAAGATGCTGCTTGTCCGCTCCGGCCTACACTAATGCTTGTGGATATAAGCAGGCCTGTTTTGCAGTAAACTGCAAAGTCTTCGCAGTTGTTATTGAAAACGTTGTAACCGCCAAATCCGTTTTCAAGAAGAAAAGAAGCGCGGCGAAGGACGTCTTCGTTTGGATCAGCAACTGCAAGGGTGCAAGTGCCACCTCGAGCTTTGGCCAGAAAGTATGCAGCTGAGACACCGTACTCGAAAAGGTAGAGACTATCGCCGGAGAGGAAACAATCCAAACAGGAAGAGATGACACCATCGGTTTTATTTTGGTCACCACATTTTGGGCATGGAGTGTCGCCATCATTGGAGGGTGATGAACTGCAAAGGAAACGGTCCAACACAGTTCCTGTTCCAATTTCTTGCCCTCCTCCCCTCGTAAAATGGTTCACCATTCCATCTCCGACATATATTCCTGCAATTTTGCACAAAAGTAGTTGGCAAAAACAAAAAGACAAATTCAACATAAAATAAGTTGAAGTTTCTAAAATGTGACGTTGAAAAGGACTCCAATGCATGCAACAAGATAAAAGCTTTTCGAGTATCCAAATTCCAAGTATTAAAAAGGACCAAAGGACTATGTGTATCTGTGTGTGTTTGACAGATTATAAAGAACTCATATCTCATCCCCTTTCCCCTCAAATACCTCCCGTCGCTCTCTCAACTCTCGTAATAGTATAGGATCACTTTTCCCTCAAATCCCTCACGTCGCCCTCTCAACTCTCGTAATAGTATAGGATGGAATGAAGTTGAATGGAATAGAATAGTCTTAGATTTAAAAAAAAAAAAGGATAGTGTCGCATAATCATTCAATTGCTCTTAAAAATTAAGACCGGCAACAGTTTATTTCATAGGGTTAAACTTTCAAGACCTTGAGAAATAACCAGAATAAAAGAGTTGATGGGTTTATTCATTAGCTTCTAAGATTAAAACAGATATTTTCCTCCAGATTCATTGGTGCTCTGCTCACTAGTACAATCTATGACTTGTAATTTCCAATACCAAGTCAAACAAATTTACAATACAAAATCTATCGAGAAGATATATCAGGTAACTCAGGAAGTATAACTTGAGCTTTGAATTTCAATCTGGTAGGACTTGGTTCACATGCTCCGAAAGCCTACTCAATATAAAAGATTGTTAACTGTCAGAAATATGGGCAGTGGGCTAGTAAATATCAACACCTCGAGATTTAAGGTGTCGATAAAAGATAGCAACCAAAATCTATGTAGCACGACATTTCAGATCGAAGGTGTTTCAAGTGTATTGGCGAGGTGTTTCAAATGTTGTGAGTTTATACATGGGGTCAGGGCCGTGTTCACCTTACAAATCAGTTTATAAAGATTTAATTAGGCCAAACCCAAATTCTTATATAGGATGAGAGTCTACTCAAACTTTGTTGGGCATATCATGTCACCACTATTGAGTCACTATGGTCACTTTCTAGATGTCTAGTCTTAGAAGCAAGGGAAGTCTCTCAAAAGTCTCACAATATAATCAAGCACTAGATCTTAAGTAGGATCGGTCGGCTTGTGAAAGATAGTAAAACTCAGATGATTAGCACGGCACGTAAGATTCTACCAAAGGGAAAAATGGTAATTTCATACGTATATACACGCACATACAGAAACACATGAAAATTATAATACAGGCCCAAAAAAAAGGCCCCAACATTTGTTTTTTGGCGATCTTCCTTTAAAAAGCTTGATCTTGACCACGTCGATGACGAAAAGGATCTTTCTTTGATCGTAGCACTCTCAGGCATCCATAGCACGTAAGGTCTTACGATCCAACACTCAATCTTGACTACACTCGTCTCACATTGATGAAATAAGGTTGAAGATAAGTTTATAAATGACAATCCGGTTTTGTAGTGGTTGAGTTAGACCAATCCAAATCACTTTCATTTAGATTTCAATTATCACATGTACGTTTCAGTGACCCTCTCAAGGTCTTCTTTGAGGGCGTTCATGGTAGGATATCCCACAGGCCTAAAACTTGACATGGCTAAATTGTAGTTAAATAGGACCTCCTAAAATATTGTAATGTTTAAATTGTAGCAAAATAAGGCCCTTATTTTTTTTGCCAAAGTTAAATCTTAAATCGTGACAAACCTACACAGAGCATCCAAAAACTTAAAAGGGCTCTGGTCTATCCCAATACCTTACACGCCCAGAGTTATAGCACAGCAGAACAAGATCACCCCAATAACCATGAGAAAGCAAGACCAACCAACACTCCCTCAAAAAATTGGGGAGATCCATAGGTTCCAAATCCCAACATATAAGCATTTATTATCATCCCTACATTAATCTCTTAAAGTTAAATCTATGGCCAGTTTTGCTTGCTTAATTTTACCGCAACTACGTTGCTTCAGCATACTGAATTTCAAATTGGCTACAAACAATTGCAATTAAACTACACTTCAAACCCAACACATCAAATTACAGGACCCCAACGTTAGCAGAAAAAAAATACCCAGAATCAATTTAGTGAAATTAAAGCAAAAACAAGAGCAAACAACAAATACCCATGAAGAAAAACATTAAAAAAATTCAAACTTTAAGAAGAAATGAATAAGATACCGTGATGAGCGTAAATGTAGGCTTGTCTCCAAGAGTAAATGTGATCACCAGGGTTGAGTTGTTCTCGATCGATCTTGTTGGAAAACACTCCCATTTCACTGTTTCAGTTTACCTCTTTCGATCTCACTCTTGAATGGAAATGGTAGTTTCCTTAGAGTAGAAGGAAGAGGGAAATGGAAGAAAGAGAATCTGAGATTGTACGGTACCGAATCTTTTATTGTGTTCTACCCGTGTTTGAGTTTTGGGAAAGCCGAGTCAGTGTTAAGTTTTCATTTTGTAATAAATTTTACTTAAGAATAAGTTACCACAAAATAAAAATAAAGCAGAATCTATTGTTTGGATTTTTTGTGTTGTTTTTGGTTTGATTAGTGTACAAAAATATTAATATTGTATTGAAATTTTAAAATAATTTATAAATATGGACATATATTTTCTTGCAAAATAAATTATAATTTGGAAGAAATGAAATAGATTTTAATATTTTGTAGAAAAAAATAATGCATAGTCTATTGTTTAAATTTTTGTGTTATTTTTCATTTAATTGGTGTAGAAAAAATCTAATCAGTTAGATTTTATTTTTTGTAAAATCAATTTTTTAATTTAACTATGTAGTTTTTTGAAATATTTTTAATTTTGTTTTAAATTTTTAGATAGTTTAAATTTTATTATGTGTCACAGTTTATTAAAATGTTACTTTTTCGATCTAAGAACCAGAAACGTTTTATGAAATTCTGATGCGGTGGAGTAGGCTTCTGTAACGTCCCGATTCGATTATTCCACTTTTGTTGAGTCTTTTATTTAAATTGAATGATAATTGTTTTAATTATGAAATTTGTGTGTTTATGTGATATGTTGATGTGTTATATTATTTTACCGTTTTGAGAATTTTCGGGTAAAATTAGATTGGAGGGTATTTTAGACATTTGCTAATTAATGTTAAGTTATAAATTATGTAGAATTATAATTTTGAGAGAAAATGAATATTTGGGTGGAAAGAAAAGATATAAGAGTAGGAAATAGAAAGAAAAGAGAAATAGAAAGAAAAAAAAGAGAAAGAAAAGAGGAAGAAGAGAAAAGAGAAAAACTTGGAAATTCTTCAAGATAGCTCCTAGGAATCGAAACAATCGGGTAAAGGTGTGAAATCTTATTATCTTATCAATGTGTATCCTTATGTATGTGATTGTTTGAATGTGTTCTTGTTGTGGTTGAGTTTAGAGGTTATGAGTTTTTAGGGTATTTTGTGAGAAATCCTAAAATCGGTGATTTAAACGGTTAAAACTCGATTAAAGTGTAGTATGATAGTTAGTATGTGATAATTATCATGTTTGTGTTTTGTTTCCACTGATTTGGTGAAGTTTTGACGGATTTTGGGGGTTTTGGGATAGTTTCCCGTAGCTAGTGTTTTTGGGGTTTCTGTAAAGTTCGTCCCACGAACTGAAGAACTTTTCCCAGTTCGCCCCGCGAACTGTAACTTTCAGGCAGCATTGTGTTTTTTTTAAAAGAATTATGTTTTCTTTCATAACTTTTGAACCGGGAATCCGTTTTTTGCGTTCCACATATCGATTCGAAGCTAAAAACATGTAAAAACTAATGATGCTAAAAGATGTAATTTTTAGCCGATTTTACCCTACTTTTCCGATAAAACGTAATTATATTAGTTAAGGAATTGTGGGATTGATTGTGGTATAGTGGCCATTTGACAAATAAATGCATTTCGTGAAGTGAATATTAATGCATGTTGATAGTGAAAGAGTTTGTTGTCGTTTGGCGTAATTCATGCGAATGTGTATGGTTTGTTTGTGATTGTATGAGATGAATGTATAATTATATTGTGAATATGTATGCATTTTCAAGAATGTTGTGGGTCATTTTGCATGTGAAGCATAATGTATGCATTCTTGTGTTGTGGGATTCTATGTGAATCTGTTGTAACATCGTGTGCCCATGTGGGGTGTGAGCGATGATTACAACATGATTGTGTGCCCGTGTGGGGTGTGAGTAATCGGATTGTGTGCCCGTGTGGGGTGTGAGTAATCGGATTGTGTGCCCGTGTGGGGTGTGAGCAATCCATAAATATTGTGTGCCCGTGTGGGGTGTGAGCAATGGGTGATTTAATCACAAATGATTGTGTTCCCGTGTGGGGTGTGAGCAATCGGATTGTGTGCCCGTGTGGGGTGTGAGCAATCCATAAACATTGTGTGTCCATGTGGGGTGTGAGCAATGGGTGAACATCGTATGCCCGACAGGGAGTTACTTTAGGTAACGAGCGATGGTTCCAATAGTTCCTGAGTGAACTTGAGATGATTGAGTCGGTACCGTATTGCATTTGCATATAGTCGTGAGTCGGTCTCTATGATTTGCATTTATCATCTATAATTGAAAATTGGGGAATAAACATGAATACTCTATGTTTATGCGGAGTGATAGAAATTGGTGAGTAAACATGAATAATATATGTTTATATAGAATGATGTGAAATGGTGAAATTGTGCATGATGAATATGCTTGGTTTGTTTATATACATTGTGATGTATATGTGTGAGGAGATATGAATTGTGGTGAGAATATGTATATGTGTATTTTTATGTTAAGATATATAATTATATGCATTGTTATTATGATAATATTTCTCACCCTTCTGTTGTTTTATGATGGTCTAGGAGGCATTGCAGAGTAGGTTTGATGGAGGTCTTTTTGTGAAGCATGTCTTCATTCTTTTGGTCAGTCGGCTCTGATATGTAGCATCGGGTAGCTAGGGTCGGCTTGATGCCTTTTTGTGATGCATTTGTATATGTATCTTGGTGATGAATGTTTATGTAAACATGAATTATTGGTGAATCAAACTTGATTATATATATATATATATATATATATATATATATATATATATATATATATATATATATATATGTGTGTGTGTGTGTGTGTGTGTGTGTGTGTGTGTGTGTGTGTGTTTGATGTTGATTAATGTTTAGTTTTCGCTGTTATTTTAATTTTGAAGTACGGGTGTAAGGATTAAATTCCTCTGTTGCAAGTTACCCATTTTTGCATATCGTTAAATGAGCAGGTGTTGGATGTTTTAATTTCATGTATAATGTGACATGCCTCTTTTATACTATGTTTAAATTATAATCTGATGAATATTTAATATGTGCCTAAATGATTATTTGATTATTTTGGGGTATAGAATGGGGGTGTTACATTAAGTGGTATCAGAGCCAGTGTCGAGTCAGTTGTGTCTGTCTTGTTGTGGTGATGGTTGAACTTTTGTTTAATCTTGTTGCTGTTTTTGGGAATGATCAGAATATGGCTGGTAGAAACGACAATGCGATGGTTGCTGCTTTGGAAGCAATAGCTTGGGCGCGCCGAATGTGAATGATAATGCTGAGTTCAGGAAGAATCAACCATCGGTCTTCAAAGGAAGGTTTGATCCTGATGGTGCTCAAGTTTGGTTGAAAGAGATTGAAAGAATCTTCAGAGTCATAGACTGTGCTGAAGAAAGTAAGGTGGGACTTGGTTCTCACATGTTGAAGGAAGAAGCTGATGATTGGTGGGTCGGTAGAAGTCAAGCTCTTGAGGAAGAAGATGAAGAGATAACTTGAGATGTTTTTCGTAGTGAGTTCTTGAGGAAGTATTACCCTGAAAGTGTGAAAGGGAAGAAGGAGATAGAGTTCCTTGAACTGAAACAAGGTAGTATGTCTATGGTGGACTATACTGCTAAGTTTGTGGAGTTGGTTCAATTTCATCCTCATTATGTTGCTACTACTGTTGAGTTTTCAAAGTGTATTTAGTATGAGAATGGTTTGTGTCCTGAGATTAAGCAAGTTGTGGGATATCAAAGAATAAGAAGGTTTTCGGATTTGACAGAATGTTGTAGAATTTTCGAGGAGGATAGCAAGGCTCGTTCTACACATTACAAGAGTTTGAATGAGAGGAAAGGAAAGCAAAAAGCTAGAAGTGGACCTTATGTGACACCCACTGATAAGGGAAATCATAGGGGAAACTTTGATAAGAGATCTGGTGGAAGAGGTTCTGGTCCCGTTAAGTGTTACAAGTGTGGTGATTTGGGTCACAAGTCTTTTGAGTGTGGGAAGAACATAGTGAAATGTTTTAACTGTGAAGGCCTTGGGCATGCTACTACCGAGTGTAGAAGGAATATTGTGAAGTGTTTCAATTATGGAGAAGTGGGTCACATTAGTACTAAGTGTACTAAGCTGAAGCAAGCTCAAGCAGGCGGAAAGATGTTTGCATTAGCAGGGAATGACACTACTAGTGCAGACCGTTTGATTAAAGGTGCATGTTTTATTAATAGTACGCCTTTAGTTACTATTATTGATACGGGAGCGACTCATTCGTTCATTTCTCTTGAGTGCACTAAGCGTTTGAATTTGTACATGTCTTCTTGGGGTGGTGAGATGGTTATTGAGACTCATGCTTCAGGGTCGGTAACTACTTCTTTGGTATGTGTAAGTTGTTCTTTGACCATGTATGGTAAAGATTTTGTTATGGATTCAGTTTGTTTGCCGTTGGAGGGATTGGACGTAATCTTGGGTATGAACTGGTTGCAATTTAATCGAGTTCATATATATTGCTATCATAAGTTAGTAAGGTTTCCTTCTTTGGATGATGTTGAAGATGAGAGTTTCCTATCCACGAAAAAGTTGAAGAAACTTTTAGTGGATGAAGCTCAATTGTTCGGTTTGTTTACATCCGGAGTATATTAAGGATGTACCGCCGAAAAGAGAAGTTGAGTTTTCTATTGATCTAGTTCCTGGTACTAAACCGATTTCTATGGCACCGTATCATATGTCAGCATCAGAATTGGTAGAGTTGAAGAAACAATTGAATGACTTGTTGGACAAGAGATTTATTAGGCCGAGTGTTTCTCCTTGGGGTGCTCCGGTATTGTTGGTAAAGAAGAAGGACGGGAGTATGCGGTTATGCATTGATTATCGACAGTTGAACAAGGTGACAATTAAGAACAAGTATCTGCTTCTAAGGATCGATGATTTGATGAATCAATTGGTTGGTGCGCGTGTTTTTAGTAAGATTTATTTGAGATCAGGATATCACCAGATTCGTGTGAAAGAAGAGGATATTCAAAAGACGGCTTTTAGGACACGGTATGGTCATTACGAATATTCTGTGATGCCATTCGGAGTTTCTAATGCGTCGGGTGTGTTTCTAGAATACATGAACCATATTTTTCATGAACAGTTGGATCGTTTTGTGGTTGTGTTCATCGATGATATTTTGATTTATTCTAAGTCTCGAGGAACATGAAGAGCATTTAAGGATTGTGTTACAGATTTTGAAAGAGAAACAATTGTATGCTAAGTTGTCGAAATGTGAGTTTTGGTTGTCGAAAGTAAGTTTCCTTGGACATGTTATTTTCAATGGTGGTATTAGTGTTGATCCATCCAAGATTGATGCGGTAATGCAATGGGAAGTTCCTAGATCGGTTACGGAGATTCGAAGCTTTTTAGACTTGGCGGGTTATTATCGGAGGTTTATTGAGGGATTTTCGAAGTTGGCACTCCCGTTAACGCAATTGACTTGTAAAGTAAAGGCTTTCATTTGGGATATTCATTGTGAAGAGAGTTTCATTGAACTAAAGAGAAGGTTGACAACGGCTCCGATCTTGATTTTGCCAAATCCGACGGAACCATTTGTGGTGTATTGTGATGCTTCATTATTTGGGTTAGGTGGTGTTTTGATGCAAGATGGGAAAGTTGTGGCTTATGCTTCAAGACAATTGAGGGTGCATGAAAAGAATTATCCTACGCGTGATTTGGAGTTAGCGGTCGTGGTGTTTGTTTTGAAATTTTGGAGGCACTATCTTTATGGTGCAAGATTTGGAGTTTTTAGTGATCACAAGAGTTTGAAGTATTTATTTGATCAAAAGAAATTGAACATGAGACAAAGAAGGTGGTTAGAGTTTTTGAAGGATTATGATTTTGGTTTGAATTACCATCCGGGTAAGGCAAATGTGGTGGTTGATGCCTTAAGTCACAAGTTGTTACATGTGTCTGCATTGATGATGAGAGAATGGGAACTTTTGGAGGATTTTAGAGACTTGAGTTTAGTTTGTGAAATGATGCCGAGAAGTGTGAGACTTGGCATGCTACATGTTACGAATGATTTTCTTGCAATTGTATGTGAAAAGAAAAAGTTGGATTTGAAGTTTGTTGATTTGATAATGAATGAGAATGAGGATTTCAAGGTTGATAATTTTGGAGTTTTAAGATTTTGTGGTCATATTTGTATTCCCGATGATGTGGAGTTGAAAAATATGATATTGGAAGAGGGACACTGAAGTAACTTAAGTATTCATCCGGGAGCGAATAAGATGTATCAAGATTTAAAGAAGATCTTTTAGTGGTCCGGATTGAAGAGAGATGTAGCTCATTTTATATATGCGTGTTTGACTTGTCAGAAGTCTAAGGTGGAACATCAGAAGCCTAGTAGATTGATGCAACCGTTGGATATTCCGGAATGGAAATGGGATAGTATATCGATGGATTTTGTTACGGGATTGTCGAATACGCAAAGAGGTCATAATGTTATTTGGGTGATTGTTGATAGACTTACTAAATCTTCTCACTTTATTCTGATTGATATTAGTTATTCTTTGGTGAAGTTAGCCGAGATTTACGTTTTTGTGGTTATGAAGTTACATGGAGTTCCTAAGAGTATTATATCGGATAGAGATCCTAGATTTACATCGAGGTTTTGGGAGAGTTTGCAAAAGGCTTTGGGTTCTAAGCTAAGATTGAGTTCGGCTTACCATCCGCAAACGGACAGTCAAACCGAGAGAACAATTCAATCGTTGGAGGATTTATTGCGTGCTTGTGTGCTAGAGCAAGGTGGTGCTTGGGATAGCTATTTAGCGTTGATTGATTTCACCTACAATAACAGTTTTCATTCAAGTATAGGTATGGCACCATTTGAGGCTTTGTATGGTTGGAGATGTTGAACACCTTTGTGTTGGCATGAAACCGGTGAGAGAACGGTTATTGGACCGGAGATGGTACAACAAACGACGGAGAAGGTGAAGTTTATTTGGGAGAAGATGAGAGCTTCTCAAAGTAGACAAAAGAGATATCATGACTAGAGAAGGAAATATATTTAGTTTCAGGAAGGCGACCATGTGCTTTTGAGAGTTACATCGGTTACAGGTGTGGGTCATGCTTTGAAGTCGAAGAAGTTGACTTCTCGTTTTATTGGACCATATCAGATTACTGCACGAGTTGGAGTTATGGCTTACCGTGTGGCGTTGCCTCTGAATCTTTCGAATTTGCATGATGTGTTCCATATTTCGCAACTTCGAAAGTATGTTCTGGATCCGTCACATGTTATTCCTATGTACGAGGTTGAAGTGAAAGATAACCTTACGGTGGAAGCTTTACCGATTAAGATTTTGGATCGTGAAGTCAAGAAGCTAAGAGGCAAGGATATTGCGCTTGTGAAAGTAGCGTGGGGAGGCGTTGTGGAATGCAATATGACTTGGGAATTAGAGAGTGGGATGCGAGAGTCGTATTCGGAGTTGTTTGAATTAGGTAATATTTTCAAGGACGAAAATTTCTAAAGTGGGGAAGATTTGTAACGCCCCGATTCAATTATTCCACTTTTGTTGAGTCCTTTATTTAAATGTGATAATTGTTTTAATTATGAAATTGGGGTGTTTATGTGATATGTTGATGTGTTATATTATTTTACCGTTTTGAGAATTTTCGGGTAAAATTAGATTGGAGGGTATTTTAGACATTTGCTAATTAATGTTAAGTTAGAAATTATGTAGAATTATAATTTTGAGAGAAAATGAATATTTGGGTGGAAAGAAAAGAAATAGAAAGAAAAGATATAAGAGTAGGAAAGAGAAAGAAAAGAGAAATAGAAATAAATAGAAGAGAAAGAAAAGAGGAAGAAGAGAAAAGAGGAAAACTTGGAAATTCTTCAAGATAGCTCTTAGGAATCGAAACAATCGGGTAAAGGTGTCAAATCTTATTATCTTATCAATGTGTATCATTATGTATGTGATTGTTTGAATGTGTTCTTATTGTGGTTGAGTTTAGAGATTATGAGTTTTTAGAGGTTAAAACTCGATTAAAGTGTAGTATGATAGTTAGTATGTGATAACTATCATGTTTGTGTTATGTTTTCTTTCATAACTTTTGAACCGGGAATTCGTTTTTAGCGTTCCACATATCGATTCGAAGCTAAAAACATGTAGAAACTAATGATGCTAAAAGATGTAATTTTTAGCTGACTTTTACCAGACTTTTCCGATAAAACGTAATTACGTTAGTTAAGGAATTGTGGGATTGATTGTGGTATAGTGGTCGTTTGGCAAATAAATGTATTTCGTGAAGTGAATATTAATGCATGTTGATAGTGAAAGAGTTCGTTGCCGTTTGGCGTAATTGATGCAAATGTGTATGGTTTGTTTGTGATTGTATGAGATGAATGTATAATTATATTGTGAATATGTATGCATTTTCAATAATGTTGTGGGTCATTTTGCATGTGAAGCATAATGTATGCATTCTTGTGTTGTGGGATTCTACGTGAATCCGTTGTAACATCATGTGCCCAAGTGGGGTGTGAGCGATGATTACAACATTATTGTGTGCCCGTGTGGGGTATGAGCAATCGGATTGTGTGCCCGTGTGGGGTGTGAGCAATCCATAAACATTGTGTGCCCGTGTGGGGTGTGAGCAATGGGTGATTTAATCACAAATGATTGTGTGCCTGTGTGGGTGTGAGCAATCAGATTGTGTGCCCGTGTGGGGTGTGAGAAATCCATAAACATTGTGTGCCCATGTGGGGTGCGAGCAATGGGTGAACATCTTATGACCGACGGGGAGTTACTTTAGGTGACGAACGATGGTTCCAATAGTTCCTGAGTGAACTTGAGATGATTGAGTCGGTACCGCATTGCATTTGCATAGAGTCGTGAGTTGGTCTCTATGATTTGCATTTATCATATATAATTGAAAATTGGGGAATAAACAGGAATAATGTATGTTTATGCGGAGTGATAGAAATTGGTGAATAAACATGAATAATATATGTTTATGTAGAATGATGTGAAATTGTGAAATTGTGCATGATGAATATGCTTGGTTTGTTTATATACATTGTGATGTATATGTGTGAGGAGAAATGAATTGTGGTGAGAATATGTATATGTGTATTTTTATGTTAAGATATATAATTATATGCATTGTTATTATGATAATATTTCTCACCCTTTTGCTGTTTTATGATGCTCTATGAGGCATTGTAGAGTAGGTTTGCTGGAGGTCTTTTTGTGAAACGTGTCTTCATTCTTTTGGTCAGTCGACTCTGATATGTAGCACCAGGTAGCTAGGGTCGGCTTGATGTCTTTTTGTGATGCATTTGTATATGTATCTTGGTGATGAATGTTTATGTAAACATGAATTATTGGTGAATCAAACTTGATTATATATATATATATATATATATATATATATATATATATATATATATATATATATATGTTTGATGTTGATTAATGTTTAGTTTCCGTTGTTATTTTAATTTTGAAGTACGGGTGTAAGCATTAAATTTCTTTGTTGCAAGTTACTCATTGTTGCATATCGTTAAATGAGCAGGTGTTGAATGTTTTAATTTCATGTATCATGTGACATGCCTCTTTTATACTATGTTTAAATTATACTCTGATGAATATTTAATATGTGCCTAAATGATTATTTGATTATTTGGGGTATAGAAACGGGGTGTTACAGCTTCTGCTGCAACGACGGGGGGACTGGTCTGTAAAGTTAATACTTCAACATTCAAATCAATTAGTGAGTGAAAAATAGCGTTGTGTAAATTATGATTAGAACATACTTTAAGTCATGTGAAGGAATCTCTTTTATATATATATATATATATATATATATATATATATATATATATATATATATATATATAAAGATCGATTTGTTTTTTGAGTGGTACCAGGGGAATCTTTGGATGATACCAACAATAAATGATTGTTTGTGGTGTGGATCAAATATGCATTATGAGTTTGTATGTGTATTGTGCCCCCAACACCTTATGACTTTGGATATATGATTTGGTCATTCTGTTATTGGGCCTCTAACCAATTTGGAACAATTGTCCCAAAGGCTTTCCATAACATAATAATGATAAGTCTTCCAGAAAACCTAGTCAACGTCGCCCTAAGTTGGGATCCTCAAGGTGGGTCCTTTACTTACAGAAGTAAAAAAGATTCAAACAATTAGATTTAGTTACCTATGAAATAGGTGTATTGAATGATAGCTCATCATTATGCCACTTCACATGATTGCCCTTACACGTGGCCCTAGGTTCCTAGAATTGGGTGTGGTTATCCCCTTTAGGAAGCTCAAGTGTAATCGACTATTATGGTACTTTTGAGACATATCATATTGTTGTTTTTCATCTGCCTATTTTATTTCAATTTGGATCGTTGTCTATCTCGCATCACTATATTAAGGTTATTGTCTATTGTCTAACAAGTGGCATCAAGAGCTCTGATTCATTTCGTGCTTGAGATATATTACTTAGAAGAATGGTTACCGAACCTAAGGGTGCGTACAATAGAGCACCAATTTTCACTAGCAAAAATTATGGCAATTGGATCACACTTATGCGTATACATGTCAACTCTGTTGATATAGGTATTTGGGACACTATCCAAAATGGTCCAAATGAAATAACTATGACCAACAAGAAAGGTGTCATAATACCTAAACATGAAGCACAAATGGATGCTAATGATTGGAATTTGTGGTCATAAGATTGGAAAGTGAAAAATATTCTCACTTACACTTTATGAGTTGATGAATTTTATTGTGTTTGTCATTGTGATACCGCCAAAGCTATGTGGGACGCGTTAGAGATTGACCATGAAGGTACTAATGATGTCAAACAAGCTAGGATCAACAAATTGAATCAAGAGTTTGAATTGTTCATGTTGGTGTAGGTCCTAGAGGCCAATACTTTTGGTACTTGTATCGAATTATTTATTAATAATAAAAGACATTTCTTTATTATGTTTGGTTTTCCAAAATGATAAAGTCCCTAGAATAACTAGTTCTTTTTAATGAAATATTAAGTGTGACTTAATCATGAGATTTCACTAAACATAAGGACACTATTCTTAAAGCATCCATAGTTCAGCTTTAATGTAAAATGGGATAACCTTAAAGCATTTAAGACTATTATGTAGATAGACTGATGATCACATCTCATGGATCATGGATAAGGAGTTGTGATGCGTGTTTTTCGCAAGTGTACGAACGCGTCAGAGTAATATAAAAGAGTGTCGAATTCACAGAGACCAAATGTCAATTTATCGTTATCTATTGTTATGGTGTGTATCTAAGGCAATTGAAAATAGTAGTTTTAAGGAGTTGACAATGATAAATAAAATAATAAATTTAAGTTAATTGATAAAGACAGGTTCAAATGCAATTCACATAATCAATTGATAAACAAGTACTTGCTAATAGAGCTACTTATGAGCAATGTTTTCTACTTTGAAAAGAACTAATTTAACGGGAACTGTCGATTTCGCGTAATCAGAACCGAGTTGTATTCCCTAATCAAACCCTCTTATTGTCACAGATAAAAAGGCGCACATTGCGTTAGAGTAGTAAACCTATTTTTAAGAAATTTATCTTAACTAAGTTGAAAAGTATTTTGACCTGGACTTTCTAACAAAAAGAGGTTCTTACGAACTAGACTATAAACTTCTTAACGCGTCTGAAAATAGTTTTAAAATCTCTTTTCTTTTTGAATTAAAAACTCCTAATGAACTAAACAAAGCGCTTTCGCTGTTTTTGAAATAGTTAAAAACAATTAAGTTTAAATAGTTGTCGGACGGCTTTCGATCTTACCCAACAGGACTTTAAAAACAGGAAAACTTATATTGAAAGTCAAAATAACCCTTAAGTGTTTCTACAAACAATTGTACAGGTTATCGGTTCAATTATGATCCTTACATTCTAACATTTATAAAATTAGCTTGACATGATAAAGTAAAGGTTCATTTTAATATTTTTCATAAAAGTTAATTAGTGTGAGTGCGGAAAATAAAGTAAGTAAAGTGCGAGTGCGGGAAAGTAAAGTAAAGTAAAGCAGTGTTAAATGACACCTTTTAGTGTTATATGGTAGATATATTTACCGATATGTTGTTAAATTTTGTATACTTTATTAAAAAAATTTATACAAGCAACTATAATATTTGTTGTAAATAATATAATAAAAATATTATATTTATATAAAAAAAAATCAATATATTAATATAACTTATAATCGGTTTCATAACTTATCTTTTGTTACATAATATGAATTAATATCTAATATAAATTATTATTCATTTGTTATCATTTTGGTTCATTATCATTTAATTTTCAGTTTTAATTTTTCATTTTTTTTTCATGTTTTTTAATTTCTATCTTATACAAGACATGTTTGAATTGGTTATTTTATTTTTTTAATATTTTTCATTTAGAATTTTTTTTCCTTTTTTCTTAAATTTTTTTAAAATAAGTTTTTTTTTTTCTAAATTAATTTTACTATTTGTTTTTAAAATCATTCTAACAGAAATTATACGACAACGACGGATACTCGTGAGTCCGCATGAGTTTCCCACTAATTTTGGTTAAAAGTGAAATAAACCATTGACGTAAAACGATTCTTAGCATATAAAGGTTTGGGTAACTAAAATCAGGATGCCTTGAATAATTATAATTAAAATTGCTTTTGTATATATAATTACGCAATTGAGTTTTAAAATATATTTTTATAAAGCATAAATGCCTATATTTTGAAGTATTATAAATTTGAAGTATTATCATAAAACTAATATAAATTTGTTTAATTACATAAAACTAATTATTTAACTTGAAGTATTATCATAAAACTAATTATTTAACTTAATTTCATTTATTTAATTACAAATTGAGTATAATAGTCATTATGATGAATGCCTATATTTTTGCCTTTATAATTCACTATTATTTTTTATACATATATGTGTTCACTATTAATTTTTCAATATCTTTTAAAATAAATTAGTAATATTATTTAAAAATATATTTTAAAAGAGTAATAAAAATATTTATATATTTCTATAATATGTATACTTATGAGCAATTATTTTTATTTCAAAGAATTATTTTTGTTTATCAAAATCGGTTTAGTCCAGTTCGAAATCAGTTCTGACATTAAGTGGTTTCAGCTCTCTTCCGATTACAATTGCAGGGGATCAAATCATAATTCTCACTACCAAATTCAGCAATATCAATCATCATTGGCTAACTAACGATTGGTTATTCCAAAGAAAACTTAAATTAAAAACAATGTGTAAAATAAGGATAATATCATATTAAAAAAGATCACATTTACATGATTATTTATTTACCTGTCCTCGGACAATTAAATAAAAGCTAATTAAAACATATATATCATAGTAAAAGCTAATTAAAACAGATATATCATGTGTCAATGATTTGTAAGGTATGTTTGGATTGGTGTTCAACAAAAATTGATTCTATCAGAATTGAGTTTGAATTAAGTTTGGTAGAATTGTTTTTAACATAATTGAGTTTGATAAAATCGATTCATGTTTGGATACATTAATGTAAAAGTGAGTTAAACAATAAATCTCAGTGTAAAAATCAACCATAATTAATT
Organism: Lathyrus aphaca; assembly: GCA_963966055.1. Lineage (NCBI taxonomy): Eukaryota > Viridiplantae > Streptophyta > Magnoliopsida > Fabales > Fabaceae > Lathyrus > Lathyrus aphaca. Next base: position 74,331,937 of record OZ014523.1, read on the forward strand.
TTGGAGGTAGAAGTTACAAATTCTAATTTTAAGTAGAATCAATTCTAAAGGTAGAATCAATTCTACTTTTGATAAAACAAACACCTCAAAATCATCCAAAATCAATTATACACATCTGAAATTAATTTTGGGTCTTTCAAAAGTCAATCCAAACATAAACGTAGTATTGTTTGGTGGAACCAATTCAGGAGATAGAGAAAACTTGGATCATTTTAAGAAAAAAAATTCAGAGATAAGAATTGCTTCTTTCTCAATCTTCCACCAAACATCATTTTAGCACTAGTGAAATGAATGTGTCACCTGTATTTAAGGAATATCCGCATCCAAACATAGTCAAAGACAAAAGGTAGAATTCATATTTAAATTTAAAATAATTTAAGTGTAAATAAAAAATTTATAAAAGTGATGTTTGCTTAAGGAGTATTTAATTTTGAGTCAATCTTCATTTCAATTTTTTAAGGGGGCCAACTTCATTGCCCATCAATAAAAAATAGATAATTTTATCCATATGACTTGGCTCAAGTATATTGGTATAAAATTAGATTAGTTAACATATCATTAAGAAGATTGTATTTTTAACTATTGCACTATAATTTTTTATAATTACAAATTCATTCATTATATTTCCAATGCATTAATGAATAGATTTTGTTTGTTGGGCTTCATAATAAAAATTAAAAATTGAAGCTTAAAAATCACAATTAGTATTTTGGAATACAAAATAGATGCTTTTTTTATGTGATTGTTATTTTCTCAATAATAAAATTTTATATTATTTAACATATAATTTAATGACATACCGTTTAAATTTTATATTGGAAAAAAAATTATATAATTTTTCAAAAAAAAATATTTATGTTTCTTACATTCTATTCTATTATAACTATCACATTATCAAAAAATTATTTTAAAATAATTTTTACTTTTAACTTTTTTTTAATGTAATTTTTATTGTGTGAGTTTGTGCTCCACATCTAAGTTGTTGTTTTATATTTTATTTATGATAATGAAAATATATCAATATTTAATATGAATAATTAAATATAAAAATATTTATCTTTTTAAAACATTAAAGGTGGGATAAAATAATTTATTTTAATTTTCATAATTATTTTCTAAAATAATAACTGATGTAACACAATTTGTTTGTAAAAAAAAATAGTTTGATATGATTGATTTATATACCTTAAAACCCGTTTTATAGTAATAATGGGATATACACATGATATAATTTAAGTTTGGATAATGATGGATGTTGTTATGGATTGGCCTAGCACATGCCCTACGCCAAATTGAGGTCCAACTCAGAAGTCGATTGAGCACATTCCCATTAAGGATCAGCGAGGATATGAGGAAGCCACGTACAAGACAAGAGATTCACGAAATCAGGAGAATGCGAAACCTGATAGGAAAAAGGACAGCGACAAGGCCCCGCGGCGTGAAAAACGAAGAGATGATCGTCCGCGAGAGAGTAGTGGACCAGGTGGTCGATTCTCAGAATACATCATTCTAACCGTTCATCGCGAGAAGATCCTCAATGAGTGCATCAACATTGAGTTCAAGAAGGGAGGCGTTTGTTTCCCCAAACCAACTGCTGCAAAGGCCAATACCAACAAAAGCAAGTATTGTCGGTTCCACCGCATCCACGGACACGTAACCGAAGACTGCATCCATCTCAAAGATGTAATTGAGATCCTCATCAAGGAGGGACACCTCAACAAAAGCAAGTATTGTCGGTTCCACCGCAGCCACAGACATGTCACTGAAGACTGCATCCATCTCAAAGATGTAATTGAGATCCTCATCAAGGAGGGACACCTCAAAAAGACTGCATCCATCTCACAGAACATCCTTCCAGTAATCAAAGTTGTCACCATTGAACACTAGAGGTTTTGCATTGAACTTGTCATTTTGGTAGTCATTGTTGTTGCTGCCAGCGTCTGCCATTGTGTTTTAACTTCTGGATCTTTTACTGACACAGTTAAATGTATATCTCAGAACCTAGAGCTCTGATGCCAATTGAAGGGACGTAAAACACAAGGAAGGGAGGTTGGAATTGAGTTTTCAATAACTAATAAAAATGACTTTAGAAACACTTTAATTTATCCTGGTTCGTTTGAACTCAAACTACATCCAGTCCACCCATCAAGGTGATTTTGTCTCTATCAACAAGGTCTTAATCCACTATTCAAATATGAATGCACACAAAGACCTACAGTCAATGTCCTCTTGAGTCTACTGACTGAAACTAGTCATTCAAGGAAATTTAACGTATCTTTTACAAAGATAAAAAGAAGTAACTAAATTGCTTCTAATAAGCTTTTATCACAAAGTGATTTGTTACAAAATCTATAGCGTAATATGAAAGAGTATGAGATATATCGTGAGAGCCAAAACTTCAAATCTTCAATTTGATTCCTTTATGTAGTGCTTGAATAATGTAGTCGTTGGGAACATCTTGAGCTAATTTTGGATATAAGTCAATACCATAAAATCCTTCCAAAACAAGAGATACTTGTTCCCAACATTAATTCAGATTTTCTTTAATTAAGCTTTAATGAAAGAATCATCATCTTCTAGACATGAATCAGAGTAAATCAATTTTGGTACGCAGCTTTAATGAAGTCTTTAATGAGAGATTCTCTTTAACATATATAACTTCTATATGAGAGCGCAAGTCTTCTTCTATACCAAAAATCCTACTTTTTAATAACTTCCTTTTTAAGAACTTCTACAATGCATAATTAAAGAAGTTAATTTCAACATATATTAGAACTTCTATTCTCACAGAAGAATAATTGTTATCATCAAAACTATTAGAGGATTAGAATCAAAATTGTTCTAACACCTATGAAGTTCATAGGAAATGGATGAATGTTCATCAGACAAGTCTAGAAAACAAGCGGTAGAAGATAATATTTACCTTGATCCATGGAGGTTTCTGGGATTTGTACGGTGACGACGACGAGATTCCGGTGAGAAAGTTGCAGACAAAATTTTACGGCGAGAGGAAGAGTTCGTGAGAAATGAACGAATGAACTTGTCTTCCCCCCTTTTATAGTGTCTCAAGTTCACATGGAGAATCGCAAAAGGCAAATCAATTATTTCTTAGGGCTAGCCTCAGGTGTCATAAATGGATTACGACGCTTTATTACGCGTGTCATTAAAACCTTAGGCGTTTTATCTTCCCAAAAAGAGAATCTTTTGAAATTTGTCTGAATTCCTCTTGCAAACAGATGCCCGACACAAAAAAGCAAAGGAATTTTGTATCACGTTTGAAGTAAAGCCATGTCGATCACGTCTTCAGCACCTTAAAGTCACTATCCCATTCGGGCACAGCGACTTGGGGGCTCCTGTTCTGGATTGGCCTAGCACGTGTCCTACACCAAATTGAGGCCCAACCCAGAAGTCGTTTGGGCACAAACCCATTAAGGATCGGCGAGGATATGACCGTTGCAGGAAAAGAGTCGTTGGCATATAGTCGTTGGGGGACCTCCCCTCACGTGCCATAACGCCTTCCATGCGGCCAACTCCCTTCCAAATTTACAGGAGTCAGTTGTGCTCATTCAAAGAAACACACATGTATCCTAGGATTTGTATGGTTGATCCTGCAAGTAAACCAATTTTAATATAATTGGGAAACCATCGATTGTTCGCCAAATCAACAGCGAACAATGAGAATTTTTTTTTTAATATTTGATAATAATGATTTTATCTTTCAAATTAAAATAATTATTGATTAAAATAAAATATGTATTGTGATTATATTGACTCGTGAAACAGAAATAATATTTGATACAATATAAAATATATTTATATACATGTAAATTTGAAATGAGTTATTTAATTGTAAATTAAAAAATAATTATATAATCTCAATTGTATTGAATAATCATGAAGAAAAAAATGATTCGTAAGAGGAAGACATGAAAAAAAATTGATGCAATAATGATCCGTGAAATATAAAAAAAGATTCACGAGATTTAAATATATAAAATTGATTAATTAAATTAAATTAAGTAATAATTATTTATATTTTAAATATTTGTGAAAATAATTATTTTAAAAAAAAGTAAATTAACAATAATAATTATATTCTACTTTTAATTATTGTTGAGTACTTTTATGAATGCAAAGAAATAGTAGAAACAAAAAAATTGCTTTTTTTTTTATGTCTAATTGTAAAATTATTCGTTGATCCTACAAGTATGTTATTTGATATAGAATATAATTATATGTTTGTTTTTTACCAATAATATAATTATATGTTATATAACACTAAATATTTGAATTCCATAAATCAAGTATATGAAATAATAAAATAAGAATCAAATAAATATTTTTTACATAACTTATAAATAAAAATATTTTTAGTAAATATAAAATAAGTATATTTAAGAATGATATATAATTAACAATGTAGTATGGCTAATTAGTACACCTAAATGTTTAGTTAAATTTTGAATATGTAAGGTAAAATATAATGTACTATGCTTAAATATATCAATTTAAAATATTAGTTGGTGTTAACTAATTTATATTGTACTAATAGGCAAACAGAAAAATATAATAACGTGTGTTATTATAAAGATGTATGTTTATTTTTTCTTCTTCCATCATTTAATAGGAGGTAAAACATTCATTTTTCACGAGACAACATTAAATTAGAAATGGAAGCTACTATTAATGTATTTGGGGTAAACTGCAATTAACTAAAATATACAATTAATAATATTATTCACATAAATTTAACACATATATGCTTCTATGGTTGCCAACTCAGTTGGGTAACTTTATCCAATATTTATAAGTGAGTAGATAAAAATACACCTTTTTTTTAATTGTCATGCACTGCTGAATTGGTTGGTCCACACTACATGTGAATTTTCTAATTTACATGCAGTTTATGTCGCACAAAAAAAGTTAAGATACTTGCATGTTTGGACAATGCTCTTTAACAAAATGTCAAATTTGTAAAAGATACACCTCATTGCCCCGATAATAACCACCTTCTTCTTGTCAGCTATCTTATCCCAAACACGTTAAGATAATCTATTTTATTCCAACACGTTCCTATAATCATCATACATTCATCCATTTACAATTACAACCCTTCGTCTTCCCTTCCCATTCTCAAAGTCAATGGAAAATCTAAAACCAAACCCTGCAAACACCTCCCCTCTCACACCCCTCACCTTTCTAGAACGCGCATCAACAATTTACAACGATGTTCCTTCAATCATCTACAACGACACCGTTTTCACATGGTCTCAAACCCACCGCCGATGTCTCCAAATCGCTTCCGCAATTACCTCCCTTGGAATCCGCCGCGGAAACGTCGTCTCAGTCATCGCTCCCAACATCCCCGCCATGTATGAACTCCATTTCGCCGTCCCCTTCACCGGCGCAATCCTTAATAACATCAACACGCGCCTCGACGCGCGTATTGTCTCCAATATCCTCATCCACTCCGAGTCTAAACTAGTTTTCGTCGATTACGCTTCACGTGATCTCGTCCTCGAGGCTTTGTTATTGTTCCCTTCTTCGCAACAACGTCCTCTTCTAATCCTCATCAAAGACGATGAAGAAACAGAATCTGTTTCATCATCCACCGTTGGTTTCATATCTACTTACGATGATTTAATAATGAACGGTGATCCAGATTTTAACTGGCTTCATCCTGTTTCCGAGTGGGACCCGATGATTCTCAATTACACTTCCGGAACGACGTCGTCTCCGAAAGGTGTAGTTCATTCCCACAGAGGAGCTTTCATCGTGACGCTCGATTCTTTGATCGAATGGTCAGTTCCCAAACAACCGGTTTATCTCTGGACGCTACCGATGTTCCACGCTAACGGGTGGAGCTTCCCGTGGGGGATCGCAGCCGTTGGTGGAACTAACATCTGCGTGAGAAAATTCGACGTTGAAATTGTTTACTCTCTGATCAAAAAGCATCACGTGACTCACATGTGCGGTGCTCCGGTTGTTCTCAACATGCTAACTAACTCACCGGATAACAAACCGTTGGAGAAACCAGTTCATATTCTAACCGCCGGCGCACCGCCTCCAGCTGCGGTTCTTTTCCGTACGGAGTCGTTAGGTTTTACGGTGAGTCACGGGTATGGATTAACAGAAACCGGCGCGTTGGTGGTTTGTTGCACGTGGAAGAAGAAATGGAATTTGTTACCTGCGACGGAGAGAGCAAGGCTGAAGTCACGGCAAGGAGTGAGGACGATTGGATTGACTAGAGTTGATGTGGTGAGTCCCACCGGTGAAAGCGTGAAACACGATGGATTAACTTTAGGGGAAGTTGTTATGAGAGGTGGTTGTGTTATGTTAGGGTATTTGAAGGATCCTGAAGGAACCGCGAGTGCTATGAAGAATGGTTGGTTTTACACCGGTGATGTTGGTGTGATCCATGAGGATGGGTATTTGGAGATTAAAGATAGGTCAAAGGATGTGATTATTAGCGGCGGAGAGAATCTGAGTAGTGTGGAGGTTGAGTCTGTTTTGTATGGACATCCATCGGTGAATGAGGCGGCGGTGGTGGCGAGAGCTGATGAGTTTTGGGGGGAAACGCCGTGTGCGTTTGTGAGTTTGAAAGATGGGTTGAAAGAAAGGGAAATACCTACGGAGAAAGATATAGTTGAGTATTGTAGGAAGAATTTACCGCATTATATGGTTCCGAAAACGGTGGTGTTCAAGGAGGAGCTTCCTAAAACTTCTACGGGGAAGGTTCAGAAGTTTGTGCTTAGACAGATTGCTAAGGATATGGGGCCACTGAAAAAGAGTCGATTGTGAAAGATTAGAATAACCTTGTACTGTGGGTCAAGAAAAATTAATGTAATTGACAATGAAATCTTCGATTTTAATAATAATAGTGAGAGAGTATTTCAGTCTGATAAGTAATGAAATTGAGAATAATGTGTTGTCGAGTTTTGCTCGGTACTTCTTTGTTATTCACGGATGCTGCTATGTTTTTTTTGGAAAAGGCTAAATTTATGAAAGGGGCATAAGCCATGCCAAGTAAATTAGGTACAATGACAGATGAAAGCAGATGACTGAAATTTGGCTAAGAAAACGCCAGTACAGAAAATGGCTGTGCGTGGTCCTTTTCTGTCGTTGTTCCTATTACTGACAAGGTTCTTTTATGTGGTTATATATTTGTTACTATGTTTATTTTGAAAATGGATTAAATGACTTTTTAAGAGGAAAATACCCTGAATTTAATTTAGTATATTTGAACTGTTTCCTGAAATAATATAGTAAAATAGTAAGAATTTAATGGAGATTAGTAAGAAAAATAATTGAATAAAAATATATTATTATACTAAATCATATAATAATTAAAAAAATTTAATACGATTTAATTAAATACATGATCGATTGATTGACGGGACAAATTTACACGGTAAATATCTAACGTGTTTAATTTCCAACAGATGATATTGTTTTCTTTGAGTATTATGTGAAAGCTCATATATATATATTGAAATAAGTGAGACTAATAGATATTTAGATTAAATCGTGTGTTTTTAAAAGCACTACGGTGACATTATTATATATAGAGAGATTACAACTAATTACATGATATAGTCGATGTGAGACTATTCTATATACAAATATTCTTAACACTATATATTTACAAATATCAACACTCCCTCTCAAGCTTAAGCATATAAGTCAAATGCACCAAGCTTGTTACATATATAATTAGTTCAGGGCTTCGTAGGGATTTTGTAAACATGTATGTCAATTGATCGTTAGAGTTGACAAAGCTTGTAACGATGTCATCTAACTCGATCTTCTCTCTGACAAAGTGATAATCTATCTCAATATGTTTGGCCCTCTCATGGAAGACTGAATTTGAAGCAATGTGCAATGCAGCTTGATTATCACAAATAAGCGTCATTGGTCTTGCTTCTTCGATTTGAAGTTCCTTGAGCAATTGTTTTAACCAAACAAGTTCACATGTTGACATTGCCATGGACCTATACTCTGCCTCGACGCTTGATCTTGCAACAACATTTTGTTTCTTACTTTTCCAGAATATAAGGTTTCCTCCAACAAGTACACAATACCCAGAAGTAAATCGTCTATCAATGGGTAACCCTGCCCAATCAGCATCGGAATATCCAACTATCTGAGTATGTCCTTTATCTTCATTCACTAAACCTTTTCCTAGAGCACATTTGATGTATCTCAGAATCCGGATAACAACATCCATGTGTTCTTGACAAGGGGAATTTAAGAATTGGCTTACCACACTGATTGCAAAAGAAATGTACGGATGAGTGACTGTGAGATAATTCAACTTTCCAACCAATCTCATATATCTTCCGGAGTCAGATAGAGGCTCACCCTGATTGGGTAGTAAACACTTGGATCCATAGGAGTATCAGTTGGTTTAGCATTCAACAAACATGTTTCTTCCAAAATATCCATAGCGTATTTCCACTAAGAAATCACCAAACCATCTTTAGATTGGGCTACCTCAATACCCAAGAAATAACGGAGTTTACCGAGATCTTTTGTCTGAATTTGATTCGAGAGATGATGTTTTAACTGTTCCTTGTTGATCACTATTAGTTATGACAATATCATCTACATACACAATAAGATAAATACACCCTTGGACTGAGTGATGATAAAAAACATAATGGTCAGTTTCACTACGGACCATACCAAATTGTTGGACTACAGCGCTGAATCTGTCGAACCAAGCTCTCGGAGATTGCTTAAGACCATAAAGAAACCTGTTTAGCCTACACACCATATTCGATGACTCCCCCTGAGCAAAAAACCCATGTGGTTACTCCATATATACTTCCTCTTCAAGATCATCATGTAAAAAAGCATTTTTAATGTCAAGTTGATGAAGAGACCAATGTCGAATGGCTGCAATGGCTAGGAGAAGTCTAATAGATGTCATCTTGGCTACAGGTGAGAAGGTATCACTATAATCCAACCCAAAAATATGAGTGTATCCTTTGACTACCAAGCGAGCTTTAAATCAATCAATCTTACCATCTGGACCAACCTTCATTGTATAAAGCCAACGATAACCTACTAAAGATTTCCCAGGGGATAAAGGAACCAGTTCTCAGGTACCACTACTTTGAAGAACACACATTTCATCAATCATTTCTTGCCTCCATTCAGGATGAGATAATGCTTCATCTGGAGTATTAGGAATAGAAACAGAAGACAAAGCAGACAAACAAGTATAGTGCAAAGGGGAAAGACGATGATAACATAAATCAATATAATGTGGAGAAGGATTTTGTGTTTGACGTATACCTTTTCGAAGGGCAATCGAAAGATCAGACTCAGGTTGCAGGATCGGATCCGGCGATGGAGAGAGCATCGAAGGAGAGTCTACAATGACCTCAGGGACTAGTACGACCTCAATAATAGGTACGACTTCAAGGACAGGTACAACCTCAGGGACATGTACGACCTCATGGGCAGGTACGACAGATATTGGTTGACGATGTTGATATGTTTGAAGTGGGCGAGAAGTGGGGGGTCAACTGTATGGGTATTTAGTTGGGCAGGTTCCCTAGAATGATCGGGGACAATGGCATATGGGACTTCCGGAAGAGGTGTGGGAATATTTTCCTGAAGGGGTTTCGAAGTTGCTTGGCTGGACTCGAAATATGGAACAAACTCGAAGAAGGTAACATCGAATGATATAGGGTATCGTTATAGAGTGTGTTAATAACAAAGATAACCTTTTTGTGATCGATGATAACCAAGAAAGACACACTTTAGTGATCGAGCGGATAGTTTATCAAGACCAGGAGAGTTATTGTGTATAAAACAAGTGGTCCCAAAGACTCTTGGAGGAATTGGGTGAAGTGGGGAATTGGGAAAAAAGATTGAACGAGGGATTTTATTGTTAAGGACAGATGAGGGCATGCGATTTATAAGGTAACATGTCGTTAGCACAACATCCCCCCAAAATCAATGTGGAACATTACCATGGAGAAGTAGGGTCCGAATGGTTTCTACGAGATGTCAGTTTTTACGTTCGGCTACCCCGTTTTGTTGAGGTGTGTGAGAGAAAGATGTTTGATGGAGAATACCATTGCGTGACATAAAGTTTTGAAATTGGTGGGATAAATATTCATGGGCATTGTCACTTTTTAAGGTACAAATAGACACACCGAATTAAGTTCTTATTTCTTGTTAAATTGTTCAAAAATAGAAAATAATTCAGATCTATTCTTCATTAAAAGTAACCACGTGCATCGTGAAAAATCATCAATAAAGGTGACAAAATATCTAGCTCAAGAGTAGAGACAATATGCGAGGGACCCCAAACATCGGTATGAACTAAAGCAAAAAGGGAGGAAGCTCGTTTATTGACTCGATTGGGAAATTGACTACGAGTGTGTTTCCCTAACTGACACGACTCACATTGTAAATTAGATACCTTCGATAAACTTTGCACCAACTTATGTAATTTGGAAAGACTGGGATGACCTAACTGGGCATGGATAGTGAGTGGAGAATCTTTGGCTGAGCATGTCTGAGATAACACTGATAGGTAATAGAGGCCGTGAGACTCACATCCGACGCCAATCGTCCGTCCCGAACTCCGATCCTGGAGGATAACATTATTGTTAGTGAAGGTGACACTACAATCAAAAGAACGAGTTAAACAACTGACTGAAAGTAAATTAAATGGACAATTCGGAACATAGAGGACATAAGTAACAAAGAAAGAAGGTAAAATTTAAACACTACCAATCCTTTCGGATTGGGTTTGAGAACCATTGGAAGAAGTTATAGTAGGTAAGAAATCAGAGGTAAAGAGGGAAGAGAAAAGATTTTTATTACCGGTAACATGATCAAACACACCATAATCAAGGACCCAAGGTCTAAGATAAGATGATTGAGAGTTGCAAACAGATGAATTACCCGTGTGTGCTACTGTAGCAGTGGAATCTGAGTTTAGATAATTTTGATACCACCTGAGGAAATTATCGTAGTTTGGCGTAAATTTTTGAGGAGTAGCCATGAGTGTCTGAAGAGAAAAAAATATCACATGATTAGAAAGCAAAATTGAGGCCGGATATGGACCGGGTGGAGAGAGGCATGTTGACCGGCGAAAAAAATTGTCGGAATCATCCTCCGGACGAACAGACACGGGCGGGGCAGCGGAGGCGTGAGTGGACGTGTGCGTGAGTATCTAACGGCGAGAAAAAGTGCTACGGCTGGATTGGAGGGCAGCGAGTCGGATGGTAGGGTCAATTTTCTGGAACGTCACCGAAAGTTTGTCAGAATAGTAATGGCGATAGTGGCAGCAGGGAGGTTACCAGAGAATTTCGAAAAGTGAGAAAAACCGAAGTGATAACACGGTTTGCAAAAAAACATTCTCACCGGAAGACAGTTGGTCAACCGGGTAAAGCACGATGAAGAAAGAATTGTCTCTTAACTGGCTCTAGATACCATGTTGAAATAAGCGAGACTAAGAGACATTTAGATTAAACCGTGTGTTTTTAAAAGCACTACGGAGACATTATTATATATATAGAGAAATTATAACTAATTACATGATATAGTCGATGTGAGACTATTCTATATACAAATATTCTTAACACTATATATATTTATAAATTCACGTCATATATTGTCTGATGTGGGACTCTTAACATATATATATATATATATATATATATTGATCGTAACTATGATCATAATCTACAACGGCTGCTGACACTGATGTGGATTTTGAAGTCTTTCCTCGGTCGTCGAGGAGAATGAGGGGTGCACCTGCAAGGTACTCTGATGTCAAAGTAAGAGTGAGCAAAAGAGTGTGCAAGTATGAGTAAAAGTGTTCAGAGAGTGAATATTCAATACTTGACATTCTCATGTGAGAGGGTTTATATAGAGAGCCCCCAACATTTGGTTAACGTCCCTATTTTGGGCCTGGATCGTGGATCCCCCGAAAATAGGTAACTTCCAGAAATTAGCCGTTGGATGAGCATACCTGGTCGGACTGAAGATACGTTGAGCATAAAGATATCCGAGCAGGAGTTATCTTAGGCCGAATCTGGGTGACTTCTGCTTGTGCCGAGCAGAAGCCTGAAATAAGTAGAGAGACCCTTTGACATTTAGTCTATAGGGTCGTCCCGTGAGAAGGAAAGGATTGTGTCATTCCTATTCATTGGGTCAGTCCAAAACACACACACACACACACACACATATATATATATATATATATATATATATATATATATATATATATATATATATATATATATATATATATATATATATATATATTGGCGGAGTCAGAAGTTTTTAAAACTTAGAACAAAAATTTGAAGACTGCAAATTCAACAAGTGTAAGTATTATATAAATATAGAACCGAAAGGAAAACTTGAACTCACAGATTGTTATCTTAAACAAAATAGCTACAATGTACAGATCAAAACTTCTTTCATGGATGTCACTTTATGTTGCATCCAATATTTCATACAAATAGAAAAATACGATCATGACAGATACCATAAATTTAAATTTTCTCAAACAATCAAAAGGTTAACTATATGTACAAAGTACCTAGCTTTTGTCTCCAATGATACTAGCTGACCACACAGAAAACGATCTATTTCCAAGCTTAAGTCTCTTGATATTTAAATAAATATATTAAATCAAAAGGTTATGATACCTTCAAGAGATTAAAAATGTTGAATGTTAATTCAGTTATAAGAAACTAACCTTTTAGTTACTGGTATGTTATTCTTACTTTGGACTTGAATCATCAAAGTGACCATGATAAATCAGCTCAAACGATATTCAACCATCCTATTACTATTTGATAATTTATAGAAAATAAAACACTTTACTAAAATGGTGTTTAATAAAACCGCCAGTATTTACCGTCAAATATGACGATTTATAAACTGACGTAATATTAATAGAAAAATGACGGTATTTTACCGCATTAATTTAACACATATACTGATTTACGGTGATTTTTGTTTATATTGTTTTTTGTAAATTGAATACTTTCGTTTATAGTTGTGGAAATTGTTCTATTGAATTGTATAGAGTCCTAATATATTTTTTATATTTTTAGAGGATAAAATTTATTCTTTTCTTCTTATTTTTTACAATACTTTATATTTTTTTTTAAATTTTAATAGCTGCCACTTTTATGTTAATATTTATTTCTCCTTAGTATTCATTTTTTATTTTTGTTTAATTTGATCCTAAATTGCAACTTTATTCTTAATTTCAATTCTTGCATTTTTTTGTAATGTAGTTAAATCTAAATATTATAATATTTAAAAAAATTGATGTAATGTAAACTTAGTTGCATAAAAAGGTAAAAAAATCATGTTTTTATTTGTGAAAAATGTTTAATATGAGAGTTAAAACTGACATTATCAACGACAAAAAACCGTCACTTTCTTCTTTGAGGTTTAAACTTATATTTTTCTTATTTTCGTTAATTGTGGCGGTTTAAACCGCCTAATAGCACTTTTTAACAGTCGGAATTTTAATTTTTTTAGTAAAAAAAAGGAAAAGTTTTGGGTCAAAGCCTGGGAAAATGCCCAGCCTGGTCGGGCCTTAAAACCGCACACACACACACAGATATATATATATATATATATATATATATATATATATATATATATATATATATATATATATATATATATATATAATATGTGAGATCAATATTCACTACATTCACAAATTCGTCGTATTCACCATTTTTTAGATTAAGATATGTACACCCTAGAATTCTCTCGAGTTGCAAGTCATTGGGGTCGAGCATGGAAAAGTATGTATACCAGGAACTTATGAATAAGTAACAATTATCGAGTTGCTATATGTGATACAAGTAGGAGCCCAAGTTGTATGTGTAAGAACAAGAGTTGTCTCTGAATTTTATCTCTATGTTTTGATGATAACAATGAACTATTTGTGAAAAAACAATTTTATGTTCTAATGTTTATTACTGTGCAGATCATGTTATAAAGAAATAATATCTAACAAACATACTCAAGATGTGCGCTAAATATTATATGTGAGTTACTATGTGTAACACAAGTCGCAAGTATGCTGAAGAAGCAAGAATGCTTCTGTATATGATCACAATCAGAAAGATCCAAAGATGCATGATATTGTTATTGCAATGCTCTTGTGGATTCTGTTCTGAGAGTGGTTCTGATTCTGAAGCCAGTGATGCTTCTGAAGTTATAATCTTCTAAGAACTAAGTGTTGAAGACTCTGATGACTTGAAATTCTTAATACTGAAGGTTATGAAGACTAAGTGCAGAAAGACTCTGAACACCGATGGTTCTGAAGATTAAGGTTCTAAGAACCAAGTGCTGAAGAATTTGAAGAAAAGGTTCTAAGTGAACAACATTCTTAAGACTTAAAGTTCTGAAGACCAAGGGTTTAAAAGACAAGTGTTGAAGTTCTGAAGACAAGGCTCTGAGTGAACAAGTTCTGAAGACTAAAGACATGAGATTATGAATACTCAACTATCATGTCTCTACTTATACTTCAATCATCTATAATTAGAAGCCTCTGAAGTTCAAAAGAAAAAGTTACTGTTAGGAAGGATATTACACAGTATGAAAATGTTTTATCCCACTACCTTTCCACTAACCTTAAATTGTGGAAAAAGGACAGACGTGGCAATACTAATTTTATCGTTGTGTAACGACATTTCTCAATAGCCAGTTGCTCTCCAATGGCTCTATTTTGCTTGTTATAAAGGGAAAGGCTCACATGTCTATGTGAGGTTGTCGAATATATGATTGTGTGTTGTTATTGATAAGCAACCAAAACATGTATATATTGTTGAACAACATAAGTTGTCCAGATGGTTCTTGAACCATGTTGTTGACGTTTTCATACAATCACATGAGGTTGATAATTACAAGATAACAATGGTACAAACCATGATGTGCGGAAATGAATATGCTGCTCAAACTGATATTGGTATTGGACAATTTGATTATGCAACCTGCTTATGCAGAAGTTGAAGATTCACAAGTGCTTAATTTCATATGCTGCATAAGACTTGCAAATTCATAGATGAAACAATAAAATGATCATGGAAGCTCATATTACAAATCCACAACTGAATGTTGTGTTCTGGAGTGATCATTAGATTGAATAGAACAAGGGTTGTTGTCAATAATGTTCTAATGTGAATCAAGATGAAGAAGTCCTTCTATATGCTCATCAAATCTCAACTAAGATTTCAGAAGCTTATGAAGAAGAAGACTTCAACAATTCAAGTGATCTGGGTAGTTATCCGTAAAGAAGCAGAAGAAGAAAACCAAATATTTGTTCTACAATACAATGTAATATCTAGTGTGTATTAGGATCTTCTGATGTACTTAATTGTGTTTACACATGCTTCTCAGGACTATGTTACCTGGTGCCGAAAGTTACATCAACTAGTAACAACATGTTGTAAGTCGTTTTAGTTAGTTGTGCAGTTAGTCAGAGCAGGTAGTTATGTAATGGAAGTCGCAACTTTTGTTGTGTAGTTAGTCACAGAAGGTAACCGCGCATGGAAGTCGCAACTGTTGTTGTGCATTTAGTCACGACAGTTAGCTACGCAAATAAGTCGCATGTCTATGCGTAGTTAGTCACGGTAGTTGGTCGTGCCATATAATCAGTTTGGTTATAGTGGATTAAGTCCCTTGCTAAGGAAAATCACCTTGCGGGGTGGACTGGACTAGCTTGAGAGTTTCTCAAGTGAACCATGATATATCGTGTGTTATGTACTCTTGCTTACACTTTATTGTTTATGCTTCCGCAATGCAACTTAAAGCATCACTTAATGTAACAACGTTAAAAGTTGGGAAGTTGACCAAGTCATTGATTCTTTGAAGTTTGAAATTTCCAAAAACAAAATCTTCTCTATTGGAGAATGGAAGAAGATTGAAGAATCAACTGATAAGATAGATTCACCAAATAAGGAGTAATATTTGTTGAGTGCTAATCTTAACATACAATTGGATGAACAACTTATTTTCTCAAAGATCAAATCATCAGAAAGCAATAAATCATGTTTGTTGAAGATTAATTCTTTCTGAAGATGAGATGTTTTCAAGAAACAAATTAGTCCACCTTTGACTTTCTCATGTGAAGCTCATTATGAATTTTCTTCATGTAAAGAAGAAACATTGTTGAATTATGATTTTGATGCATAAGAACTTCAGAATAAAGTTTGCAGAAAAAGTCATGAACATAGGAGTTTCAAATCTCTAAGTAATGATTCCTTTCGGTCATAACATCTGAAGCTTAACTGATCAAACATTTAGAAGATCTAATGAATCATGGAATCAAAGCTGCTAGAAAGATGCAAAGACAAAATCTATCCACTTTGAGTTAAAAAGGATTAATTCAGAATGATGAATTCAGCAGATATCCTTTTCAAAAGTAGATATGTTATCAATCTTTGATGAACTAACTCTAAAAGGGTTAGCTCAACATTGTAAGAACAATAATGCCATTCAAAACCCTTCGTGAAATTTCATCTAGGTTTGATGAAACTTGTATATGATAAATATTTGCATCTAATCAAAGAGAAAAAATCATAAGATGTTAGGATATGTCAATTAATTCTCTTAAGCACATAAATTCTCAAAAGTTTATGTTAAAGCTAAGGAATTATCGACCTTCTGAAAACAAGATTTTGATAAAAGGAAGCTTGATAGAAGATGGACGTTCTGATGATGAAGACTAGAGTAATAATGTGATTCTTCTTTATTACTCAGAAAAAGTTTCTCTTCATCAGAATGGAAGATGACAAGCTCAAAAGATATCTATGCTCTGAAGATTGCTCTCAGAAGTCAGATGGATAATTTTGAATAGAAGAATGAAAAGATCATCTGAAGAGAAAACTAGTTCTAGTTCTCAAACTAGAAATCAACTTTCAGAAGGAGCGTACATTCTTCAAATCATAATACAGAGAACTTCTGAAGAAATATGAGGAACCAGGAAGCACTCATTCAGAACTTCTGACATATCACTTTGAAGAAAGCAGAAGCAGAATAAAGTTGATCAGAAGCTCTATAAGCTAAAGCCAGATTCAGAATCAGAATGGAAATCACTCTGATAAATAATCAACATGAAGATCTCAAAATCTCAAAGGTATGATTTTCTTTATCTATGAATTATCTTTTTAGAACTTCATATAAAAATACTTCTACAAGTTAGAAGATGTTTTAAGCGGAAGCATATAAGATTTAAGTGCAATTTCAATTCGTGAATTTTCTGATTAGTGAAAATCTCATGATTTGGTACATTCTCTTTCCAAGAGAATTTTTTTATCAATTCTCTGGATAGTGTGAACACATATTGTGACATCAGTCATGATTATGAATCATATGCGATCATGATATATCACATTGAGAACTTAAGTTTTCTTGAGAATGAGAGAAAATTCTTACGTATAGTGAATGCCATATGTGAGATAATAGTTTTTCTTGAAAAGTAAGTCACTCTGTTAAAATATGTTCCTACTTTACCTCTCCGAAAGGATCATTTACTCATATCCTTATTTGTAATATGTATAGTACTCTCCTCTTTATAAAGACCGAGTCACGCCATTCTTTTTCCTTGAAATTTTTGTCTCTTGCTCTGTCCCTGATCTATGTCACTTCTACAGTGTGATACACTTCATATCACTTACTTGGGTGTATTTAAGTCATCCATGTCTATCATAATTTATCATACTCATTTATTTCTCTCTTAAACTCATTCTTGTCAAAATAATTCCTCTCATTTGTTCATCACGCATCAACCAACCGTTCTAGGAAATGAATATCTTCTTGAGATTATCATTGAAAAATAAGTTGAAATTCTCCCTATTGAAAGGAACATTTCTTGCAACATCACATATGTCTCATGCTTTCAACAATGGAATAGGTATCTCAATATACTAGAGAAATCTGTTTACGTGAATCTTAAGGGATTCTGGAAGCATGCAAATCTTGATTATGAAAGCAGTTTATGTTTTTGAAGTCCCTATCACCATCACTCCTTTTTCTATCACTCATGCAACTGGGTGTGAAAGTGTTGGTGTCACTATTGATTTTGTCAAGTCTAGGTTCCTTTTTGTCTGAGAAATTTGTTTCTCTTTATAATCTATCAACAGGATATGAACCTATCAATCCTGAAAATCTCCTACCCATCCCCAAAGCTTGGTTCACGCTCATGTTTTCCAACTTTCTCCCCAAAGGGGAAAACTAAGACCTTCTGAGGAATGACGACCAAGCATTCATATATCTTATGATGAATGATATTCGTTTAAACCTACCATAATCAATTTTCAACTGTCTTTGGAAATCCATCTATGAGTCCTAAAATCGCATTAAGTCCTACATTCGTTATGGAAGAGTTTTATCTGAAATCTTCTTCATGGAAGGAATAATGGACATAATCAAAGAGATGATAGTAGAGAATGGTCCAGAAAACTGCCCAAAAGACTGCGTGTTGAAGACTATGTGTGAGGTTTTCAGTGGTTAGGAGAATATGGGTTGTCTTGTCCAAACATGTTTGTTCTCTTTGTTGTACTCTCATTTGATTAATCGTTTGAATTCGTGTATGTTGTATCTCAATCTTTTTAATCAATGAAGCATTTTTATTTCCTGTCATTGAATGGCTTATTTTTCTTAAGAATGCTTAATCTCATAATCATTATCATTATCATTATGCTTAAAATGCTCAAATGTTCTAACCTTTTTAATGATGTCAAAAATAGGGAGAAGTATAATATGATTTTTTATAGACCTTATAAAGAAGGAAAAACTCAAATAGTAATCAAATGATATAAAATGCATTTACAAATAACATTTGTTTGTTTGATGTTTAATCAAGGAACTCTGAACAAGTTCACTAGGCATTCTAAGATAGGCCAAAATGAAAGAACTCTATTAAGTTCTTAAGAACTGATTATTCATATAATCAAAGTTGTGCGCATCATGAACATATGTTCATAATCAAATAGACCTAATATTGTTCAGAAGTTGAGAATTTTCTAAAAGTTAAAGTCATCTTGATTTTGGCATCATAATGTTCCGAAGTTGTAAATTGTCTGAGAATATGATATTCAGAACATAAGGATCATAATCAGAAATCTTCCTGAAAGAAATCAAAGACAAAGTGTTTATTCAAAGATGCTTTTCAGAAGATCTGTGCAAATCAGAAGTCAAAGATTGTCTGAAGATACAGATAGAAAATCTAAGAAGAAGAAGTTCTAATAAACCAAGCGATGACATCAGACTCAGAATCAAGATTTTATTGATCACAAAATTCTATTAATCAGATCAAGAATCAAACTTTGATCAACCATCAAGTTCTGATAGAAACAAGGTTCTGAGATGAAGGTTTGTGTTCTAGTCAGACTCTGATGAGTTGAGATAGGGAAGTATTCCTTCTCTATTCTATGTTCTGACAACTCAAAATTTCTATTTTGTGAGTCTTGGGATCATGGGGAGACTCTGAACAAGCATAAACAAAATTTTGGGGTTAACACATTCAAGGGGAGTTATTGCTTGAAACTCTGAAAATGTTATGTTTGGTGATTACCCTGTATAAAATGTTCTATCAAAATACATGGTTTTTCCACCATCAAAAAGGGGGAGATTGTAAGAACAAGAGTTGTCTCTGCATTTCATATCTATATTTTGATGATAACAATGAAGTATTTGTGAAAGAACAATTTTATGTTCTAATGTTTGTTACTGTGCAAATAATGTTATGAATAAATCAGATCTAACAAACATACTCAAGATGTGTGCTAAAGATTATATGCGAGTTACTATGTGTAACACAAGTCGCAAGCATGTTGAAGAAGCAAGGATGCTTCTGTATCTGATCACAATCAGAAAGATCCAAAGATGCCTGATATTGTTGTTGCAATTCTCTTGTGGATTCTGTTCTGAGAGTGGTTCTAATTATAAAGCTAATGAAGCTTCTGAAACTATAATCTTCTAAGAACTAAATGCTGAAGACTCTGATGAGTTGAAGTTCTGAAGACTGAAGGTTCTGAAGACCGAGTGCATAAAGACTCTGAAGACTGAAGGTTCTGAAGATTAAGGTTCTGAAGACCAAGTGCTGAAGACTCTGAAGACAAGGTTCTGAGTGAACAACGTTCTGAAGACTCTGAAGACTTGAAGTTCTGAAGACCAATGGTTTCAAAGACAAGTACTGAAGTAATGAAGATAAGGTTCTGAGTGAAAAAGTTCTGAAGACTGAAGACTTGAGATTCTGAAGACCCAATTATCATGTCTCTACTTCAATATCTACAATTAGAAGCCTCTGAAGTTTAGAAGATAAAGTTACCGTTAGCAAGGATAGTACATAGTATGAAATTTCCTTATCCCACTACCTCTCCAATAAACTTAAATTATGAAAAAAGGACAGATGTGGCAGTATTATTTTTATTCTTTTGTAACGACATTCCTCAGTAGCCAGTTGCTCTCCAACAACTCTATTTTTCTTGGCTATAAAAGGAAAGGATCACATGTCTATGTGAGATTGTCAAATATACGACCGAGTGTTGTTGTTGATCAACAAACAAAACATGTCTATATTGTTGAACAATAGAAGTTGTCCAGATGGTTCTTGAACCATGTTATTGACGTTTTCATACAATCACATGAGCTTGATGATTACAAGATAATAATGGTACAAACCATGATGTGCGAAAATGAATATGAAACTCAAAGTAGATATTGGTATTGGAAAATTTGATTAAGCAACCTGCTTATGCAAAAGTTGCATATTCACGAATGCTTAATTTCATATGCTTCAGAAGACTTGCAAAGTCGCAGATGAAATAAGAAGATGATCATGGAAGCTCATATTACAAATCCACAACTGAATGTTGTGTTCTGAAGTGATCATTGGATTGAGTAAAACAAGGGTTATTGTCCAGAATGTACTAATGTGAATCAAGATGAAAAAGTTCTTCTATATGTTCATTAAAGATCAACTAAGCTTTCAAAAGCTTATGAAGAAGAAGACTTCAATAATTCAAGTGCTCTGGGCTATTGTCCGTGAAGAAGCAACTTGAAGAAAAAGAAGACCACACATTTGTGCTACAATACAATGTAATATCTTAGCGTGTATTAGGATCTTCTGATGTACTTAATTGTGTTTACACATGCTTATGTAAAAAAGAAAACAACTGTAAATGTTACCCACTATCCCTACAGGACCGAGTGAAGGTCAGAACTTTAGTAGGATCGAAATTTATTAGTTTGGTGCTCTCTCAGAACTTGGGGTTCTGGTGATTTCTCATGGGCTAATGTTCTGATGCTGAAAGTCGCATCATCTAGTAACTTCATGTTGTAAGTCATTTTAGTTGGTTTTACAGTTAGTCACCGATTATGCAGCTCAAAGTTGATATTGGTATTGGACAATTTGATTAAGCAACCTGCTTATGCAGAAGTTGCAGATTCACGAATGCTTAATTTCATATGCTTCAAAAGACTTTCAAAGTCGTAGATGAAACAAGAAGATGATCATGGAAGCTCATATTACAAATCCACAACTGAATGTTGTGTTCTGAAGTGATCATTTGATTGAATAAAACAAGGTTTGTTGTCCAGAATGTTCTAATGTGAATCAAGATGAAGAAGTCCTTCTATATGTTCATTAAATATCAACTAAGCTTTCAGAAGCTTATGAATAAGAAGACTTCAGCAATTTAAGTGCTCTGGGTTGTTGTCCGTGAAGAAGCAACTTGAAGAAAAAGAAGACCACACATTTGTACTACAATACAATGTAATATCTTTGTGTGTATTAGGATCTTCTGATGTACTTAATTGTGTTTTCATATGCTTATGTAAAAAGAAAACAATTGTAAATGTTACCCACTATACCGAGTGATGGTTAGAACTTTAGTAGGATCAGAAGTTATCAGTTTGGTGCTCTCTCAGAACTTGGGGTTTTATTAATTTCTCATGGGCTAATATTCTGGTGCTGAAAGTCACATCAGCTAGTAACTCCATGTTGTAAGTCAGTTTAGTTGGTTGTACAGTTAGTCACAGCAGGTAGTTGCACCGTGGAACTCACAACTGTTGTTGTGTAGTTAGTCACGACAGGTAGCTGCGCAGGTAAGTCACAAATGTTGTTGTACAATTAGTCACGTCAGGTATTAGCACACGGAAGCAAATGTCTATGCGTAGTTATTCATGTAGTTGGCCGCGACTTGTAATCAGTTTGTTTATAGTGGATTAAATCATTTTCTAAGGCAAATAACCTTGTGGGGTGGACTGGACTAGCTTGAGAATTTCTCAAGTGAACCAGGATATATCGTGTGTTATTTACTCTTGATTATATTTTACTTTATTGTTTATGATTCCACAACGCAACTCAAAGCATCACTTAACATAACAACGTTAAGAGTCAAGAAGTTGACAAAAGTGAAACCTCAATTCAAGGCCCCCTTTATTGTATTTTTCTCACACCTTCAATATGGTTCTCGAAGATACGTTTCTAGATGATGTTTACAAACAATGTAACTATACGGTAGTTCCATGATTGCATGTGGGTTAAAAAATTTGATAAAGAGGATTTTACATGACAATGATGACAACGACGAATGTTATGACCATCATTTAACCGTGAAAATTGGAGAGGAACTTATTTAATGATCTCTACAAATTGATATGGGTATAAAAGGACTCCCCGTTGAAGATAAACGGGGGAAAACAACCATAGTAATAAACAAGTGACACATAATTCCCATTGCATTTGTAGTCTCGCCTGATTCGCTTCAGGGAGATTATTCAAAAATGTTTATCATGAACATTTGGTGTCTACTGCGGGGTCTCAGTAAACTTTTCCAGGCCATTCAAAAACATCATATACACCGTAATAACATGATGTCGGGATCGTCTCCTAGTAGGAGTGAACCTTGCACTCCACATGACATGGTACAACTATTGACAATTATGGAAAACCTGCGCCAACATAATGAATCCTTGCAAGAGCGTGTTCACACACTTCAGTAAACACAAAACATTGGGGAGGAGAAAATAATAGAGGAACTCATGGATCCTCAACCTCTTGTAGAAGCAATTTGGGGTGATCAAGTCCCTGAGAATGTCAAACCACCACTTTTGTCATCCTTTGATGGAAAAAATGATCCACATGAACATATAATTTCAATTAACAATCAAATGGAGATAGTTGGTGCTTCCAACTCTTTAAAGTGAAAGCTCATAGCAGGGATGCAAAAAATGTAACCTTGAATTGGTGCATGAGCTTGCCTAGATTCTCAATTACCGGTTACCAAGATCAAACCAAGAAGGTCGTACAACACTTCTCCGCCATCAAGAATAGAAAGGTGTCCACCACCAGCTTGTTTAACGTCTTCATGGGGCCTTTTAAATTTCTATGAGAATATATGGTGTGATTCAACAAAGAAACATTAAAAGTTTCTCATCCGAATCAGGATATACTCGTGGGAACCTTCCAAAACGGTATAAAAGTTAGTCATTTCAAAGAATCGTTAGCGCAAAAGCTGGCCATCAACATGAATGAATTATGAATAGATCAAAATGTTATATTAAGAGGCGAAGAAAACAATATGGAGAAGAGATCCTGAAATACTAAGGAGAAGTCACAACCTAGGTATGGCGGATCCGGGCCCAAGAAAGATTTCCACAAGCACGGGTCAAGGGATAGATCAAAGACTAAGCCTTCCCAGGGGCCATACGACAACTTTATTGAGAACTTTACCACACTTAATTCAAAGTGCACGAATATCTTGCATGAATTTTACCATCTCAAAATGATACAGAACATAGTCACCCCAAAAGGGTAAACACTATAATGGGAAAAGACGAGGATGTTTGGTGTCCTTATCATATTTTGAGAGGCCACCATACTGAAGATTATCATCAGCTACAAAAGGAAATTGAGATCCTAATCCAAAGAGGCTAGTTGTTGTCATACATTAAGGATGTTGAAGGATCAACAGAAAAGATAGGTCCTTCGTAGAGAGAGCCGAACTCAGAGAACCTCTCTACTAAGAAGGGAAAGAGTAACAAGGAGATGCATGAATCTATGGTAGTACGCCACTTGCTCAACACCATCTCAGGAGGTTTTGCTGGTGGAGGTGAAACAAGCTCGACCAGAAAGAGATATGCTCGGTCAGTAATGCATTTTTCACATAAAATTGTTTTCAGAAAAGGAAAAAAGACTTGTTGCTGTCAGCTTTTTGAGAAAGGTGTAACACCCAAATTACCCCACATAAATATTAATAAAAATCAGAGTAAAATTTTCGACTTTTTATTCGAGTGTCACAATTAACTTCAAAACACCATAAATGGCTCAATGATACGTTTTCAAAATTAATTATTCAACATGCAGCATAAATATTTTTAAAATCAAAATCAATCAGTTTCAATTACAAAAATTGTTTCTAAAAGAAATAACAAATAAAAACAACGTCGTCCCGACTCCCAAAGCGATGTATCAGAGCCGACACCCTAAAGACGTGAAGTACACCGACTTCACTAACCACCACTCGACTTGTCCTGCTCACCTGCATGTTACCAACATAAGGGTAACATTCAAACAGAAGGGGTGAGATACTTACATCACAAAGAGTAATATAATAAGAATCAAGCAAATATCAGAAAACAATTCACCACCTCTCAACAACACCGCACTCAACAACACAAGTACACAACATCATCATATACTACCACAACATCATATACAACAACAACAATCATGCAATGAGACTCTACTTGACTCTATGCATATGGTACCATATCCGATCTCTATTTCCAGATCCAGTTCCTGTCGGAACTCTCGACCCCTCTTTCATGGTCCAGTATGATCCCTATTTCATGATCACACCCATCGACCCCTATTTTATGGCCACGTACGATCCCTATTTCATGACCGCACCAACATCACAACAACGACCATACCCCACCTTGGTATGTTATTCGACTATGCAACATGTCATGCAACATCAATAGCATACATGCATATATGCAACGATTACATCATACAACATCAACAACAACAACTTATATCCAACTACTCATCACAACACCGTTCCACATACAACAATTCATTAACATCGAAATTATCATTATCCTCATGCATTTCTAGCATACAACCACCTAAATCAACTTTGACCATCACAAACGGAACAACATCATATATCACAACAATTATATATACATGCATCACCAATAAACATATGTAACTTATCACAACAACAAATCCAACAAACATATTAATCGTGTTTAAATTTAAACTACACTAATTATTCCTACTATTAAGTGTATAACTCCTCTTTACTACTTCTAGCTACACCCCATCAGTTCCTAAACATTACTAGGTAATTAAATAATTTTTTCAGGAATTTTTCGGAATTAAAAGTTAATTTTTCACGCTCCATGGCTCGCTAAGCGAGGTTCAATGCTCGCTAAGTGACGAACTCACTGACTCTGCTCGCTAAGCGAGCTCTGCGATTTCGCGAATCGCACATCTGCGCTCATCACTCAAAATCTACTACAAACATCAACATACCCAACACCAACAACCAGAAATCACAGTATTCATCAATTTCACTATCTAATTCATACAATGATCAACTAATAACAATCAATAACACATAATCCAACCTAATTTATCCTAAATCCACCAAAACCTCAATCCCTAATCCTTCACCTACCCAATTCCCATTATAAAACCCTTAGAGATGGAAAAATCCCACCCTTACCTTAGGTTTTGTCGAGAATTTATTTTGCTTCGCAAACTCTTCTTCACGGTTAAGCCCTTTCTTATTCTTATTCTTCTTCTTCTCTTCACAACTTTCACGATCGCTTTCACGTTCTCTCCCAAACACGATTATGTTTTCTCTTTTCCCTTATTTCCAACATAACCCATAAGACCCACTTATGATCTTCCACTTTTACCCTTACTACTTCTACCAATTGACCACGTTGTCCTCACCTAATATTTTATTCCATTTAATTTATTTATCACATAATAATACGATTATCCACCATAATGTAATTCTCAATTACAATTATATTTGATAATCTATTATTCTAAACACAGAAACACACAATAATCAGAATAAAATAATTAAGTAAAATTTGGGGCGTTACAAAAGGATTTAGAAGGTCTACTAGAGCATAAGAATGACCCAATGGTCATAAAAGTACAAATTTATGATTGAAGTGTCAAACGAGTGTTAATCGGCTCGGGTAGTTATGTCAATATATTGTATTGGGATACTTTCAAAGGCATGAACATGGAGGTGAGTTCCAAATTGATGATAATGGAGTGTTGAGGTTTAGAGATAGAATGTGTATTCAAGATGTTCCTGCAATTAAGAAGAGTATTCTTGAAGAAGGACATCAGAGTAGATTGAGTATTCATCCCAGTTCTACGACAATGTACCAGGATTTGCAGAAGTTATTTTGGTGGTCGGGTATGAAAAAGATATTGAATTCATTTTTACGTGCTTAACTTGTCAGAAATCAAAGATTGAACATCAGAAACCTTTGGGTATGATGCAACCGTTGAATATTCCAGAATGAAAATGGGATAATATTTCCATAAATTTTATGTTGGGTTTGCCGAAGACTATGAAAGGGAATGATTCGATTTTGGTGATTGTGGATAGATTGACTAAATCAGCTCATTTCTTACGAATGTAGATTAATCACTCTATGCAGAAATTAGTCGAGATGTACATTGAGGAAATTGGGATACCTTCGAGTATTGTGACGGATAGAGATATGAGAATTACGTTGAGGTTTAGGTAAAGTTTGTAAGACGCTTTGGGTATTAAGTTGAATATGAGTTATGCATATCATCCGTAGATGAACGAGAAGACAAAGCGAATTATACAATATTTTAAGGATCTGTTGAGGGCTTGTGTGTTGGACCAAGGAGGATCTTGGGACAAACACTTATCATTGATTGAGTTCACGTAAAATAACATTTTTAATGCTACTATTGGAATGACACTGTATGAAGCGTTGTATGGTAGGAGGTGCAGAACTCCATTGTGTTGGTATGAGTTAGGAGAAAGTGTTGTACTCATACCTGAGATCATGCAGGAGACAACTGAGAAAATAAAGTGATCTAAGAGAGGATGAGAGCTTAGTTATCATGATAAGAAGAGGAAAGCACTTGAATTCGAAGAAGGGGACCACATGTTTTTGAGAGTTACACCGATAACTGGCATGGGTCGAGCTTTGAAGTCTCGGAAGCTCACTCTATGTTTTGTTGGTCCGTATCAGATCATGCAGAGGATAGTGGAAGTAGCCTATCAAATTTCTTTACCATCATCGCTTACGAATCTTCATGATGTATTTCATGTATCTCAGTTGAGGAATTACATTCCGAACCCATCTCATGTGATCCAAATGGATGATGTATAAGTGAGATATGAACTGGCTTTTGAAGCATCACCCATGCAGATAGATGATCGAGAAATGAGACAACTACTGGGTAAGTAGATTGCTTTGGTGAAAGTATTGTGGGGCAGACCAACTGGCGAAAGTTGGACTTGGGAACGTGAGGATCAGATGAGGGAGTCATATCCGAATCTGTTTGCTTCAGGTAATTTTCGAGGGAGAAAATTCTTTAAGTGGGGGAGAGTTGTAACACCCCAAAATAATTGGATCATTTATTTTATTGGTTTATTATGAGTATTTGTGATTTATTGATGAGAATGTGGCGTTTTATTGAATTGGTAGGTTTGTGTTGCGTGTTGTGGGGTGAGGATGAGTTAAGGGAGTAAGGAGTTTATTTAGAAAGTATATGATTAATTACAATTATTTTAGTGTTTATAATTAGTAGAATGATATGGATAATATTATTTAGATTATTATTATTAATTAAAATAAAAGGAGTAGAATACTGAGGACAAGAAGGTCATTTGTAAGAGATTAAGTGAGGACAAAGTTGTAAAAGTCTTATTAGGGGTCCTAAGGGAAAGTTTGACATAAGGGAAAATAGATTGGAGAAGTTCATTCTGAACAATCGTGTTCTAGGAGAACAACTCATGGGAAAATGTGGAAGAGGCTAGGGCTCAAAGGAATTGTTGTAGAATCCAAAGAGGAAGATCAGAACCAAGAATCTAAGGTATGAGGAAGATGACTTTTCATAATAGTTGATATAGAGTCTAGGTACGTTAGGGTTTGTAGATTGGGTTTTAACTTGAGAATAGTTTATGAAGAAATTGAGGATAAATTGATGTTATGATGCCATGAGATGTTGTTTATAATGTATACTATAATGTGTTATTGCAGTATTTTGATTATTTGGTGATTTGTGTGCATTTTCGGACTGTAGGGTATTGAAATCGCAAGAATTTTAAGATCTTACTATGCAGAAGATGAAATAGCAGAACTACTATTTTCGCAAGTTTCTCCGGCGAGAAGTGTGCTTCGTCGGGCGAAGCTTAGTCACTTGGACATCGCCGGGAGGGATGAAAGGCGAGCGAAGGGTGAAAAACATGTGCTACTGGAATTTTGTATGGAGTGATGACTCGCCCCTGCTTCGCCAAGCGAGCCTCGGGCGAAAGGTCATGATGATTTTGACGTGTGTTAGTGATGTTATCCTATGATGTTCTGATGAATTAAATTGGTAATGCACATGTTGATGTTATACATGTTATGTGAAATATTATGACAAATTGTTATGAATGATGATGCAATTTTGGCGAGACGTAGTGGTGATTATTATGACGTTTTGCATCATGCATTCATAACATATTTTAGGACTTCGGTCTAATGATGATTCTAGGACTTCGGTCCAGTGGTGATGTTAGGACTTCGGTCCAATGTTGACCTCATTCCTATTTTGTGGATTGAAGCGTTTATGACGTGCTCCGATTCCAAGTGGGAATCGATCCTATGGTGGGGGATATTTGGAGGGTGATGGCCAAGTGCCCATCAAATGAATTTGGTACCACATGCATGAGTCTATGTTGTTGCATCTCATACTAAGTGGCATTGCATAATTGTGAGTGACATGATGTTGATGATGTTATGATTTTCAAATGATGTTATGATGATGAAGATTGCTACCCTATTTATATCTTTTCTTTATATATTGTATAATGAATTGTGATTACTTACCCTGCCTGTTTAAATGTTACCTCTACGTGGGATAACGTGCAGGTGATCTGGATTGACTCGTGTTCATCAAAGATAGTTACGGAGCTGGACATATCTATGTTGTTTTACGACGAAATGCGACATCCTTGCGGTGATTTACTCTGATGTAATAATCTAATTATTATGATTAGAAGGGTATTACACAAACATCTCTTCAAAACCAATTGAATTAACTACATGATGGAGAGCATATGCCTTGTCACCCCCCTCTATTAAATTTAACATCCTACATAGTGGTACTATTATCTATATGCCCTTATAAAATATTTTTTGGAATTTTTATTATCTTTATCAGAAATTATTAAGAAAATATAGAAGTTTTCAAAATTTATGATAAAAAATAAATATTTTTTGAAAAATGTAGAGAAATATCAAAATTTTCAAAATATATTTCAAAAGTTTCAATTTTTTCTTACTACCAAAATTTTTAAATTTTCAATAAACTAAAATACTTTTCAAAATTTCCGATAATATTAATTTTTTTTATTGAATATTAACTATTGAAATTTTAAAAAATTCAGAAAAATAAGGCAATATCAGATAAATTGCTGGGGAGTATTGTTCAAGCTGGACAATGGGCTCTAGCTTTGATGGGCATAAGTGCTTGGCTGCAGATACGTATTGAAATTCAAGGCAATTATTTTTAAATTTATGCCTTTTGTAGTTAATAAAATTTATTTTAGTAAAACTGTTATATTTTTGTTTAGATATTCAAATATTTTTTCATAAATAAAAAACATAATTAAATATTATAAAAAAATAGAAATTATGAATATACAAAAACTAAAAAAGGGAAAAATGACATAACTAAAAAAATTGGTTTTATTATTTTTATTTTTTGATAAAAATTATTGAATTAAAAGAAGAAAAAAAATCTCCAACCCAACAAATTAAGAATAAATACAAAAAAACAAACGCCAACATGCCAAAATATTGTTAAAAAAAATTATTAACTATCTTTGATGAATTCTGAAGTCCAACTCATTTAAATATTTTTAACAAAAATTAATAAATAGTACTCTAATTGACATAGTAAAAACAACAAGAATTTATATATATATATATATATATATATATATATATATATATATATATATATATATATATATATATATATATATATATATATATATATATATATATATATATATATATATATATATATATATATATATATATATATATATATATATATATATATATATATATATATATATATATATATATATATATATATATATATATAATCATGAGATATTAATTCTTGTTTTTTTTACTATTCAATTACTATTTATTAATTTTTGTTATAAAATATTTAAATGAGTTGTACTTCAGAATTCATGAAAGTTAGATAAAAAATTATTTTTATTTTTATACAGTATTTTGGAATGTAAGTCAAATTCTTATCAACTTCACCAACTTTTTTTTAGTTATATCATATTCGATTTTTTAAATATTTTTTTATATTCATAATTTCTATTTTTTATATAATATTAATTACATTTTTTATTTATTCAAAATTATTTAAATATCTCAATAAAAATATAGTAGTCTTACTAAAATAAAATTTATTAATTACAAAAGGCATATTAAAAATTAAAAAAAGAAAGAATTACCCTGATCTTTAATACGGGTCGGGCTGGTTCTGCATGCCCATCAAATTTAGAGCCCATCCTCCAGCTTGACCAATACTTCAAAGAGCAATTAAACTACCACCCTTTAAACTTAAGCTTGACACCCTTCACACTTTTATAATTTTCAAATTGTTTAGATAATTTTGTGTGAAAAATACAAACAAAATTTTCGATAATTTATTCAAAAATTTTGGTAATAGATCAAATTTTTGGTATAGATCATTTATCTTTCTTTTTTTTTATTTAAAAATTAACATACTTGATTTTATTTTTTCAAAAACCGATACTGTATTATTTTTTCGGATTTTTTAAAATTTCGATAGTTCATATTCAATAAACAAAAAAAAATGATATTGCTGAAAATTTCGAAAAGTGTTGTAGTTTATCAGAAAATTTGAAAAGTATTGTAGTTTATCGAAAATTTCGAATTTTCCTGTTGTGTAGAAAAGATTAAAAAATTTTGTTTTTTTTTTAAATTCCGGTATTTCTTCAAAACAAATTTTGAAAAATATTTATTTTTTAACGGAAATTTCAGAAATTCCAATTTTTTTTAAAAATTTCTGATAAACACAATAGAAAATTACTAAAATTATTTTATAAACGCATAAACTTATGCTTACGTCTACGGGGGAATGGTTGACACCCAAAATAATCCCCACGAAATTTCAATTAATTATCAGAGTAATTAAAATATAAAATAATTTCGAGTGTCGCATTTACTTCAAAAACACGACTCAATTGATACGTATTACAAATGTTTTACTCGAAACAGTAATCTAAAAAAAAAACATAAAACAAAGGTTCAATAACATCATGTTTTTCTTAAAACAAATAAACAAGAAAATAACAATCGTCGTCCTGACACCCCAAAGTATGTATCAAAGTCGACTCCTCTAACATGAAGTACACTGGCTTCACCGACCATGGATTCTACTATTCCTGATCACCTGCACGTTACCAACATAGGGGTAACATTCAAGCAGAATGGGTAAGATTCTTAAATCAATTAAAAGAGAAAGATGATATAAACATAAGGCATATATCACATAAGTATAACAACGACATATTTATCACGACAAGAATCACCACCCAACTACACAACTACGACAGACACATCAACAAAATATGCATTCACATCATACACATCAACAACAATGCATGCAAATGAGACTCAACCATAGACTTAATGCATGTGGTACCATTTATCGATCCCTGCGTCATGATCCAGTTCCCGTCGGAACTCTCGACCCCTATTTCATGAACCAATATGATCCCTCTTTCATGATCACACCCACAACCCCTGTTTCATGGTCACTTATGATCCCTATTTCATGATCTCACCAACAACACAACGATTCCCTTAGGAATTCGGATGGATATTAGTATCCCACCTTGGTACACCATCCCCAACTATGCACATGTCACGCACCATCAATGACAATATGCAATGTCTATAACAAATACCTCATGCAACAAAATCAATTACAACATGCGAAAACACCACCAACAACGTCTATCAACATCAACAACAATGTACAACAACATCATCAATAACGTGCAACAACAACAACATATAACAACATCAACAACCTCATATAACAACATCATCAACATCATAAAACAACATCCTCAACAACGTGCAACAACAACAACAAATATAACAACATCAACAACCTCATATAACAACATCAACAACACCTACCTATTCCCCATTACATCAACATCATTCAACCATTACTTGCATTTTAGCTCATATACATCATTATGTTACTACCACAACTCTACCTCTTTACCTCATTCAATCATACAACTATAACCACAACACATGTTATAACAACTATGCAACAACATTCTACTCCAACAACTCACAAACCTCAACATGCTACAACGACTACATACTACCACGAGTTCATACCACTATGACTTAATGACAACGTATAACAACAACAACTCACCCACAACCTATACACATTCATTTATTCATGTATTTCACATAATCACATTTAATATTCAACAAAACAAGTGTGTGACCTATCAATTTATGCTCATACCACCAACACTTCAATACAAAACCACTAGGATATACAATAAATAATTTCACATACACAACTAAACCTACATCATGTATTCGTAAGTTTCACACAACAATATTCAACATTAACTAAATGCATGTATAACTCTTATAGACCTGCTCACACCACATCAACAACATACCAACCCTCCTAAAACATAAGACACAATTTTTCATGAATTTTAATGAATTAAAAACACAGTTTTTTACTCCCAAGTCTCGCTAAGCGACCCCCTTGCTCGCTAAGCGAGTAAGTCACTGCCTTGATGAGGCAACAATTTTCAACAGCTCGCTAAGCGAGAAACACGAAATCAGCAGAAAAACCCTGTAATTTATGCACTCCTCCTCTGCAATTCTCACCCTAATTTATGGTAGGATACCAATCCTAATCTCTGTTTTTCACCAGAATTTCCACAATCATCCTTACCAATGCGAACATACTAATTAAAATTCATAAATCCCTCAATTTCATATCACATTCATCGATTATTTAATCATTCAATCCCACCAACATACCTAAGGATTTATGTCCTAACATTCATATCATATTACCCTTAAATGATGAAAGAGATCCCGCCCTTACCTTAATTTGACGAAGAATTTCTCTCTTGACGACATTCTCTTCCTCTTCTCTTGCCCTATCTTCATTCTTCTTCTGTTCATGCTCTCCCAAAATTCCACGATTACTTTTCACGAACTGGCTGTTCTCTTTCTCCAATTTCCCAACATACCCCTTGGACCCCTAATAATATAATCTCCATCTTGCCCTCATTAACCTTTCACTTATTTACCAACATATCCTTTCCATTTGGTATTCCTCTAATTAAATTATTTCAACATAATAATATAAATTATTAAACTTATATTAATTCAAATAATATAATTCTTCTTACTCGATACATTTTCCTTCATCTCAACACCTCTACCATTCCCTAAAGATATGCAACTTCCAATAAGGCACAACTACACATAACAAATTTTATTAATTTATTTAATAATTAAACAATTAAATTGGGGCGTTACAACTCTCCCCCACTTAGATTATTTTCATCCTCGAAAATTCACTAGATACGAACTACCCCTGATATGTTCTCGCATCCAATTGTCAACTACTACGCCATGGAAAACGATACCACAAATAATGCAAAACAACGGTCCAACTTATTGACGATAACCACAACAAGGCACAATTCTCATGCAAGGTACTCTACAACCAACTTAAGACACAAAATAATAAAGTTACGAACACACAAGTTCACTCTTGAACCGGGCACAACACAATAGCTATCATAATCTTAGGTAACACCTCCCTAATTCCCCATCGTAGGAATTAGCTACACACACCCGAACCATCATCATAGGCAACGGGGTAACAACAAATATAAGAACACCAAAATCCATAACATGACACACCATAACTAAACTACCAACTTCGTTATCACACGACTTCAAAACAACCATTCTATGATTTACCAGTCGAACACGTAGCTAATACACCCATCTGCCTAGTAGTACAAGATTAGCAATTAAACTTTTCATCATCTCACTTCCATTCTAAAAATCCACTGGCCTCATTATTCCCGTGGGTTTTATCTTCAACCTTTGCATTCTTACAAGGCATACCCATACGAACAAACCGCACTACCTCTTGCTCCCGCTGCGCACTCTTATTATTTGGAACTATCAAATACACCAAGTTCACATCCAACTTCTGACGCTTCTAGAAATCGCCAAGCATCATTATTCACGTTTAGTATACTCAACCTTGCTCTCCATTGGGTTTCTCTCATACCAGACACAAAGCTCTGAACTACTAACTCAATTCCAACTCTCTCTAACCACCAGATCAGACATATGAAAAGACTTTCGACTTAGCTCGTCAGGAATTCCAATCCTCCTCGTCATCTCATACTCTATTCCATTAGACCAAACAATCATCATAATCTTTTGTGATTATTAAACACTCCAGATCTAGGTCCATAAAACCATATTTCCTAATCTTCAACACATTCACAACCACAACCAAGTCAAAATCTTGAGCAAGATGGATCCCTTCCCGAATCCTCTGTTGTCGTAAAGCATAAATTATAACTTTACTATCTTGTATTCACACCCCGCCAAAACTCGGCACCCACAAATCCTAATATTCCACAAATGGTGTATTAGGATTAGACCAAATCAAAATGTAACCATAGCCAACTTCTAATCCAGTTCTCTAAACTCCCCTTATGACAAACATCCCAAACATAAAACTTATTTTTCGCAAGTTAACTAAGATAACATAATTGATAACTTGGCAAATACCTTCCAAAACCCATAGACAAAACATCTTAATCTCTTTATCTACTTTGGAGCTTCTTCATCTTAGGACTATGTCCTCTTTTATGGATTTACAACAATACATTCATCTGAATTGACATAACCAATCAAATTCACCTATATTAACCAAATATCACTCTTTGACAACTTAGCATACAAATTTATCTCCTTCAATACCTATAATCTAATTCCTAAACATTCCACACATTCTATTTACTCCTTCATTGGGTCACCTTTCTAACGCTTCAAATCCTATGTTCAATAGATTCCCGATTCATGAATTCCATAGAAGACAATGGTTGCATATCTTACATTTTATATTCGCCTTATCAGCCCAAGACATATAACCATAATTCTATCTTACTATTACAGTTCCACATAGTTTAACAGTTGATGATTCCAATCACCATACTTCATACTTATTCTTTGACTCATAACAACACGGATACCATCAGGGAAGTTCAAACAATTTGTGATTCATCACCATTCAAAACACAAGTTATCTTGAACAGAACTGTGAGTTTCCATACTACTCACTGAATAACACGCAACCTCAGACCATCATTTTCTTCTTCACCAATCATTCTGAAACTTTCCAAGGCGGTACTCTTGATTTCACAATTTTTCCTTTTATCAAATCCTCTTGCTACTCTTTCTATAACGATGACATCTCATACGATACCAACGAATCCAGTACCAGGAACAAGATTAAAAATAGAATTCCACCTCCCTCTCCTAACAGAACATCTGATACCTCCTTCCGAAACAACTCTGAAATTCATGCACAACTAATAGTTCATCATTGTGACCTTATTTCCAATTTCCATAACATTATCTTCGCATTCAAGGAAAACCTCATAGCCTTGAATCCGTCTTACCTATGGATATAGGAATTTACATCGACTAATCCAAACATTCTGCAAGCACCTGGATTAACTCCATACCATTCACTGTGCATGCTATCCTATCTTAGCAAGTCTCGTCTATCCCATCCAACATGATCCCGTCTGTTATCAACAAGAGATTAAGGGTGATCAGTTCCTCAATTTGTTGATAGACATCCGACAATCATGATGGGGCATAAACCATCCTCACCAAGTCATAATAGTGTTCAACGACACACTACACCATCCTCTCAACATTTGGAAAACACACGATTTAACTCCATGAATCCGTCCCAAGAATAACATCACCTTGTTCCAACTTAAAGATAACTGTGTACTCCCTAATGAAACACGTCAGGATACTCCACACATCACCATCCCATATATGGCCTAAAAGACCGCCTTCCCTCTTCACAAGGAAGCGAACAACAAGAACACCTGACCATTTTCCTTCAAGGGTATCACCATTGTCTAAATAGTTGAACAGTTTAACGCAACACTCCCTTTTGTGGCGACACAATATCCCATATCAAAACACATGGAATATCCAAGAGAAACAAATGCTTATCCCCCACTTGTTTCATTCCCAAACTGCAATGGAAAACAAAACAAGTACCGATAGTGTTTTCACACACATGTCGCATACTAGAGAAAAATGAAACTACGCAACCTGGCCGAACGGACCGACCTGCTCTGATACCACTTTCTAACACCTAAAATAATCCCCACGAGATTTCAATTAATTATCAGAGTAATTAAAATATAAAATAATTTTGAGTGTCACATTTACTTCAAAAACACGGCTCAATTGATACGTATTACAAATGTTTTTCTCGTAGCGGTAATCTCAAAAGAAAACATAAAACAAAGGTTCCATAACATCATGTTTTTCTTAAAACAAATAAACAAGAAAATAACAATCGTCGTCCCGACACCCCAAAGTATGTATCAACGTCGACTCCTCTAACGTGAAGTACACTGACTTCACCGACCAAGGATTCTACTATTCCTGATCACCTGCACATTACCAACATAGGGGTGACATACAAACATAATGGTTGATATTCTTAAATCAATTAAAATAAAAATATGATATAAACATAAGGCATACATCACATAAGTACAATAACGACATATTTATCACAACAAGAATCACCATCCAACTACACAACTACAACAGACACATCAAACACATATGCATCCACATCATACACATCAATAACAATGCATCCAAATGAGACTCAACCATAGAATCAATACATGTGGTACCATTTATCGATCCCTGTTTCATGATCCAGTTCCCGTCGGAACACTCGACCCCTATTTCATGGTCCAATATGATCCCTCTTTCACGATCACTCACACCCACGACCCCTGTTTCATGGTCACGTACGATCCCTATTTCATGACTGCATGATCAGTGCATTTTAATACACATTCTACCATGTTTGCACTTAAGTATTTCTTTGGTTTTATTTGTTTATTTTTATATTTTATTTTGTTTTTCTATTTTACTTTATTTTTGGCTTAATTTAATTTTCGTACTTAATTTTCAGCTTTAACAGCTTTTACGGAAATGATCATAACTGGAGTTCCAGGAATGTGTTGGAGTCGAAGTCAGATTCGGAGTCATATTTTCCATAATTTCGTTTGAAGCTGCTGCATTAGTTTTATTTAGTTTCGGGTCATTTAGAATTGGGCCTGGGTTATATATTTGACCCAGTTGGGTTGTAAACGGGTTTTTTAGGTTTTTCTATTTAACCTAGCAGCCGCAACTGTTGAATATACATTTTTTACGATTTTATTTTATTTTTCTTATGCTTGAAAGAACCGGAATGGAGAGCTAATTCCAAGGCAAAATCCTGCTGATTACAGGTTCCATCATACTTTGAGGTTATAATAATTTTCAATCCAAATTCTATTCCTTTCAATATTATGATATGTGATCATTGTTTGCTTAATTCGATTATCAAATATTAGTGTTGATTTAATTTGATTGTTGTATGATCCTTGACCGTAGTCACGTTAGGGTTTGCTTAATTCGTTATCGTGTTTGATTAAACCGTGTTTGCTTAATTCACAAGAGATTAAATCCGTTTGCTTAATTCGGATAATAGGAACATACATCACATAAAACCAGTTGCGCTTGTCAATGAATTTTATAATCAAATAGGAATAGATAATCCACTTATGAGGTTGAAATTATAATAACCAATGATAAGTTGGAACCCAAATTAGTAGGACTAGCCGTTTTAACTTATTTGGTAATCACTTTTTATTTTAACTGCTTTTTCTTCAAATTAAAATCTAAACCCCCATTAATCGTTACTATCGTTAGTTAATAATATCAAGAATCCTTGTGAGACGATTCGAGTCATTGTCGCTATACTACGTTTTCAAAAATTACTCGTTTTTGATCCGTGCGCGACACGCAGATCAAATTGGCGCCGTTGTCGGGGATTCTTGTTGTTATTAACCAATTTTATAATCATAGGTATAGTTTTCTTGTCAGTTTTTTTTTCTTTTCTTTTTTGTTGTGTTTGTTGATTTTCAGGGTTGCAATACCGGTTGCAGTATAGGGATAAGTTTTCCAGCCTTTCAGGTAAGTTGGAAGCTACTGTTTCGATTTGCTCCGAATTTTTTTCCAGAAAATCAGAAATAAATCGAAGAACAATACTCTTTTAGAATAGAATTCTAAAAGATTTCGACCCTCAAAATCGCAAATTTCGTGTTTTTCTATTTTATTTGATTTATTTTCTCTTTTCCTATTTTCAAAAAAATCTGAAATTTTTTGTGCGATCTTTACTTGATTTAATTAGATTTTTAGCGTTATTTTTATATTTTTTAGATTTTATTTTAATCGCTTTTTTTCCATTCTTTTTAAATATGTATTGATTTTATTTGATACTGTGTTGAAATTCATAACCATATCATGGTTGATCAAAGAACTCTGAGAGAACTGGCTGAACTTGTGAATTATAATGCTTTATGTATTAAATATCCTGTTGTTGATGCACCTTTCGAATTGAAATTTGGTTTAACACACTTTTTGCCAAGTTTTAATGGTTTTGCAAATGAGGATCCGAATAAGCATCTAAATGAATTAGAAGTAGGGTGCTCTGCACCTTCTGAACCTTCACTAGAGGATCTTGTAAACCAAATGGCTACAAATAATATCAAGAATCAACAACAAATAGATTCTAATTTTCAGACTTTGCATATACAACTTGATCAACTTACCACTTCGGTGAATGCTATGCAGCAAGGTCAAGGATCAAACCAACAACCTTCGGAAGAACATTTTATTTTTCAAATAGAGTTGCCATCTAAAATTGTTGATGATACTTGTATTAATTTGTTTGCAGCTGATTTTCCATCATTGTCTGATTTTAATGATGTTTACTCTTGTGATGTTTGTACTGACACTAAAATTTGCTCTGTTTGTGCTGAAGTTTAGGTTGCCTTGCAAGTTGATATTCTTACTGCAAATGAGGTTGAAAATGAAGTTGTTCATGTCAATGAAGCTCTCGACACCCCGACTTCTCGGAACAAACCATCCATCGAGAAATCTCCCTCTTTAGAGCTGAAGCCACTTCCTAATAATTTATTTGAATTTGTGCAGGAAGAGAGATCATTACAGGAACATAAGAAGGGAATTAGATGGACTTTGGTTGACACTTGTGATATTAGCACATCCATGAGTATGCATAAGATCTCAATTGAAGATGGAACAAAAGTAGTGAGGCAGCCCCTTAATCCTTTGATTCTTGAAGTTGTAGAAAAAGAGATCACTATCACCTGCACATTCAACACTTTTACTTATCGAAGATTCTTCTTTGATCCTGGAATAAAAGGCGAAGGCACTAATAAAAACTCCAAGATTAATGGATACTACCCAAAGTTACTCTATGAGATCCCCACTTTGGAAGAAGAGACTGTAGAAGAGCTATCTTTAGGAAATGCTGCTTATGTGATCTCTTATCCACCTTG
The DNA here is from genome assembly GCA_963966055.1 of Lathyrus aphaca. NCBI lineage: Eukaryota > Viridiplantae > Streptophyta > Magnoliopsida > Fabales > Fabaceae > Lathyrus > Lathyrus aphaca. The sequence goes on from OZ014523.1 coordinate 74,372,004, forward strand.
ACTACTCGGGTGTGTTCTTTCCTTTCTCTCCCTCTTATTTTATATTTATGTCCTTTCATTGAGGACAATGCTTGTTTTAAGTGCGGGGGAGGGAATAATTTGTTTTCTTTGTTTTTGTATTGTTTTGTTTTAGAAACACTAGACATTTTTTTTTGTTGTTGAAAGTTTTAGGCTATAGATTGTTTTAAGGTTAGTTGTGGAGACTTGGGAAAAGTTCACAAGACCGATATCGCTTTAACACCTTAAGTCTCCTGAATATGGAAATCATTTTGAATACTTGTTATGTCATAGCCTTGAGTTCTCATCCTTTAATATCTCTTAAGTAGTTTATCTAGCAGTCATCACCATCTAGAAATCAAACACTAAGTAGTTAAGCTGATTCAAATAAGTGAATGATCTTGCGCTTAAAAACTGAATAGGAATCCACCTTATAAGTTAGGTGACCCTCACCCGGTCATTTAGCCTATCGGATGTGAAACCTTAAGAAAAAAAATTCTTGTTGTTACTAAAGTAACTTTAAAATATTGTCAAGTATGAATCATAATCACTAACAGGCTTATTTACCATGTGTATGAATAGATAACAGGCTTAATGTGATTGCACTAGAATGAAAGAGAGCAAAAGGGAGGATGAGTAAGTTAGGCTTAGGAATAATAACATGATTCAAAATGGTTTGTATATGATGGATGCTTATGACCGCACAATTGCGGATTTGTGTTCTTACGATATCCTTAGTGTGTAAGATTAATACCTATCGATGCTATCTTAATCGAAGAAGAGTTTGTATCCTAGAATGAGTATCTGAATGATGTTGTGTTTCTTGAGTCTTGAGTTTATTTTTGCTCGGAGTGCAAAAGTTCAAGTGTGGGGGAATTTGATCAGTGCATTTTAATGCACATTCTACCATGTTTGCACTTAAGTATTTCTTCGGTTTTCTTTGTTTATTTTTATATTTTTTTGTTTTTCTATTTTACTTTATTTTTGGCTTAATTTAATTTTCGTACTTAATTTTCAGCTTTAACAGCTTTTACGGAAATGATCATAACCAGAGTTCCAGGAATCTGATTGAGGCGTTCTACCAGTCGATGGAAATCTAAGAGAGAGAGCTACAACTTTTGTGTTGCAATCGAAGTCAGATTCAGAGTCATATTTTCCAGAATTTTGTTTGAAACTGCTGCATTAGTGTAACACCCTAATTTTTGCCCTAAGATTTCTTCGCATATCATCTGCATTTTGCATACAAACAAGATCGCACTGGCTTTCGAGTTTCTCCTCAGATGTAGGGTCTATGCTTCACTGGGGATCACCATTGTTTTTACTTCTTTATTATTGGTTTATATTTGCTGATCACTAACCAAAATACCAAAAAAATTTGTTGCAGTGTTCTTCTCCTTCTTGTTGTCTGTGTTGCAGGATTTCAAAGATAAGAAAGTGATTTCTATTCAGATGCATGGGTTCAGTCATGATTCAGTTCAGATGGACGTTTGACCTAATCATGGTAAAACTATCAAAAATTGTTCAACCGCAAATTATGTGTGCTAGTGGTTTATTTCTCAGGTGATGCGTATTCAATGATAAGTTGCGGTGAGTGCGGAAATTCTCTGGTTTATTGAGCTGTGGTTTGTAAGAAGTGTGATCCAGATTGTCTTGACAGAGTGTTCATTAGTTCATCAGTTCATCTGTGGATTTATTTTCCAGAGATCGATTCAGAAGTATTTGAAAATGTTCAGAAATTCAGAAGGCAATGGTTGTGGCTTGGAGGGCAAGTTGCGAATTATCCAACTGTTCAGTGGTTTAGTGATGGCTGTGTTCATTTTTTTATCAGAGGCTTGTGAGAAAAATCAGGAGTTGGTCGTGGAACCTAAAAAATCATCATATCCATATTTTCATTTTTTAACTATAACCCGTTGTTACCGAAATAATTCATATTCACATCCGATTTAGTCGACCGTTCATTTCATATCCTAAACCATCTTCTATTTTTTTCCCTCTCTTTTACAAATATCCAATTACCATTTTTTTTCTTATTCTTATCCATTTTTAAATTCATATTTTATCCATTTATATAAAAAAAAATCCATTTTTTATTCCAATTTATTCTTTTTTTCATTTTTCAATATTACCATTTTTTTTCTTACCAAAAATATATATAGTAATCAAATGCATTACATTTTTTTTCTAGTCCATTCATAAAAAAAAATATATATCATATTATAATTCCAAATATTAATTACCAAAATACAAAAAAAAAAAAGGTTTTTCATATAGCCCTTTCAAACATCAGCCAAACATTTCAAGCTAATTCATAACACAAGCCTTTTTTCCCAACACCAAGCAGCTCATCACGTGTTTTGCCTGCCAACCTCAATTTCCATCACCACACTTTTCCCAGCCTTCCGTACAGCCAAAGTCACACGCCGCAAGCCAAAGCAGCCATCCCACATCCCACATCCCACGCGCACAAGACCTCACGTCATCCACAGCTTTACACACTTCAAGCATCAACACAGTCAGCTACGAAGCAAGTACAAGCCCAAACACATCAATAAACCAACAAGCCAAGCAACAGCCTTCCAGCAGTAATCCACACGCCCAGCACAACAAAAGGCCCAAGCCAAAACACGCCGCACAGCAACATGCGAAACACACAACAAGCCTCAGCTCACTTCAAACTCCCAGCCGCACGTGTTCTTTCAAAAAATCCATCAGCAACAACAACGAAACAACATCCAGCTCGCACGCATCTCGCACGCGGTAAATATCCAAGCCGCAACGCACAAAAGCATCTCAGCATCCCAGCTCACAAGTCTCACACAATCCGCAAATTCAAACCAAGCCGTGGCCCAAGTCACACTTCCTGCATCAGAAACAAAACGCAAACAACTCTCAACACAAAACGCACAGCAAAATGAAATAAAACGCAGCAAGTAGTCACGGAAAAAGCATGAAGCAAAACGCGAAAAATCTGAACAAAACGGGAACGAATTCTTTTTCAAATTTCAGCACAATCCTTTCTATAAATTGAGGACCTCTCTCATTCAAATAACTAAGCTTCAATAGCCTCTGAAACCGCTGCCAAATCCAATTCCGATTCACTTTTCCCAATTTCCAGAAACTTCTTTCTCCCTTCATCATCCTTACCTTCAATTCATCTCAGTTTTTCCGTAACATCATTGACCTTTCATCAAATAACAAAACCTAAAAAAAGTGGAAAAGAGGAATTCGAAATCCGAAAACAAAGAAGAACCAGAAGTCGTAAAATTGGAAGAAGAGAAGGGAATTAGCGATTGTGTTTTGGTTCGATTTTAAAGGTGAGAAAGCGCCGCCGCTTATAGAGTTTATGCCCTGTTTTGTTTTTCGTTGAAGAAGAAGAAAGACTTGGTGTTCTCTGCGTTTTGTTTTTTTTTTGTTTTTTTTTACATATTTTGATTTTTGTTTGATTTTATTAAAAACTGATAAATGAGTTGGTGTGGGCCTAGATCCCTTTGGATATGTTACTATCCACAGACCCTCCATGACCCGCGGATATCCACTTCTTCTTTCCATTCTTATTTTTTTTGTTTTTTTTGTTTTATTTAATATTCTTTAGTTTGTTTTTTTTAAGGATTTTGTATTAATTTATTTTTGATTTAAGTGTTTTAGGAAGATTTTTGAAAAATATTTAGAAGTATTTTAGAAAGATTTTAGGAAAAGAGATTCTTAGAAAAAGAATTTAAAAAATATTCTAATTTCTTTTATGGATCTACTTTTAGATCCATTTTTCTTCATCTCTTCTTTTTGGTCGATGACAATCTCCGATTCGTGATTGTTGATTTCCGATAGGTTTAATCTTCATTATTTCAAATCTATGGATGAATGATCATTTGGATCATTCTCCATACTTTGAGATCGTGATAGATTGCCTTCGATAAATTCAACGAAAATCTCGATTAAGATTAGACCATTCTTTTTCTTTTAGTGTGGCATGTTTTCGGAGAAAGATCCATAATATCGTTTCTCTAACATGTATTAACACGAATATTTTCCACTTTAATTAGTGGTGGCCGGCCTCATTTGTAGGGTAATTACTTCTTAAATTACTCGGCGATTGCTTAACATAGACCTAAAGTTGTCCCGATTCGGATTAAAGATCCGCTTGGATCCGGTTGCCTCGATTTTATTTTTTCCTTTCGTGGTTGTGCTTGATTAAGTTCATCATACCACTTATTGTAAATATTATAATAATGTGAATATAATAATCCATTTAAATTTAATCTCTCGCACCTTATCCTTTTATTTTAATTTCTCGTTCCTTATCTCTTTATTATGCTTTATCATATTATATCATATATCATCTTGTTTATGTTTATATTGTTGCTTGTGATTTTTATTTTGTCCATTTGGATACCAAAACATTAATAAAGGATTAAACATTAAAAAGATGGGTGACTTTAATTTCGGACTATGGTTACTATCCTTAGCTTTGGAGTATGGACTTAGATTTTAGGATCTCTACCCTTGCTCAAGTTGTGATGGATTGGAAACTTTGGCCTCAAGTTACTTCATTGGTCTTTGAAGATGGAATTCCGAACCTTGAAGAAATGTGCAAATTTGGTTTGATCGCTTCTTCTCTTAACTTTTAATTCAAGTCTTAGGATAGTCACTTCATCTTCTCCCCATTCTTAAATTTTCAAAACTTCTCCCTATTTCAAAAATCTACTTTGTTTTTAAACTTCAAACACTTTCATAATCAAACCTTGACTTAGGTCAAGCGATTTTAATATTTTCACTTTATTTTCTTAATAAATATTAATCCATGTAAATATATCAAAAATCATTTTCTTACATACTTTAAAAAATTCAAAACTCACTCAATTGTTTTTGTGCCTTTGTGCACTTTTCTTTTCATATGTTTAGATATGATTCATCCTTTCTAGCGGAATTATTCGCTAAAGGATGGCGACTTATCTCTACATTTTAAAATTAATGCAACTCTTTGTTTCTTTTCAAATTTTGTACCACGAACTACGAGGTTTTGATCTCGCATTGCACTTTGTGGGTACGTAGGCATGAGGCGTTAAAACCTCATCAAACACAAAATCATTAAAAAACATTCTTCTCCTCATCCCTTCAATCATTTTCAAGCAAACCAATTTCAGACCAAAAAGCAATAAATATTTCAAAGGGCTCCCGTGGAGTACCACAGACGAGTCGGGTGCCTAAGACCTTCCCGGTTCGTAACCAATCCCCTTACCCATTCTCTGTTTGTTTCTTTTAGCTTTTGCTTTTAGATTCCTTAGGTTTTTATTCGTTCTTTTACCTTTTTCCTTTTGGAAATAAATAAAAGCGCGGTGGCGACTCTGTGTACATCGAGTTAAGTTAATCAATAGCTTACACTCACGATTTTACCGCTACAATTAGTTTTATTTAGTTTCGGGTCATTTAGAATTGAGCCTGAGTTATATATTTGACCCAATTGGGTTGTAAAGGTTTTTTTTAGGTTTTTCTATTTAACCTAGTAGCCGCAACTGTTGAATATACACTTTTTACGATTTTATTTTATTTTTCTTACGCTTGAAAGAACCGGAATGGAGAACTAATTCCAAGGCAAAATCCTGCTGATTACAGGTTCCATCATACTTTGAGGTTATAATAATTTTCAATCCAAATTCTATTCCTTTCAATATTATGATATGTGATCATTGTTTGCTTAATTTGATTATCATATATTAGTGTTGATTTAATTTGATTGTTGTATGATCCTTGACCGTAGTCACGTTAGCGTTTGCTTAATTCGTTATCGTGTTTGATTAAACTGTGTTTGCTTAATTCACGAGAGATTAAATCTGTTTGCTTAATTCAGATAATAGGAACATACATCACATAAAACCGGTTGCGCTTGTCAATGAATTTTATAATCAAATAGGAATAGATAATCCGCTTAGGAGGTTGAAATTATAATAACCAATGATAAGTTGGAACCCAAATCAGTAGGATTATCCGTTTTAGCTTATTTGGTAATCACTTTTTATTTTAACTGTTTTTACTTCAAATTAAAATCTAAACCCCCATTAATCGTTACTATCATTAGTTAATAAGATCAAGAATCCTTGTGAGACGATTTGAGTCATTGTCGCTATACTACGTTTTCAAAAATTACTCGTTTTTGATCCGTGCGCGACACGCGGATCACTGCACCAACAACATCATGATTCCCTTAGGAATTTGGATGGATATTAGTACCCTACCTTGGTACACCATCCCTAACTATGCACATGTCATGCACCATCAATGACAATATGCAATGTCTACAACAACTACCTCTTGCAACAACATTAATTACAACATGCGGCAACATCAACAACAACATCTATCAACATTAACAACAATGTACAACAACATCAATAACAACATATAACAACATCATCAACATCATATAACAAGATCATCAACAACGTGTAACAACAACAACATATAACAACATCAACAAACTCATATAACAACATCATATAACAACATCCTCAACATTGTACAACAACAATAACATATAACAACATCAACAACCTCATATAACAACAACATATAACAACATCAACAACCTTATATAACAACATCAACAACATCGTGCAACAACAACAACACCTACCTACTCCTCATTACATCAACATTATTCAACTATTACGTGCATTTTAGCTCATATACATCATTACATTACTACCACAACTCTACCCCTTTACCTCATTCAATCATGCAATTGTAACCACAACACATGTTATAACAACTATGCAACAACATTCTACTCCAACAACTCATCCACCTCAACATGCTACAACGACTACATAATACCACGAGTTCATACCACAACGACTTAATGACAACGTACAATAACAACTCACCCACAACCTATACACATTCATTTATTCATGTATCTCACGTAATCACATTTAATATTCAACAAAACAAGTGTGTGACCTATTAATTCATGTTCCTAACACCACCACATCAACACAAAGCCACTAGGATATAAAATAAATAATTTCACATACGCAACTAAACCTACGTCATGTGTTCGTAAGTTTCACACAACAACATTCAACATTAACAAAATGCATGTATAACTCTTATAGACCTGCTCGCACCACATCAACAACATACCAATCCTCCTAAAACACAAGACACAAATTTTCATTAAAAACACATTTTCTCACTCCCAGGTCTCGCTAAGCGACCCATTGCTCACTAAGTGAGCAAGTCACTGCCTCGAAGAGGCGAAATTTTCCAACAGCTTGCTAAGCGAGCAGCCCCTTACTAAGCGAGCAACACAAAATTAGCAGAAAAACCCTGCGATTTCTGCACTCCTCCTTTGCGGTTCTCACCCTAATTTATGGTAGAATACTAGTCATAATCTCTATTTTTCACCAGAATTTCCACAATCATCCATACAACGCAAACATACTTGTAATACCTCAAAATTTTCCCTCCCATTTCCTCAACATTTTGCATAGCATTTAACATACATAAATTCATAAATAACCAAAACATTGCATCATGTGTATCATAGCTGAGGCATAGGCATGTGATCTTTGATTGGAGCAATTGAAGGCTATACAACGGCAACCAAAGGGCCACAAAGCTTCTCAACCTTGTGCAAATGGTTCACAACATCCCATAAGTCTTCATTTGAAGCCACAAGCCATGGAAAGATTTGAATTGATCAGAGGAGGCAAGCAGTGCAACATCCCCTGATGAAAGGGGCTAAATTAGGGTTTTACTTCTACTGGGCTTCTCCATGATTTTTTTTATTCAAAGTGGATTCTGTTGTCTTATATATGATGTCAAGTGCCTAGGGTTCAAATTTCATCCATAGAAACATTTTGGAAGAGGTTCAATTGGCCAGATGACTGAAAATCAGGAATTTGGGGAAAAGTCAACTATGCTGAGGTAAAAATCAACTCCTGACTTTTTGAGATCAAATAATGAAATTAGGGTTACAAGGATCCTATGGTTCAAATTTGATCAAGAAATGATGGAGGAATCAAGAGAAATCAAGAAAACCAAAACTTACCATTTTTGGAAAATTAGGGTTTCCAAAAATGGCAAGTTTTGGCCATTTTTGCAGCATCTTCAAGATGGGCCTTCTCCCAAAATATGAGGGCTATCAAAATTCTACCTTGATCCAATTAAATAGGGCATCCTAAGCTTCAAATCCATAGGTGGAACTCATTCATATCATCGAAATTGAGTGACATATGATCATTCAAAGTTGGTGCAATTCAAGGCAAGCTAGGGCAAAAACCAAGGCAGGCCTTGCCTCCTGCGCGTGTGCCAGGCAAGGCATTTCATCAAGCAGGTGGTGGGTTATAATGCAATTCATTTTTCTCCATTTTAGAGGCCTCAAATGAAAAATCTTTGAACTACAAAGTTGTTCCTTGCCATGTTTCCAACAACTTTGATGTTCAAAGATTTTTCATCTGATCAAAGGATTGAAAGCTATAGGAAGGCAAAGAGAGGAGTTTTAAACTACAAAGACACAAGGCATCTTGCCAGGCCAAGGGTAGGCAATGCATGACAAGTTTGCAGCATCATGACATGAACTTCAATGGTTTTTTTGAGTGGCTTATAAGTTCCATTTTCACTTGTCATCAACATCAAACATGTAGCATGAAGTTCTCTCTTCAAATTGATCACAAGAACCTCATCATTTGGTGCCTTGTATCTGAAGCAATCATCAATGGAAGATCATCATATCAAATATGCTTGCTTGCTGCATAAGGCATTGCATTGTGAGGATGTTTCCAAGTTCAGTCAGCATTCACTTACCATTTAACATAATGTTATCATAAGGCATTACATTTAAACAATTGCAGGAGATCATATGGCTGCAGGATCAGAATAGATACCATGAACTTCATAGGGATCAATAAAGGAGATGGCATTGCATTTCAAACTGCATTGGATTGATTTAGTTCTACTGCACTTCATTAAGTCACATCTTAACAAGCATGAACATCACTGCATACAATCAAACTCCATCAGTTTCATAACTCACTTCAACTCGAGCATAACCAACTTCCACTCACCTTAACAAACCCTCTAACCAACTTGACTCAGATAACTGCACTTCCAACTGTTAACTGAGTTTGTTAAAAGTGTAACCAAGGTTATATATAGGATCAACCACAGCTGGATCAACCACCACTTCCATTTTGCACAAATCACATCCAAATTCACTGATTTTTCTCTCTGCACTTTGAAGATTTTTCTTCTGCATTTAGCTTCGAGCCAGCTTCAATCTTCATCAATCTTCTTCATTCTTATTCAATTCATCATCATCATGGAATTATGCACAAGATCCATGGTTGATTTAGCTTGATTCTCCAAGTATTTCTCTCTGCACTTTGAAGATTTTCTTCTGCATTTTGCTTCAGTTTGCATTGATATTTATCAACCACTTCTCAAGCTTCACATATTCATCATCATCTTCATCTTCTGATCATTTTTCATGGATTAGTCAAGTGGAAACTCCAAGAACAAGCATAACTGCATTCCTGCACAATCTACTCTTTGACAAGAAACAAGTGATTCAGAGTGTTTATTTCACACTTTGAGGATCAAGATCAAGCACTCAAGCCATTGGAATCTCATCTCTGGTTTTCTGTAGCATTTGAAGATCTGCATTTCCAGGTTTTACACCAAACTTTCCTTGTACGATTTTGCCAATTTTATGCTTGTTTCATGTTAATTGGAAGCTTATTAGAAGCATGGATAATCTGGCTAGTTGATAGGCCTCTTAGAGGCAATGTTACAGTTTTCAGGTTGATTTTGTTGCCTTCGATCCAGCTTGTTCTTACATGGAAAATGAAATTTAAAGCTAGATTAGTGATGTAGGAAGTGTGGGGATTCTATTGATGGTCTTAGATGGCTTGTTCATGGTGGTTTCAGAAAGCCCTAGGTCAGGGGTGACCGGAGGTCACTTCCAGTCACCTGAACAGTGCCCTAGATTTAAATGCAAGAACATGTCACAACCCTTAGATTTAGATCATCCAACGCTCACCATGTTGCCAGCAATTAAATGAAAACGTGTTAATCACGTGTTTGACTTTGTGAACAAAATAGTCAGCGTACTATCCACACCTCCCTTGCATGCGTTCAGAGCCCAATGTAGTTGTTTTCATTGCTTTTGGCACCTCATTGGCCCAATACAAAGTCAGTCCATTTCATTTCATTTTTATTTATTTTTCATTTTAATTCCATTTTCGTTTCTGGTTATTAAAAATAGCAAAAACCTCATAAAAATTCCCAATTAATTCATGAGAGATCCTTGAATTTTTTTTCCTAATTTTCCATTATTTTTGTTCATATTTTTCATTTTTTATTTTAGTCATAATTAATTTCTCAATTGAATTAATTCCTATTTTTCCATTTTTTGACCAATCAACTTGTACAATTTCTTTCTTTCAAACCATAAAACATAAATAGACCATTCTTCTTGCATTAACCACTAGACTCATCAAGGTTCTTCACCATATTTTTGTTTTAATTTTTAGGTCCTTTTAAGCCATGTTTTAATCTCATTCTTCCACACACATGTCCATAAACCCTAATTCACTACTATACACCATTTGAGTCCCCAAAAATGGGATTTTTTGTGATATTTTTTGTATGCAACTCATTTTCTGGATTTTGTATTCAAGTGCCAATTTTCATAATTTTTCATGATCATTTGCTATTGTTTTGGTTGCTTGGTTCACAAGTCATATTTTTGGTCCTCCCATTCCTTTCCTTTGATCCCATTAGTGTAAAACTTTTATGCTATTGCTTTGAGGTCTTAAACTTTTATGATATTTTAGGTCATTTAGGATGTGTATAAGTGTTGAGTACAATCATTGGGTCCTCACCTTTAATTTTAGTCTTGCCTTGGATCCTAAGTCATACTTGTCCCATTTTGATCTAATCTCTTTCCTCCTTCCATTTTAAGCACTTCAAAATCTTCTTGCACATGATTTAAATTCATTTTATCTTTGTTTTGAGTCTTATAAAGGTTTTGTTATCACCCATACTTGTTCATCTCATGTTAGAATCATTTTGCTTATTTTTGAATCCAATTTGCCCTCTAAAGGACTTTAGAAACCCTAATTTGAACACCTAGTTTTAGGATGCTTCCTAACCTTTCATTTGTGAACAATTTACAAGGCTAATTTCTATTTTATTTTGTTATCAAGCCCCTGGATTTTGTATGGGGAAGTCAAATCACTTTGGTCATTTCTTGAATTTTTTCTAAGTCTTTTGTTGCACCTTTACAATCATGTTTCCACATGCTTCCTCCCACCTTTCAATTTCATCTTTGCATACCTTTAACTTGAATCTCTTCTCTCTATTATGATCCATTCATTTCTTTCACTTCCCATATAATTCTAAGTTCTGAATTTGTCATTCATCCTTGAGTTTAGGATTTGTTGGTTTAGTAAACCCTTAGGTTATCTTTCTAACCTCATTCTTAGGGTTTAGTAGTACTTTAGGGCATAGTTTAACTTTAATCCTATTAGTCCCTTTTGTTCCTTAGATTCAACTTAACTTCCTTAGGAAGTAAGTTAAATTCTAACTTGCTTTTCTTTCTTAGGGTAGAATACCTCATTAACCATAGGATCACCTCTTGTACATAATAAGATGACTTAGGGTTATGTGTTAGTCCCAATTAGCTTTGACCTTTTTCCTATTGAGTCTTCTTCTCTCATCTCAAACAAAAATCCAAAAGATACTTAATAAATGCTTGAAGTAGTCTTTTGTGTATAGCTTTATTCCATGGGGCACTTACCTTCATTCCATCTTGGAATAGTGTGGGCTTGTCTAGCATGATGTACAAGTCTGATCAAAAGGTTATTTCACAAAGAAAACATAAAAGACATTTCTTCAAAAGCTACAAAAACATGTAATAAGTTCAACATGCTAGTGAACTTAGACCCTAATCCTTGGAAACAAGTCTTGGATAAATTCTCCTTACTTGGTGTGCTTATTCTACTATTACATCTTGGAATGTAGTAGAAAGTACACATTCCATGGAAAAGAGTTTGAATTCACCTTCTTATGCCAAATCCATACAAAACTCTTAAAAAGCAAACAACTAACAATAAGCGACTTTCCTACGGGAACTTCTTTTCTCACCTCATTCATTCTAAACACGAACTTGTGACGACTTGTATCACATGCAAGACGGTAAACACACTCGTACCAGACGAGTCTGCAATACCTGAGCATAGACATACGCAGTTCCAACTATAAAAAACACAAACAATTAGTTCCCGCCTTAGTTAGGCGAACTACGTCGAATCTGATCCTCATTTTCCCGATGAGGTACGTAGGTAGCAGGGTAGGGACCGTTCGAGCACATTCTTTATTTTCCCTAAATTTTCCTCATTCTTTCTTTCTATTCTCTTGTCCAGTTCCTTTCTCACTTCAGTTCCAGTTCCAGTAGCAGTTCTTTTGTTCATCAGCACTTTATTCTTTTACCCTTTGAAACAGACAAACAAGCGTGGATCCCGTCGGGTACGGCGGATGATCTAGGGTGCTAATACCTTCCCAGGTCGTAATCGACTCCCGAACCCAGATCTTTGGTTCGCATGACCTTATTCTTTCCTTCTTCCTCAGGTTTGTGCAACATTACCTTTCCCGTTCCTTCGGGATAAAAATGCATGGCTGACGACTCTACCTTTTCCGCGCCACTTTCGCGTTTGTACTAGGATTAAAATCCCGGGAGCGACAATACTAATTAAACTTCATAAATCCCTCAATTTCATATCAGCTTCATCGATTATTTAATCATCCAATCCCACTAACATACCTAAGGATTTCTGCCCTAACATTCATATAATATTACCCTAAAAAGATGAAAGAGATCCCATCCTTACCTTAATTTGACGAAGAATTTCTCTCTTGATGGGATTCTCTTCCTCTTCTCTTGCCATAACTTCCTTCTTCTTCTTCTTCTTATTATTATTATTATTATTATTATTATTCTTCTGTTCGTGCTCTCCCAAAATTCCACGATTACTTTTCAGGAACTAGTTGTTCTCTTTCTCCAATTTCTCAACATATCCCTTGGACCCCTAATAATAGAATCCCCATCTTGCCCTCACTAACCTTTCACTTATTTACCAACATATCCTTTTCACTTGGTATTCCTATAATTAAATTATTTCACCATATTAATATTCATTATTAAACTTATATTAATTCAAATAATATAATTCTTCTTACTCGACACATTTTCCTTCATCTCAACACCTCCACCCTTCCCTAAGGATATGCAACTTCAAATAAGGTACGACTACACATAACAATTTCTATTAATTGAATAATTAATTAAACAATTAAATTGGGGCGTTACAGATGGAGGAAGTGATGCGTTAGATGGTGAATATTATCTCCTATGGAAGAAGAAAATGAAGTGGCATAAGGAGAAACACGAGCCCCAGATGTAGATGGTTCTGCCTGATCAGAGAGGCCAGGAGTCTCTATAACCTATTGACTATTCTCCCACCGCATTGATGCATGTTGAGAATACCTCTTGTGCCTCATTTTATCCCATCTATGAACCATTATGCATGTAAACACTCGATATTCCAACATATATCGTTAACATTACAGGTACCATTATTAAATAAAATGTTATTCATATCTATCCAAATGGACCACACAACAACCTACCATATAGAACCTAACTTAATATTTCCCACGGTGTTACTCTCCACTTCACTCCACTCCAAGAAATATTTCCACATTCAACCTACAAAGGGGATAACTGCCCTACACAAAGTATCAATCTTTTTCCAACTGATAACAGACACATAACATTTAAAAAGAAGATGCAACAAATCCTCATCTTCAACTTCACATAACACACATTTAGTATTCAAAACACATATACTTTTTCTAACCAAAAGATCCTTTATTGCCAACCTATTCCAAAAACATTTCCAACCAAATAATACAATTTTTGCAGGAACTATTAATTTCCAAAGCCAAACAAAAGCATTGCGCTGATCGCTGCAAACAAAATCAGATTCCATGTTTTTTAACATTTCATGATACGTTGATTTTACTGTAAACACTTCCATTGTGCCAAGAATCCATAAGACCTTATAATTACTCTCATTTGAAGGACAAGAGCCGGACAGTAAAGCCTTTAAAGCATCAACACTAGCAATAGCAATAACATGAACCTAAGCTTCAAGCCCAAAAAATCCCCACTTCCACACATTGCCACTCCAGTACCCCATATCAGCAACCATCACAGATTTCGTATTGCTCAACAAAAACAAATCTTGAAACAAAACGACCAAAGACTGAGGAGCTGCCCAAACTGCAGACCAAAAATGAGATTTTAGATGCGCTGCCCAATCCAAATTTCAAAAATCTAGCAAAATTTAAACAAATTTTTCTGTCAAAACTCCACAATTAATTAACTATTTCCACCAGTAAGATGAGGATTTACAGGATCCTTAACTCTCCGATAACACAAAATTTTCAATATCGCCATTAGGAGCCCTAATAACCACCTTCCACTGACTATCATATTCTTCAAGCAACCTCCACTTCCATTTAGTGAGTAAAGCAAGATTGAGTCGCTCCAGACTTTTAACAGCAAGACCACCATTGTCCTTTGCACTACAAACCAACTTTCAATTGATCCAATGCACCTCTGACTTTGAATCAGAACCGTCCCACTAAAACTTACTTCTAATTGAGTCAATTTTATTCTGAATCTTCACTGAGACCTTGTAGAAAGAAAAAAAGGGAAATATGCAAGCTAGATAGAACCGATTCAATCAGAATGAATCTACCTTCCAATAACAAAAGTATGCCATGCCACAACGAAAGCTTAAATATGATCCTATCAACTAAAGGTTTCCAATTGATTAGTCTTCTATGATTGCATCCTATGGGAATACAAAAAAAAAAGAGTTTTCCTCAATCTTACATGACATAAAATTTGAGGCAGCAAGAAGAAAATGCTTGCTCATATTAATACCAATAATCCTGCTTTTATGGAAACTCACTTGACCGGAGACTAACTCAAAACCCCTCAAAATAGCTTTTATGCTCCACAAATTCTTCCATCCTCCTCGTGCTACAATCAAAGTGTCGTCAGCAAATTGAATTAATTTCATTGAAGTAACTCCATCAAA
The DNA here is from genome assembly GCA_963966055.1 of Lathyrus aphaca. Taxonomy (NCBI): domain Eukaryota; kingdom Viridiplantae; phylum Streptophyta; class Magnoliopsida; order Fabales; family Fabaceae; genus Lathyrus; species Lathyrus aphaca. The sequence goes on from OZ014523.1 coordinate 74,387,168, forward strand.
ATGAAAACCAGATAACTCTCCCAAGCTAGATGATTTTCTGATCACTACAACAAACAAGACCTTAGACAGCGCTTTTTTTAGCCTTAGACAGCGCTTTAAAGCGCTGTCTAAACCTCCGCTGCTAAAGGTTTAGACAGCGCTTTTTAAAATGTGAAAAGCGCTGTCTAATCCCCCACCCTTAGACAGCGCTTTGGCCAAAAGCGCTTTAAAAGACCCTCTTAATTTAAATTTTTTAGGTACACCTTAGACAGCGCTTTTGAAAAGCGCTGTCTAAGCCCATACCTTAGACAGCGCTTTGGCCAAAAGCGCTGTCTAAGCCCCTCCTATTTTAATTTTTTTAGGTATACCTTAGACAGCGCTTTTCACAAAGCGCTGTCTAAGCCCCCCCCCTTAGACAGCGCTTTTGCCTAAAGCGCTTTCTAATCCCCCCCTTAGACAGCGCTTTTGGCAAAAGCGCTGTCTAAGGTATACGAAATTTTTTGTAGGATTTGTTTGTAACCACATTTTTTCCAGGTTTATAAACCAGAATTGGTACCTGTTTTCAACCAGATTTTTGCAGTCAATTATCACATTTTATATATGCCATTTTGGCCTTTTTTTACCAAAATTTGGCTAACCAATTCAAACCAAATTTGCCATAAATGTATCAAAATATATACAAATTTATGTTTACATTTATAAGTCATTACATATACTACTACAAATGTACACATTAATTACACACTTTGAGCTCTATCATGTATTGACACCACTCCTCTTTGATTTCGTCCACTTGATCCTTTGTATAAGATGCACACTTGAATTCATCAAAGTACTACATAATAATATAACATATTTTGAATTAATTCCGACTATTTAATTATATAAGATATGTGTAAATATAAAAATAACTCATAAGTTAGAAATACATACATCGGTGGGAATCTCTAATCGGCCCAACATGAGAGTATCTCGCATAAACCTCAACATGAAATACCCGCAATCTATTTGATTACGTTGAAGAGGACACTACATATGAAAAAAAAATATGAATTATAAATCCTAAGTTTTATCAAGTGTAGTCATCACTAATATAATAAAAAACGCGGTAATTAAAAATATACCGCCACTTTAATCCATGAAATGGAGTTGGCGCCCCTCCTTGAGGTCTGGATAACTCGTTGGGCACGAAAAGCTTGTAGGACGCTAATAAAATAAAAATGAAGCAATTAGAACAATTCACATAAACTAAGAAAAATTTTGAACATTCTCACTTACGTGTCAATTAGGTCCTTCATAACCGGGTATGTTGTCCAATCATTTCCTAACGAGTCAAGATAATACACAATTTCTCGGATATGATTGATTGCGAGCAACAACCAATGTCCACTGTAATGATTAGGCAAATGTTAGATGGTAACTTGGAAAATAATTATAATAGATGAATTTAGAATGAAATGCTAACCCGGTATTAAACGGTACAAAAAACAACTTCTCCGCATTTTTATTCTCCACGAGGATCCGAAGAACGTACTTCGTCACGGTATCCGGTCTACTTATCATTAAACTATAGCTGACGGTCGCGGGTGCTAAGAATCCGAATGACACGTCCAAACCATTGGGGCGCATCAATTTGTCATACAAAAACCTAATATAAAAACATCATTAACATAAAGTAAACATCATTAAAATAAGTTGTTTAATTAATAAAACAAAGTAGTCCGAATTTACCTAACATATGTATTGACAACGGTGACGCCGATTTCTTCACGACCAAAAACTTGCATGAAGTCCTCATTACCAATCATTTGTTCGTAATCAAAGCCGAAAATCCCTACCTCCATAGGTATAATCCGAGCACCTCCGGTCGGTATATCGGTCATCTCTAGAAATGTCCTGAGGCACGACCTATACTTGGTGGTAGGTTTTTTCCTAGCTACGGACTTCTTAGCACCAGAACTTTGTACCCGTGCGGAGGCATTGCTAACCTCCTTTTTTTGTTGTGCGGAGGCATTGCTAGCCTCATTTTCTTGAACCTACATGTCATATAAATAGTTAGATCTAATTAAGAATGTAACAACTTCCATGAATATATGTCATATAATTGTATATTACCTCTTTTCTTGAAACCGTGGACTCGGTATGTCGTGGAATCGCAGTTTCTTTTGATTTGGATTGTGTGGGAGTCTATTTAACATAGGAAAATATGAAAGTACAATTTTAAGCATAAATTTTAAACTTTGAATATACCAAGGAAAGTTAACATAAGTTTTAATCATACCTCATATCCTACGCATATGAGGTTTGTCGGCCATGCAACAAACGAACCTACTGCTTCGTGCACCGTTGTTGCATCCGAATCATCGCTAGGATATGGTAATGCTGCATTCGGCTCAACTGCAATATCAACTGATACCTTCAAACATCCAGCAGGGAGCTCTCTAGTGTGGAGTAATACTCCGCTAACGTTATGCACTTTTCCCTTGCCAACCATCCGATAGTATGGTGACGACAAATACAGCTGACAATGGGAAATGCCCTAAAACCAATAATAACAAGAAATCGTTAATGTGTATATATGTCAAATACATAATTTAATAAAATAGTTCAATTTAAGACAATTATATGTAATTACCTCTGGAATGTTCGGCTGAAAGGTACAGTTGATACTGTCTTTGTCCGAAGCATCTCTGTATACTGTTGAGGCGCTAGCCTCTCTTTCTCTCCTCAATGCATCAAGCTCAGCTTGCATGGCTTCCATTCTTGCATGAAGCTCCCGATTACTAGGAGCCTTTGCTTTTTTAATACTCAGGGAGGTCGGAGTGACTCCAAATCCCTTACCCCTCACCCGACCAGAATACTCAGGGACATCTAATGCCCGACCAAGTATGCTCCTAGTATCATCGGGAGATAAAGACTGAGATAGCTCCTCCTGAAAAATCAGATGAATATTGTACACTTGTCAAATATTTGTGTATAAAAATGTTATTCAATTAATGAAAAAATGTTATACTTACACATTTTTGGTATACTTGTACAACTTCTTCTTGAGGAACTCCAGATTTGCCCACACGGGCTTCCTTCCACAAAACATGTGCAGGAAGAGATGATTCTGAACTTTCCTCCTTCTGCAGCTACACATTAAGTCATACAATTTGATCAGATAAAACTAATATATGATGAACAAATTTGTTATCGCAATTTATAAATACTTACCATGGATTGTTCTAACCGTCCATATCCGACACGTCCTTTTCGGTACGGATATGCGGGACTTGATGCTCTTTCCCGATTTGTAGCACTTATTCTTTGAAAAACCGGGTCTTGTCTTTTGGATTTGAACGCTTCCCATTCTTCAGCCGATATCAAACTTTCATATTTTTTGGGAAGCTCCGCATCCACAAAATTACCATCCGCATCCTTAAGGAACTTGGATGATAAAAATGTCCGAAACCCTCTTAGAAGCTTTCCGGCCAATTTCATACAAAAGCCTCTTCTTTCTTCTTCGATGTTAAAACATCGCTAAGAAAAACATAAAGATTGATAGTTAGTATCGGTAATTGAAAAAACATAATTGATTCCGTATAATTAAGGGCCAAATGATTGTACCTTTATCTCACTCCAAATTTTATCTTTGGACTCTTTCAGCTCTTTGTTTCTCCAATCATCACATGTAATGGGAATTTCATTCCTTACTAGTGCACCGATAAAACTAGTTAAGGTATGCCCATTAGGTTCTATAAGCTGTCCCTGGGTGCTCCAATAGACATCTAGTATGATGCCTCGAGATCTTCCTTGGACCACCCTTCTCATTACTGTGATGCCTCTTCGAATTTCTTCTTCCGCGGATACTTTTTTAGGAACTTCCTCAGGTTGGTCATCAGCCATGTCTAACCTGTAATAAACCAAGGAAACCATCAAATATCAAATATAACTTATAATCAAAGCAAATGAAAACAAAAAAATAAAGAAATCATGCATTATCATATATAACTTATAATCAAAGCAATTGAAAACAAAAAAAAATAAAGAAATCATGCATTATCACATATAACTTATAATCAAAACAATCGAAAAAATAAAATAAAGAAACCATGGATAATTTACCTAAGTCACTAACATCTCTTTCTTTTCTTTGTTGGAATATTAATCACTTGTTTCTTAGCAATGCGTACGGATGAATTGATCCAAATTCCCTCATTATGATCGTTTCTTATATATGACTCATCCGGTATAAGATCCTCAACTTCATCATTTCTATTCAACTCATTCCGTCTAATGCATGACTCATTCTCAACATCAATATCACATTGGTCGACACCGCTATCATCAGTCACTTTGTTAGAGAAAAGCACTATAGACCATTTTGTACTCTTCGGGTCATTCACATAGAACACTTGTTTAGCCTGAGATGCTAGAATAAAAGGTTCATCTTTGTACCCCACCCTAGTAAGATCAACTTGCAAAAATCCAGACTTATCCATTCGTATGCCACTACTATTCACCCACTTGCAACCAAAGATGGGAATCTGAAACTTCTCGTAATCAAACACCCAAATGTGCTCAATAACTCCAAAATATGACAAATTTGCATATTTGGGGTTTAAGTCCTTCATACTTGATATATGCATTGCTTCAGCTAGCACGGTGACACCACTATTTTGCATAGTACTCTTATCATCTTGTTCTTTGGTATAAAATGTGTATCCATTAATTGAATATGCGCTATGAGAAAACACATGCAAACTTGGACCATATGCCAAACATCTGAACCTTTCTGTTACCGAAGAAGGATCTGAAGAGCGCTTCAAATAAATATGATCCTTCAACCATTGTATGAAACTTTGATTGTGCTCTATAACTATCCAATTTTCATTTCTGTTCGGATTTAACCTTCGGAGTACATCCTTGTGCATTTCAACATATGGCTCAACCTCATTATTATTGTGCAGAACATACAAATGAACTTGATCCCGTTCATCCCTTGATATTGTCACAATTTTATTCCCAATTAATTTTTTACCTTCCATTTTGTCGAAAATCTGAGCTCTGGGGAGTCCAATCGATTGAACGTTAGACAAATATTCAGTACAAAACTCAACAGCTTCTTCAACAATGTATCGTTCAACAATACAACCCTCTGGTCGACTTCGGGATTTCACGTACCCTTTTAATATTTTCATATACCGTTCAGCAGGGTACATCCATCTCATATAAGCTGGTCCACACAACTGTGTCTCTTTCACAAGATGAACAACTAAATGAACCATTATGTCAAAAAAAGACGGAGGAAAATACATTTCAAGCTCACACAAGGTAATTACAATCTCTTTTTGTAGTGTTGGTAACATCTCGGGATCGATCACCTTACCACAAATTGACCTAAAGAAAAAACACAATTTAGTTATGGAACTTCTTACTTTTTCTGGCAAAATAGAACGTATACCGATCGGTAGAAAATGTTCCATTATAACATGACAATCATGTGTCTTCAAATTCTTCAACTTGAGGTCTTTCATAGAAACAAGTCTTCTGATATCAGATGAGTATCCTTCTGGAACCTTAACTTCACTCAGAGACTTACACAAATTTTTTTTCTCCTTTCTAGATAAAGTAAAAGCAGCAGGTGGTAGATATGTTCGTCTTCCTTTCTTCACGGGTGCTAATTCAGTTCTCATTCCCATTTTTAACATGTCCTCCCTTGCTTTAAGGCCATCCTTAGACTTGCCTTTTATATTGAGTAATGTACCGATAACACTTTCAAATACGTTTTTTTCAATATGCATAACATCGAGAAAATGTCTCACGTACAAAGACTTCCAATATGGCAATTCAAAAAATATCGACCTTTTCTTCCACCCACCTTTCACAATCTTATGTGCAAAAGGCTTGCCAAACTCAGTACGCACATCTTTCACCTTTTCAAAAACTTGTTCACCTGACAATGCGGGTGGAGCTCTACGATGTTCGGTGTCTCCATTGAATGCTTTTCTCCACCCACGGTAATGATGTTTAGAATGTAAGAATCTACGATGACCGAGAAACACATTCTTCTGGCAAAGTTCCAATCGGATCGTATCGGTTCCGTCTTCACAAACAGGACACGCACGTTGACCTTTAATGCTATACCCAGATAGATTCCCGTATGCTGGAAAATCATTAATTGTGCCAAACAACATCGCCCTCAAATTGAAACTTTCTTTCCTATATCCATCATAAACCTCCACACCGTTCTCCCACAAAATCTTTAAATCTTCGATCAGAGGTGTCAAGTATACGTCTATGTCATTACCTGGTTGTTTAGGCCCAGAGATTAACATAGATAACATCATGTACTTACGCTTCATACATAGCCACGGAGGTAGGTTATAAATCATAAGAATCACAGGCCATGTGGTATGTGAAATACTTTGAAGACCATGTGGGTTCATTCCATCAGTAGATAATGCCAATCGAAGGTTTCTTGCTTCTGATCCAAACTCAGGATAATCATTATCAATCTTCGACCACTGTGGTGAATCAACCGGATGCCGATACTTTCCATCGGTAATTCTTTCATCTGCATGCCAAGTAAGATGTCTTGCATCGGTTTCACTACGAAACATGCGCCTAAATCTCGGAATTATCGGAAAATACCATAAGACTTTTGCGGGAGATAATCTTTTCTTATATCGAGACAAACCGCATTTGGGGCACTCAGTTAACGTTGCATATTCGTTACGAAACAAAATGCAATCGTTAGGACAAGCATGTATCTTATCATAGCTCATGCCAATAGAGCACAACATTTTTTTGCCTCATAGGTTCGATTAGGAAGAACATTATCATCCGGTAGCATTTCTCTCATAAGGGCCAACAACTCTGTGAAACTTTTATCCGACCATCCATTGCCCGCCTTTAAGTTGTACAACTTTAATACCGCAGAAAGTCTTGAGAATTTAGTGCAACCTTTGTACAACGGTTTCTCTGCATCGCTTACCATCCTCTCAAACATTTCAGGACAATCATGAAGATCTTCTTCCAGTGCTTCTACAATCTCTTCAACTCGATCACAATCATATGTTTCCGTGTCTTTGTCGTATGAAGCATAGGTCGTATTTCTTTTTCCACTCGATTCAACATTCCCGTTAATTTTCTCACCATGAAATATCCAACACTGATAACTTTGATCAATTCCATGCCTCAGCAAATGCGATTTCAATCCATGTGCGTCAACCTTACCAATATAACAACAACGCAAGCAAGGACAATGCATTCGTCTGGGGTTTTCAGCGTGTTGAACAGCATACTTAACGAATTCCGCAACCCCACTCTCGTACTCTTTGGTCATTCGATCGGCACAGATCCATGTTTTATCCATGGTTTTCCTACTTAAAAAACATATACATAACCAATGTTAATATAAACTTCAATGACGTATCCGATACGCCAATATACCAACTTTAATTACCTCATCACTTTCATTTTTTATATTACAAGAATCAAACTTTTTCTATTACAATATACCTATAACTATACCTATAACTATATAAGAGTTCGTTCAATCATTTTATGGGAGAAATCTAAAGGAAACTTAAAAGAATAATCGAAATTAAATTCAAAGCAATAAGTGATTTGAAAGTAAAGACTTATTTATAAAATGGAGCACATATACGTACATTATGACTCTTTTCTAACAAACACACAGATACTTTGAGACAAATTTATGTATGATTGCGAACCTTTAAAACTATTAGTGAACACTACTTATATATTAATTGCCCCAAAATGCTATATTTCAACTATCCTTTTAATAAGAAAGGAGAAAAGTGTCATTTTTGAAATTATTTTTGACACTGTTCTAACTCTTTTGCCGACATCAGTGTCATCGTTACAACTTTAATGCAAATTTTCATTTTCCAAAAGATCTTTTTAGAAATTCATCATTAATCTCACTTTCTAGGAAATCATGGGTTTGCACGACTTCACTAATTCCTTAACTACTATGAACTTTCCCCCTCCATGAGAAATGAAACATTTCACTTCAAATATGTGTCTACCATGTGTCAGTCATTGAAAAGATAAATATCTATATAAATACTTCATTTGCATCCTCTTTCAATCTTCCTCACTTTTGCTTCAACATTTTACACACACAAAGAACACTCTCTCAGAACAAGCTTTTCCAACTATGATAAGTGGTAACAAAAAGCATGCTAAATCAACCACAACCAGAACCAAAACCAGAACAAAAAGCATGCTAAAACAGGGAAATGAACAATTCCTAATAAAATCAAAACTGAAACACATACCGTAATGAGATTCTTCAACAACTTTCAGAAATGACCGATTAAACTATTGCAATGCCTGAAATCCAGACTGAAATCCGAAAACAGAAATGACTTCAATGACGTGAACGAAGAACATGAGTGAATGAATGAAAACGTGAATGAATGAATGAAAACGTGAAATACATACCGTGATGAAGACAGGAGAACGATTCAAACAAGTTTCAGTGACTTCAATGACGACAAAGTTCTTCTGGAAACGTTCGATGTTAGGGTTCGTCTGGAAACGTTCGCAGGAGGGAAAACGAAAAGAACAGAGAATGAAAATAGAAGTATGAAATTTAATTTTAATTAGACCTTAGACAGCGCTTTTGGTTAAAGCGCTTTCTAAGGTATCCCTTAGACAGCGCTTTCCAAAAGCGCTTTCTAAACCCCCCCCTTAGACAGCGCTTTTGGTTTTATTTTTTTTTTAATTTAAAAACTTTAAACAGCGCTTTATCAAAAGCGCTGACTAAGGTAAATATATAAAAGCGCTTTCTAGAAGCGCTGTCTAAGGGGGGGGGTCTTAGACAGCGCTTTTTGAAAGCGCTGTCTAAGACCCCCCCTTAGACAGCGCTTTCATTATTTTTTTGGACCATTTTCCGTGTTTAATTTTAATTTTAACCTTAGACAGCGCTTTCTCTTAAAAGCGTTGTCTAAGATGCGCTGTTAAAAAGCATTTTTGGCGTAGTGGATTAAACCCGCCAACCATTCAGTCCCAAACACAAAAAGAAAAGGAGATACCAGATCTCCTTGTCTCAAACCTCTTTCAACAATAAAATCTTTTGTCGGACTCCCCGACCACAAGAATAAAAAGATGATAATTGAAGATGCACACCTCCATCCATTTCATCCAAATAGAACCAAAGTTCGTCTTAATCATAATCGTCCTAAAAAAGTTTCAATGTACACAATCATAAGTCTTCTCGAAGTCATCTTTGAACAAGGCACATTTCTGTCAGGTTGTTTAAAATTAAAATTCTACATTTAGAATATGTTTACAAAAACTAGTTTTTAAAACATATAAATTTTGTCTTATATCTTATAAATTCATTAGTTTTAAAAAAACTAAGGGTTAAATAGTGTTTACCCACTTTTAAACAAGCGTGTTTTGATTTGCACCCCCTTAAGAAATAAATTTGAGATCTCCCCTTATAAAACTCAGATTTCGTTTGTATACACCCTATTTCACTATTCTGCTTATGCAATGAAATTTTCATATGTGGTAATCCAGCAGGATTTTTTTATTTTTAAATTAATTTTTAATTGCCACATGGAATTATTTTAATTATGATTTAATTATTTATTTAATTTGTAATTTTTTATTTTTTAATTATGATTTAATTTTTATTTGTATTTTTTACTTTTTATTTTTTTTAATTATAATTTTAAGGGTTAATAGTCACTTATCTCCCTGCAATATATGTGTGTTTTAATTTACCCCTTTAAAAAATAAACTTTGGATTACCCTTAAAAAATTTGGTAAAAAAATATTTTAGCAGAAATAATTTTTCTATTTGGAGACAAAAGACTTATGATTCTAAAATTACAGGACAAAAAGACTTCCTTTAACATTCTAACAATTTAGTAAACTAGTTTGATGAAACAAGCAAGGGAACTATCCAAGATAAGCAATGGAACTCATTTTTCGTATGATTCTTCCTCCTTCGTATGATTCTTCCTCCTTGCAATAACTCATTTTTCCCACATTCACTAAACAACTCTCTTAATCCATGTATACTCATATAAACAATATTATCACTCATCTCTCTCTTTAAAAAATGAAAATTGAAAAGTAAGGCTATGTGTAAGAACGTGAGAATATCTTCTTCATTGCTTCACTTACAGCGACATCTCCGAGCCAAACCTCGAACCACACCATTGGAACTCCTCTGCACCGAAACAACACTGTCAGACCATATTTTGGTGATTATGATGAGGTGTGGTACTCTCTAAACATTGCATAATTTCTATATCACTTTATAATATTATATTTATAAAATATTCAATTATTAATTTTATCAAAGACTAATCAATCGATTTGTTTATCTACTATAAACTATTAACTACTTTAGAATTTATAAACTACATGTTATTCCACTATAAGTTTGCTTATAAGTTATTGCTATTTTTTTAATATCAAATAAAGTCTTATTTATAATGAGTTATAAAAAACACATCCAAAAATATATTTTTGGAATAGTTTTCTGTCCATACTTTTCAAATAAGGCACACTATGAGTTTGGTTTATGTCTTTCTCAGTTTAGCTTTACCATTTAAATGTGTTTCTTATTCTTTTGTGACTATATGTTTTGTTTTTCCATTTTAATGTGTTTGAATAAGTTTTCTGGACCACTAATTTTTTTATTTTGGTTTATGATTTTTCATGTTTAGTTTCACCATGTAAATGTGTTTCTTATTATTTAGTTATGTGCTTCATTCTGATTTTAGTTATGTGCTTTTCACATGCTTTCCCTAAAAGGTGTTGTACCAAACAGAAAGTGAGTTTTCATATCTTGGATGGTATTTTTACTTATTTATAAATCTATGAAAAACATATGGTTGTTGTATTACTGTATGCAGGAAAGTCAGTCTGCAAATCTGACCCTATCTTCCCAGCCAAAGCATGGCCAGCCACAAGGACAGGCAACCAAGGCAAGTGCCTTGGGCCCCAGCTTTTCCCCTAATATTCTAACACTACCTTTTTATCATTCAGAAAAAACATTGTCATAAAAATATTGGGTGAAAGAAAACTTATTTGTCTTATATATTTTTATATCTATTATTAAATATTTAAGTATTTTTTTATAAATAATGTCTCAACAAATTTTATATGACTTTTTGTTAACTTTATTTTTAAAATTAAAATCAATTATAATAATTTATTTTGCTTTATTTTGCCTGTCCTTGTGGCTGGCCATGCTTGGCTGGGAAGATTGGGTCAGATCTGCAGACTGACTTTGCTGCATACAGTAATATATTTGGTCATATTGTGAAACAGTTGCATTACAATGATATATAGTATTCATAAATGAGAACATACCAATGGTTAGTGTAAATTTTTAGTTTGGATTGTTAACACCTTGTCCACCTTAGCATAGGATTGTCTTAACCAGGGAATGGCTCATGAGATTTTAATGAACTTACCTCACTTGAGTTGATATATTCCTTTAACATTTTTATAATTTTGTCTTCATCATTAAGTTTTATTATTGATCATTGAAATAAAAATTGATATTTGATCTGGAATGCAAGTTCTTTATCCAATAAGTTGTCAAGGTGTGTAGGATATATTTTGGGATAATTTCCTCATCATCATTTTTATGATTTTTTCAATATATTTTTTCAACATCAATGGAGCTTAAACTTACATGATTTATGATTATTCTTAACTCTTCAACGGTCACTAAATGATCCGACACGATTATCATATTCAACCTCAATCTCAGTCTTGTACCTACCAAATCCAATATAACAATAATATAATTTTGTTAAAAAATCTGATTGAACCTAACTAAATCCTATAAAATCGATTGATAGGATGAATATCATCCCCGTTTATAAAGACATGTTCAAACAATATAGTGTCCGATGTGAGACTCGACAATTTTTTCATAGATTTGTAAATAAATAAAAAATCATCCAAGATAGGAAAATTCATTTTGTGATTGGTATAACACCTTTTAGACCACAACTACATTCAAAATCCAGTCCTTTGATCCGTTACATTTGGGGAAAACATAAGAAACACATCTAGAAAAGTCATAACCAAACTCAAAAGGGAATTCAATTGGTGAAGATAAACAGTGAAAAGCACATAACTAAAATCAGAATGAAGCACATAACAAAATAATAAGAAACACATTTAAATGGTGAAGCTAAGCATGAAAAAATATAAACCAAAATAGTGGTCAAGAATGTTGGAATTAAATCATTTTATTAATTTTATATATATATATATATATATATATATATATATATATATATATATATATATATATATATATATATATATATATATATATATATATATATATATATATATATATATATATATATATATATATTTCAACGTATAATGTTATATATTTTAGTGCGGAATATAATAGATAATACAAATATGTATATAATTACTAGATCTACGACATGTTCATATATGAGAGAGGAGATTGCAGGAATACCTGGATCTATTGAGAAATGTTTTGTTGACGGTAATCCTGAAAGTTAGAAAGTGTAGAGGAGACGAGACAAGTGACTGACACTTGTTGTCTTGTGGATCTTCCTCAACCGGTACTCATAATACCTTGAACACTCTTCAGATGGGGAGAAGAGGTAAATTGCTTGTGTACGGTATATTGGGGATCATAGCCTATATATAGTGTGATGGGCAATTAGGGTTCCCATTATTCCCAAATGGATCATCCTGACATCCACTCATATTTGAGCCCATATCCAATTAATTAATTAATTACTAAATAGAAATCTAATTAACCTTTTGATCTTACCTGATCAGAAGGGCCTTCCAGGGGTCGAGCACAAAAAAAAGTGAGGTGGGAGAAAGAAAATAGGGTGTACCTGCAATACACTCTGAAGCTTAAGTGAGATTGGGAACAGAGTAATGGTAAAGAGAGAGTGAATCAGAATACCTGACCCTTTAGTGAAAAATTGTATTTATAGTGAGCCCCCAGCGCTGGGCCAAGGTCCCTCCTTGGGCTGGATTAGCTAGGCCCAAGGAAGAACTATATACCAAGGTACACGTAGGAGCGTGTAAGACCTAGCACGTGTGTAGCGGTAAAATCATGAGTGTAAGCTATTAGTTAACTTAACTCAAAGTAAACAGAGTCGCTACCGCGCTTTTATTTTATTCTAAGAGGAAAAGAAAAAAAGAGCGAATAAATCCTAATGAATCTAAAAGCAAAAAACTAAAGATACACAACAGAGAAACATGTAAGGGGATATGTTACACAATGAGAAGGTTTTACGCACCCAAAATATCCGTGGTATTCCACGGGAGTCCTTTGAAAAATTTATTGCTTTTGGTTTGAAAGAGGTTTGTTAAATGAGAGTGGTGGGATGAGAAAAGAAGTATTTAATATTTTTGTGTTTATAGAGGTTTACCACCTCATGCCTACGTACCCATAAAGTGAAATGCGAGATCAAAACACCGTAGTTTGTGGTACAAATAGTGAAAAGGGTTGGTTATGATTGATTTTATTAAGTGAAAAGAATTTGTCATCTTCAAGTGGATGGCCAAACAAACTACCACGAGAATGAAGGCATGGACTCATACATCATTATGGGGAGGGCGCCAACTTGGATAAAATCAACGAGTATGCCACTAAACCCCCACAAATGACAGGAGACTCAATTACATCAAACTACAATCATGGAGATTGAAAGACTTGCACCCGACTAAAGAATAATGACTCATAATCGACACTCTTTTAAATAAAATAAACAAAAGTGCACAAAGGACCAGGACCAGCATCAAATCTCAAGCTTTGGTTGATTTTTCCGGCTAATACCATTGCCCCAATGTGACTACCACAAGCTCCTTCATGGACTTCCTTGACTACTAACCCGGGTTCTGCTTCTGATATGCACCTTAGCATGGGTGTTGAATGGCCCATTTTATACAGCGTGTCCGCATTAATTTAAACCGGTTAGATATTCTTCTAATTCTTTGGGCCTCATTGGCGTTGTTGGGTAAGATATCCTGGGTTAGGTAGGCGACGATAGGTTTCATCCACCCTTAATCATCCTCCATCATGAATATTTATTCTGTTTGAATACTAGGCGCCTCAAGGGTTTCGTGGATCACTATTTTGTTTACGCATGAGCTTTTAGAACGAGCAAGACGAGCTAGCAAATCTGCCCAGGTATTATCTTCCCTTGAGATATGAACTACTTCGAATTCGAAGAACAATCTGGACATAACTGACGCTTTCTGAAAGTATTTTGTCAAAGTCGGGTCCTTCATTTAGAACTCTTCATTCATCTGCCCAACCACAATTTTGGAATCCATTTTTACAAGGAGACGAGTTTCCCCTACCTCTTTTTCTAGACGCATTCCTGCAATCAAAGCTTCATACTCTGCTTGATTATTGCTGACATGAAAATTGAAACATAGAGAATATTCTAATGTTAATTCACCGGTTCCTTCCAATACTAATCCAACTCCACTTCCTTTGATATTAGAGGATTCTTCCACATTTAAGATCCATCCATTTGTAACCTCATCCTCTGTTGGTGTGCTTCTTTCTACCAGAAAATCAACCAAAGCTTGAGATTTGATGCTGGTCCTGGGAACAAAGTCAATGTCGTATTCCGAGATCTCTATTGCCCACTTCACCATGCATCCCGCCAAGTCCGACTTCTTTAAGACTTGTTTGACAGTATAGTTGGTCTTGACCATGATGGGATGTCCTTAGAAGTAACTCCTTAGCTTCTGGGAGGTCACAACAACTGCCAAAGCTAGCCGCTCTATCTTCTGGTACCTAAGCTCTGATCCTCTTAAGACTTTGCTAACAAAATACACTGGTCGCTCCTTGCCCGTATATTCTTGAATTAGGACAGAACCAAGTGTTTTGTCTGTAACTGATAAATACAGAATCAAAGGCACATTCTCTATAGGTATTGTCAAGATAGGAGGCGCATACAAAAAACGCTTTACTGCTTGGAAAGGTTATTCACAAGCTTTGTTCCATTCGAAGTCTTTAGACTTCTGTATAGTAACGAAGAAGTGTATGGACTTGTCCCCCGCACATGATAGGAAGCGAGATAACGCTGTTAATCTACCAGTTAATTGTTGAACCTCTTTTTTGTTAGTTGGGCTCCTCATGTTTATCATAGCTTGACATTTGTTCAAGTTTTCTTCTATTCCTCGGTTGGTGAGTGCCCCTGTTCAATTTTCTGAAACCTGAGGGGTTAGATTGGTATACGTGCCATTCGTGACCTGGAAGGTTGAAGGGGATTGAACACAAAAGCCCAAAAATTTGCACTCGCCAGTGCATAGAGTAACACTGATGATTATCTGAAGATGCTTGAGTGGGCTTGCAGATGCCACTTGGAAGAACTGGAGATGGGCTTAAAGATGCCATCTGAAATATTAGGATGTGATGATGTCTTTATGTTGATACTGGATATCAGTACTAGGTCTTTGTATAAGCCGTCTCTGAATCATTTATGCAACATGATTTGAGTTATTGAATGGACCAGTAGAAATGAATCTTGTGATAATTATCTCTTCTGGAGGTATCCTAAAGAACGTCAGGATTTGTTCTTAAGGGTCAAAAGAACGTCAGGATTTGTTCTTCTGAAAAATGTCTTGAACAAGGGGCCGAAAGAGCGTCAGGATTTGCTCTTAAGGGTCAAAAGAACGTCAGGATTTGTTCTTCTGAGAGATGTCTTGAACAAGGGGCCAAAAG
Source organism: Lathyrus aphaca (assembly GCA_963966055.1). Classification (NCBI taxonomy): domain Eukaryota; kingdom Viridiplantae; phylum Streptophyta; class Magnoliopsida; order Fabales; family Fabaceae; genus Lathyrus; species Lathyrus aphaca. Next base: position 74,402,880 of record OZ014523.1, read on the forward strand.
AGCGTCAGGATTTGCTCTTAAGGGTCAAAAGAACGTCAGGATTTGTTCTTCTGAAAGATGTCTTGAACCAGGGAATGGATCTTTTTACAGACCGTTTGCCTGCTATTCAAGGACATCTGGAGTAGTATATGGATCATTTCTGACCCGTTGTAAGTTGTTGATATTGTTTTACCTGCATATAATTATCCTGCAAGGAAAATATTAGTTTATGCATTATGTATGCATGCATAGTATGATGCACCTAAGTAAATGTATTATGTACTTATGGATGTGTATGTTATGGTATGATGTAAATGATGTATGTATGCATCATGTAGTCTGAAGCGTCTGGATATCTTCGTATATCAAATGCTGGCCAGGGAAAATAAATCCCGATTTGTTGCTGAAGAACATGAGGAAATATAGTGAAGAATATGCGGAATTCGTTCCCGTCTTGTTTGATAACATAGTATTCATAACCTCCCGTCTTTATTTGATAGTAAGGTATCCATAATCTCCCGTCTTCGTTCGATAGTAAGGTATCCATAACCTCCCGTCTTTGTTCGATAGTAAGGTATCCATAACCTCCCGTCTTCGTTCGTCGTACTCCTATTGAAAGAATAAATTCCCGATTATCCTTCTGAGGATAAAAGAGATGGATATAAATTCCAGGGGAAATGTGACTCGAAGTATTAATGAAGATGGATTTGCCCTACTGGGGGATTTGTAGCTGTCTTGTGGGATGAACCGGCGGAGCTTCGTTGAATTCCTTCCCTCGTTCGTCCTTAGTAAATACTATTACTGCATTTTCATGCATTTCTGGTAAACATCAATCATATTCAAAAGCATACATACATTCAAACACAACCAATGGACGTTTCGCTTATGTAAATAGGGTAAAAGTAAATCTGGATTCAAAGATGGAATTTTTATTTATATCACAAAGTGACCTATACATAGGCAAGTTTGTACAAGGAGACATAAATCCTAGTAAGAGGAATTCGTCATAACAATTTTTTACAAAACAAGGAAAATCAGCTATGTGGGAAATAATCCTATTGGGTTTCAATTCTACTATTGCCATTATCTTCAAGTATCTCATCTTCTGCTGTCGAGACGGAAACGATTGGATTGATCTTTATCTGTTCGAGCTTGAATTAAGTAGCACAACTGGTTGGAGTTACATGGGTGATTCAAACGAGACATAGTCATACGCTTTAATCCCTAACTTTTGCTTGGATTGCCCTTTCAGGTTTTCAATCCACCAGGATACCCTTTTTTGCCCAATCCGCCTTTTCAGGTTTTCGACTTGCCGGGTGTACACATTTTTTTTATATATATCCCTAATTTTTGCCCGAACCCTTTTGGTTCGCCGGGATGCCCTTATTTTTGCCTAGGCCAGTCAACCTAGCGGGTCTCTTTTTATGCGTAGTATTTTTTAACTATGTCTGCGTTTACAGGCTGTGGGAAGTCTTCACTATCCATAGTAGTAAGTATCATGGCACCTCCTGAGAATACTATCTTGACTACAAATGGTCCTTCATATGTAGGGGTCCACTTACCCCTAGGATCACCCTGTGGTAATATGATACGCTTGATTACCAAGTCACCAGCCTGATATACCTTCGGCTTAACCTTCTTATTAAAAGCCTTAATCATCCGTTTATGGTACATCTGGCCATGACAAACTGCTGCTAACCTCTTCTCATCAATCAAATTTATCTGGTCAAGTCGAGTCTGAATCCACTCATCTTCATCCAAGCCTGCATCCTTCATGATTCTCAGGGAGGGTATCTGAACTTCAATGGGCAGAACTGCTTCCATACCATATACTAAGGAGAATGGGGTTGCCCCTGTTGAAGTACGTATTGTAGTACGATAACCATGAAGAGCAAATGGTAGCATCTCGTGCCAATCTTTATAAGTAACAGTCATCTTTTGTAGGATCTTCTTAATATTCTTATTAGCAGCTTCCATTGCCCCATTCATCTTTGGACGATACAGAGAAGAGTTGTGATGCTTAATCTTGAACTGCGTGCAGAGATCAGTAATCATAGTGTTGTTCAGATTAGAGGCATTGTCAGTAATAATCCTTTCAGGGATGCCATACCTACATATGAGATTATTCTTAATGAAACGAGCCACCACATTCTTAGTAACAGATGCAAATGAAGCTGCCTCTACCCACTTCGTAAAGTAATCAATAGCAACCAAGATGAAACGATGCCCATTAGAAGCAGTAGGCTTGATCTCACCAATCATATCAATGCCCCACATGGCAAAAGGCCAAGGAGCAATCAACACATTCAAAGGTGATGGAGGTATATGTACTTTATCAGCATAAGTTTGACACTTGTGACACGTTCTGGAATGTTGATAGCAGTCAGCTTCCATGGTAGACCAATAGTAACCTTCTCTCAATATCTTCTTTGCCATAGTATGACCACTAGAATGAGTGCCAAAGATCCCATCATGTATATCTTCCATAATCTCGGTTGCTTCTTTCTTATCCACACAACGAAGCAAAGTTAAGTCATGATTGCGCTTGTACAAAATGCCATTACTCAAGAAGAACTTAGTAGAAAACCTCCTCAGAAACTTCTTATCTTTAACAGATGCCCCTTCAGGGAACTCCTGAGCCTCAAGATATCTTTTCACTTCAGAGAACCAAGGCTTCTCCTCTGCTTCTTCAGTGTCAATCTCATTGCAGTATGCAGGCTTCTCAAATCTATCAATAGTAATCTTGGGAGCTTCATCATCCCAGCTGATCTCAAACATGGATGCCATGGTGGCTAATGCGTCTGCCAACTGATTCTCTCTTCGTGGAATATGTCCAAAGGTAATCTCTTTGAAATGTGGGATCAAAGACAAAACATGCTCTCTATAAGGAATGAGATTATCATGCTTGGTATCCCAATCTCCTTTATTCTGACTTACTACCAGGGTTGAATCTCCATATACATCTAGGAACCGAATCTTCATATCAACGGCAGCTTTGATACCCAGGATACATGCCTCATACTCAGCCATGTTATTGGTACAATAGAAACAAAGTCTGGCAGTAATCGGGGTATGACAACCTTCAGGGGAACTAATCACAACACCAACACCATTTCCAAGTGCATTAGAAGCTCCATCAAAAACCATAGTCCATCGGGATCCTTGTTCAGGTCCGTCATATTGTCCAGGTTCTTTGGTAATAATCATAATGTCTTCATCGGGGAACTCAAAACTCATTGACTGATAATCATCCACTGCTTGATGAGCCAAATGATCAGCTACAACACTTCCTTTAATGGCCTTCTGAGTAGTATATTGTATGTCATATTCTGTCAAGATCATTTGCCACCTTGCAATTCTTCCGGAGAGAGCAGGTTTCTCGAATATGTACTTGATTGGATCCATCTTCGAAATCAATAAGGTAGTATGAGTCAACATATACTGTCTTAGTCGGCGAGCAGCCCATGCCAAAGCGCAACAAGTTTTCTCGAGCAGTGAGTATCTTGTTTCACAGTCGGTAAACTTTTTGCTAAGGTAGTATATTGCCTGATCTTTTCGACCAGACTCGTCATGTTGCCCCAACACACACCCCATTGAGTTGTCTAACACTGTTAAGTACATGATCAAGGGTCTTCCATTAACTGGTGCCACCAAAATTGGTGGTTCTAGCAGATATTTCTTGATTTCATCAAAGGCAGTCTGGCATTCATCATTCCACTCCATTACCTGATCTTTCTTCAACAACTTGAAGATTGGCTCATAGGTAGCAGTTAATTGGGAAATAAATCTTGCAATGTAATTCAATCGTCCCAAGAAACCTCTAACTTCCTTCTCAGTACGGGGAGCTGGCATCTCTTGTATAGCTTTCACTTTTGCAGGATCTACTTCAATACATTTTCCACTGACAACGAAACCCAGGAGCTTACCAGATCTAACTCCAAAAGTACACTTGTTTGGGTTCAACCTCAATTTGTATTTCTTCAATCTCTCAAACAACTTATGCAGATGATCAAGATGTTGCTCTTCATTCTGGGACCTGGCTATCATATCATACACATATACCTCTATCTCATGATGAATCATATCATGAAACAAAGCCACCATAGCACACTGATATGTTGCCCTGACATTCTTCAAACCAAATGGCATCACCTTATAGCAAAAAGTGCCCTACTGTGTAACAAATGTTGTCTTCTCCATATCTTCAGGCGCCATCTTGATCTGATTGTAACCAGAGAAACTATCCATAAAAGAGAATACCTTATGCTGGGCAGTGTTGTCTACCAGAACATCAATATGAGGAAGTGGAAAGTCATCTTTGGGGATGACCTTTTTCAAATCCCTGTAGTCTACACACATACGTACCTTACCATCTTTCTTAGGTACTGGCACCACATTTTTAACCCACTGAGGATAAGAAGTCACAACTAAGAACCCTGCATCAAACTGTTTCATTACCTCTGCCTTAATCTTCTCTGACATTTCAGGACGCATACGACGAACCTTCTGCTTCTTTGGGCGACAATCTTCTTTTACTGGCAAACGGTGAACCACAATGTCTGTATCCAAACCTGGCATATCTTCATAGGACCAAGCAAAGATCTCCACATAGTCTTGTAACATCTGAATCAATCTGCTCTTGACACTATCCTCTAATTCAGCCCCTATCTTGACCTCTTTCCTGTTTTCTTCAGTTCCCAAATTCACAACTTCGACTGGCTCTTCATGTGGCTGTATAGCTTTCTCTTCTTGTTGCAACAACCTAGCAAGCTCTACAGGTACTTCACAATCGTCCTCATTTCCATCTTCAGCTTGATAGATCGGATTCTCGAAATTATAATTGGCAATAGTAGAACTATTATCAACTGGATCCAGAGTGGATAAGGATCTGCATTTTAGTGATGTGGGTGTGTGTAAGAACACATAGCTAATAAAAGTAAAATAAAATAAAAGAAAGACAAGGAACACAATATTTACGAAAACGCAACGTCCACTGATTTTTATTGAATGAAGTATGCAAATGAAATGACATCCCGTAACAAGCACACCATTGTGCCTCGGGTAAGGCACTAGGCTTAAGAGTTTAGTTGTTCAAAAATTACAAACTTTAAAAGTAACAACACAGTAATAGTATTTACTCCTGACTAAAGGAGATTGGAATAACATCTTCAGCTTTCCAATTATTGAGCCCATCACCCACAGTAGGAAAAATCCAAGCATCCAAGTTATACTCTTCATCATGGTCACCCACAACATTGATTTGATCTTTCATAATCCCCTGATTGGTGATACGAACAGCACGAGCACGACGAACAACCTTCTGGGACTCTGCAGTGAAACCCAAACCAAATTTGTCAAACTTGTAAGGAATGTCATGAAGCTGACCCCAAATAGTACAACCACCTTCATCCACCACAACTCTAGCATCTTTAAGGGAGGCCATTGTAGGAGGTACTCTGATGACCACAGTAACTTTCTTGACAACAGGAGCAACTTCATAATTATTAGCAACCCAAGGAACCACTTCAAACGTCTGGCACGGAGTTTCAACATATTCACCTTCCACTTCAAGATATTTAAAGGTGTTCACATGGCTAACTATATATCCTTCCTCTCCGTAAACAGTGAAAACTTTTCCTTCTACTGGATATCTCAGCTTCTGATGTAAGGTGGAGGTTACAGCACCTGCCCCATGGATCTAGGGACGCCCAAGCAAACAAGAATACGAAGGACGAATATCCATTACATAAAAAGTAGCATTGAAGACCTGAGAACCTACTTTGATTGGGAGATCAATTTCTCCATGCACCACTCTTCTCGAGTCATCAAAAGCCTTCACCACTATATTACTGGGCTTCAACACAGCATCTTTAGGACTAAGCTTATTCATAACTTCTTTGGGAAACACATTCAGTGAGGAACCATTGTCTATTAACACATGTGACAGGGTAGTGCCCCTACATTCAATGGAGATATGTAGAGCCCTGTTATGATCCCTCTTAGCAGGAGTTAAATCAGCATCGGAGAAACCTAACCCATTATCATAGGTCAAGTGTGCAACACAATTTTCAAACTGGTCTACAGAAATCTCATTTGGTACGTGAGCAGTCTTCAAGAATTTAATCAAAGCTTTGGCATGAGCCTCAGAACACAACAATAAAGACAGCATAGAAATCTTGGAGGGAGTATGCCCCAATTGATCAACGATGTCATAATCACTCTTGCGAATGATCTTCAATACTTCTTCCATCTGCTTAGCAAGATCATCAGCAGCTGGCACATCAGTTTGTATAGGTTCAATAACAGAACCTTTTCCCTGAGCATCAGTATTAGAGGTAGTAACAGGAGTAACTGTATTCTTGGAAGTAACTGGAGGAGAGAAAACTCTTCCACTTCGTGTGATCTTACTAGATCCAGCAATATTGTCAACATCAAGGTTTATATCAGCAATAGGTGTCTCAGCTAAGGGTTCCTGCTTAGCACCATGAATATAAACATCGGAGCCATAATGCCAAGGCACAACTTTATCAGAAGTATATGGAATAGGACCAGGAGTGGTAATGATCATAGGATCCACTCTAGCTTCAGCAACAATCTTCACAGGGCCTTCAGCAGTAATTTTAATTGGACCTTTACGAGTGATTTTTACAGGTCCCTTAGAAGTAATCCTTACCGGAACTTTATCAACCATATCCACCTCTTCAACCTTCGCACCTTTAGTTATATGTTCAACCATGCTCTCCACAGAAGGTGGGGTCCTCTCAAACACTATGGTGTAATTATTCATGAGGCGTTGAATTCCGTCCTTCAACCTCCAGCAGCTATCCGGCTTATAGGCACAATATAATTAATCTTCACGACAACCTGGAAAGAACCCAGCTTGTACCAACTTCTTCTTTATAATAGATAATGGTATAGTTAGATCTGCAACTGAGGAAATATGTGAAACTTCATCAATGGCATTGACAGTCTTCTCATGATTTGGCATGGGAGCAGTAATCACATTTGGAGTACCCGGAGGGTCAAATTCAATCTCTCCCGCATCAATCATATCATGAATTTTATTCTTCAATATCCAGCAACTATTGGTATCATGTCCCTGACAATTTGAATGATATGCACATCGTGCATTAGGATTATACCTGGGAGAGGTAACATTGGGGTTCTGAGGAGGGTCCCTCAAAGTGATGAGTTCACCCTTCAACAAGTGTTGCAAGGCTTGGGCCAGTGACATGTTGAGCTTAGTGAACTGTCTTCTAGGCCTCTGCTGATTTCCCTGTGGTGGCTCTGGTGTTGCAGGAGTTGGATTGGAGATGTGAACTGCACTCACAGATTGATGTCTCCTATTACGATCAGATTGACCATAAACAACATTCGACTCGTTCTTCCCGCTAGGGGGCTTCTTTGTAGTACTGGATGAAGAAGCACCCACTTGGATCTTGCCACTCCTTATACCACTTTCTACGCGCTCTCCTGTCATTATCAGCTCAGTGAAGCCAGATGATGAGCTTCCAATGAGATGACTGTAAAAAGTACCATTCAACGTACACATGAACATATCCACTAACTCCCTGTCAGTTAGAGGGGGTTGCACTCTACCAGCCAAATCTCTCCACTTCTGGGCATACTCCTTGAAATTTTCTTTAGCATCCATAGACATGCTCTGTAGTTGCATGCGAGTAGGGGCTAGATCAACATTGTATTGATACTGCTTGTAAAAGGCTTCAGCAAGATCATTCCAATCACGAATGTTAACACTCTCCAACTGATAGTACCATTCCAATTGAGCTCCAGATAAGCTCTCTTGGAAGAAATGGATCCACAACTTCTTATCAGCAGTATGGGGTTGGATTCTCCGGACATAAGACCTCAGATGCAGCTTGGGACAGGAGACACCATCATAAACTACGAAAGTAGGAACCTTGAAACCAATGGGTATGACCACCCCAAATATCAAACTCAGGTCTTCAAAATCCAGCCCAGAAGACTTTTGCAATTCCATAGCATCCATTCTATCCACCAGCATCTTGAACTTATCTTCATTAGGCTCATGATAGTAGTTAGCTTCAGAATCAGAGTCCCCCATTGTATTATGGAGACTGCCTCCCTCTTTCTCAGACTCTTCAGACTCATAATCTTCAACCTGTTCTTTGGTCTTGACAGGACCTCTGAACCTTCTTCCCGTGTTGATTAGGCCTCTTGACCTTCTAGTCTTTTTAGTCTTCTTGGCCAGCGGTGTCTTCAATTCATCCTGCCCCTTTGACAAGTTCAGGATCAGCTCTTGGAACTGAGCATTTTGTGCCTGGAGATCTTTGACTGTTTGTTCAAGAGCCATTGCTGAAATAAACAGCGAGAAGATAAGAAACCTGTACATAAGAAACCTGTGATGCAATGATATGGTGTATAAATGTGTACGCAATGTTTTCAAGGACCGCAGGATTTAAATTTTCTTAAACAATCAAGAAATTAAACTTTTATTAGTAATAAATTTGTTTGCCCTTTGGGCTTACAAAATGAAATGAAATAAATACAAAAGATGGGGTTTTAAGTCTCCCATGGACGTTTCCTCTTTGTGTTGAGGTACGAGTTGAGATTCCGCTCCTCGTGAAGTTGCTTTGTCAGCTCCAGGATTCTTTCTTGACTTGCTTTGTAACGAGCCTCGAAAGTATCCCTTTTCTCCTTCAACTGGATCCAGGACCTCTGTAACTCTTCCATGTCAGTGGGCATGTCTGGGTGAAGGATGGTATAAGAGGTATCTCCTTCAGCAACAGGCTCCATAGTAACTGGCAGGATGGCAGGGTATGGCATCATGAGAGTCTGAGCACGAGATCGCACCCATCTGAGGTAAGCTTCCATATGAATAGTGTACTTGGGCTCCAGAGTCTTGCTGTCAACCTTGTTCACTTTTCCCCATGCTCGTATGAACCTTTGACGGTAACCTTGCAGATCGTTGTCGTAGTCAAACACAATACCCTGAATCAACATGTCATGTGGACCATCACTCCGAGCGTAACCAAACTGTCGTAAAGCTAAAGAAGGGTTGTAAGTAATGCCTCCTCTTATGCCTAGAAGTGGCACATTAGGAAACTCCCCACAACGGTCAATGATAGTGACATTCTCCATAGATCTGGAGCACCAATGGATATCTGAATGAGAGAGTGACATAATCCTCTTGGACCACCTGAACCCTTGTTCATTCTTCATCACTGATCGAGGAAGCTGAGAAATAAACCACCTAGACAATAAAGGTATGCAGCACCTCAGAGTTCCTCGTGCCTTTGTAGTACGGGAATGAAGAGAGTGTAAGATGTCTCCAAGTAATGTAGGCACTGGATTACGAGTCAGAAATATGTTGATGGCGTGTACGTCTATGAACTGGTCTGGATTGGGGAACAACACTAAGCCATAGATCAATAAGGCTAAGATCTCCTCAAAAGCATCATAACTCATAGCCTTCAGTAACACTTGATCTTTCTCCACCAATACCTTAGCAAGAATACCCTTAACTCCACCTCTCGTTTCTAGGACAATGTCTGATTTCTTCAAATGTAGGGCTGCAACAATGACTTCAGTTTTAGGCTCTTTTTCCAAGCCTGTGAATGGTTTCTGATCAAGGATAGGTATACCCAGTAGTTTAGAGAACTCTTCCATTGTAGGAACCAGCTGATAGTCGGGGAATGTGAAGCAATGGTGCTTAGGATCAAAGAACTGAAACAGAACACTCATCATGTCTTCATTGAACCCTGAAGTAACTAGATCCAGTAGCTGACCATGTCTCTTGATGAACTGGGAGTTTTCGGAAACTTGAGAAACCAACTCTTTAAGCTTAGGAGGTATTCCTACAAAGTTGATCCGGATAGTATTCCTACGAGCAGAAGCCATGACCTGCAACAAAGAACAAAGATAAATCCTTTGGTTCTTGAAATGGTTAGTGAAAATGCTATGCTTATGATGCATGATGATGCTATGATGTTATGCTCAATCACAAACATGTGGCACACACAAACAAGTCACACAATAGCCCTAGGTTTGAAGGCTTGCATGAGGTTTAAAGGTAAGTACCTTCCCCTGAAGTTTAGATGGTTCATCCTGTCCTACAAAAGTAACTAGGTTCTAAGGGATCTCAATATCATTGATCCTTCACAAGGGTGGTTGTTCAGTAGGCAACTTACTTGCCAACCAAAACCCTCCAAGTTTAGAATCTCAATGAGTGTAGCATCGAGTATCAACCAACTTCAGTCTTCACCAAAGCCGGTTATCTCACTACTATTCTAAAGGCCAAAATGGGATAACTAGGGTTCTAAAAGTTAGTTAGTGCATAGACAACATATGGCAGCCTCATATTATCCTCAACTTGACTTAAGGAACATAAGCACCAACCAAGAAGTCACACTAACTATGGCCACCAGATCAACCATATCGGTATACGCCGTACAGTTTCCTTGGTCTATTTCCATTTACCTAAGGTACACTAGATCCGGGTTAGGATCTTTCACACATAAGAGCACCCAACAGATAAGTATAAAGCAAACAAGGCAAACAATTTTAAAGTGATATAATTCCTAAGGGTACCCCTCTTTTATTAATTCCCCAGCAGAGTCGCCAGTTCTGTAACACGGTGGGAGAACTGACTTTAGTTAAATGTTGCGGATAGAAAGAGTCGCAACCGACTTTTATTTTATCCAAAAGGAAAGGGCATAAAAGAACAGGAAAGACCTTAAAAGATTTTTGGGTTCGGGGGGTAGGTTATGTAAAGGGAAGGTGTTAGCACCCTTTACATCCATGGTTATCCATGGGCTCTTAGTTACTTAGCTCACTTTAAAATGTTTTTGAAAAGTGTAGTGTGTGAATAGAAATTTTCTTAAGTACTTTATAATGATCCATGTACGGATATATATAAAGCCTTTGTTTTGAAAATTGTTTGAGATATGAAGTGTTTTTGAAATGTTTTGAAAATGTGAGCAAGTACATAAGAGGAACCTACCCTAAGTTAAGTCTTTTATGTTCTTAAATATCCTTTAAGTGGTAAGACTATCCCTATTATTAAGGAATAGGTAGTCATTACCTTGGATGTGTGAGGGACAAGTGAAGGGACAACTGTGATTAGGCAACTGTAAGGTGTATTTAGCAATTCGAAGGGACTTATCATCTTTATTCGAAAGGGACAAGATCATTTACGAAAGGTGTAAACACCCCAAATTTTCCCTCACCCATTCACACCATGGCTTGTGACCTTTTCATATGCATAAATTCAATCATAGCATCTCATATCACATTTTTAATTCACTGCATTGTTTCTAAGCCATCTGCATCTAGGGTTTGTGATCTGAGCAATCCAAGAGCTACTTGAGCCACTCCAAAGGTCATCAATCACTTCAAAGGGGTCCATGTGTGTTCAAGCATCATATTATATCCTCTCAAAGCCAAAGAAGTAAAAAAATCACAAGAACTGGGAAAGGCATGGAAGCAGAGCCAGGTTTAACTGCACAGATGACCTAAAATTAGGGTTTTTGTTTCAGAGGCCATAACTCCAATTTTTTTGGTCATTCTTGTTTCTATTGGTCTCTATATGGTATAGGGATCATGCATATCAATTTTCATGAAGAAATTCCATGGGGAAGGCATCTAACCAAGAGTTGACTTCTTGAGCAAGTCAGTGAAAAATCAAGGCATCTGAGGCCCCCAATGACCCAAACAAAGGGTGTTCTTCATCATTTTGATTATGTATGATCTTTATTTGATCATGGAAGATGTTGGGAGTTCACAAAATTGAATAATTTCAAGCCATTTGCAAAGTTGCCTTTTTGGGAAAATGACTTGTAATGGAAACTTGCCATTTTGAGAAACTTTTTCAACCTTTGCTTTTTGATTCAAAAATGCTTCAAATGAGAAAACTTTGGTCATGAAAGTTGTAGAATGGATCATTCCCTTTTCAAAAAGTACAAGAACTCATTCTAATTCATTTTGGATCAAAAGTTATGGCCTTGCAAAGTTGGATAAAATCATTGAAATTTCACTTTTGCACAAAATGGAAAACTTGCATTTTCTCATGACAAGCCTTTATGTGACTTCAATGTGACTTCTAATCATCATACCAATGCAATGCATGACCTAAAAATCAGTTTGGCCCAAGGGATTTCCCATTCCTGTGTCTTGATTTTCACATAATCATAAGCCATTCTTCATGAAAGTGCAAAGAGGGATTTCTTGCAAAATCATTCTCAAAGGGATTGTATGACCTCTAGCTGATTTTAATACATTGTCATGACCTAATGAGGCATCCCACACCAGAAATTCAGCAAGACTTCTCACACATACATGGCCAAAATCATGAAATGTGACAATTTGTCAAGTTGCAAAAACACTTCCAACTTATGATCCAAATGCTACAGTCCTTCATGAATCATCCAAGGGCCATCCTTGACTCAAGCTGATGCAGTATAGGCCAAGAAACCATCTCTGCCACAACCCATGCTGCAAGTACACCATTTTTGACTTTTTGGCCAATCATCCCATACCAATCCCACAGTGCATACCTGCCCTCCAGAATTGTTGGGATAGTTTATGGATCACCTAAGGATCATAAAACACAACATACACAAGCCCTAAACACACACAATCCAGCATACACAAAAAACGGTCAAAACCTTTCCCTCTTCGAATCACACAACACAGCCATCAAACTTCAATAATTCCTTCACCAATCAACCAGAAATCATCCATAGAACAGATCCCACCCCTCACAATGATCTGAAATAGCACACACAAGAACCTCATTTCCTGCTACACCAGAACTGACCCACAAAAACTAGCCACTCTCAACCTCATTCAAGTGTTCCATCAGCCTCAGGAGGGTCAGGGGAGATCATTGGCATAAAATGGAGACTCTGAAAGCTCACTTTCGAAGGTCTCCAGCTCAGGTACAACCTAAGAACTTTTTTCTCAGAACTTCATTTTCTTGTTACAAAATGAATCTACATGTTACACTGATCATCTGGATGTGTTTAGATTTGAAAATAAGTAAGAGATGACCATTTCATGTCACTCTGAAAGTTTGCTCGTGTTTCATGTTTTCCTTCGATTCAAGCTTGTGAGTGAAAATAAATGAATTTTGAGTGAGGGGTTAGGTTTAGATTGAGGAGAGGGTCATTTTGGTGGAAGAAATTTCATGATTAGTAACCTGTAGCGAAATCTAGGGTTTATGCTCGCCGGAGAAGATGACCGGAACCACTGTTCCGGTCACCTGAAACTCATTAACCCTAATTGTGTCATTAATGCAACTTTGAATGTGGACCGTAGATACGCTTGACTTTGGTTGACTCGCGCGTGAACGTGTGGCCAGGATCTCATCATTAAGCCCTAATCCTCAATTAATTAAGTAAATTCAGTTTAATTAATTATAAAACCAGATTTAGCCAGGTTTGAACTTGGGCCATTGGATGTGGCGCCAAGTCAACCTTTCCCAGCCAGAATCAATCTGGTCCCTTCATTGCGCTGACTTTCTTTTTATTTTAATTTTCATTTCATTTTTATTCATTTGTTTTGCACATTTATTTTAAAATAGCTAAAATCATTTAAAAATTCTGAAAATTTTTGTCAAAGGTTTCATGAATTTTCAGAACACAAAATATTTTTTATTTTTTTTATTTTTATTTTTTGCATTAAAAATTATTTTTAAATCATTTAAATGTTTATTTTTAATTAGTTAATGAAAATTAATTAATTAAAAATACATTTAGGTATTTAAAAATCACCAAAAAATTCATATAGCATTTAAAAACATTTAGAAACATTGTCCAACTCTCAAACCAAATTTCTTTTTTGTTCTTGTTGCCTTTTGATCATTTTCATTGGATTTAATTTCATTTCAAGGCAATATTTTATGTCAAACTTCAAAAATTCATTTCTGCCTAACCCTTGAGAGTTGAATGATGATTCTTTTGGCATTGCATCTTGCATAGCATGTAGTTTATAGGATAAAATTGATTTGAATTGATCTTGCATTTTCCATTTGTTTAGTATTTTTCTTGGTGAAGTACCCCAAAACCCTAGCAATCTTAGGAAATTCATAACTCTCACTAGGTTAAGAGTTGGATCCCCTCCTTTGGGCAGTGAGTTTGTATAGGTTTAGGGTTCCTTTGATTGCATTTTCAATTTTTTATCATGTCATTTGCTTCTGGTTTTGAATTTTTGTTTTGTGTGATGCATATAACCCTAATTTGTGCTTTCTCTTGCATCCATCTTCCATTTGCTTGCATACCATGACTTGCCATGACATTTTGTGCATCCATTTGATTCATAATAAATCTTAGGACATATTAGAATCATGTTTGATCATTGCATCTTTCATTTGCCATGTTATATGTCCATTGCATTCCATAACTTTTCATGAATATCCATGGTTCAATACATGCTTCATCTGCATCCATTGCCTTGTATGATCATTCTCATGTCTTGCCTCATGTTTGTATCATCTCTTAGCATCATTAACATCATGTAAATGCTTCTGACTTTGGTTTGCATCATGACATTTCATCTCATTTGCATTGCATTTCATTTCTTTACTAACTTTTCAGGTGGTAAGTGGTATTGAGAAGTGAATTTGCCTTCACTTCTCACAATCTCTTTTCATCTCTCTTATGCATCATTGCTGCATTTTATCTTGTGCTTTGGAGTGAGATCTCTCATTCATGTTCATCTTGCTTTCTTTCTTCAAGCAACTTGTCTTCTTAAGTGAAGCAAGTTGTTTTGCTTCCTGAAATTCTGGTATGACAGACTCAGATGTCTAATATGATGTTGAGACATCTTATCTGTTACTTATAAACATGGTAAGGTATACATATCAGTACTTAAATAATTCTGTTATATCAGAGTCAAACATGCTTCAGGATGTTGGGACATCTGATAGGACATTCAGTTCAGGTACTGCATAAAACATAAAAGATAAAAAGAACACAGCAGAAGTTTGTTAACCCAGTTCAGTGTATAACCACACCTACATCTGGAGGCTACCAAGCCAGGAGGAAATCCACTATTAGTAATATTAATTCTAGACTTAAACCACCCTGTTTAATCTATCACTTAATACTTACCCAATGCAATTTCTACCTAAGACTCACTTAGATAAGAGTACCCTACTCACTCCCCCTCAATCACACAGTGATCTTTTACAATGATTAATAAAATTGAAGTCACACTTCAAACACAACAGCTTGATCTTACTTAGAAGTTTCAATCAAGACACAATACTTCTCTTGCTTACAAGCTTCGAGAATCACAAGTGAAACAGCCACAATAGAGTTCCTTGTTACTCACGGCTGCCACAAGAACACAACCCTAATAATGTTTACATTTTCGGTTGATTGGGTTGATTCTAAACTAGGTTACAAGGTTTCTTTTATAACCTATTCCCAACTGGATTTGGGCCTAACCAATCACAACAATAGCTGCTACAAATATGCAGAAATATCTGCTACAAATATGCAGAAATATCTGCTACAAATATGCAGAAATATCTGCTACAAATATTCCAAAAGATCTTCAACTTCTAAAATATCTCTAAATATAGAAACCTATATTTTTCAATATTTGTCTTCAATTTAAATTGAGTCTTTAAGATCTTCTAGATCAGCACCACATATGATTGCATAATATCTCCAGAATATTCTGCATAATTCAGATCTGATAAATCCAATGTCATCACCTTGAATTAGGGTTTGTTACTTCCTAGATTCTAGGTGATTTTGTTCTTCTGATTAATCTGAATCTTCATAACAAAACTCCCTACAGATGCGCCTTGTTCTGTTTTTATCCATCCATAATTAATTCCAGATAACTCTCCTTAAATATCTCAGATCAGTTAGTTATTAATTAATTCTGGTAACAGGTCTGAGATGTCTCAACATCTGTTGGGACATCCTGAAAAACTGAACTTACTTCATTTACTGATACAATGTCACAACATCTGATGGGACATCCTGTAAACTGAACTTATTCCATCAACTGATACAATGTCCTAACATCTGGTGTGACATCCTGATATCTTGACTTAAGTTCATTAACTGTTACTCTGTTTGACAGTG
Source organism: Lathyrus aphaca (assembly GCA_963966055.1). Lineage (NCBI taxonomy): Eukaryota > Viridiplantae > Streptophyta > Magnoliopsida > Fabales > Fabaceae > Lathyrus > Lathyrus aphaca. The sequence goes on from OZ014523.1 coordinate 74,418,941, forward strand.
TCACAACATTTGGTGTGACATCCTGAACTAAGTTCAACACTTCTTGTTTGTAACATATGACAGTAATGTTGTCATGACAGTTGCAGATGTTTCAACATTCTCTTTGACATCTGTCATGACATTTGCAGATGTTTCAACATTCTCTTTGACATCTGTCATGACATTTGCAGATGTTTCAGCATCTTCTTTGACATCTGTCTGTAGCATATGACAGTAATTCTGTCATGACATTTGCAGATGTTTCAACATCTTCTTTGACATCTGTCTGTAACATTCTTATTCAACATTTGCAGATGTTTCAACATCTTCTTTGACATCTGTCTGTAACATTCTTATTCAACATTTGCAGATACTTCAACATCTTCTTTGACATCTGACTGTGAAATATGACAACATCTGTTGGGACATCCTGAATTTAGTTCTTCTACTCTGTTTGATAATGTCCCAACATCTTATAGGACATTCTGAACTGAATTCAACATCTTCTTTGACAACTTCCACATTTATCTGTGTCACCATGTCAGGACATCATGTTTGACATGTTCTTCCAGAATCTATACCATGTTAATATGGAACTTCTTATTCAACATTTTCCAGCCATATTAGTTTTACCAAACATAATGCCAATCATAGAATAATAGCATTAACAATCTCCCCCTTTGGCTTATTTTGGCTAAAACTAATTTACATACAGGTGTAGTATGTACCTTATGTAGAAGTTCCTTAACATCACATCTTCATATCAGACCTCACACTATTACTTCTCCCCCTTTTTAGCCATAAAAAGACAAAGGTTCCATAATAAAAATAGAGGTATATAATCTCCATAAGCTTGAAACACACACAAGCTTCACAATTCCTCAAGAATCAAACATAAACTGCAAAGAGCAGCTTTATATAATATAGCCTTCTAGACTCTTAGGATTCTCCTTATCTGGTTAAGGTATTACTCCCCCTTAACACCACAAAATCAAGTGCACATACTTGTAACACACTCCCCCTATCTAGGATACTCCATGCTTCTCTGTACATTGATGAAAGGAAAACATAAGACGCATCTTCATGTCTTCAAGAGCTCACCCTCTGTTCAATTCCCAATTGAACACATTCACTTCTTGTACCAAAGCATACCTGATTCCTTTCTGGGTTTGTAGTTACCACATACTACACAAGATGAACATCTTCTAGCACACAGGTTCTTGACACTAAGCTTTTACACACCAAAGGCCATACAATCCAGATAAAACACATCCAAACTAATTATGAAATTAGAATGAATGTCCACAAACAAACTTCCAAGCAATCAATACCTGATATACTTCTGGTGGATCAACAGATATGTGCTCTTCAGTTGAGGCCTTGTGCTGGTCCTCAGATGTTTCAACATCTATTGGGACATCCTGTTGAGCAGGAGTGTCCTTTGCAGCCTGAGTTTGTTGATCTTCTTGTGGGGCTGGCATAGTGTTCAGAGAGATAGATATGCCACTTACCACTCTTTGCTCAGATAGGATCTTGGTTACCAACTCCTTTATGGAATCATCCACATATTCAGAAGCTTTTGGAGTGTTGTACAATGGTGAAGGTATGCCTTTGGTCTTGCTGAAAACTTGATCTTTTTGGAGTTCTTGGCTTTTTAGCACGAGGAACACTTCCAGTCTCTTCTACATGTTTCTTCCAATATAGATCATCTACTTCATCATTCTCCCATATGATTAGGTAGTCTAATAATAGAAACCATGTAGATAAACACCCCAGATAATGTACTAACACTTAGTTAGAACATTTTTCATACACCAAGACCTTATCACCATGATCCTAGATGTGCTTCACCAACTGAACTTACTATAGCATAGTAATCCAAGAACTGAAAATCTTCAACTACACTGTGCCACCAGTTAGAATTAGAAATCCAGAAAGAGTGATAAACTCTCATCCACCTTCAAGAAGAATAAATCCTCTTGAGTCTTCAACTCATCACTCCTCTGCCCAAGAGCAATTTGTTCCAAGACAATCCTCAAGAACAACCAGCTGCCACACTCTGATTATCTTGATTCTTCGAATCCACTTTAAAGATCAACCAATTACCACATTTTGATAACCTCTTTTATGAATCCTCATATGAAAAAGCCAATTGCCACTTTTGTCTTCTTCACGTTTATAATAAAGCTTCCAAAGATATCCTGATCAAAAAAGTTGATCTTCACCAATTAGACTCTGATGTTGAACTAGATGTTTAAACATTATTAGCCCACATCCATCTGTTAAATTCAGTTCCTTCTTCTTCCACTTGAAAGAACCTCCTTCCTTTATTGAACAAGAGTTACATGCTCTCATAGACTTGATTTATCCATCAAGTTTGAGTAGACAACCTCCATTCTATTGGTTTTGCAGAAGTTCTTACCAATAACACATATTGATGAGAAACTTCCAATGTTTCTCCAAAGTCTTCAAACCTGCCACTGTCTGATTATTCAGAAGGAATAGTTAAGAACTACACCTCAAAACTATACCAAGGATGCTACCTTTCCTTGAGTAAAGCAGTCTAAACAAATTTATGATATCTCCACCTATCTTAACTCCATGATGAGCATTCTGGACTACACCTAGATCAGAAATAAACCAATCCAAGTAGTCACCAAGATTATGATATGTTCATGGTCTTTCATCTCCATCTTCAGAATCAACAATATCCAGACAAGTTCTTCCCAAGAAACTTTCCAGAAATACATAACTCTTGTCACACAAGACTGAAGCCAATGCTGCAGCTTATGCAATACCTCTCCCATGATTCTGCACAAACTCTGATGATAAGATGTTCCAACATCTTTTTGAACATCACCAATCTTGAATCACAAGGATAATCAATCAAATATTTGTGAATTCCACAAACAACAATTGATCTTAAATCCTTGTATAATACCTTATCAGATAGTTCTACACAATCTGATCTTTTACTTTTGAAGGATTTTAAGGTTAGCTCCAGATAAGATTAGCAAGATCTCCTTATGTCATGGATAAACAATACTCCAGCTGAGCATGTACTCCACTAATTCTCAATTTCACACCCCTGATGAACATACAAAGAGCACAACTGATAAATATCCACACTTGATTTTATATTCCAAAACAGATGCTCTTAGTTTGCTTGCTACAAAGGGTTTATACTGCCACTATACATGACTAGTAGTGGAAGAGACTACCAGTTCAACAACCATTCTGATCAGACTTCCCAATCTGACATTCTTCCCTTGCTTCTAGCAATTGTTGGTCACATTGATAGCTTTAATCATGACCAAAGTCATGCATTTTTCACCCACATTTGTAAATACATTTAGAAGCTTCTTCATCTTCAGATTCATCATTAGATTCATCAGTATTCTGAGTAACCTCTTCCAGCTCCAGCCTTTGAAATACTTCCTCAAGCTTTTTCTTCCTGGCATCCAGATTTTTGCAAGTGTTCTTCAGATCTGCAATCAAGGCAGCTTTAGATATGGGAGTCTTTGCTTTTGAAGGTCCAGCAGATGTCCTAGTGGAAGCTTCAACATCAGCAGCATGATGGCTTAAGAAAAGTTTGTAATGGAAGGCCAGAGGACTTTTTCTTTTGCATACTGAATCCTTCTCAGTGAGGATACCTAGATACTGGCTTAGTATGATTCCACAAAGCAGAGAGGAAAAAACAATGGGAAGCTTTGTTGCAGATGTTCCAACATGCTTCAATGTCTGATAAAAAATATAAGCCCCAAAGTACAGCTTTGCTTGGGTGCCCACAGCATATATGAACCTGCTCAATTCAGTTGCTATTGAGGAGGTATGGTTGGTAGGGACCCAATTTGAAGTGCCAATCCTATGCAGCATTGCATACTTCCTTGTCAGCAAGCTAACAGAAAATTTCCCTTTGACTGGCCAAGCTTTGAATTGATTAGCAGTGATGACCTTGCACACATGGTTATTTATCTTTCCCAGCTCATTAGGTCCATCAGATTCTCTTCCTAGATAGTGGTTGATAACCCTAGAAGAGAATTCCACACATTTCCCTCTTACATACACCTTTCTGAAGTCATCTGATTTACCATCATCACAGTCCTCTTGAAGGTTGACAATGAATTCCTTGACTAGCAGCTCATAGCAAGGTAAAAGTTTGATATTGTCTTGAATAAACCAGCAGAAAAAATTAGGTCAATTACCTCAGTGCACTCAAGTGCATTTCTGCCCAGCTCTCTTTCAAGTGCTACCCTTCTTTGGTATACAAATTTCCATCTGCTCACACTTGACACATGATGGAATGAAACATTGTCCAGAGGAGCTTCTGGAACAGCAGAGGTGGACCTTGAGGGTGCTGGTTTCTTCTTTGGTTGAGATGTTGGGACATCCTCTTCAACATCTGAATCTGGTGGAGTTACAGCTTTCCTCTTTTGGGTATTCACCTTGCTCCATTGTTTAGTAGGACCAAGTATCACTTTGACTTTGTCTTTCTTTGGAGTAGGCTGCTTCTTTTCAGGAGATGAATGTCCTGTAGTCTTCTTTTCCTTTCTAGCCCTAAGCCTTTTGGCTATGCTAGGGTCCACAGAAGCAATGATCATTATCTAAGTCTTCAACATGTAGCATAGATGCCTCCTCTTCCAGGTTAGGAGTAGGTTCTAAACATATGTGATCATCACACATTTGTCTAGCACCCAAAGCATCCATCATCACACCAGTTTCCTTCTTCTGGAACACAAAACTAAGCTTGGTTCATAAACTGTTGATGTGTAGTGTGGTGTTAAGCCATTAGGGTTGACATATCAATTCAGCTTCTTTCTTGATGAAACTTCCTTCAGTTCATGATTTAGACAATCATAAACATGTATCTTCACAGGAGAGATTTTCTCCAGCTATACCTAAACAACATAGGACACCATAACCAAGAAGGATATCCTCATTAGGTCACCATAAATAAGCTTAAGAGATAACTTATCAAGATTTTCACTCCCGCATGAAAGATTTGATAATTATACTCTTTTGTTTTGGCTTCAACCTCTCCTTTCATCAAGAACCACTACATTCTGAACTAAGTGTTCTCCAATTCTCACAGAAAACAAAATACAAGCCTCCTTCAAATATAGAATTCTCAGAACCAAGATGTCAGGACATTCTGTTTGACATCATAGCTACACAACAATTCACCAGCAAATTTCCAGCCCTGATAACACCAGACTGGTCCAATATACACCATATGATGAATAGTCCATCCTCCACTTCTAGGGACCATTCAAACACCAATATGAACCTCTCAAGTTCAAACAGCTTTTCATTATATCCTCCTTCTTCCTTTACCATGAACCAGAAAGTATCCCCCTTAGATCTCATCCAGAAACAGACCAAGATGCCTGCTCTGATACCAATTGAAATTCTGGTATGACAGACTCAGATGTCTAATATGATGTTGAGACATCTTATCTGTTACTTATAAACATGGTAAGGTATACATATCAGTACTTAAATAATTCTGTTATATCAGAGTCAAACATGCTTCAGGATGTTGGGACATCTGATAGGACATTCAGTTCAGGTACTGCATAAAACATAAAAGATAAAAAGAACACAGCAGAAGTTTGTTAACCCAGTTCAGTGTATAACCACACCTACATCTGGAGGCTACCAAGCCAGGAGGAAATCCACTATTAGTAATATTAATTCTAGACTTAAACCACCCTGTTTAATCTATCACTTAATACTTACCCAATGCAATTTCTACCTAAGACTCACTTAGATAAGAGTACCCTACTCACTCCCCCTCAATCACACAGTGATCTTTTACAATGATTAATAAAATTGAAGTCACACTTCAAACACAACAGCTTGATCTTACTTAGAAGTTTCAATCAAGACACAATACTTCTCTTGCTTACAAGCTTCGAGAATCACAAGTGAAACAGCCACAATAGAGTTCCTTGTTACTCACGGCTGCCACAAGAACACAACCCTAATAATGTTTACATTTTCGGTTGATTGGGTTGATTCTAAACTAGGTTACAAGGTTTCTTTTATAACCTATTCCCAACTGGATTTGGGCCTAACCAATCACAACAATAGCTGCTACAAATATGCAGAAATATCTGCTACAAATATGCAGAAATATCTGCTACAAATATGCAGAAATATCTGCTACAAATATTCCAAAAGATCTTCAACTTCTAAAATATCTCTAAATATAGAAACCTATATTTTTCAATATTTGTCTTCAATTTAAATTGAGTCTTTAAGATCTTCTAGATCAGCACCACATATGATTGCATAATATCTCCAGAATATTCTGCATAATTCAGATCTGATAAATCCAATGTCATCACCTTGAATTAGGGTTTGTTACTTCCTAGATTCTAGGTGATTTTGTTCTTCTGATTAATCTGAATCTTCATAACAAAACTCCCTACAGATGCGCCTTGTTCTGTTTTTATCCATCCATAATTAATTCCAGATAACTCTCCTTAAATATCTCAGATCAGTTAGTTATTAATTAATTCTGGTAACAGGTCTGAGATGTCTCAACATCTGTTGGGACATCCTGAAAAACTGAACTTACTTCATTTACTGATACAATGTCACAACATCTGATGGGACATCCTGTAAACTGAACTTATTCCATCAACTGATACAATGTCCTAACATCTGGTGTGACATCCTGATATCTTGACTTAAGTTCATTAACTGTTACTCTGTTTGACAGTGTCACAACATTTGGTGTGACATCCTGAACTAAGTTCAACACTTCTTGTTTGTAACATATGACAGTAATGTTGTCATGACAGTTGCAGATGTTTCAACATTCTCTTTGACATCTGTCATGACATTTGCAGATGTTTCAACATTCTCTTTGACATCTGTCATGACATTTGCAGATGTTTCAGCATCTTCTTTGACATCTGTCTGTAGCATATGACAGTAATTCTGTCATGACATTTGCAGATGTTTCAACATCTTCTTTGACATCTGTCTGTAACATTCTTATTCAACATTTGCAGATGTTTCAACATCTTCTTTGACATCTGTCTGTAACATTCTTATTCAACATTTGCAGATACTTCAACATCTTCTTTGACATCTGACTGTGACATATGACAACATCTGTTGGGACATCCTGAATTTAGTTCTTCTACTCTGTTTGATAATGTCCCAACATCTTATAGGACATTCTGAACTGAATTCAACATCTTCTTTGACAACTTCCACATTTATCTGTGTCACCATGTCAGGACATCATGTTTGACATGTTCTTCCAGAATCTATACCATGTTAATATGGAACTTCTTATTCAACATTTTCCAGCCATATTAGTTTTACCAAACATAATGCCAATCATAGAATAATAGCATTAACACTTCCTGTTGTTTCTTCCTCCATTCATCTGCTTCCTTCCTGGTGGTTTCTCTGAAGATCTTTCTTTATTAAGCCTCATTAACCCTAGGAATGACCAATCATGATAACAATTAGGGTTTGATTAGTCCCCCATTTAGTTTTACCTTTGTGTCATCTTTGAGTCCCTCTTCTCATCTCATAATCAGGGACTAAACCCTAAAGGCTTTAAGGCTTTGTGATTAAGCTTATACCTGCATCCTTCTATTAGGATGGAGTGTATAACTTTAATCCTAAGTGTTAAACCCTTAATGTGTTTAAATCTTTTAATCAATCCACTTAATAATCATCAAGACATCAAGCTTGTAACTTGGGCCTTGCATTAGGGTTCTAATTCTTCCTTAATTGGTTAAGAAGGACTAACCCTAGTGTTAATGGACAAGTCCCCCTCAAGTTGTCTTACCAACCATAAAAATCACTTCTTCATCTTATCATTAACTAAAATCCACTTAATAAGGGCTTTGTTTTGTCATGAGGTTAATCCCTGATCATGGATCAAGTTGAGGATTCTTTCTCAGCTTAAATGTTCTCATCTATTATCCTTCTATTAGGATGGTGTAATGAGTCCATTAGATCCTTGATTATGGCTTAGTCTCATTACTCAACACTAAACAAAAACTCCAAAAACATCTAAATAATCACAAGTAGGTTAATGATCTTAATCCTACACCAGGGTGATTAAGTGTGAGATGCTGACTTCACACTTAAGGTATTCTCATTACCCCTAACCAGAGGGAGGATGTGATGAGTTTACTAACCCATTGGTTTAGGCTTAAGCTCATTAACTTATGACAAACTTCAAAAAGCAATAAAAGACTGAAAACACAAAAACAAACAATAATCGTCTCCTCCGGGATTCTTTTCTCATCATCTTCACTCATAAACGAGAACTTGCTTCTTCCGTCTAATGCAAGACAGTTTGCACCTGAGCCAGACAGGTCATACACTTGAGCATGGATAAGTAAGCAGTTCACAAGTCAATTTACCTTTCAGTCTCTTTGGGTCGAACTACTGTGTTCTGACTTCCTCATTGCACGAGAGGATACGTAGGCATAACTTAACAGTTATCGAACAAAAGTCTCTGTATATTCCCCCTCTTCCAGCATTATTATTTAAGCCTCATAGTCTTGAGCTTCATCCATTTCTCACACTGACACTTCTCTTATACACTTCACATTTATTCTACACTGACACTTGCATTCTTTCCAGCATTGATACACAAATTGCACTGACACTACCCCTTTAAAACACAAATCATTTAAGCGTGGATCCCGTCAAGTACGGCGGACAATCTGGGTGCTAATACCTTCCCAGGTTGTAACCAACCCCCTTTCTCAGTCTCTCTGGTTCGCAACCGTCTTGTCCATATCTTTCTAGGTTTATGCAGCATTACCTTTCCTCCGGGATAAAAATGCCTAGCTGGCGACTCTTTTCTTTTCTCTTGAGATCACCCCTGTGTGTTCTCATCCCCCTTTCGCCGACCGTTCGCGTCTGTACCCCTTCTGACCTTTGGTGTCATTTTGGGTGGGAGCGACAGCTTGGCGACTCTGTTGGGGACCCTTATACTGTAACCAGGGCTTCTGGTTCTTTTTGTGGGTTCCTCCTAGCGCTTGTTTAATTTGTGTTTATTGGGGTGTTATGTGCTGATTGTGTTTGTATATTTGTATTTATTTTTGCTTTATGTACAGTTATTTATTGCTTTCTTTACAGCTTTATATATCATACTGTCATATTGTCATCTTGCTGGATCTGTTCTTCTGTCTTGGTGGGTGGGGTTCTATTGAGAGTTTAAGGTCCTATACCTGGGACCTGAGTGACACCTAGGCTAGAGTGGTTCATGTTCTTTCCCATTCCATTTCGGTCTGGTGCGGGAATATGAAACACAGTTCAGATGTGGGTTTCTTCTTGAGAACTCTGTGCTACAGATTTCCTGTAGTGCTAGGGCTATCTGGGAAGCCTGCTAAGTCTGGATGACCTTTATTATGACCTTCAGAAACTGAGGTGAATTAGAGGAGGATCTTTTATGGTTATTGTAAACACTGTACCTCCGGGTTAGAAGTGTTTACACTTCTCATAACTGATCCAAGTCTGAGGATCCTTGTTTTAGAACACCACCTGTGAGGGGGTTGGGCTGTTTACAGGTTTGCAGGTACCCTTTGCCACATCATACCCTGTTTTTATTTGGTTTAAGAGTACTCCACTTTGGACAGTTCTTGTGATTTAACCCTAGACATGTGACTCTTTATTTGAGTCCCCCACCTTGGTTACTGGACTTTTGAACCTCCATCTGGACTTCCTGAACATACATGGACTTATATCAAGGCAGTTAATCAGATCCAGCTTGATCACAAACCCTTGCATATCATTTGCATACTCATCATTTGCATCATTTAACATTTGCTTATTTGTTTTTCAGGGTATCCTCATCATATTTGGCTTGGTTTTGACCCCTTTATCTGCATAGACCCCTGTTCATCAGTTATCTGCCTCAGCTATCTTCATCAGTTGCCTGCTTCAGCTACTTTTCATCACCAGCCTCAGCCTATCAGTGGCTCATCTCCAGTATCAGTCTTCATCATCAGCACTTGTTTTCAGCTCTTCATCAGCAGTCATGGCACCCAAGAAGAGCAACATTTCATACCATTTCTTTGAGCCCGTGCTGACTGGCATCAGACAGGTCCAGGCACTTATCACTCCAGACCACATCCCATTATTCAGAGAGCATTATGGAGGCATCCTTGATATGGTTATGGACTTAGACCCTTCTCAGAGGAGTTTGATCCACACCTGCCTACAGTTCTACGACCCTCCTTTGAGATGCTTCACTTTCCAGAACTTTCAGTTGGGGCCTCTGCTGGAGGAATTCTCATCATTGATTGGAGTACCTGTCAGGGGTGGTGTCCCCTTCAACCCTGATATGACTTCTCCCAGCAATGGAGAAGTGGCAAAGGCACTGTATTTAGAACCTATTTTGATTGAGCAGAACATGACCACAAAGGCTGGTATCCCTGGTCTACACTTAGACTTTCTGACTTCTCAGGCCATCCTGAAGGCCTCTTTGGGAGAATGGAAGGCAGTTTGTGCATTGTTAGCCCTCAGCATATATGGGGTTATATTATTTGCAGATGAGCCCAAGTTTATCAGCAAGAATGTTATTCATCTCTTTCTTTTGAGGAACCCAGTGCCCACATTGCTGGGAGATTTCTATTATTCTGTTCACCAAAGGAATGAGAAGCAGAGAGGGAAGTTGGTGAGATGATGTGCTCCTCTATTTCATACCTGGCTGCTCAAACACTTACCTAGGACTGATGCCTTCCTGAATCCTCACCAACAGAAGAATTGGGCTAAGAGACTTATTGCTCTGACTTCAGATGACATCAGATGGTGCACTCAGAGCACCAAGGGCAGAGACATAATCACTAGCTGTGGGCAGTACCCCAATGTACCTCTGGTAGGAGTGAAGGGTTGCATCAACTACAATCCTTTGCTGTTTAAGAGACAATTGGGCTATGCTTTGGTCCACCCTCCAAGAGTGCAAGACTTGGATGAAACCCTGTATTGTGAGATAAAACCTAATCTAGCTGTTGTCAGACAAGCATCCTGGGCTTGGGACAACATCCAGACCAAAGGGATGGCCATTCTTGGGAGATGCAATAATGTGGCTTCAGCTCAGTATTATGAATGGTCTCATGCTAGAGCTCAGATTTCTGGGATGCCTTTCACCATTGAGGATGCACCTGGACCATCCACAGTACCACCTCCAGCCACTGTCAGCCTGGAAGAATTTGAAAAGCTAAAGGAGAGGAATGAGAATCTGTCTCAAGCTCTGAAGAAGACCCTCTGGGAGAGGAGTGATGGTCGTCTAGATATTGAAAGGTTGGAGAAACTTAAGGTGGAGCATCCAACCAAGATTGGGAAAGCAGAGGACAACATCAAGAAATCAAGAGCTGGAGAGCAAATATTGAAGAATGCCTGTAAAGAGGCCCAGTTTCAGAAGGCTAGGACTGATCTCTATCTAGAGGAAAGTCAAGCTAGGTGGGTCAGGATCACTGAAGCTCGCACTCAGGAAGATAAGAGAACTCAAGCCAGGATTGAGCAGTTAGAGGCCAATGAAAAGAAACAACAGGAAGCTTTGCTGGCAGCCCAGAAAGAGATTTCAGAATTGAAGCTTATGACTGGTGTGAAGAGGTCAAAGGACCAAGACAGGCACAAGAGGCTGACCACTGCTATTGCCACCAGAAACCTTCTTATCAGGAACATCACAGAGCATCCGGCTGGTCCTGTAACTGAAGCACTTTTGAAGGAGGTTAAGGAGGATGAGTTTGGCTTAGATGTTTGACTACTTTGCTTGTTGTTATTTCCGTTTGATGTACTTTCCTTTTTATGTTGTATTTTGACCCTTTCAGGGGCATATGTTGTAAAAACAAACTATGTATGATCCACCATGTGTAATATATTTGTTAGTTTGTTTCATTAAGTTTCTTTTCTCAAGCAACACCAAAGCATCTTCCTCAGGGTCTGGAAAGGTCAAAACCAAGAACCAAGCCGGATACCTTGGAAAATAAATAAGCATACTGCATTGCATGCTAACTTTTGTTTTGTTTTGTAGGTTTTTGTTTTGTTTGTTACTAACTATGTTGTGGTTCAGGAATTATTGCTCGCCGTCAGGTGTTCCCTCTCAACCGTCCGCACAGGTATCCTACTCGCAACAATCTTCCTGGTATCCAAATGGATCAAGTACAGCAAGATCTGACAGAGGTCAGAACTCAGATGGCTAATGAAAGGCTGGGGATGAGAAACCAAATGACCCAATTCATGGAAGTAATGAATGGCTTGGCCCAAAGTCAAGAAAGGTTGAGGGCATTGGTAGAAAGACAAACCCCGGAAGAACCCCATCTGGGAACTGGAGGAACAAGTAACAACGAAAGGGGTCAGCCTCATGTTAATCCACCAGTATATGGGCCTCATCTACATCCGGAAGTCAACATCCCGGGTAATGTGCAAGGAAATACTACTGCAGGCAGGATCTTACAAGAAGACCCCCAAGAAGAGCAGTTTACTGTAATGGGAGCTGGGGATGAAGTTTATGATAGGAGGTTTGATGAAATTGCTGAGAAGTTGAGATCTCTGGAGTCTCAAAATTCCCTAGGTTTTGATGTCATGGATATGGGGTTAGTGGATGGGGTAAGGATTCCCCACAAGTTTAAACCCCCATGCTTCGAGAAGTATAATGGAACTTCCTGTCCACGAACTCACTTACAGTCCTTTCTGGGGAGACTTAAGGCATACACAATGGATGAGAAACTGTGGATGTTCTATTTCGAAGACACTTTGACTGGGGCTTCAAGAGAGTGGTACTCTCACTTGACCAGAGCTACTATCAGATGCTGGAAGGACCTTGCCGAAGCCTTCATCAAACAGTACCAATACAATCTGGACATGGCTCCTAACTGGACCCTTTTGATGGGAATGTCTCAGTCCTCCAGAGAAAGCTTCACGGAATATGCCCAGAGGTGGAGACAGCTTGCTGCTGCTGTCCAGCCACCCATGTCGGAAAGAGAAATGGCCGACATGTTTATGAATACTCTGCAAGGAACATATATTGATAGGCTAGCTGCCTTTTCTTCCACCAGCTTCGATGACGTAGTTATAGCTGGAGAAAGAATTGAGAGCCTTCTGAAGATGGGTAAGATTTCTGATAATGGTGCAAGTTCGTCTAGCAACCCCAGGAAGCCTTTTGTGGGACCTAGAAGGACTGGTGAGACAAATTCCATTCATGCTAGCAGGGGCAGACCTCAGTATGTCCACAGATCAGTAGCAGCTGTCACCATTCCAGCTCCGATTCTTCAGCAACCAACATATCAACAACCACAACAACCACACTATCAACAACAAGTTCAGTATCCGCCACAGAGGACCTACAACAACAGTAACAACAATCAGCAGCAAAGGCCTTTTCAGCAAAGACCATCACAGGCCAATAGGGTGATTGATCCAATCCCTATGCCTTATGCCGCTTTATTGCCACAACTCCTGAAACTCAACTTGGTTGAATTAAGGACATTGGCACCTCCAGATCCCTCTAATCTCCCAAGAAATTATGATGTCAACGCCAGATGTGCTTTCCACTCCAATGCACCTGGCCACAATATGGAGAAATGTAGGGCTTTACAAATGAAGGTACAAGATCTGGTGGATTCTAAAGCCCTCAACTTTGCACCCCCTCCAAGTGTCACCAAGAATCCCATGCCCAATCATGGAGGACCAAGAATTAATGCCATTGAGGAAGACAAGCCATCTTTCTTAATCACCAGTGTTGGACAGATTCGGACACCTCTGGTCGAGATTAAAGCCCAACTCTTAGAATGACAGATGTTCCCCGGGTGTGAGCTCGGTTGTGGTTATTGCAACATTTCGGTTAATGGGTGTGATAACTTGAGAAGCGGCATAGATGGTCTTATCAAAAATGGTATACTTCAGATCTCAACAACGACACCTACAAATCCAGCAATTCCTTTGACAACAATTCCTGATTCCTCTACAACTGCAACAACAAACATCCCAACCAATTCATCAATATCATCAACAATGGCTCCACCCATCACTTCAACAAATCAAATGTCAACGACCCTTTCTTCTACAACATCAACATCCCTTTATTCTGCAGAATCTTCTACAACCTCAACACCCATTTATTCAGCAGGATCTTCTACAACGTTAACAGAAAATAATGAAGATGTCTCAGCAGTCACCATTTACTATGATCCATCAGATGTTCCTCCAAACAACAATTTCCAACAACAAGCAGTGGCACCTCCTGCCAGATCACCAGTCACCATTTACTACGATCCGCACACCATTTCGGTACCCTCCTCTGCAGCAGTCAGTCCAGTTACCATCACGGTGCCTGGACCAGTTCCATATGAAAGTAGTAATGCCATTCCTTGGCATTATGGCTCTGACCTCTACTGCAATGGGGAGAAAATCACCTTGGACTCTTCTACTTCTTCTCCACAAATTGATAATGTTGGGGGAGGCGGAGGCTTCACCAGAAGCGGACGCCTTTTTGCCTCACAAGTGCAAAGACCTAATGCTGAAGCAGAAGCTGCTGCCAAAGCAAAAGGGAAGAGTGTGGTAGTGGAAGAACCAATCATCAAAGAAACTCAGAAGACGTCTTTTGAGCAAGATGTAGACGAGTTCATGAGAATCATAAAGAGAAGTGATTACAAAGTGGTGGATCAGCTTCACCAAACTCCCTCAAAGATCTCCATATTATCCCTGTTGATGTGTTCCGAAGCTCACAGGAATGCATTATTGAAAGTCTTGCACGCAGCATACGTGCCAGAGGAGATCACTGTTAATCAGCTAGAAACCGTGGTAGCAAATGTCAACACTAGTCATGGACTGGGCTTTACCAATGCTGACTTAACAACTGAGGGGCATAACCACAACAAGGCTTTACATATCACTCTAGAATGCAAGGGTGCTGTTTTATCCCATGTACTGGTGGACACTGGGTCTTCACTCAATGTTTTACCAAAGAAAGCCTTGGTGAAGCTGGAGTATGATGGCTTGGCACTGCGTCCAAGTAATTTGGTGGTAAGAGCATTTGATGGCTCTAAGAGATCAGTTTTAGGGGAGATTGATCTGCCTGTGATGATTGGCCCGCAGACCTTCAAAATTACCTTCTATGTGATGGACATTCAGCCGGCCTACAGCTGTTTGTTGGGTAGACCCTGGATCCATGCTGCTGGCGCTGTTACGTCTACCCTTCACCAGAAGGTGAAATTCGAGTGGGAAGGCCAGATCATCACCATCTGTGGTGAAGAAGACATCTTTGTTAGCCATCTGGCAACATACAAGTACATTGAGATGGATGGAGAAATCCATGAAACCATGAGCCAGGGGTTTGAGGCCCTGAACATTAATGAAGCATCTGCTGTACTGGGAACCTCCATGACATCTTATCAGCAAGCCAGGAAGGTTGTTGAAGAGGGTACTGCCCAAGGCTGGGGCAAGCTGCTGCCCGTGGAGAAGAAGGAGGACAGATTTGGGTTGGGTTACAGACCAACTCAACAAGATCAATTAGAGGCTGCCAAGAAGCCCAGTTTTGTCAGCGGGGGAATGCTCACCCCGGATGCAGTGAACAACTTGGAAGACGAGGAAGAAAGCGACCGCAACCTGGAGAGCTGGATACGTCCAAGGATACCGGGGAGCCAAGTCCTTAACTGGTCTTCCCAGGAAATTATAAGGGTTACTCCTGCAGAGTAATTATTATTTCCTGTATTTTTAAGCATGCATCAAGTCTTGCATCTTGCCCAAGATGACAAGGCTCATTTTGTAATCGGGCCATCTTGTAATTTTGTGCAAAACAGATCAATCAATGAGTATCGGACATCTTTTGCAAATGAGTCTTTTCCTTTTCCGCTCACTGTTTTTCATTTTTATTTTTTGTACAAAAATAAAATGGCAATGTTTTCCAAAATGATAACTTCATTTCACTTTTTTCTAAACAAGATTAAAATCGATCACTAAAATGAACAATCTAAACCCTTGCAGAGAGTGCCTTTCAGACTGCACCGACAACAACACTGCTATGGCTTCGTATGACTTTGACAATCCAATCGATCAAGCTGATGAAGGGGTTGAAGAAGATTATGAGTTACCTGAAGAGCTAGCCAGGTTGTCAAGGCAAGAGGAGAAGGTTATCACTCCTCATCAGGAGGAGATTGAAACGGTTAATCTTGGTACGGAAGAAGACGTAAAAGAGGTTAGGATCAGAGCCTGCTTACAAGATTCAGTAAAAGAGCAACTGATTGACATGCTCCGGGAATATGTGGATGTCTTTGCTTGGTCTTATCAGGACATGCCAGGGTTGGACACCGACATTGTCATGCACAAGTTGCCTTTAAAAGAAGACTGCCCGCCAGTGAAACAGAAGCTACGCCGTACTCGCCCGGATATGGCAATGAAGATTAAGGAAGAGGTGCAAAAGCAATGGGACGCCGGGTTCCTTGCTGTAACTAGTTACCCGCCGTGGGTTGCTAATATTGTACCTGTGCCTAAGAAAGACGGCAAAGTGAGAATGTGTGTAGATTACCGGGATCTGAACAGAGGCAGCCCGAAAGATGATTTCCCATTACCTCACATTGATGTATTGGTGGATAATACGGCTCAGTTCTCGGTATTCTCCTTCATGGACGGATTTTCAGGATACAATCAAATCAAAATGTCACCTGAAGACATGGAGAAGACAACTTTCATCACACCCTGGGGCACATTCTGTTATAAGGTGATGTCATTCGGACTGAAGAATGCTGGTGCCACTTATCAACGGGCTATGGTAACATTATTCCATGACATGATCCATAAAGAAATTGAATGTTATGTGGACGACATGATTGCCAAGTCCCTCACAGAAGAAGACCACCTGGTGAATCTGTTGAAGCTATTCAAGCGTCTGAGGAAGTACCAATTGAAGTTAAACCCCAACAAATGCACATTTGGGGTGCGATCCGGTAAGCTGCTGGGATTTATTGTAAGTGAAAAAGGGATTAAAGTTGACCCTGGTAAAGTTAAAGCTATTCAAGAAATGCCTGCACCGAAGTCAGAAAAAGAAGTTCGAGGGTTTCTAGGTAGATTGAACTACATTTCACGGTTCATATCTCACCTTACAGCAACTTGTGAGCCTTTGTTCAAGCTGTTAAGGAAAGAACAAACGGTCAGGTGGAACGAAGACTGCCAGAGGGCTTTTGACAAGATCAAGGAATAGTTACAAGAGCCTCCAATCCTTATGCCACCAGTTGAAGGAAGACCTCTGATAATGTACCTGACATCATTAGAAGAGTCAATGGGGTGTGTGCTGGGCCAGCATGATGAGTCTGGTCGAAAAGAGTATGCAATTTACTACCTAAGCAAAAAGTTTACCGACTGTGAACAACGTTATTCACTGCTCGAGAAAACTTGTTGTGCTTTAGTGTGGGCTGCTCTCCGACTAAGGCAGTATATGTTGACCCACACTACTTTATTGATCTCAAAGATGGATCCAGTTAAGTACATTTTTGAGAAGCCAGCACTTACCGGACGGGTTGCAAGATGGCAAATGATCCTCACAGAATATGACATTCAGTACACATCTCAAAAGGCCATCAAAGGCAGTGTATTGTCTGATTATCTTGCTGAGCAACCCATTGATGATTACCAGCCTATGAGATTTGACTTCCCTGATGAAGACATCATGTTCATAAAAGCAAAATATCATGAAGAGCCTGTTCACACTGAAGGGCCTGACCCAGAAGAAGAATGGACTATGATGTTTGATGGGGCTGTTAACATGAATGGTCGTGGTGTTGGGGCTGTTAACATGCCTTTCTCAGCAAAGCTCACCTTCAACTGCACTAACAACGAAGCTGAATACGAAGCTTGTATTATGGGTCTTGAGGAAGCCATTGACCTCAGGATCAAGACTTTGACTGTGTTCGGAGATTCAGCTCTGGTAGTTAATCAAACCAACGGCAAATGGTACACACACCAGGATCATCTGATACCTTATAGGGATTATACAAGGAGGTTATTGACCTTCTTTACAACGGTCAAGCTTGAGTATATCCCTCAGGATGAGAATAAATTTGCGGATGCTCTTGCCACTATTTCATCCATGATCAAAGTTCAAGCTGCCAACTTCGTACCTCGGATCTCAGTGTCCAGACTTGACAGACCAACATATGTATTTGCAGCAGATGTTGTCAAAGATGATAAGCCTTGGTTCCATGACATTAAGTGCTTCTTGGAGGATCAAACATACCCACCTGGGGCATCTTCCAATGATAAGAAGACATTGAGAAGGCTAGCTGGTAGTTTCGTCCTGAATACTGACGGTTCCTTGTACAAGAGAAACTTTGATATGGTACTCCTCAGATGCGTTGATAGGACAGAAGCAGACTTGTTGATGCACGAGGTGCATGAAGGATCCTTTGGTACCCATGCAGGAGGGCATGCCATGGCTAAAAAATTGCTAAGATCAGGTTATTACTGGATCACAATGGATGCCGACTGTTGTGCTATGCCAGGAAATGCCATAAGTGCCAGATCTATGCGGATAAAGTGCATGTGCCTCCCAATCCTCTGAATGTGATGTCTTCACCTTGGCCCTTTGCCATGTGGGGAATTGATATGATTGGCAAGATTGAACCGACTGCTTCAAATGGCCATAGATTCATCCTGGTAGCCATTGACTATTTTACCAAGTGGGTCGAAGCAGCTTCCTATGCAAACGTTACAAGGCAAGTGGTAGCCCGATTTCTGAAGAGAGATATCATATGTCGGTATGGAGTGCCCGAGCGAATCATTACTGATAATGGTTCTAACTTGAACAACAAAATGATGGCTGAGCTATGCCGGGACTTCAAGATCCAACACCACAATTCTTCTCCTTACAGGCCAAAGATGAATGGCGCTGTAGAGGCAGCTAATAAGAATATCAAGAAGATTGTGCAAAAGATGGTAGTCACCTATAAAGACTGGCATGATATGCTACCATTTGCCTTACATGGGTATCGTACGTCAATCAGAACATCCACTGGGGAAACGCCGTATCAGCTTGTTTATGGTATGGAGGCAGTCCTACCTGTTGAAGTTGAATTACCCTCTTTACGGGTATTGATGGATGTTAAACTAGATGAAGCAGAGTGGGTCCGATCCTGATACGAACAACTGAGTCTGATTGAAGAAAAGAGATTAGCTGCAATCTGTCATGGGAAGCTGTATCAGAAAAGAACGAAGAAAGCCTTCGATCAGAAAGTCAGGCTCCGAGAATACCAAGTAGGAGATCTTGTGCTGAAAAGACTCCTCCCTCCTCATACAGACCACAGGGGCAAATGGACTCCGAACTATGAAGGGCCATTCGTAGTAAAGAAAGTTTTTTCCGGTGGATCACTCATGCTCAGTACTATGGATGGTGAAGACTTCCCGTCCCCCGTGAATTCAGATGCAGTTAAAAAATACTTCGCATAAAAATGACCCGCTGGACATAAAAACAGAATGTAAGTCCAGGCAAAAATAGGGCATCCCGGCGAGTCAAAAACAGAATAAAAGACTCGGGCAAAAGTAAGGGAAAATAAATAAAAATGTACACCCGATGAGTTGAAAAGCCGCATCGGACAACTCAGGCAAAAAATGGGTATCCCGGTGGATTGAAAACCTGAAAGGGCGATCCATGCAAAATAAGGGAATAAGCGAACAATTGCATTCTGAATTCGTCTGTATCACTCACAACTTGGTAAGTTTCGAAAGGTTCAAGCGCCGGTCAGAATCAACCTTCTTCAGAAAGCAAGACGAGAAGAACGTCAAATGTCATACGAGTCATAGGGAAGCTCCTTGAAGCGTCATCAACATTGCCAACATCTTTTTTCTCAATTTGTAACAATCTCCTCATTTTAGGGGATTTGTTTCTTTGACTGTATCTTGCCAATTCAGGGCACATGAATTAATAAAATCAGATTTTCGGTCATGTTTCGTACATTTTATTTTCATTTGCAAAAATGTCCGACGTCTTTAAGATACTAATTGCATAAATACAGATGCTTCTCTTCTAAAAAAATACGTGCTTGCAGGAAATATACTTACTCCCGGGAGTGTCTAAACTCTTATGATGGAATCTGGTGAGGGATACCTCGGGATTACTTGTGCGTTTCTTTGTCTTTTCAAGATTGCAGATATTCAAAGCACAACATGGGGCACGAAAGCTTCACCTCAGTAAGCTGGCAAATCGTTACCTACTCAGTCTATCTCCCAATTGGCACCGGAGGTGTTTTCTCCCCAATTGAGTTGCCACTCCTCCTCAGCCAAGCACAAAAGCCAGGGAACCATCTCCCCACAGAGTGTCAACCTCTACCCGGAAGAGCAACGCATGAAGAAACCACAACAGAGTGAAGAAATCCTCTACAAACCCCAGCTGGGTTCCTCGTTACCAAGACGGGTGTATTAGTGATTTATTTCCCCCAAGCAGATACATCTTATCAGATCTACCAATGATCTCACCCCCAGCTGGGATGTCCACTTCAAGCAGATCGGTCAGAGATCTTCACAGCAACGGGATCCGAATCCCGGATCGGTATCTTTGCATAAACATAGCATTCTCATCACATTTTCCCCACAGAGCGTAGCATTCCGTCTAATACGGAGCATTACGGCAAAAATCAAACATAATGCATAATCATAAGCCATGTTCTGAATCAAACATTTGTAAATACTAACAATCCGCCAACAATATACAAGAAACTCCCCAGATTCCCCGGCAGAGAGCCAAAGCATTTTTCTTACAAATACAGATACTTCCTGACACCCGTCCGTGTCATATCCCCAGTAGAAAGCCGAAGCGTCCCCTTTGCACTCACAGATACATATATCCATTCCTTGACACCCGTCCGTGTCACTTTTCCCAGCATAGTTAACTAAACACTTTGGAAACCATACACCTGTTTATAATACACTTTTTCCGACACTCGTCCGTGTCGCACCCTCCCCAACAAGATAAACACTCGTCCGTGCTTCACTCATACTTGTTACTCATCATCTTTTTACTCATACAGATACTCGTCCGTATCTTATATATACCACCTAAATTCCCTCAGATTCGACACTCGTCTGTGTTCTTTGTTAACCAGTTGATACTCGTCCGTATCATCATCTCTGAACATGTGTCAGTGTTTGTTTCTACCCGATACTCGTCCGTATCATAGTCTTGAGGATGCTCGTCCGCATCTTTAATCTATACACCGTGTCAAACACTTAGGTCTTCTTGAGTTTAGACACTCGTATGTGTCTATTATTCCCCAGAAGAGTCCCCTCAGATTCGACGCTCGTCTGTGTTCTTTGTTAACCAGTTGATACTCGTCCGTATCATCATCTCTGAACATGTGTCAGTGTTTGTTTCTACCCGATACTCGTCCGTATCATAGTCTTAAGGATGCTCGTCTGCATCTTTAATCTATACACAGTGCCAAACACTTATACCTTTCATTTCTTGGATGTAAACACTCGTCCGTGTTTACTATTCCCCAACAAAGTCCCCAACAAAAATTGTTAAACTATTTCCTTTCTATCTGACATTCGTCCTATGTCATGATGCCTTTTCGGCAGCCGTACCCTGCCAGGTGATCGTCCTTCACCTTTGGATGACCGTCCCTCATCCTTTCCCCAGCGGAGTCTCCATTATTGGACCCCTTTTCTGTCCGACATTCGTCCTATGTCGTGACATTTTTAGCAGTCGTCCTCTGCTAGGTGATCGTCCTTCACCTCTTGATGATCGTCCTTCATCACTTTATCTGATGGTCGTCCCCATCGTTGATCCTGTTATCTGACATTCGTCCTATGTCATGATAAACCCTCAGAGCAGCCGTACCCTTCTAGGTGATCGTCCTTCACCTTTTGATGATCGTCCTTCATCATGCTTATCCGATGGCCGTCCCCATCGTCGACCTTTTTCTATCCGACATTCGTCCTATGTTGTGATACCTTTTGGCAACCGCACCTTGCCCAATGATCGTCCTTCACCTTAGATGAGCGTCCCTCATCTTATCCCCAACAGAGCAGCCGTCCCCTGCTAGGTGATCGTCCTTCGCCTGTGATGACTGTACCTCATCATTTAGTTCATTTACCTATAATCCCCAGAGAATCTTATAACTTTACTTGATGGTCGTCCCCATCATAATATCTCATATCCCAAGCTTGTTGGCCGTCCCCGTCACTATTGTATTTCCCGCATCTTCCCTAGCATGTCGGTCGTCCCCTTCATTGCTCTTTCCCCAGCAGTCGTCCTCTGCTCGACGGTCGTCCTCCATCGCCCGCACTTTATAATAATACTTTGTTTTCCTTTTACAATCTATATCCCTTTTCTTCTTCATTCTGTGAGTGTAAATTTTGGACTGTCTTTGGTATTCAACCACAAGTTATCTTGTTTGCCTGTTAAGTCGTCGCTTACACCCTGCACAGCTAACTCATGTTTGAATAGGGGCAGCTGTAAACACCCCAAATTTGCCCTCACCCATTCACACCATGGCTTGTGACCTTTTCATATGCATAAATTCAATCATAGCATCTCATATCACATTTTTAATTCACTGCATTGTTTCTAAGCCATCTGCATCTAGGGTTTGTGATCTGAGCAATCCAAGAGCTACTTGAGCCACTCCAAAGGTCATAAATCACTTCAAAGGGGTCCATGTGTGTTCAAGCATCATATTATATCCTCTCAAAGCCAAAGAAGTAAAAAAATCACAAGAACTGGGAAAGGCATGGAAGCAGAGCCAGGTTTAACTGCACAGATGACCTAAAATTAGGGTTTTTGTTTCAGAGGCCATAACTCCAAATTTTTTGGTCATTCTTGTTTCTATTGGTCTCTATATGGTATAGGGATCATGCATATCAATTTTCATGAAGAAATTCCATGGGGAAGGCATCTAACCAAGAGTTGACTTCTTGAGCAAGTCAGTGAAAAATCAAGGCATCTGAGGCCCCCAATGACCCAACCAAAGGGTGTTCTTCATCATTTTGATTATGTATGATCTTTATTTGATCATGGAAGATGTTGGGAGTTCACAAAATTGAAGAATTTCAAGCCATTTGCAAAGTTGCCTTTTTGGGAAAATGACTTGTAATGGAAACTTGCCATTTTGAGAAACTTTTTCAACCTTTGCTTTTTGATTCAAAAATGCTTCAAATGAGAAAACTTTGGTCATGAAAGTTGTAGAATGGATCATTCCCTTTTCAAAAAGTACAAGAACTCATTCTAATTCATTTTGGATCAAAAGTTATGGCCTTGCAAAGTTGGATAAAATCATTGAAATTTCACTTTTGCACAAAATGGAAAACTTGCATTTTCTCATGACAAGCCTTTATGTGACTTCAATGTGACTTCTAATCATCATACCAATGCAATGCATGACCTAAAAATCAGTTTGGCCCAAGGGATTTCCCATTCCTATGTCTTGATTTTCACATAATCATAAGCCATTCTTCATGAAAGTGCAAAGAGGGATTTCTTGCAAAATCATTCTCAAAGGGATTGTATGACCTCTAGCTGATTTTAATACATTGTCATGACCTAATGAGGCATCCCACACCAGAAATTCAGCAAGACTTCTCACACATACATGGCCAAAATCATGAAATGTGACAATTTGTCAAGTTGCAAAAACACTTCCAACTTATGATCCAAATGCTGCAGTCCTTCATGAATCATCCAAGGGCCATCCTTGACTCAAGCTGATGCAGTATAGGCCAAGAAACCATCTCTGCCACAGCCCATGCTGCAAGTACACCATTTTTGACTTTTTGGCCAATCATCCCATACCAATCCCACAGTGCATACCTGCCCTCCAGAATTATTGGGATAGTTTATGGATCACCTAAGGATCATAAAACACAACATACACAAGCCCTAAACACACACAATCCAGCATATTCAAAAAACAGTCAAAGCCTTTCCCTCTTAGAATCACACAACACAGCCATCAAACTTCAATAATTCCTTCACCAATCAACCAGAAATCATCCATAGAACAGATCCCACCCCTCACAATGATCTGAAACAGCACACACAAGAACCCCATTTCCTGCTACACCAGAACTGAACCACAAAAACTAGCCACTCTCAACCTCATTCAAGTGTTCCATCAGCCTCAGGAGGGCCAGGGGAGATCATTGGCATAAAAGGGAGGCTCTGAAAGCTTACTTTCGAAGGTCTCCAGCTCAGGTACAACCTAAGAACTTTTTTCTCAGAACTTCATTTTCTTGTTACAAAATGAATCTACATGTTAAACTGATCATCTGGATGTGTTTAGATTTGAAAATAAGTAAGAGATGGCCATTTCATGTCACTTTGAAAGTTTGCTCGTGTTTCATGTTTTCCTTCGATTCAAGCTTGTGAGTGAAAATAAATGAATTTTGAGTGAGGGGTTAGGTTTAGATTGAGGAGAGGATCATTTTGGTGGAAGAAATTTCATGATTAGTAACCTGTAGCGAAATCTAGGGTTTATGCTCGCCGGAGAAGATGACCGGAACCACTGTTCCGGTCACCTGAAACTCATTAACCCTAATTGTGTCATTAATGCAACTTTGAATGTGGACCGTAGATACGCTTGACTTTGGTTGACTCGCGCGTGAACGTGTGGCCAGGATCTCATCATTAAGCCCTAATCCTCAATTAATTAAGTAAATTCAGTTTAATTAATTATAAAACCAGATTTAGCCAGGTTTGAACTTGGGCCATTGGATGTGGCGCCAAGTCAACCTTTCCCAGCCCAGAATCAATCTGGTCCCTTCATTGCGCTGACTTTCTTTTTATTTTAATTTTCATTTCATTTTTATTCATTTGTTTTGCACATTTATTTTAAAATAGCTAAAATCATTTAAAAATTCTGAAAATTTTTGTCAAAGGTTTCATGAATTTTCAGAACACAAAATATTTTTTATTTTTTTTATTTTTATTTTTTGCATTAAAAATTATTTTTAAATCATTTAAATGTTTATTTTTAATTAGTTAATGAAAATTAATTAATTAAAAATACATTTAGGTATTTAAAAATCACCAAAAAATTCATATAGCATTTAAAAACATTTAGAAAAATTGTCCAACTCTCAAACCAAATTTCTTTTTTGTTCTTGTTGCCTTTTGATCATTTTCATTGGATTTAATTTCATTTCAAGGCAATATTTTATGTCAAACTTCAAAAATTCATTTCTGCCTAACCCTTGAGAGTTGGATGATGATTCTTTTGGCATTGCATCTTGCATAGCATGTAGTTTATAGGATAAAATTGATTTGAATTGATCTTGCATTTTCCATTTGTTTAGTATTTTTCTTGGTGAAGTACCCCAAAACCCTAGCAATCTTAGGAAATTCATAACTCTCACTAGTTTAGAGTTGGATCCCCTCCTTTGGGCAGTGAGTTTGTATAGGTTTAGGGTTCCTTTGATTGCATTTTCAATTTTTTATCATGTCATTTGCTTCTGGTTTTGAATTTTTGTTTTGTGTGATGCATATAACCCTAATTTGTGCTTTCTCTTGCATCCATCTTCCATTTGCTTGCATACCATGACTTGCCATGACATTTTGTGCATCCATTTGATTCATAATAAATCTTAGGACATATTAGAATCATGTTTGATCATTGCATCTTTCATTTGCCATGTTATATGTCCATTGCATTCCATAACTTTTCATGAATATCCATGGTTCAATACATGCTTCATCTGCATCCATTGCCTTGTATGATCATTCTCATGTCTTGCCTCATGTTTGTATCATCTCTTAGCATCATTAACATCATGTAAATGCTTCTGACTTTGGTTTGCATCATGACATTTCATCTCATTTGCATTGCATTTCATTTCTTTACTAACTTTTCAGGTGGTAAGTGGTATTGAGAAGTGAATTTTCCTTCACTTCTCACAATCTCTTTTCATCTCTCTTATGCATCATTGCTGCATTTTATCTTGTGCTTTGGAGTGAGATCTCTCATTCATGTTCATCTTGCTTTCTTTCTTCAAGCAACTTGTCTTCTTAAGTGAAGCAAGGTGTTTTGCTTCCTGTTGTTTCTTCCTCCATTCATCTGCTTCCTTCCTGGTGGTTTCTCTGAAGATCTTTCTTTCTTAAGCCTCATTAACCCTAGGAATGACCAAGCAGGATAAAAATTAGGGTTTGATTAGTCCCCCATTTAGTTTTACCTTTGTGTCATCTTTGAGTCCCTCTTCTCATCTCATAATCAGGGACTAAACCCTAAAGGTTTTAAGGCTTTGTGATTAAGCTTATACCTGCATCCTTCTATTAGGATGGAGTGTATAACTTTAATCCTAAGTGTTAAACCCTTAATGTGTTTAAATCTTTTAATCAATCCACTTAATAATCATCAAGACATCAAGCTTGTAACTTGGGCCTTGCATTAGGGTTCTAATTCTTCCTTAATTGGTTAAGAAGGACTAACCCTAGTGTTAATGGACAAGTCCCCATCAAGTTGTCTTACCAACCATAAAAATCACTTCTTCATCTTATCATTAACTAAAATCCACTTAATAAGGGCTTTGTTTTGTCATGAGGTTAATCCCTGATCATGGATCAAGTTGAGGATTCTTTCTCAGCTTAAATGTTCTCATCTATTATCCTTCTATTAGGATGGTGTAATGAGTCCATTAGATCCTTGATTATGGCTTAGTCTCATTACTCAACACTAAACAAAAACTCCAAAAACATCTAAATAATCACAAGTAGGTTAATGATCTTAATCCTACACCAGGGTGATTAAGTGTGAGATGCTGACTTCACACTTAAGGTATTCTCATTACCCCTAACCAGAGGGAGGATGTGATGAGTTTACTAACCCATTGGTTTAGGCTTAAGCTCATTAACTTATGACAAACTTCAAAAAGCAATAAAAGACTGAAAACACAAAAACAAACAATAATCGTCTCCTCCGGGATTCTTTTCTCATCATCTTCACTCATAAACGAGAACTTGCTCCTTCCGTCTAATGCAAGACAGTTTGCACCTGAGCCAGACAGGTCATACACTTGAGCATGGATAAGTAAGCAGTTCACAAGTCAATTTACCTTTCAGTCTCTTTGGGTCGAACTACGGTGTTCTGACTTCCTCATTGCACGAGAGGATATGTAGGCATAACTTAACAGTTATCGAACAAAAGTCTCTGTATATTCCCCCTCTTCCAGCATTATTCTTTAAGCCTCATAGTCTTGAGCTTCATCCATTTCTCACACTGACACTTCTCTTATACACTTCACATTTATTCTACACTGACACTTGCATTCTTTCCAGCATTGATACACAAATTGCACTGACACTACCCCTTTAAAACATAAATCTTTTAAGCGTGGATCCCGTCGAGTACGGCGGACAATCTGGGTGCTAATACCTTCCCAGGTTGTAACCAACCCCCTTTCTCAGTCTCTCTGGTTCGCAACCGTCTTGTCCATATCTTTCTAGGTTTATGCAGCATTACCTTTCCTCCGGGATAAAAATGCCTAGCTGGCGACTCTTTTCTTTTCTCTTGAGATCACCCCTGTGTGTTCTCATCCCCCTTTCGCCGACCGTTCGCGTCTGTACCCCTTCTGACCTTTGGTGTCATTTTGGGTGGGAGCGACAAAAGGAAACCGTGAAGGGACTTGATCTTATTATCTTTAAGGGCCTAGATGATATGAGAGAAGGGACTTTGCTTTACACCTTACTTGACCTTTTGTTTAGGCAACATAAGAGGTATCCTTAAGAATGTGAGATGGCGATCCAGGATCGACTTACGTGTGTGCGTGTACAAATTCATATATTTATCTTGAGATTAATGATCTAAATTCAATTTTAAATACAAACATGTCTTGCACTCCCTATTTTACTAACCATAGCAATTAAAAATAAATAATAAAAATAATACTACAATTATTACATAGTGGATACAATTACAAAATAATTAAAATAAGCAAATAAATAAATAATTAAATGGATTAGTAATAATAAACAAAAATAAATAAATATAAGAGGGTTAGTATAACAATATAATATAGAAATAAATTGAAGGTTCAAAATTAAATAAATAATTATATATTTTTTAAGATTTTAATAAAAAAAGAAATAAATAATAAGCATTATATACTAATATGATTAATAGTCTAATTATTTAATTTTATATACATATTATAAAAATATCTAATTATAATTAAATAAACATATACAAATAATAAATTATATTCATAAAATAAAATTAGGTTTTCTTTTTAATTATTTAGAAAAATAAATTAGGGTTAATTGATTAAATTATTTATATATACAACTACATATAATAATAATATAAACTAATTATAAAATAAATATACATAATTACAAACAAACAAATTAGGGTTTATAATATAATTAGGGTTTAGAAAATATTAGGGTTTTATTTAGGTTTAGAATTTAAATAAGATTTAAATAAATTATTTACAACTTATATATAATAAAGATTAATAAAATTATTTAGAAAGAATAATCAATATTTATTTACAAAGATGTTTTTTAGAGAATAAAATTTTTGATTATAATTTACATAGGGAGAATATTTGAGTTTTTATTTTAAAAAAAAGTTTGAGTTAATATTAATAATATTAATTACATTAAAATATATTAAAAATGTAAAAAAAATAGAAAAAAGAACAAAATAACTTACCTGCTGGAGCCTGGGGTCGAACCCAGGACTCCTTGCCTCCATCATATACAAGCCAACCAGCTGAGCTACGCACGCAACGTGTCTATAGGACAGTTTTTGATTATTATATAAAAACCCTGCAAAATAAAAATAATTTTGAACAAAAAGAATAACCTGGGAATCGAACCCAGGTCGTCTGCCTCATACACATACGCGCTTACCACTACGCCACTTGTTTCCAACTGATATAAAACACAAAACATTAATTAAATAATAATACTAAATTTAAAAACTAAAATTCGCGCGCATGGCTTCTTCTTCTTCCTCTGAACCTGCGAATCTTGTTGCGAAGTTTGTCACGAATTTTCCTGCGAATCTCATAATATATAGAACCTACGAATTTCGAATATCAACAAAACAGTAAAATTATTACAAATTGATTAGTGAAACATGATCCTCAAGATCCATACAACACGACCATGTTTCCAGAATTCATTTATCTTTGATGAATCAAGAAACCCTAAAATGGCCGACGAACCCTAATCATGGTGATTCCTCAAACCTGTACCAAAAATCAAATTAAATGGCCCAGAAACAATCACGAGCTTGTCACAAACACAAAACCATAGTCAAATTCAATTTATATTGCATATATATATGAGAACGAAAAATTCAAAAGAAGGTTGAAAGTTTGATTCGGTTTGATCCATTCATGAGGTTTGGGATGCATATGAGTGTTGATACATGATCAGTGATGTTCAGGGAGAAGATTGGTGTCCTTAATTCACCTGAAAAGTTACACAATATTAGAATCCGAATTTGAAAAAATGTGATGAATTTGAAAGTTTGAAAGTGATGTTAGAGGCTGCAAATTCGTGTCCTTGGCATTGTGATCTCTTACTTGTATATATATGAACTGAATTAGGTCAAAAAATCATGTCACACTTTGGATATTTGGATCAATTGAGATTGAAAAAGATCATGCCTTAATTCAAATATTCTTTGATATAACATTGCTATTTTAGGACAATCACCATAATTTTCATATCAATCTGATCCAAGCAATGTTTATGACTTTCTAGAAGCAATATCTCATCCAAATATTTGATTTATATATTTGATTTTAATTTAAATGATATTTTAATGAATAAAATTCAAATAAATAAAAAATAAAAAATAAAAATTCATAAAATAAGTGGGTTGGGTCGTGCTTGGTGTTTTCATAAAGATGGGATGGCAATTTGGTGGGATCATTTAGCAAAAATTTGATTTTAGGCCTTATTTGCTTCATAAACTTCCCTAAAATTTCCCAACTTTGCAAGGGCACAAATCCTTCAATTTTAATGCTATGAGGGTGTTCTTGGACATTTTGGAAAGCTTAAAGAGTCCTCTAACCATCCCCATTGGTTTCATGTCCATATCTTTTACCATTCTCAAGTTATGCTCTTTTGAAGTTGTTGACTTTTTGTTGACTTTTAAAAGGACCTATAATGTCTTAGCTCATACCTTCCAAATGAAGCATTTTTGGGATTGGCTTGTGAGACACAAAGTTGTAGAGAATTCAATTTCATTAAAAATGAGCTTTGGATGGAAAATTATTGATGAAGCATGTTAAAGTTATGGCTGGTCAAAGTTCAGTTGACTTTTCCTGAGGAAACCCTAATTTAGAAACCCCTGATTCTTGATGATCTAAAATCTCCTTGATGAATCATGATCAACCCTTGATAAAATGATGAATTTTACCTCATATACTTGATGTTGGAAAAAAATCATGAAGTTTGACTTTGGTTTGACCACAGTTGACCTCAGTTTGACTTTTTAACTGCTTTGACTGATTTTGACCTATCTGATCATCTGACTGAGCAAACCTTTGGGAAAAGTCCTGAAACTTGTCATGGGGATTCTTAAACACATATAAGATGTTATGAAGCTCACTTGAAGTCTTGGAAGTTCATTTAGCCTGATTAAAGTCAAAACCCTAGTTTAGGATGCAGTGCTTAGGAGGATGCATTGTCTGAGGGAATTGTCAAACTTTCTGACTAATTGTGAACTTTGTGAACCTTGTGAACCTCATGAGAGGTCTTGTGAACCTTGTGAACCTTGTGAACCTTGTGAACCTTGTGAACCTCACAAGATATCTTGTTAACGTTGTGAATCTCATAAGATATCTTGTGAACCTTGTGAATCCCATAAGATGTCTTGTGAACCTTGTGAACCTCAAAAGATGTCTTGTGAACCTTGTGAACCTCTTAGTACACAAAGTCTTGTCTTGTGAGGGCAAATTTTGGGGTGCAACAGTGAGCATAAACCCAAGAAACTTCCCGACTTGAACTCCAAAAGTACATTTGTCTGGATTTATTCTCATATTATGATCTTTAATGATGCAAAAGTTTCCTTTAAGTCCTTCACATATGCCCAATCGCCGGTTTTGATTACCATATAATCTACATATACTTCTAGATTTAGCCCAATTTGATAAATAAACACTTTGTCCATCACTCTTTGATAAGTAGCCCCTGTGTTTTTAGGCCAAACGACATGACCTCATAATAGTAATTGTTTTGGTGGGAGATGAAGGCAGTCTTTGGCACGTTTATATGATTCATATGAATCTGATTGTCGCCTGAATATACACCCATGAAACTAAGCAATATGAATTCGGAAGTTGCATTAATGATCCAGTCGATGTTAGGAAGTGGATATGTATCTTTGGGACACGCCTTGTTAAGATTTGTGAAGTCCACACACATCCTCCACTTCTCAGATTTCTTTTTGACCATGACGAAGCTTGACAACCAGGTCGAATATTTGACTTGTTTGATAAACTCAGCTTGAAACAACTTCTCTACCTCTTCAATGATCGCCTTCCTTTTTTCGTCACCTCCTTTTCTCTTCCTTTGAGAAACGGGCTTCATATTGGGACCAATTTCCAGATGATGACACATAAAGTTGGGGTCGATATTGGGCATGTTAGAAGGTTTCCATGCGAATAGGTTCACATTGTTTCTCAATGTATGCACTATCTCTTCTTCTTCCTCTGGATCTAGGTTGACACCAATATGTGTAATTTGGGACGATAATTTCCCAATCTGAACCTGTTTTGTTTTTCATTAGGGGTTATACTTTCTTCCACTGAATAATCACGTGGGTCAATATCGACCATCTGAATATTGAGATCTTCTTTGTGACATACTTTGTCAGATGGCTCTTTCCTTCTCAACTTCAAGCTGCCTTTGTAACATTTTCTTGCCAAACCCTGGTCGCCTTTGATAACACCAACATGGCCCTCACTGAGTGGAAACTTCATTGTGAAATATAAATTTGATAACGAAGCTTCCAAAGTATTGAACGACGGTGTTCCTATGATGATGTTGTAGGGTGATACGAAATTGATGATGGGGTATTTTATCGAGACTGTTCTTGTATTAATCGGGTTACCGAATGTAGTTGGCAAGATCAGGTATTTGTACTTATTCATCTGAGAACCCCTCCAAACTACCTTTGAAAGGTAATAAATTGGCGGGATCCAGCCCCATTACAAGAAAAGCATCCCAGTACGAAATGACTGCAAAACTTCCAAGATCAATCAACATTCTCTTCACAATCTAATATCCTATAAGCACTTTTATGACCATGGGATCATTTTCGTGTGCTAATACACATGCGGCATATTGTTTAGGAAATGTCACCTCACAAGATTTATTGTTGTCTTTTTTCGGGAATGTTCGATTAATGTGCATGATCATCCTGACATATCTTTTCCTGGAAGAGTGGGTTTCTCCCCCACCTGCAAATCCTCCATCTATTGTATTTAGTGAATGTTGAGTGATATTTGTTAGCCTTACGGAGTCCGTCTTCACTGTGTAGTGTTTTGTGAAAGAATCGTCGTCGTTGGACATGTTGAATGTTGAATTCGGTAAAGGGTGTCCTAGGAAAAGTTTTACCAGCCCCATGGTCGGCGCCATATGTTCTAGCCAAATTTGGTTAGAACATCAAAGGTACTAGCCCTCCCCTTTCTGGTCGGAGAGAGCTACACTGTCTGTGTTGTGTTACACTTTGGGGGATTCGAGAGCAGTGTCAATGTAGCAAGTCTCAAGATTATTCTGTCTTGCTTATCCCTTTGAAGGGAGTCCCTTTATTTAGTTGTCTTCTAGCAGGGAATCATTAAGGGAAGTCTCCAAATATCCTGATGTTGCAAAGTCTTCAATTTTTAACTCTTCTCTATCATTTCTTGTCATAAAAGTTTGGTAACAACTTGCATTGATGCACCAGAACTATTACGCCCTTTAGTTGCCTTACATGTTCTACCCGGGTGGTGAGGTGTGTGACAATACCCAACTTCATTGATAACAGACTTACCAGTATGTTACATTCAGGTAGGTACTTGTTCCGGGTTGTGACAATCAATCCAACTTCCTTACATTTTAGTAACTTGGCTCATGTCTCAAGGGTCCGACTTCATAGCCCGACCTAGAATATATTTGGGTATGAACAAAACCTATAACTATTTGGATCATTTTCATTGTAGCTTTATCAAAACCATGAAATATCAATAAAAAAAGATGTCAAAAATGCATTTTTAAACTCACATACTCATAAAATTTTCTATATATGTAACCTTATGAGTTTCCGAGACCCCGTTCATCCTATATATATGGGCCTGTTGAAGAAACCACTGTATGGCCTTAAACATGCAACTCATTCTTGGTTTCAAAGCTTTCCCGATTTTGTATCAATTGTTTGATTCTTCCATAACAAATCAAATCATTCCTTGTCTATTTATCATCAAGGAAATAACATAGCATACATTCCTTTTTATGTTGACAATATCATTCTGATTGCATCCTCTCATGCTCTTCGTAAATGTATTATGTCTTTCCTTGCTTCTGAATTTGCAATGAAGGACTTGGGTATTATATGCTATTTTTTTTGGCATCGTCGTTACAAGATGAGATGGGTTATTTCTTTGTAAGAGAAAATATGCTGAAGTAGTTATTAACAAGTTGGTATGACTTCTTGCCAGCCTACAACCACGTTGGGGGACACTAAAGTATAACTAAGTACTAACTCAGGATCTCCCTACAATAACCCTACACATTATCGTATTTTAGAATGTGCACTACAATACCCATCTTTCATAAGATAATATATATCATATGTGATTCTACATATTTGTCTACATTTGTATGACCCAAAGAATGCTAATATGCATGCTCTTGAACGCATTCTTTGATACGTTAATGGAAATGTTAGCCATGGTTTACATTTGTATAAACCTTCACTCTATGATCTCACCTCTTATACACATGTTGATTAAGGTGGATGCCATGACACTTGACGCTCCACCTTCATACATTGTGTCTTTCTTGGAGACAACTTAATATTTGGGTCATTCAAACATCAACTAACTCGACCCCGACCTAGTGTTGAAGCAGAGTATAGAAGGGTTACCAATGTTATCTCTGAATCCTACTAGAACCTCAATCTCCTCATAGATTTACATTGTTCCATCCATAAGGTTACTCTAATTTATTGTGATAATGCCAATGCAATATATCTCTAACAATCATGCTCACCACCAACACACTTAACATATCGAAAGGGTGTTCGCTGTGATTTTTGACGAACAACCTCTGGTTAACCAATTTCTCAGAAAAATGGATTACTTGCAGGACCAATCAAACAAGTCCTAGGACACATGTGCAATTGTTTGTCGAAAACACTCTTAGTATGGATAATGATTTATGATTTGTTTTGTTAATAAAGTCAAAGTGTTAAATGCCTTGATTTCGAAAGCAAAATAAAGTTCAAGTTTAAACAAAAGTAAGAAAAATGGCGAAATGATAAAGCTTTGCAGAAAAGTAAATAAAACTGAAGATAAAATAAAACTTGATGAAATAAACTGATAATTTAAATAACTTGAAAGCAAATTGGTGTTCAAACGTACATGGTTCCAAATATCAAACTCATTTTCTCTCACATTGGGTACTTAGAGTATTTACAGGAATTTTGTATAAGTTTTCACACACCCCCTTCTAAACACAAACTATTCTATTTATATACAAACAAAGTAACTGCCTAGAACGGAAAAACTATAACTAAATGACAAGTGTCAACCTGCATGCAATTTTCTTCTCTGAAACTTCCATGTGTCTAACCGCCAAAGGTTACAACCTTTGGATTTGAATTCCTCCCTTTAGTGACGAAGCCTTGCACCTCTTCAATTGTCAAAACGTCGAAAAAGAAGAAACTCTTCAAACTTTACGAACCAATGCTTCTGTCAGACACCTTCCTTCTGTCGAAATGTCGAATGACGCACTCATCTTGTCGAACACCCACTATTTAACAGGTTCCCAAACTTGGCTTGCCAGAATACTATTTGCCCTCCTGTCGAAACATTTGAGCTTTTAACCTTGCCAACATCTCGTGAACATCTTCACTTCTTATTTTCTCTACTGATTGTCTTATCACTAACAGAAATGATTTCAAGCTCCAAATTTCAACATGTCGAAATTATGAGCTTACAAATTGCCCCCAGCAAAGTTGTTTTCAACTAGTCCTGGAGAAATATCTTTTGCTGTCGAAATGACTTTTGACATCCTGTCAGTCTCATTTATTATAAAGTGACTTTGTTGAGTCCCAAGAAAACACCATGATTTCCACTTTCTGAAAAACGTCACGTCTAGCCCACGTTTACACAACCTTCCATAACCCTACATTCTAGCTTAAATCATGGCTCCCTACCAACCGTCACCTTTAATGAACACCATTGGATCAAACGCATGTCCCCCACTACCTAAACTGAAAAGTCTTTTTCTTTTATTTATTTTTATTATTATATTTTTTTTCTATCTTAACACCTTCTATAAATACCAATTTCCAAAAACCCTTTCTTCTTTTTACGCTCTCAAACTCTCCTTCTCTTTAAAAGAAAATATCCATTGAAACCCTCTCAAGCTTTCTGTTACTTCAACTTATCAAATTCTCATACCAATGGCGCCTCCAAAAACTGTTGCTGACCGTAGTGCCAAGAAGACAAAGAAAACTGATGACCTTCCTCCTGCTCACACACTATCTGGACCCATGCAAGTGCAGCAACAACAATACATCCCAGAACCCCCAAATGAGAGGGAAAAAGCAAGTATCTACAGATCCCAGGTAATGATCCCTATCTCAATTTCTGGAGTTCACCATGCCATGCTAGGTCCCATCTTTGACCCTAATGCTGACCCAAATCGTTTAAAAGATTTTTATCCTTGCTATTCTGCCTCCAAGCCAATAGCTGCTAGTAAGAACCCTAGGTCTGTCGAAACAACATCTAAGAAACCTGAAATTCCCATAACTTCGACAGAAATAGATTTGTCTTATTTGAATCAAACTAGGATTTTTAGGAGTTCTCCCCTAACAAAAGATCCCTCAGACTACTTAGCTTGGCTCATTAGAGTCGAAAGGGTCAAAGAGAAATTCTGGAAGAAAACTGGCATTTACGACCTGATACAACTGTCGAAGGAAGGCCCACGCTATTGTCAGAACATGCTGCTGGCCTCTTTGTATTTCTGGGATAGTACCTACAACACCTTCCATCTACCTTGTGGTATGGTTACTCCTACCCTTTTCGACATAGCAGCCATCACTGGCCTCAGTCCTTTAGGAGAAATGTTTAACCCTGAGCACCTAAATAAAGATCCCATAGGATTCGACACCAAGCACGCTGGATATTCTGTTTTTATTGCTCATCACCAAGGCGAAGACAATGAGGAAGTATCTGACAGAGAGCATATTGCTTTTCTTACTCTGTGGTTAGCTAAATTCGTCTTCTGCACTAGGTCTCTCCAGGTTGCCAGAAGTTATATCATCATGGCTAATCAACTTCATAATGGAGTTGCATTTTGCCTGAGTGAATTGCTTCTGGCAAACCTCTACGAATCCCTGAGTGAGAGTGTGAGTAACTTAAAAACCCTCAAGGACAAAGGAAATATCAGTCTCACAGGCCCCTTCTGGCTCTTACAGTTATGGCTGAACGCAACCTTCGAAGCCTGTATCCCTGTCAAAATGCCAGTTGACGAAGAAGAGGTGAAAGACAGGCGCGTCGAATGGCCTAGGTTAGTCGAACTGACACCTACTGACGAAACTGTTAGCCTTCGACAAGCCTTCACAAGTTACATAATGATGTTCGCCAAGCATTACAAGTTCACCCCATCTATGGCACCCTTTGCCAACAGAACTGTTGGTCCCAGATGGTTCACAAGACAACTCCCAGTCGAAAACCAAAAGGAGGAAGACTCCTACATATCTATCTGGGAGGCTTTCCTTATGCCAAGACACCTTTTCTCCCATCACAGTCTCAACAACACTAAAGTTTCTCTCATTGTCTACCAGCCTAACCTGGTGGCTAGACAATTTGGGCTAATACAGACGAAGACGAAGCCCATTTACCACAAGAAAGGCTCTATTCTGTTCTACAACTCATTCCAAAATTTTGAAAGAAGTTTAGAATTGTACAACAAATTCTTCGACGCATCTTTGGAAGTTTATCCCACCATCTTTCGACCAAACTTCTTATGCACTGAAGACTTCGACGTTTGGTGGAAGGAGTATTATATTAACAAATTCTTTGATGTAGAAACTTTCACCACTCTCCTGACGAACGCTTTTGCTTTTGTGCAGGATAAGAAGAAGAAAGGTACAGATAAACATATCAAAGAAATTCAAAATTTTCAAAAGTATTTTGAAACTATTTACAGGTCCAGTGATCTTCGTCGAACCATAGGCGAAGCAGCAGTAACTTTAAAACAGAAATTTACAGAAAAATTGGATAGGTTGGGGGTGCCCTCGTACATCCCACCACATGCACGTTACAATTTTGCTTTCACTTCCTTTCCTCCAAGGTTTCCCCAACTCCCTTCTGCAGAATTTGGTGTGGCCTTGTGGCCTCCATTCCCAGATTGGTTTGTGTGTGGATCTCATTTAAAACTGCTTCGCGAGTCCAGCAAGAAACTTGCCGAACGTGTGGTTCCGACGAAGTATTAGTTGGGCAACTTCACTGGGCACCTTCATGTTGGGATAGAACATGTTAGTGTGGA
Organism: Lathyrus aphaca; assembly: GCA_963966055.1. Lineage (NCBI taxonomy): Eukaryota > Viridiplantae > Streptophyta > Magnoliopsida > Fabales > Fabaceae > Lathyrus > Lathyrus aphaca. Next base: position 74,456,601 of record OZ014523.1, read on the forward strand.
AGAACCCATTCTTGAAGGTGTCGAAGAAATTACATTCCTCCTCTTATTTCTAACTCATTTTATGTTTTATATCAATGTTCATGCAATTCTTTCTCTTTCAGCTGTTAGAATTGTCAAGAAAACTGCTGGTGAAGGGACCTCCTCCAAGACAGTCGAAAAATCGCCTGTAGCTGCTAAAAAGGTTTCGACCAATAAAAACACCTCACTCTTCTTCTTTTTTATGTATTTCAATATTCTCTCATACTGACTATCTCTTCTTTTTGCATACCTCAGGTAACTCGCACACCAGCCAAGAAAAGAAAACAAGAAGAAAAAGAGATGAGTGTCGAAGAGTCTGAGGATGAATCTCCTGAACCTCAACCTCTGAAAAGAAACAAAGGTATGAAAATAAAAACAGTGGCCTCCCAGAGATCCATAGTTTGCAGACGAACTCCTCCTGCTAGTCCAACCAACAAAATCCCCTCAAGAAGTGAGAAAAGTGGGGATTCAAGCACTCACACTGAGATCCCTCAGGTATTAATTTTCGACTGAAAAATATTCATAGTCTTAACTGCATATATTTTTATTTTAAACTTTCCTTTTCTGTTTTCTTCAGGTTATCATTGACGTCGAAGAAACTTCTAAAGTCCCAGAAGAAGTTATTCCTTCTGACTCTGAGAAGGCTCTGGCTGAAAGGCTTCAAGAAGAAGCCACCCCAGATGCAGGTGTATATGGCCCTCAGACTTTCGACGAATTCAACATTAGTGACTCTGAGTCTTCTGGCAATAATTCTCCCCTTCGCCCAGACTTTACTGTGGAGGAAAAGACAGCTCCAGACCAGGATGCACCAACTCAAGGACCAATTAATGCAACAGAAGTCGAAGAAGCTGCCTCAGGCCAGGACGCACAAGCTCAAGGGCCAACTGACACCACAGAGGTTGACAAAGAAACTGTCGAAGAAGATGTTGATCTGTCGAATCAACCAGAAACCAACTTGAACCCTGGAGGAAGTACCCAAACTGTTCCTACTTCAACAAAAGTTCCAACAGAAACCCCTTTGGATACTGGTTCGACAAGCTTATCACATGAGGAAATTGAAATCTTGAAAGTAAGAAAGCCTCTGGAATATTTAAAAGCTTTACTCAGTTCCAGGTACAACTTCCAAGACTCTTCCCACAACAGTTCGACAGCTTCAGGGGCTACTTCTGACATTCAACCCATCAGTGTTATCATGGATGAGATTAAGGCAAAATCCTTGGGGTGGACCTATTTGAGATCCTGGCTGAAAATCCTTCTGCACAGTATGACTTAAAGAAACTCCTGAAACGAGCCAATCTGCTGGAGGCTTCGACTGAAGAGAGTCGTTTGGTGATGGACCTGATGTCAATGATTGACTCTGTAAGCGCTGACTTAGTTCGTCAAAAAGAATTTTCTCAGAACATCACAGCCAAATCTGAAGAACAAGTCTCAGAATGGAATGTCGTAGCTTCTTCGACAGACAGAATCTCAGAGCTGAACAAGCTTTCTGAAGATTATTCCAAAGCTGCTGCTGAGTGCGAAAACAATATTCAGGCTTATCAAGCCTAGATTGCTGAACTTCAGAAGAAAATTCTCCAAGAGAAGGAACGTCAGGCCACCCTCCGACAGCCCAACCAAGAAGAAATCGACAGGGAGCTTCAAAAGGGTCTCCAACATGCAGAAACAGCCCAACAACTTCATAGAGAGATTGACGAACTGACTGTTAGTAAGAGTCTCTGCGAACGTCGAATTCAGCTTCAAAAGAAGAAATTTGACGAACTCAAAGCAGTTTTCCTTCGACAGTAGTTTGTAATAGAAAATAGGAATTTTTAATGTTTTAAGAGTTTTAGTATTTTCATATGTAATGTTACTTAACGCCATCTGTTTGGCGAAGACAAGTTTGCAATTTTTATTCTATTCCTATTTTTATTTCCTGCAATGTTGGCTTATACTTCTTCAAATATTTGCCATTTATTTTCAGCACTCTCCTGTCCTTTTCTATTTCTTCGACTTCGTACGCACCGTTTGAAAATACTCTTAAAATTTTGAAAGGTCCTTCCCATTTAGGGGACCATTTTCCCATCAATCTATATTTCTTCTCCATGGTAAAAATTACCTTCCAAACTAAATCATCAACTAAAAAGGCTTTAAACTTTACTCATTTATTGTAAAACTTTTCAACTCTTTCCTTCTGCCTTTTTATTAATTCTAAAGCATATAACCTTTCTTCATCTAAATCAACCAACTCATCCATCATCATACTCCAATAAATCTCAGATGGAATCTCATGATGCCTTTGGATTCGTATTGACTGTAAACAGATTTCGACTGGTAATACTGCATCATGTCCGTAAGTTAATTTGAATGGGGTAGAATTAGTTGCTTCTTTGGGAGACGTTCGACAAGCCCAAAGGATTTGATCCAGAGTCTTGTGCCAATTTCTAGTTTTTTTACCCACATGCTTCTTAATTAGATTTATCACCACTTTGTTGGCTGCTTCGACCTGACCATTTGCTTGGGCATAATAAGGTGTCGAAGTTAGCAACTTAAAACCTGTCTCTTTTGCAAATGCCTGCATATTTCTTCCAGTAAACACAGATCCTTGATCAGTGGTTATAGTCTCTGGTATCCCAAATCTATACATTATATGTTTCTGGATGAAGTCTATGACTGCTTCCTGATCCACGTTCGTCAGTGGTATGGCTTCAATCCACTTAGTGAAGTAGTCTACCCCAACTAAAATGTACTTCTGCCCTTTTGAAGAGGCTGGTCGAATTTCACCAATCAAATCTAAAGCCCAACCTCTGAATGACCAAGGCTTTATAATGGAATGTAACTCATTTGCTGGCACATGAGGTATGCCTGCATGAATTTGACATTCTTGACATCCCTTTGCAAATTCGACACAATCCTTCAACATTGTTGGCCAATACATCCCCTGTCGAAATAATAACCATTTCATCTTGTGCCCTGCCTGGTGTGCACCACACGCACCACTATGCACATTCGACAAAGCTATATAAGCTTCAGTCTCTCCTAAGCACTTTAGTAAGACTCCTTCTGCAGTCTTTTTAAACAACTCATTTCCAAAGAGCACATAGCTTAAAGCTCTATACTTGATCTTTCTTTCGATTGTCTGGTTTAGATTTTGTAAATAATCCTTGATAGGTTTTCTCTAATCTCTCACCCCTGGATCATCTACATTGAAAATTTCAAAATTTTCTTCATCACCATATCCCAGTCTTATGGTCTCCAAATCATATGGAGACAGTCTAGTGGATAATACTTTTCCTCTTACTTCGACAACTTTCTCCAGGTTTTCCTTCGACACTCTGTAGCCTGATGCTAGTTGAGCCAAATCATTTGCTTCCTGATTTTTTAGTCGAGGAATGTGTCTAAAGGTTGCACTGTCGAATCTCTTGAGGAGTCTATTGGCTATCACAAAATACATGATCAAATTCTCTTTGACACATTTGTATTCTTTCGTCAATTGTTTTATTACCAGTTCAGAGTCACCCATTATTTCGACCTCTGTTGCCCCTAATTCCAACAAAATTTCAAGTCCAGCAATTAAAGCTTCATATTCTGCTTCATTATTTGAACAGCAACCTTCTATTCTGTACTTGAACCTTGTTGGAATTTTATTGGGAGAAATGATTAATACCCCAACACCTGTTCCATTTTTATGGCTGGAACCGTCGAAATATAATCTCCAAGGCTCTCTTTCGACATAATTTATTTCCTCTCCGAGTATGGAGTGGTCAGCTATAAAGTCAGCAACCACTTGTCCTTTGACAGCTTTTAGAGGCATATATTTTAAAGAATACTCAGTCAAGGCTAAAGCCCATTTTCCAATTCGACTATGTAGAATAGATTTAGACAACATATGTTTTATTACGTTGAAATGAGAAGATATATGTACATCAATGGGTTTTATATAATGCTTTAACTTTGTACAAGAGAAATATACACATAAACATAATTTCTCTATCATACTATATCTAGTTTCAGCATCGTTTAAGACTCTGCTGAGATAATATATGGCTCTTTCGACGCCATGTTCATCTTCCTGACAAAGCATGCTTCCCAATGTTCTGTCGGACACTGAGATGTAGAGCCTCATACTTCTCTTTCGACAAGGAGACATTAAAACTGGAGGACTTGCTAGATATTCCTTGATCTTGTCGAAGGCATCTTGCTGTTCTTGCCCCCAAGTGAAGCCCTCCTTCTTCAGTCGAAGTAGAGGTGAGAAGGCTTGTGTTTTTCCACTAAGGTTAGAGATGAACCTTCTAAGAAAGTTAATCTTCCCTAATAGAGACTGCAGCTCCTTCTTTGTTGATGGCGCTTTCGCTTCCATTATGGCCTTGGCTTTGTTTTCATTAATTTCAATCCCTTTCTTGTGGACCACAAAGCCTAAGAAATCACTTGCCTGCACACCAAAAGCACATTTAAGGGGATTCATTTTCAAACCAAACTTCCTCATCCTTTCAAAGGACTGTCGAAGGTGGTCAATATGATCAGAGCCTGAGGTAGATTTAATCACGATATCATCTATATAAATTTGCATAAACGTTTCAATGAAATCATGAAAAATAGAATTCATGGCCCTTTGGTATGTAGCTCCAGCATTTTTTAAACCAAAGGGCATGACTACCCACTCATATGTTCCTATTGCTCCTGGGCAACGAAAAGCTGTTTTCGGAACGTCTTCTTCAGCAATGAAAATCTGGTTATAACCAGAATATCCATCGAGCATACTTAAATACTCATGGCCTGCTGCAGAATCTACTAGCATTTCTGCTACCGGCATAGGATATTCATCCTTAGGGGTAGCTGAGTTTAGATCTCTAAAATCAATGCATACCCTTAGTTTGCCATTTTTCTTAATCACATGAACAATATTAGCAATCCATTCGACATACCTTGTTGTACGGATGAACTTGCATTTTAGAAGCCTTTTGACTTCCTCTTTGATTTTCGACAGAATTTCAGGTGCAAAACGTCTGGGAGTCTGCTTTATTGGCTTTTTCCCTTCCAGTATTGGCAACTTCAATTCGACCAAATTTCTGTCTAAACCAGGCATTTCGTCATAATCCCATGCGAAGCAGTCTTTAAACTCATTCAGCAGTTGGATTATTTCGACTCTGAGCTGAGGATCCATCTTGGCACTGATGTAAGTTGGCCTTTTCTCTGCCCCCAGTCCCAGATTAATCTCTTCTAAAGGATCCTGTGCCACCATTTTCATATTGGTTGGGGCTGGATCTTTTTCAAACCCCAAGGGTTCGTCATCATAAATGGCATCAAGTCTTTGACTCTGCCATTCGCCATTAGAGTCTTCTTCAAAACTCTGCTTTATGTATTGTTCCTCAACATTTTCTTGAGGATGTTGTTTTTCGACAACTTGTGTGATGGCTTCAAAAGCCATGTTTCTTACTTCGGCCTCAAGGACCGCTTTGAGTTGTTTTTCGGCTATATAAGCCGTAATCCTTTCCATTGTTGAAACTTCAGTCATTTTCACTGAACTCACTCCCCCATCCAGTTGGGTTGACATGGGCAGTTCCCCAAGTGTAATTTGTCTCCCCAATTATTTCTTTATCCCACTGGAAACCATGCGTAGGGTGGAGGTACATGGAACAGTAAGCGTTGTCGGAGGCTGTTAGGTCGAAAGCAGCAGGATTGCATGGTGCTATGTGTGCCAGGTTCTTGTCAAAATTACGACTAGTGACATTGTTCACATCAGCTGTGAAGTAACTTTGATCTGCTTCTATGTTTTCGATAATTCCATCTGGCCTCCAGATTGCTATCCTTTGATGCATGGAGGATGGCACAGCCCCAATTCCATGGATCCATTCTCTTCCCAACAACAAGTTATAATTTGCTTTCGATGCTATCACCACAAACATTGTAGGCCTGGTAATGGACCCTACAGTCAAGTTCAGTTGTATTACCCCCAGCGTTGTCCCTACCTTACCTTCATAGTTGGACAACACCATGTTGTGAGGCTTAGTGTCGGAGTCATCTTTTCCAATCCTCTTTATCATATGATGAGGAATGAGATTCACAGCTGCTCTTCCATCTATCAGGATTTTGTTGACACCCACATTTTCTACTTTTCTTTTTATGAACAAAGGCTTTAAATGGGCCTTCATTACATCATCTGGCTTTTCGAAGAAAGCATTTTGCTCTTCGACACAGCCATTATTCATTATGTAGTAGCATACAGGCTTAAGCCCTATGCTATCATCTGCCATATCATCCTCTTCGTCTTCGACCTCCATTATCCTGTCATAGTCTCTGGGCAACGCAGAAACCACATTGCAAGTTACGTCGAAAGACGCATCAGATTCTGAACTGAAGTCATCAGTAACTTCTTCGTCCCCTGGCATTTTGTTGTTAGTTTTCTGCATTTCTGCTGTGTCACTAGATTTGTTCTTCTGAGGGGGTTCTTCCTTCGCCAAAGATTTCTCTTTGTTTGTAGTATGCACATACTTGTCTGACTCAGCTTCCTTCTGCCCAATCCTTTTGTGTTCTACAGTTTCTTTTTCAATTCTCTTCTGCCTTTGGAATCTTCTCCACTGGGACCTGGACATAGGATTCTTCCCTTTGTAGTTTTCAGAGACGTACTTTGGCTTTGCTTTTTCTGCCTCCTTTTTTACTTCTATTGAGGCACCCCTGTTCACTTCAAAACTCTTCCATCTCTTCTGACCTTAGGCATCCCTTATAGGTTGAACCCATTTGTCATCATTCGGTCTGTTGGATGGTTTATAGGTGTTGTGACGTCTCTCTCCCATTCCTTGGATATGATGCTCCCTTCTTCTTGGGTCGAACCTTTCATTCCTGACTTGTGGGACTGCCCCCCAGTTTCTTTTCCTCTGGGTCTTTTCTGCCACCTCTAAGTCATCAGCTGCTTTTCTGTCGAACACAGCGCTGCATCTCGGGCAAAGCATAACTTCTGCGTTCTTCCTTTGACACCTCTGGATGAATTCGACAAGACTTTCGTTCTCTTCTGGGTAAACCAGCTTCTGATGCTTCTCTTGACGTTTCTTTCCCTTGTTGGTGTCTGGTCCTACCTTCTGAGTGACTTCCACCATATGAATCCCTGCACTCTGTTCAGTTGTGATTTTCAATTTGTTCATTTTTTCGACTAGCATCATTTCCTCAGGGATATTTTCCTTTAACTGATTCATACTGCCTTTTGGGTGTAAACCCTTATAGATGTATTTGCAACACTGTGCAACACCTTCGACAGCATCTTCCTCAGTTTTGATTGTGCTTCTGTTCATTGGTTCGACAATGAGGGCATTGTCAGCAGTCTCTGTTCTTGTGATCTTGTCCTGGCTAAGGCCCTCAGTGGCCTCTTTTTGGACAATGAGGGTTTTGTTTTCTTCCTCCTCCTCATTATTTCTGACAGAGTCTCCCCATCCTGTGGGTTTGATTTTGCTGATGTCAGTTCTGGAGCTTGGTGGTGCTGAATATTTTACCATGAAGTCGAATTTCCCACTGGGTTCTCCTAAAGTGTCCCAGATCACCCCATGCTCAACATCTCTTTCACAATTTTTCTTGTCGAAGCTTCTGCCCACCTTGGCTGTATTTATTCCGTCGAAACCTTCAGTAGTTCCAATGACGTTCTCCCTGTCGAAGTCCTCAGAAGCTTTGACTTCTTGTCCAGTCTGGTCAGTAAGGTCATCCACCCCTTCCACCACATTTACATGGGTGTCGAAGCCCTCAACGGCCTCTATCATGTTGAAGTTGGTGTCGAAACCTTCAGTGGCTTCTACTATCTCAAAGCTTTCCTCAAACATGACTTCCAATTCGACCATATTCACCATTTCTGGTTCAGCATAATTGGCTTCCACAACTTGCATGGGATTGGAGTCAATTCTCATCTGTTGCTTAGCTTTGTCTCCAAACTTCAGCCTTCCATTCTGGATTGCATTCTGGACCAGATCCCTGAAAAGGTAACATTGAGAAGTTTTATGACCCAAAAAATTATGGTATTTGCAAAAACCTCTCTTTTTCTGTTGGTCTACAGGAGGCTCCTTAGTGCCTGCTGGTTTTATTAACTGACCATCTTTGACTAATAAATCAAAAATTTCATCACATTTGGTGATGTCGAATGTATAGGTTCTTTTAGGGAACCTGTCATTCTTTTCCACTTCGACTGGATTTTTTCCATTCGACGGGGTTAAGACTTTACAGGAATATGGAGGGCCTTGTTTTAGCTCTGCCAGATCAATTTCTTGCTTGTCGAAAATGACTGGTTCGTTTTCGTCATAATCATCTTCTTGAACTATTCCTACATAGGCCACTCTTTCCTTCTTGTTTTTATTTGATCTAAATTTTTCATTTTTTAGTCTTTCTATTTGCCTTACTCTATCTTCTAGTTGTGCCATGTCTCTCAAGTACTGGGTATCTAGTTTTTTCCTTATGGAATAATCCAGACCCCCTGCATCCATTTCGACTAGTTCTTGTTCCGGCACTTGTGTAAAGCATCTGGCTTTTAATAATCTAAACCTATTCAAGTAATCATCTATAGGTTCAGAGAATTTTCTTTTGACACTTGCCAATTCTTTCAAACTTATCTTAGTTTGTCCCATATAGAATTGTTCATGGAACAATCTTTCTAATTGGGCCCATGTGAATATTGAAGTTGCAGGAAGAGAAGTAAACCAAGTGAAAACATTTTTTGTCAAAGAACTTGGGAAGTATTTCATCCTTAAGTTCTCATTCTTAGCAATCTCTCCTGCCTCTATCAAATAACGCGCTACGTGTTCTATGGTGGACTCACTAGTATCCCCTGAGAATTTGGTGAATTTGGGGACTTTCCACCTTGGTGGTAACTCTTGTTGTAGAACGTATTCAGACAAAGGGGAAGTATAACTAGGTCTTTGTAATCCTACGTTCACCCCATTCTGCGCCATTATTCTCTCAACCATAGTTGCAATATTGTTTTCGACAGGTAGGTTGTTGTAACGCATTCTCTGCTGTAATATTTCATCAGCATTTTGGTCTCTTTGGACTATTATTCTTCTTGGTTCCTGTCGAATGGGTTCCTCTACATTATGCTGTTCAACTATTACCTCTTGGCCCCTGGGATTTTCATGAGGGTTTCCTCATGGCCTTTGGTTTATAGTAAGTTCCTCTTCGACAGGCCTATTGGCAGGATTTTGATTCAATTGCATTCTTTGCTGTGCCTGAGGGACTCCAAAAAAATCAGCAATGCGTGTCATCTGTTCTGCCAATATTTGGTTTGTTTGGGTAGTATTTTGTATTAAAGGATTGAACACTTCCCCCATTTGTTGTGTCAATGCCTGCACCATATCATGATTGCTGTCATCCATCTGTTGACGAATTACTTGTGCAGAATGGTTTGTCATAGTGGGCATATGGAAACCTGGTGGAACTTGATTTATTCTATTTCCATTTCCACCATATCCTGATCCCTGTAATGGTGATGACATTTGAACCATAACATCAGAGAATAATGGTGACGAATTATGTAGGCTTGCCATCATTGAAGTTGGCATTCCATATGGTTGTTCTCTCCCAGTCAAGGGCTGAGAATAGTTCAGATATGGCCTGAAGGTGTTTCCTCCAGGGGGAGGGGTTCCAATGGGTATGGCGTGTCCCATGGTGGAAGAACTAGGCGCATTCTGGGACCCTGAACCCGTTGGTATTGAATCCCCTAATGGAGGCCTGATCTGTTCTAAAACAGGGCCAAAAACTGGTATTCCTTCTGACGAAGGGATAGGATTGGAAACTGGAATAGTTTCGCTAGGATTGTTTGAAGCATTAGCCATCCTTCTTCCTCTTGTCCTCTTTGGTCTTTCTACGTCGGTTACAGCTAGTTTACTGCTTCTAAGAATCATACAACGCAGCAAGGAACAATTTGTCTAAAGAGGGTTCCCTATTAATTCTTATTAACTGCACCTGTCCCACTGGGCGTGCCAATTTGTTCGCTGTGATTTTTGACGAACAACCTCTGGTTAACCAATTTCTCAGAAAACTGGGTTACTTGCAGGACCAACCAAACAAGTCCTAGGACACATGTGCAATTGTTTTTCGAAAACACTCTTAGTATGGATAATGATTTATGATTTGTTTTGTTAATAAAGTCAAAGTGTTAAATGCCTTGATTTCGAAAGCAAAATAAAGTTCAAGTTTAAACAAAAGTAAGAAAAATGGCGAAATGATAAAGCTTTGCAGAAAAGTAAATAAAACTGAAGATAAAATAAAACTTGATGAAATAAACTGATAATTTAAATAACTTGAAAGCAAATTGGTGTTCAAACGTACATGGTTCCAAATATCAAACTCATTTTCTCTCACACTGGGTACTTAGAGTATTTACAGGAATTTTGTATAAGTTTTCACACACCCCCTTCTAAACACAAACTATTCTATTTATATACAAACAAAGTAACTGCCTAGAACGGAAAAACTATAACTAAATGACAAGTGTCAACCTGCATGCAATTTTCTTCTCTGAAACTTCCATGTGTCTAACCGCCAAAGGTTACAACCTTTGGATTTGAATTCCTCCCTTTAGTGAAGAAGCCTTGCACCTCTTCAATTGTCAAAACGTTGAAAAAGAAGAAACTCTTCAAACTTTACGAACCAATGCTTCTGTCAGACACCTTCCTTCTGTCGAAATGTCGAATGACGCACTCATCTTGTCGAACACCCACTATTTAACAGGTTCCCAAACTTGGCTTGCCAGAATACTATTTGCCCTCCTGTCAAAACATTTGAGCTTTTAACCTTGCCAACATCTCTTGAACATCTTCACTTCTTATTTTCTCTACTGATTGTCTTATCACTAACAGAAATGATTTCAAGCTCCAAATTTCAACATGTCGAAATTATGAGCTTACAAAGGGATATCCACTTCGTTCGCAAAAAAGTTGTACGCGGGTGTAAACACCCCAAATTTGCCCTCACCTATTCACACCATGGCTTGTGATCTTTTCATATGCATAAGTTCAATCATAGCATCTCATATTGCATTTTTACTTCACTGCATAGCTTCTAAGTCATCTGCATCTAGGGTTTGTGATCTGAGCAATCCAAGAGCTTCTTGAGCCACTCCAGAGGTCATCAATCACTTCAAAGGGGTCCATTTATGTTCAAGCATCATATTACATCCTCTCAAAGTCAAGAAAGTCAAGGAATCACAAGAACTGGGAAAGGCATGGAAGCAGAGCCAGGTTTGACTGCACAGATGACCTAGAATTAGGGTTTTGGTTTCAGAGGCCATAACTCCAAATTTTTTGGTAATTCTTGTTTCTATTGGTCTCTATATGTTATGAGGATCATGCATATCAATTTTCATGAAGAAATTCAGTGGGGAAGGCATCTAATCAAGAGATGACTTCTTGAGCAAGTCAGTGCAAAATCAGGGCATCTGAGGCCCCCAATGACCCAACCAAAGGGTGTTCTTCATCATTTTGAATGTGTATGATCTTTATTTGATCATAGAAGATGTTAGAAGTTTACAAAATTGAAGAACTTCAAGACATTTGCAAAGTTGCCTTTTTTGGAAAGTGACTTATAATGTAAACTTGCTATTTTGGGAAACTTTTTCAACCCTTGCTTTTTGATTCAAAAATGCTTCAAATGGGAAAACTTTGGTCATGAAAGTTGTAGAATGGATCATTCCCTTTTCAAAAAGTACAAGAACTCATTCTAATTCATTTTGGATCAAAAGTTATGGCTTGTCAAAGTTGGGAAAAATCATTGAAATTTCACTTTTGCACCAAAGAGGGAAAGTTGCAAAACCTCATGCCAAGGCCAAGGATGACTTCAAAGTGACTTCTAATCTTCATACAAACACAATGCAATGCCTAAAATTCAGATTGGCCCAAGAAATTTCTCATTTTCATGCCTTGATATCCAAGTATCATAAACCATTTTTCATGAAAATCACAAAGAGGGAAATCTTGCAAGAAGGGTTATTTTGGTTTTGTTTGGTCTCTAATCATTATCAAAGTATCATAGCAACATTATGTGATGCATTTTGCTGCATATTTCTTAAGAGATGTCACATGTTCATGGCCAAAAGTCACAAAGTGTAACAAGTTGCAAAATTGCAAAACATGTGAGATCTCACCCTTCATCCATTACAGCTCACCACAACTGATCCAAGAGCCATCCTTGAACTCAGCTGAGGCAATCCAAACACAGAAATCTTCTCTGCCACAGCCCATGCCTGAAGTACACCAAACCTTGACTTTTTGCATTTTCTCCCATGCTTTTGGAATAGTGACCAGCAGCCTCTACTAACCTGCTCCACAACCTACTCAAACTTTATGGGAGTGATATAGCAGCTCATTTGGCATTGAAACAACACACAATCTAACTTGCACCAAAATCTGTCACAAACTTCTTCTCTGAATTTTTCTTCACACAGCCATCAAACTTCACTTTTTCTTTCACCAACAAGTCACAAATCACCTTTAGAACAAGAATCACCCCCTGAAACAGCTTGAAACATCTCACACAAGGACCTTCATTTCTGCTACACCAGAACAAAACAACCATAACCAGCCATTCTCAAAGCTATCCAAGTTTCATTTCATCATCAGGGTGTTCAAAGGAGAGGGATTGCACCAAGTTTGAGGCCAGAAAGCTCCAAAGTTCAAAGCTCCAGTTCAGGTACCATCAAGAACATTTTTTTATAGAAATGCAATCTCTTGTTATAGGATGATAGAGTTTGTTTCACTGATCATGTTAAGCTTTGAAACACTGAAAATGGTTGAGAAATGAGTGTGTATGCATGTTCTGAAGTTTTTTTTGCAGTTTTCTTGATTTTGCTCTAATCTTGTTGTTGATGCATTGTAAATGTGATCTTGTGATTGATTCGTGTTTGGGGTGGGTAGAGGATGAAATCTGGAGAGTTAGAGCACTTAACACAGCCTAAGGAATGAGTTTGATTATGAATTTTTGGAAAAAACAACATAATGAATCGATTCATTCTAGCATGAATCGATTCATTCTGTTGAATGGTTCCTGGATTTCGCAAAATGAATCGATTCATCCCATTATGAATCGATTCATGCTGTTTAACTAATTCTGTTTTCTCAAAAATTGATCATTATGAATCGATTCATCCAAGCATGAATCGATTCATTCTTCTGTTAACCAATTTTAATTCATTTTGTTTGTATTTTATTTGTATGAATTTTAAAAAATAGCAAAACACTTTGAAAAATTCTGAAATTTTTTGTCAAACATTTCATTAATTTTCAGAACCCAAAAATATTTTTATTCTTATTTTTTGCATTAAAAATTATTTTTAAATAATTTAAATGTTTATTTTTAATTAGTTAATGGAAATTAATTAATTAAAAATACATTTAGGTATTTAAAAATTCCAAAAAAATTCACATTGCATTTTAAAACATTTAGGAACATTATAAAACTCTCAAAACAAATTTCTTTTTGGTTCTTGATGCCTTTTGATCATTTTCATTGGAATTAAATTCATTTTAAGGCATTATTTTGGTTCAAACTTTGAAAAATTCATTCTGCCCAACCCTTAAGAGTTTGATGATGGTTCTTCTTGAATTACATCCTCCATAGCATGTAGTTTATAGGATAAAATTGGTTTGAATTGATCTTGCATTTCCTATTTGTTTGACATTTTGCTTGACAAGGTACCTTGAAACCCTAGCAATCTTAGGAATTTCATAACTCTCACTAGGTTAAGAGTTGGATCCCCTCCTTTGGTAAGTGAGTTTGTATAGGTTTAGGGTTCCTTTGAATGCATTTTCAAATTTTATCATGGTGTTTGCTTCTGGTTTTGAATTTTGTTTTGTGCATTGATCATAAACCCTAATTTGGGCCTTCCTTTGCATCCATCTTCCATTTGCTTGCATACCATGGCTTGCCATGACATTTTGTGCATCCATTTGATTCATAACACATCTTAAGACATATTAGAATCAGGTTTGATCATTGCATCTTTCATTTTCCATGTTGTATGTCATTTGCATTTCATAACTTTTCATGAACATCCATGGTTCAATGCATGCCTCATTTGCATCTTCATGTCTGCTTGATCATTCTAATGCCTTGCCTTATGTTTGCATCATCTCTTAGCATCATTAACATCACACTAATGCTTCTGGTTTTGGTTTGCATCATCACATTTCATCTCATTTGCATTGCATTTCATTTCTTTTGCTAACTTTTTCAGGTGGTAAGTTGTTTTGAGAAGTGGATTTGCCTTCACTTCTCACATTCCCTTTTCATCTCTTTCATACTTCCCTTGCTGCATTTTGTATGTGTATTGGATTGAGCTTGCTCATTATTGTTTCATCTCACTTTCTTTCTTCAAGCAACTTGACTTCTTAAGTGAAGCAAGTTGTTTTGCTTCTCTTTGTTCCTTTCATCTGCTTCCTGGTGGTTTCTCTGAAGATTTCTCTTGCAAACCTCACAAACCCTAGGAATGACCAAGCATGATAACAATTAGGGTTTAATTAGTCCCCCATTTAGCTTTTAACTTTGTGTCTCATTGAGTCTTCTCTCCTCACCTCATAATCAGGGACTAAACCCTAAAGGCTTTAAGGCTTTGTGATTAAGCTTATGCCTGCATCCTTCTATTAGGATGGAGTGTATAACTTTAATCCTAAGTGTTAAACCCTTAATGTGTTTAAATCCCTTAATCAATTCACTTAATAATCATCAAGACATCAAACTTGTAACTTGGGCCTTGCATTAGGGTTCTAATTCTTCCTTAATTGGTTAAGAAGGACTAACCCTAGTGTTAATGGACAAGTCCTCCTCAAGTTTTCTTACCAACCATAAAAATCATTTCTTCATCTTATCATTAACTAAAATCCATCTAATAAAGGTTTTGTTTTGTAATGAGGTTAATCCCTAATCATGGATTAAGTTGAGTAGCTTTCCTCAGCTTAAACATTCTCATCTATTATCCTTCTATTGGGATGGTGTAATGAGTCTGTTTAATCCCTGATTATGGCTTAATCTCATTACTCAACACTAAACAAAAATAACAAAAACATCTTAATAATCACAAGTAGGTTAATGATCTTAATCCTACATCATGGTGATTAAGTGTGAGATGCTGACTTCACACTTAAGGTATTCTCATTACCCCTAATCAGAGGGAAGATGTGATGAGTTTACTAATCCATTGATTTAGACTTAAGCTCATTAAATTATGACAAACTTTCAAAAGCAATAAAAGACTGAAAACACAAAAACAAAAAATAATCGTCTCCTCCGGGATTCTTTTCTCATCATACTCATTCACAAACGAGAACTAGCTTCTCCCGTCTAATGCAAGACAGTTTGCACCTGAGCCAGATAGGTCATACACTTGAGCATAGACAAGTAAGCAGTTCACAAGTCATTTATCTTTCAGTCTCTGTGGGTCGAACTACGGTGTTCTGACTTCCTCATTGCACGAGAGGATACGTAGGCATAACTTAACAGTTATCGAACAAAAAGTCTCTGTATATCCCCCTCCTTCCAGCTTTCTTCTTTTAGCCTCATTATCTTGAGCATTTCATTCTTGTCCTTACACTGACACATCACTTATACACTATACACTGACACTTGCATTCTTTCCAGCTTTTGATACACAAATTGCACTGACACTACCCCTTTTAAACACAAATCTTTTAAGCGTGGATCCCGTCGAGTACGGCGGACAATCTGGGTGCTAATACCTTCCCAGATTGTAATCAACCCCCTTTCTCAGTCTCTCTGGTTCGCGACCGTCTTATCCATATCTTTCTAGGTTTATGCAGCATTACCTTTCCTCCGGGATAAAAATGCCTAGCTGGCGACTCTTGTATTTTGAGTTCACCCTTGTGTGTTCTCTCCTCCTTTCGCCGACCGTTCGCGTCTGTACCCCTTCTGACCCGGGTGTCATTTTGGTGGGAGCGACAGCTTGGCGACTCTGCTGGGGATACCTTATACTGTAACCAGGGCTTCTGGTTCTTTTTGTGGGTTCCTCCTAGCGCTTGTTTGATTTGTGTTTACTGGGGTGTTATGTGCTAATTGTGTTTATATAGTTGCTTTATTTATTGCTTTATGTACAACTTTATTTATTGCTTTCTTTGCAGCTTTTCATATTTCATACTGTCATTATCCTTGCTGGATCTGTTCTTCTGTCTTGGTGGGTGGGGTTCCATTGAGAGTTTAAGGTCCTATACCTAGGACCTGAGTGACACCTAGACTAGAGTGGTTCATGTTCTTTCCCATTCCATTTCGGTCTGGTGCGGGAGTATGAAACACGGTTCAGATATGGGTTTCTTCTTGAGAACTCTGTGCTACAGATTTCCTGTAGTGCTAGGGCTATCTGGGAAGCCTGCTAAGTCTGGATGACCTTTATTATGACCTTCAGAAACTGAGGTGAATTAGAGGAGGATCTTTTATGGTTATTGTAAACACTGTACCTCCGGGTTAGAAGTGTTTACACTTCTCATAACTGATCCAAGTCTGAGGATCCTTGTTTTAGAACACTACCTGTGAGGGGGTTGGGCTGTTTACAGGTTTGCAGGTACCCTTGGCCACATCATACCCTGCTACTTGTTTGATTAAGAGTACCTCATTTTGGACAGTTCTTGTGATTTAACCCTGGACATGTGACTCTTTATTTGAGTCCCCCACCCTGGTTACTGGATTTCTGAACCTCCATCTGGACTTCTTGAGCATACATGGACCTATATCAAGACAGATAATTGGACCCAGCCCTTGATCACAAACCCTTGCATATCATTCTGCATACATCATTTTGTATCATTTTAACATTTGTCTATATGTTCTACAGGGTATCCACATCTTCTTTGGTTTGGTTTTGACCGTTCTTCTTTTCAACATCTGCACCTCTTCCAAGGGGTATGGAAGGTCAAAACCAAGAACCAAACCGGATACCCTCGAAGAACAAATAGACATACTGCATTGCATGCTAACCTCATCTCTTTTGTTTTACAGGAGTTTTATTGTTTGTTTCTCACCTCGTCGTGTACCTCAGGAAACATTGATCGTAGATGGGTCTTTCCCGTCAATCACATCCACAAACATCCGACCCGTAACAACCTTCCGAGCTTACAGATGGATCAACTTCTAGAAATCACTTCAACAGTTCCCATTCCTACAACTTCAAAAAACATCTCTCCTACAACATCAGCAAACATCATTCCAGTGGAGATTACTACAACAACAGCAACCATCAAGGAGGACATCTTTGTCAGCCACCTGGCTACACATAAGTACATTGAGATGGATGAAGATATCCATGAGACAATGAGTCAGGGTTTTGAAGCTCTCAATGTCAATGAAGCAACAGTTGAAGTGTCTAGAACCTCAATAGCCTCATACAAACAAGCTCGGAAGGTTGTTGAAGACGGGAATTCCCAAGGCTGGGGCAAGCTGCTGCAAGTTCAGATGAAAAAGGACAAATTCGGTTTGGGTTACAAACCATCCCGACAAGTGCAAGAGGAGGCTGCTGAAGCTCCCAAGTTCATCAGTGGGGGAATGCTAGCCCCAAATGCTATCAATAATGTGGGAGACGAGGCTGAAAATGACTTCAACCTGGAGAGCTGGATACGTCCAAGGACCCCGGGGAGCCAAGTCCTTAACTGGTCTTCCCAGGAAATTATAAGGGTTACTCCTGCAGAGTAATTATTATTTCCTATATTTTAAAGCATGCATCAAGTCTTGCATCTTGCCCAAGATGTCAAGACTCATTTTATAATCGGGTCAACTTGTAATTTTGTGCAAATGGATTAATCAATGAATATCAAACATCTTTTGCAAACGAGTCTCTTTTTCGCTCACTGTTTTTTCATTTTTCTTTTTGTACAAAAATAAAATGGCAGTGTTTTCCAAAATGATAAACTTCATTTCACTTTTTTCTAAACAAGATTAAAATCAATCACTAAAATGAACAATCTAAACCCTTGCAGAGAGTGCCTTTCAGACTGCACCGACAACAACACTGCTATGGCTTCGTATGACTTTGACAATCCGATCAATCAAGCTGATGAAGGGGTTGAAGAAGATTATGAGCTACCTGAAGAGCTAGCCAGGTTGTTAAGGCAAGAGGAGAAGGTTATCACTCCTCATCAGGAGGAGGTTGAAACGATTAATCTCGGTTCAGAAGAAGATGTGAAAGAGGTTAAGATCGGGGCCTGCTTACAAGACTCAGTGAAAGAACAACTGATTGACATGCTTCGGGAATATGTGGATGTGTTTGCTTGGTCTTACCAGGATATGCCAGGGTTGGACACCGATATTGTCATGCACAAGCTGCCTTTAAAAGAAGAATGCCCACCAGTGAAACAGAAGTTGCGCCGTACTCGCCCAGACATGGCAATGAAGATAAAGGAGGAGGTACAAAAGCAGTGGGACGCCGGCTTCCTTGCTGTAACTAGCTATCCGCCGTGGGTTGATAATATTATACCCGTGCCTAAGAAAGACGGCAAGGTGAGAATGTGTGTGGATTACCGGGACCTGAACAGAGCCAGCCCGAAAGATGACTTCCCTTTACCTCACATCGATGTATTGGTTGATAATACGGCTCAGTTCTCAGTGTTCTCCTTCATGGACGGATTTTCAGGATACAATCAGATCAAGATGTCACCTGAAGACATGGAGAAGACAACTTTCATCACATCCTGGGGCACGTTCTGTTATAAGGTGATGCCATTCGGACTGAAGAATGCTGGTGCAACCTATCAACGGGCTATGGTAACATTATTCCACGACATGATCCATAAAGAAATTGAATGTTATGTGGATGACATGATTGCCAAGTCCCTCACAGAAGAAGACCACCTGGTGAATCTGCTGAAGCTATTCAAGCGTCTGAGGAAGTACCAACTGAAGTTGAACCCCAACAAGTGCACATTCGGGGTGCGATCTGGTAAGTTGCTGGGATTTATTGTAAGTGAGAAAGGGATTGAAGTTGACCCTGATAAAGTTAAAGCCATCCAAGAGATGCCTGCACCGAAAACTGAGAAATAAGTTCGAGGGTTTCTAGGTAGATTGAACTACATTTCAAGGTTCATATCTCACCTTACTGCAACTTGTGAACCCTTGTTCAAACTGTTAAGAAAAGAACAAACGGTCAGGTGGAACGAAGACTGCCAGAGGGCTTTTGACAAGATCAAGGAATACTTACAAGAGCCTCCAATCCTTATGCCTCCAGTTGAAGGAAGACCTCTAATAATGTACTTGACAGTATTAGAAGAGTCAATGGGGTGTGTGCTGGGCCAGCATGACGAGTCTGGTCGAAAAGAGTACGCAATATACTACCTGAGCAAAAAGTTTACCGACTGTGAACAACGTTATTCACTGCTCGAGAAAACTTGTTGTGCTTTAGCGTGGGCTGCTCGCCGACTAAGGCAGTATATGTTGACCCACACTACTTTATTGTTATCAAAGATGGACCCAGTTAAGTACATTTTTGAGAAGCCAACGCTTACCGGACAGGTTGCAAGATGGCAAATGATCCTCACAGAATATGACATCCAGTACACATCTCAGAAAGCCATCAAGGGCAGTGTATTGTCTGATTATCTTGCTGAGCAACCTATTGATGATTACCAGCCTATGAGATTTGACTTCCCTGATGAAGACATCATGTTCATAAAAGCAAAAGATCATGAAGAGCCTATTCCTACTGAAGGGCCTGACCCGGAAGAAGAATGGACTATGATGTTTGATGGGGCTGTTAATATGAATGGTCGTGGTGTTGGTGCAGTACTCATTACACCTAAGGGAGTTCACATGCCTTTCTCGGCAAAGCTCACCTTCAACTGCACTAACAACGAAGCTGAATACGAAACTTGTATTATGGGTCTTGAGGAAGCCATTGACCTCAGGATCAAGACTTTGACTGTATTCGGAGATTCAACTCTGGTAATTAATCAAACCAACGACAAATGTTACACCCACCAAGATCATCTGATACCTTACCGGGATTATACAAGAAGGTTGTTGACTTTCTTCACAATGGTCAAGCTTGAGTATATCCCTCGGGACGAGAATCAGTTTGCAGATGCCCTGGCTACCATTTCATCAATGATCAAAGTTCAAGTTGCCAACTTTGTGCCCCGAATATCAGTATCCATACTTGACAGACCAGCATATGTATTTGCAACATACGTTGTCAAAGATGATAAGCCTTGGTTCCATGACATTAAGTGCTTCTTGGAGGATCAAACATACCCACCTGGGGCATCTTCCAATGACAAGAAGACATTAAGAAGGCTTGCTGGTAGTTTCTTCCTGAATACTGATGGTTCCCTGTACAAGAGAAACTTTGATATGGTACTCCTCAGATGCGTTGATAGGACAGAAGCAGACTTGCTAATGCACGAGGTGCACGAAGGATCCTTTGGTACCCATGCTGGAGGGCATGCAATGGCTAAAAAGTTGCTAAGATCAGGCTATTATTGGATCACAATGGATGCAGACTGTTGTGCTTATGCCAGGAAATGCCATAAATGCCAGATTTATGCGGATAAAGTGCATGTGCCTCTGAATCCTTTGAATGTGATGTCTTCACCCTGGCCATTTTCCATGTGGGGAATTGATATGATTGGCAAGATTGAACCGACTGCTTCAAACGGCCACAGATTCATCCTGGTTGCCATTGACTATTTCACCAAGTGGGTTGAAGCAGCTTCCTATGCAAATGTTACAAGGCAAGTGGTAGCCCGATTTCTGAAGAGAGATATCATTTGTCGGTATGGAGTACCCGAGCGAATCATTACTGACAATGGTTCCAACTTAAACAATAAAATGATGGCAGAGCTATGCCGGGACTTCAAGATCCAACACCACAATTCTTCTCCTTACAGGCCAAAGATGAATGGCGTTGTTGAGGCAGCTAATAAGAATATCAAGAAGATTGCGCAAAAGATGGTAGTCACATACAAAGACTGGCATGAGATGCTACCATTTGCCTTGCATGGGTACCGTACGTCAATCAGAACATCTACTAGGGCAACACCGTATCAGCTTGTGTATGGTATGGAAGCAGTCCTACCTGTTGAAGTTGAGTTACCCTCCCTGCGGGTACTGATGGATGTTAAGCTGAACGAAGCAGAATGGGTCCGATCCCGATACGAGCAACTGAATCTGATTGAAGAGAAGAGATTAGCTGCAATCTGTCATGGGAAGTTATATCAGAAAAGAATGAAGAAAGCCTTCGATCAGAAAGTCAGGCTCCGAGAGTACCAAGTAGGAGATCTTGTGCTGAAAAGACTCCTCCCTCCTCATACAGACCACAGGGGCAAATGGACTCCGAACTATGAAGGACCGTTCGTAGTAAAGAAAGTTTTCTCGGGTGGAGCATTGATGCTCAGCACTATGGATGGTGAAGACTTCCCGTCCCCTGTGAATTCAGATGCAGTTAAAAAATACTTCGCATAAAAATGACCCGCTGGACATAAAAACAGAATATAAGTTCAGGCAAAAATAGGGCATCCCGGCGAGTCAAAAACAGAATAAAAGACTCGGGCAAAAATAAGGGAAAAAAATAAAAAAAATGTACACCCGCTGAGTTGAAAAGCCACACCGGACAACTCAGGCAAAAAAGGGTATCCCGATGGATTGAAAACCCGAAAGGGCGATCCATGCAAAACAAGGGAATAAGCGAACAATTGCATTCTGAATTCGTCTGTATCACTTACAACTTGGTAAGCTTCGAAAGGTTCAAGCGCCGGTCAGAATCAGCCTTCTTCAGAAAGCAAGACGAGAAGAACGTCAAATGTCATACGAGTCATAGCAAAAGGGAAGCTCCTTGAAGCGTCATCAACATTGCCAACAACTTTTGTTTCTCAATTTGTAACAATCTCCTCATTCTAGGGGATTTGTTTCTTTGACTGTATTTTGCCAATTCAGGGCACTCGAATTAATAAAACCAGATTTTCAGTCACACATTGTCTCGTACTCTTTTATTTGCAAAAATGTCCGATGTCGTTAACATATTGATTGCATAAATACAGATGCGTCTTTCTGAAACTACGTGCTTGCAGGAAATATACTTACTCCCGGGAGTGTCTAAACTCCTATGATGGAATCCGGTAAGGGATACCTCGGGATTACTTGTGCGTTTCTATGTCTTTTCAGGATTGCAGGTATTCAAAACACGACATGGGGCATGAAAGCTTCACCCCAGCAAGCTGGCAAATCATTATCGACTCAGTCTGTCTCCCAATTAGCACCAAAGATGGTTTTTCCCCAGCTGAGTTGTCAAGTATCATCCTCAGCAGGGCCCCTACAGAAATCTCCAGGAAGACCTTCCCATGGTCTTTCTTCTTCCCCAGCCGAGTTACCATTCCTCCTCAGCCAAGTACAAAAGCCAGGGAACCATCTCCCCACACGGTGTCAACTTCTACCCAGAAGAGCAACGCGCGAAGGAATCACAACAGAGTGAAGAAAGCTTCTACAAGCCCCAGCTGGGTCCCTCATTAATGAGACAGGTTTACCAATGACCTATTCCCCAAGCAAAGTCATACATGACAGACCTACCAGTGATCTCATCCCCAGCTGGGATGTCCACTTCAAGCAGATCAGCCAGAGATCTTCGCAGCAGTGGGATCCGAATCCCGGATCGGTATCTTTGCATAATCATAACATTCGCATCATATTTTCCCACAGAGCGTAGCATTCCGTCTAATACGGAGCATTACGGCAAAAATCAAACATATTGCATAATCATAAGCCATGGTCTGAATCAAACACTTGTGAATACTCAATCCACCAACAATATACAGAAAACTCCCCAACATTCCCCGGCAGAGAGCCCAGACCTTTCTCTTATAAATACAAATACTTCCCGACACCCGTCCGTGTCATTTCCCCACCAGAGAGCCAAAGCATTGACCCTCACACTCACAAATACAAATACATACTCCTTTTGGCACCCGTCTGTGTCATCATTCCCCAGTGAAGTTGCCCGAGCTTTCTTTATAAACAAACACTTATACATATCACAGACACTTCTTGACGCCCGTCCGTGTCATACCCCCCAGCAAAAAGCCAAAGCATCCCCTTTGCACTCACAGATATACACAATTCCTTGACACCCGTCCGTGTCATCTCCCCAGCACAGTTACCTGAACACTTGTTTATACTATACTTTTCTCTTTTGACACTCGTCCGTGTCACTCTCCCCAGCAAATTAAACACTCATCTGTACACCACCCGTGCTTGTTACTCATACTAATTACTTATACAGATACCCGTTCGTATCTTGCATATATCACTCAAATCCCCTCAGATTTGACACTCGTCCATGTTTCTTTGTTAACCAGTTGATACTCGTCCGTATCATCATCTCAGAACACGCGTTAAGCGTTTGTTTCTACCCGATACTCGTCCGTATCATAGTCTTAAGGATGCTCGTCCGCATCTTTAATCCATACACCGTGTCGAACACTTATGTCTTCTTGAATTTAGACACTCGTCTGTGTCTACTATTCCCCAGAAGAGTCCCCTCAGAATCAGCACTCGTCCGTGTTCCTTGTTAACCAGTTGATACTCGTCCGTATCATCATCTCTGAACACGTGTCAGTATTTGTTTCTACCCGATACTCGTCCGTATCGTAGTCTTAGGGATGCTCGTCCGCATCTTTAATCTATATACAAAATCAGAACACTTATACCTTTTATTTCTTGGATATAAACATTCGTCTGTGTTTACTATTCCCCAGTAGGTCGCCAGGAAAGCAAAATTTCTTTTCTATCTGACATTCGTCCTATGTTATGATAAACCCTGAGAGCAGCCGTACCCTGCTAGGTGATCGTCCTTCACCTCTTGATGATTGTCCTTCATCATGCTCGTCCGATGGCCGTCCCCATCGTCGACCTTTTATCCGGCATTCGTCCTATGTCGTGATATTTAGCAGCCGTCCCCTGCTAGGTGGTCGTCCTTCACCTCTTGATGATCGTCCTTCATCATTTTATCCGATGGCCGTCCCCATCGTTGACCTTTTTTATCTGGCATTCGTCCTATGTCATGATAAACCTTGAGAGCAGCCGTCCCCTGCTAGGTGATCGTCCTTCACCTCTTGATGATCGTCCTTCATCATGCTCGTCCGATGGCCGTCCCCATCGTCGACCTTTTATCCGGCATTCGTCCTATGTCGCGATACTTTCGGCAGTCGTACCCTGCCAGGTGATCGTCCTTCACCTTAGATGACCGTCCCTCATCTTATCCCCCTCAGAGCAGCCGTCCCCTGCTAGGTGATCGTCCTTCACCTTTAATGACCGTCCCTCATCATTATTTCATTTATTCTTTAACCCGATGGCCGTCCCCGTCGTGATCCCTTTTCCTTTTCATGATGATCGTCCTTCATCAGTTTAGCCCGATGGTCGTCCCCATCGCTGTTTACATTACTTTATGAACCTGATGACCGTACCTCATCATTTATTTTTACCTATAATCCCCAGAGAGCCTTATATCCCCAGCATGTCGGCCGTCCCCGTCATTGCTTTATTTCCCGCATTTTTTCCAGCATGTCGGTCGTCCCCGTCATTGCTTTATTTCCCGCATTTTCCCCAGCATGTCGGTCGTCCCCGTCATTGCTTTATCCCCAGCAGTCGTCCTCTGCTTGACGGTCGACCTCCGTCGCCCGCACTTTATAAATATACTTTATTTTCCTTTTACAATCTATATCCCTTTTCTTCTTCATTCTGTGAGTGCAAATTTTGGACTGTCTTTGGTATTCAACCACAAGTTACCTTGTTTGCCTGTTAAGTCGTTGCTTACATCCTGCACAGCTAACTCATGTTTGAATAGGGGCAGCTGTAAACACCCCAAATTTGCCCTCACCTATTCACACCATGGCTTGTGATCTTTTCATATGCATAAGTTCAATCATAGCATCTCATATTGCATTTTTACTTCACTGCATAGCTTCTAAGTCATCTGCATCTAGGGTTTGTGATCTGAGAAATCCAAGAGCTTCTTGAGCCACTCCAGAGGTCATCAATCACTTCAAAGGGGTCCATGTATGTTCAAGCATCATATTACATCCTTTCAAAGTCAAGAAAGTCAAGGAATCACAAGAACTGGGAAAGGCATGGAAGCAGAGCCAGGTTTGACTGCACAGATGACCTAGAATTAGGGTTTTGGTTTCAGAGGCCATAACTCCAATTTTTTTGGTCATTCTTGTTTCTATTGGTCTCTATATGTTATGAGGATCATGCATATCAATTTTCATGAAGAAATTCAGTGGGGAAGGCATCTAATCAAGAGATGACTTCTTGAGCAAGTCAGTGCAAAATCAGGGTATCTGAGGCCCCCAATGACCCAACCAAAGGGTGTTCTTCATCATTTTGAATGTGTATGATCTTTATTTGATCATAGAAGATGTTAGAAGTTCACAAAATTGAAGAACTTCAAGACATTTGCAAAGTTGCCTTTTTTGGAAAGTGACTTATAATGTAAACTTGCTATTTTGGGAAACTTTTTTCAACCCTTGCTTTTTGATTCAAAAATGCTTCAAATGGGAAAACTTTGGTCATGAAAGTTGTAGAATGGATCATTCCCTTTTCAAAAAGTACAAGAACTCATTCTAATTCATTTTGGATCAAAAGTTATGGCTTGTCAAAGTTGGGAAAAATCATTGAAATTTCACTTTTGCACCAAAGAGGGAAAGTTGCAAAACCTCATGCCAAGGCCAAGGATGACTTCAAAGTGACTTCTAATCTTCATACAAACACAATGCAATGCCTAAAATTCAGATTGGCCCAAGAAATTTCTCATTTTCATGCCTTGATATCCAAGTATCATAAACCATTTTTCATGAAAATCACAAAGAGGGAAATCTTGCAAGAAGGGTTATTTTGGTTTTGTTTGGTCTCTAATCATTATCAAAGTATCATAGCAACATTATGTGATGCATTTTGCTGCATATTTCTTAAGAGATGTCACATGTTCATGGCCAAAAGTCACAAAGTGTAACAAGTTGCAAAATTGCAAAACATGTGAGATCTCACCCTTCATCCATTACAGCTCACCACAACTGATCCAAGAGCCATCCTTGAACTCAGCTGAGGCAATCCAAACACATAAATCTTCTCTGCCACAGCCCATGCCTGAAGTACACCAAACCTTGACTTTTTGCATTTTCTCCCATGCTTTTGGAATAGTGACCAGCAGCCTCTACTAACCTGCTCCACAACCTACTCAAACTTTATGGGAGTGATATAGCAGCTCATTTGGCATTGAAACAACACACAATCTAACTTGCACCAAAATCTGTCACAAACTTCTTCTCTGAATTTTTCTTCACACAGCCATCAAACTTCACTTTTTCTTTCACCAACAAGTCACAAATCACCTTTAGAACAAGAATCACCCCCTGAAACAGCTTGAAACATCTCACACAAGGACCTTCATTTCTGCTACACCAGAACAAAACAACCATAACCAACCATTCTCAAAGCTATCCAAGTTTCATTTCATCATCAGGGTGTTCAAAGGAGAGGGATTGCACCAAGTTTGAGGCCAAAAAGCTCCAAAGTTCAAAGCTCCAGTTCAGGTACCATCAAGAACATTTTTTTATAGAAATGCAATCTCTTGTTATAGGATGATAGAGTTTGTTTCACTGATCATGTTAAGCTTTGAAACACTGAAAATGGTTGAGAAATGAGTGTGTATGCATGTTCTGAAGTTTTTTTGCAGTTTTCTTGATTTTGCTCTAATCTTGTTGTTGATGCATTGTAAATGTGATCTTGTGATTGATTCGTGTTTGGGGTGGGTAGAGGATGAAATCTGGAGAGTTAGAGCACTTAACACAGCCTAAGGAATGAGTTTGATTATGAGTTTTTGGAAAAAACAGCATAATGAATCGATTCATTCTAGCATGAATCGATTCATTCTGTTGAATGGTTCCTGGATTTCGCAAAATGAATCGATTCATCCCATTATGAATCGATTCATGCTGTTTAACTAATTCTGTTTTCTCAAAAATTGATCATTATGAATCGATTCATCCAAGCATGAATCGATTCATTCTTCTGTTAACCAATTTTAATTCATTTTGTTTGTATTTTATTTGTATGAATTTTAAAAAATAGCAAAACACTTTGAAAAATTCTGAAATTTTTTGTCAAACATTTCATTAATTTTCAGAACCCAAAAATATTTTTATTCTTATTTTTTGCATTAAAAATTATTTTTAAATAATTTAAATGTTTATTTTTAATTAGTTAATGGAAATTAATTAATTAAAAATACATTTAGGTATTTAAAAATTCCAAAAAAATTCACATTGCATTTTAAAACATTTAGGAACATTATCA
This sequence comes from Lathyrus aphaca, assembly GCA_963966055.1. Classification (NCBI taxonomy): domain Eukaryota; kingdom Viridiplantae; phylum Streptophyta; class Magnoliopsida; order Fabales; family Fabaceae; genus Lathyrus; species Lathyrus aphaca. The sequence goes on from OZ014523.1 coordinate 74,483,895, forward strand.
AACTCTCAAAACAAATTTATTTTTGGTTCTTGATGCCTTTTGATCATTTTCATTGGAATTAAATTCATTTTAAGGCATTATTTTGGTTCAAACTTTGAAAAATTCATTCTGCCCAACCCTTGAGAGTTTGATGATGGTTCTTCTTGAATTGCATCCTCCATAGCATGTAGTTTATAGGATAAAATTGGTTTGAATTGATCTTGCATTTCCTATTTGTTTGACATTTTTCTTGACAAGGTACCTTGAAACCCTAGCAATCTTAGGAATTTCATAACTCTCACTAGGTTAAGAGTTGGATCCCCTCCTTTGGGCAGTGAGTTTGTATATGTTTAGGGTTCCTTTGAATGCATTTTCAAATTTTTATCATGGTGTTTGCTTCTGGTTTTGAATTTTGTTTTGTGCATTGATCATAAACCCTAATTTGGGTCTTCCTTTGCATCCATCTTCCATTTGCTTGCATACCATGGCTTGCCATGACATTTTGTGCATCCATTTGATTCATAACACATCTTAAGACATATTAGAATCAGGTTTGATCATTGCATCTTTCATTTGCCATGTTGTATGTCATTTGCATTTCATAACTTTTCATGAACATCCATGGTTCAATGCATGCCTCATTTGCATCTTCATGTCTGCTTGATCATTCTAATGCCTTGCCTTATGTTTGCATCATATATTAGCATCATTAACATCACACTCATGCTTCTGGTTTTGGTTTGCATCATCACATTTCATCTCATTTGCATTGCATTTCATTTCTTTTGCTAACTTTTTCAGGTGGTAAGTTGTTTTGAGAAGTGGATTTGCCTTCACTTCTCACATTCCCTTTTCATCTCTTTCATACTTCCCTTGCTGCATGTTGTATGTGTATTGGATTGAGCTTGCTCATTCTTGTTTCATCTCACTTTCTTTCTTCAAGCAACTTGACTTCTTAAGTGAAGCAAGTTGTTTTGCTTCTCTTTGTTCCTTTCATCTGCTTCCTGGTGGTTTCTCTGAAGATTTCTCTTGCAAACCTCACAAACCCTTGGAATGACCAAGCATGATAACAATTAGGGTTTAATTAGTCCCCCATTTAGCTTTTAACTTTGTGTCTCATTGAGTCTTCTCTCCTCACCTCATAATCAGGGACTAAACCCTAAAGGCTTTAAGGCTTTGTGATTAAGCTTATGCCTGCATCCTTCTATTAGGATGGAGTGTATAACTTTAATCCTAAGTGTTAAACCCTTAATATGTTTAAATCCCTTAATCAATTCACTTAATAATCATCAAGACATCAAACTTGTAACTTGGGCCTTGCATTAGGGTTCTAATTCTTCCTTAATTGGTTAAGAAGGACTAACCCTAGTGTTAATGGACAAGTCCTCCTCAAGTTGTCTTACAAACCCTAAAAATCATTTCTTCATCTTATCATTAACTAAAATCCATCTAATAAAGGTTTTGTTTTGTCATGAGGTTAATCCCTAATCATGGATTAAGTTGAGGAGCTTTCCTCAGCTTAAACATTCTCATCTATTATCCTTATATTGGGATGGTGTAATGAGTCTGTTTAATCCCTGATTATGGCTTAATCTCATTACTCAACACTAAACAAAAATAACAAAAACATCTTAATAATCACAAGTAGGTTAATGATCTTAATCCTACATCATGGTGATTAAGTGTGAGATGCTGACTTCACACTTAAGGTATTCTCATTACCCCTAATCAGAGGGAAGATGTGATGAGTTTACTAATCCATTGATTTAGACTTAAGCTCATTAATTTATGACAAACTTTCAAAAGCAATAAAAGACTGAAAACACAAAAACAAACAATAATCGTCTCCTCCGGGATTCTTTTCTCATCATACTCATTCACAAACGAGAACTAGCTTCTCCCGTCTAATGCAAGACAGTTTGCACCTGAGCCAGACAGGTCATACACTTGAGCATAGACAAGTAAGCAGTTCACAAGTCATTTATCTTTCAGTCTCTGTGGGTCGAACTACGGTGTTCTGACTTCCTCATTGCACGAGAGGATACGTAGGCATAACTTAACAGTTATCGAACAAAAAGTCTCCGTATATCCCCCTTCTTCCAGCTTTCTTCTTTTAGCCTCATTATCTTGAGCATTTCATTCTTGTCCTTACACTGACACATCACTTATACACTATACACTGACACTTGCATTCTTTCCAGCTTTTGATACACAAATTGCACTGACACTACCCCTTTTAAACACAAATCTTTTAAGCATGGATTCCGTCAAGTACGGCGGACAATCTGGGTGCTAATACCTTCCCAGATTGTAACCAACCCCCTTTCTCAGTCTCTCTGGTTCGCGACCGTCTTATCCATATCTTTCTAGGTTTATGCAGCATTACCTTTCCTCCGGGATAAAAATGCCTAGCTGGCGACTCTTGTCTTTTGAGTTCACCCTTGTGTGTTCTCTCCTCCTTTCGCCGTCCGTTCGCGTCTGTATCCCTTCTGACCCGGGTGTCATTTTGGTGGGAGCGACAGCGGGCAAGCTCTAGTCCTCTATGTTTCGTCCAGATATTAAAGATATTCCACATATCCTCTTCGAAGATTTTTGAGACAATATTAACGTCTGACAACCAATCACTTCAATTACGGTAGTGTATTAGTAGAATATTCTCATCATTATTAAAACTATCCTCGTCATTATTCCTATTAATCTCATTTTATAATGTAAATTTATAGTTAACTATTATTAATCATTTAAATAATAACTAGTTTTTATTGTATCTAGGACTGATAATGAACCAAAATAACTCGAAAATAGTTCGGAACTCGATTTGACAATTAAACCTTGAACTATATTCACGAATCAAATGAGCCAAATATGAACAGAAAACTAAGTTCGTTAATTAAATGAGTTGAACTTGAACTATATATAGTTTGACTCGTTAGATTTGTGAGTCAACTCGATTACATATGAGAAGAATTATATTGTCTTTAAGATTATGTTTAACTATTTACTCCAATTCTTATTCTTAAATATGTCCCTTATGTACTAATTATGACAATAAAACTGACAATTGCATTTAGAGTCATCCTTTTTTAAGGCATAATGATATTTGTTAAAATAACATGTGTAATGAAGATTGCAAGTGGTGTAATCATCATGTGATGGAAATATATCAATTTCTAATAATTTTTGGTGTAATATTTCATTAAATTTGTATGGTTCCTAAATATTTAGATGAAGTTGTGGATTTTTGGACAAATTTAAACTTTAATTTAGAAGATTTTGAATTTGATTTTCAAATGTATCTCTTGAAAATTGTGTAGTTTTTGTATTAGTAGATTTTAAATAAAGTCAAATTTTAATCGGATAACTTTTATTTTATTTTTAAAAAAAATATTAAATTAAAATATCAAATATATTAAAAAAGAGTCTTAAAAAATGACTTTTAAGTCTGTGAATCAAGTGAGTTGAATCTAATGAGATGAATCTAACGAGTTGAATTGAACTATTCGTGAATTTATAATGAGTCGAATTTGAACTTTAAAAAAATTTGTGTCAAACTCAAACCAAAATTTGAAATGAACCAATTTTTAACGAATCGAACCGAATTGAGACAAATTCGACTCGAACTCATTTCCCCCCCAAATTGTAACCTAATATATCTATTGTACCGAAACCTAATATATCTATTGTACCGTTTTCATCAATATTAACAAATCAATCCGTTGTTGTAATTCTGTTTTGAGCCAGCAATCAATGATATAAGTATAACTCTTGTGAAAAAAGAAAGAAAAAAAGAAAAACTTATGCTCTTGATTCCACTTTTAAGAACGAAAAGAATAATATACATAATTAAAACAAATTATATTTTCATATATAAAACAAGTAATTAATAAATTTTATGAAAGAACGAGTTCAAAAATAATGAATTAAAATTTTAGATTTTATTTGGTCCGAACTCCAGATTACAAGTATCAATTTTGTAAGAAATCTGAATATTAACACAATTAAAATAAGTAAAAAAAATAAAAATTGAAATGCATAATAAAAAGAAGTCAATTGGAAGCATGTCTGCATGTGTTTGTTGTATTTCATAATTAAATGCGACTTGGAAGTAGCAGTGGAGTTGGTAAGGGCAATGACCCCATCCCCCGAGCAACTCCTCTAAGCACATGTTTCTGAACTTTCCCCGTCGAAGTCTTCGGCAGCTCCTCCTTAAACACCACCGTTTTAGGCACCATAAAATGCGGCAACCTCTCCCTACAAAATTCCTTAACCTCTTTCTCCGACGGCATTTCATTTTCCTTCAACTCATCCTTCAAACTCACAAACGCACACGGTGTCTCTCCCCAAAACTCGTCCGGTCTCGCCACCACCGCCGCCTCTCTCACCGCCGGATGCATATACAAAACCGCCTCAACCTCCACACTACTCATATTCTCTCCGCCACTTATTATCACATCTTTGGTTCGATCTTTAATCTCCAAATAACCGTTCTCATGTATAACCCCAACATCTCCCGTGTAAAACCAACCATTATTTCTCATACACTGCCACGTGGCTTCTTCATCTTTTAAATAACCAAGCATCACACATGCACCTTTCACAACTATCTCCCCAACCGTTGCGCCGTCGCGCTTCACACTTTCTCCGTCGGGACCCACAATCTCAACCTCCGTTACACCGATCCTCTTCACTCCTTGTCTTGCCTTCATCTTAGCTTTCTCCGCCGTTGGAAACCTATCCCATTCTCTCTTCCAAGCGCACGATACAATCACCCCGCATGTCTCTGTCATTCCATATCCATGACTAACGTCAAAACCTAAAGCTTCAGCGCGAATGAGAATCGTCGCCGGCGGAGATGAACCTCCGGTGAGTACGTGAACCGGTTTACTTAACGGTTTTGATTTGTTGAAATTTGAAAGAATGTTAAGCACAACTGGTGCGGCGCACATGTGTGTTACTCCGTGAGATTCAATCAAACGGTAGATCGTTTCCGCGTCGATTCTACGCGCGCAGATGTTTGTTCCTCCCACGGCTGCGATCCCCCACGGGTAGCTCCATCCGTTAGAGTGGAACATCGGTAGCGTCCAGAGGAAAACCGGTTGTATAGGTACTGACCAATCTATGAGAGAGTCCAGTGAAACAATGAACGTTGCTCTGTGGCAATGCACTACGCCTTTAGGAGACGACGTCGTTCCGGATGTGTAATTTAAAGTTATTGGATCCCACTCGGAATCGGGTCGGATCCATTTAAAATTGGGATCACCTTTGGTGATGAGATTCTCGTAGGTGTTTACAATGTTTGCATTTTTCGGAGGTGGAGGAATCTGGTGTGGTGCGAGAGTATGGTCGGTGATGAGGACTAGTTTAGGTGGTTGAATGTTTGTTGGGAATAAATCAAGAGCATTGAGAGTTAGATTTAGTGAAAGAATGTCTACAAAGATGAGTTTTGATTCGCTGTGGATGAGGAGCACGGAGAGGGATTTATGGTCGAGTCGGAAGTTGAGGTTGTTGAGAATGGCACCGGACATTGGGACGGCGAAGTGGAGCTCGTACATGGCGGGAGTGTTGGGGGAAAGAACGGAGACGACTTGGCCTTTTTTGATTCCGAGAGATGATAGTGAAGATGCAAGTTGAAGGCATCGACGGTTGGTTTGGGACCATGTGAATGAAGTGTTGTTGTAGATGATGGAAGTGGAGTCACCGTAGACAATGGCGGCTCTGTCTAAGAATGTGAGTGGGGTAAGAGGGGTTGAGTTTGCTTGGTTTTTGGTTAAATGGTCCATTGAATATGGAGAGGTTTTTTGTTCGAGTCAGTACACTCTGCTGTGGAGTTACTCATCGTCACTATTTAAATGAGTAAAGTGGGTTTTAGATTTTGCTCATGTCAATTCTCACATTCAATTCATGCTAACAACACAGATTACGTGTATATTTGTTTATGTAGTGCAAAAATTAGATACGTTATTGTTATATTAAAAGGTTGTCTTCTTCCAACTTCAAATAATTGGTTAAGTGTACATAAATGTTTTTCATGTAGTTATTGTCTATCTTTCCTTGTTTGTGGATGTCCTTTATATAGGTTCATTTCTTACCCTCCAATAATCATGAAGATTCCTTTCCTCTTCCTTCATGCATCCAAAATCTAGAAAATTGTCGCCGATTTATGACTTTTCATTTTCTGAGACCGTTTCTAGATGGTGGCCCTTTGTACGATTATTATCTTGATTTATCCGAATTTCATACCCGATTACACGAGGCTCTCCACCTCGGCTCATCATGACCTTTAATTCGATAATACAATGATTTCGTTAGACCGAATTATATCTCAGATATTTTTTAAATAAATCTGTGTTTTAACTCTGGTTATTATCATACTTCCACCCGAATGATGAAGACTTCATTACATATTTCTTTTAATTTTACACATGTGATTTATGTTAACATATTTTTTATAAGATTGAGTTGAAAAAATATATAATGTAAAAATCATATTTTAAAAACCATAAATCTTATCTTTAAATAAAATTAATTTTGAAAAATAGAATCAATTTTAATCCAGAGAAAAAAATATGCCATAATCGATCCAACCCATCCAAAATTTGTTTGAATGCTCCAAATATAAAACCATGCATATATTAAGGATAATGTAATTGACATAATGTATTAGATTAACACTCCCTGTCTCATGTTTCTCATTCTGCGATCTCAGACATATATTTGTTGACACATGGCAACAGATTAACTAAATTCATTAAGGAAAAAAAGATTAAATAAATTCCATAACTATTCCATAATAATACAAGGTGGGTTAGACTTACTTATAGGCCCAAAAATGCAGATTGTTAAAGGAAAGTTCTCTAACTACTTTCATTAATGTGGGTGAAGAATTGTCTCAAATAGGAAAATTCTCTAACTACTTTCATTAATGTTGTGTATTTGGAAGAGTAGAAATAATCTCATTAGATAAATCTCTTAGAACATCTCTAGTGAGAACTTATAACATCTTTAATTCTGAGATCTTAGTGACTCCTTAAATCTTAAATTATATTGTTTTTTTTTTAACCATTGGTGTATGCTGATGTGGTAATAATGATTGTTTAAATTTAAGAAATTGAACTTCCTTAGTGTTCTGGACTGGCCCAATCCCTCCAATTGGGCCAAGAAGACTGATCCAATAAGCCTGCTCGACGTCGAGCACAATCATGAAAAATGGTCTTCAGACGACCACAAACAGTCCGAGCACGATGAGGTTCCCTAACGGCTAGTATTGACCGTTGCCTATTTTCACGGATCCCTCGATCCGCGCCTTACGGAATGGACCAATAATCTTCCAGTTAGACCACTATATAAACCCTCTCATTTGAGAGGGTCAGGTATTCAATTCTCTGACCTTAATCTTCGTACTTGCTCACTCTTTGCTCGGTTACTTACTTTGGCATCAGAGTGCCTTGCAGGTACTACCCCTTTTTCTCCTCCACGACCATCTCCATCAGCTCTCGAGACCAGCCGCATCGGATCCTGATCTCCAGGTACGATCAGGTGGCGCCGTCTGTGGGAAATCTGATTTCCCCGTTCTTCTTTCAAAATCCTCAAAGAACCAAAGTTTTAATAAGATCCATGGCTGCTCGGGACAACCAGGAAAATCGATCGAACGATGGTATGATTCTCACACAACGTGATAGCAACATCCATCCTCCTCTACATGACGAGACGGTGCAAGACCATCCGGACGGGAAGGCAGCATCACCTTCACCCAATCGCGGCCAACCTCTGGAAAGTCGCCCGGAAACTCATTTTCCTTCGACTCCTTCAGAGCCAGATTTCACCGCATTGGCCGAGATCCTGAATCAAACAAACTTGCTACTCCTCGCCCATAGCGAGAAAATCGCCCGTCTCGAAGATAATTCTCGTCGACCACAATCTCCCACGAGACCCCGAAGGGAGAATACTCCGTCTCCTGCTAAGAGGAAAAGGAAAGGGCACACCGACGAATCAACAGGCGTCAAACGTTTTCGTCAGCCTTCCCCACGACCCTCTCCTAGAAGAAAATCAAGAAGGAGCAGATCAAGATCTGCATCTCCCCGACGAACAAAGAAACACACTCACAGGTCTTCGTCGCTCAATTCCAGCGACGACGAGGACGCTCGGGGTCCCCTCTCATCTGAAATCATGGCGGCCAAGCTTCCAAGAGGCTTAGAGAAACCCCCTCCGTTAGGCTCGTACGATGGGACCACCGACCCAGACGAGCATATCGAGAATATCGATGCGCTGCTCGACTACCGGGGTGTGCGAGGGGCAATCAAATGTCGACTCTTTCCTACAACGTTGAGGAAAGGAGCAATGACGTGGTACAAAAGCCTTGAGGCTGAATCCATCACATCATGGAAACAACTTGGACGCACGTTCTCCAGGCATTTTACCGCATCAAGACGACACCCAAAGACAGAGGCTTCGCTCGAAGCAATAATCCAGGGAAGAGACGAGCCTTTACGAGCTTACATCGAAAGGTTCAATAAAGAAGCGGTCCAGGTATCCACGACCGACGACATGAAAAAATACTTGCTGGAACGAGGGCTACGCCCCTCGACTGATTTTCATCGGGCGGTCGGCATTGAAACCCCGGCCACCCTCGATGCGTTCCTACTGAAAGCCCAAGCTTACATCCAATATGAAGAAAAGCAAGCGGCCAGTTCAGTAAGAGACGCTCGACGCCGTGAAGACGCCAAACCACACAGGGTCGATGAACCTTCGACATCTCGTCGAGGAGGAGACAAAAGAAAGGATGATCGCTCCCGTGAACCGCGGGAACACCGGGGACCTATCGGTCGGTTCCACGAATACACACCTCTCCTGGCCTCCAGGGAGAAAATTTTGTCTGAGTGCGCCAATTCAGAATTCAAACAGGCAGGGGTACGTTTTCCGTGGCAACAACCTAGCAAGCCCGACACGGATAAAACGAAGTACTGCAGATTCCACAGGAGTCACGACCACAACACAGAGGATTGCATCCATCTCAAGGACGCGATCGAAATCCTCATCAAAGACGGGCACCTGAAGCAGTTCACCAAGTCCAAAGACACTCCTCGACAGGAAACACGGGAGACCCAGAAAGTCGAGGAAGCCGTACCAATCCCTGCAGATGCTAACATGCAGGTCGCTCTGAGCATTTATCGCCCGGAAGATTTCTTCTTACCGGATCACACCAAGAGTTCGGGGTACCTCTCCTCCCACAACCCATGGGAAGCTTTTCCTTCGGCAATGGTTATATCGGGAGGAGGATTCAACAAAATCACGGTCGGGTCCGTGAAGCGAAAATTCGACCATCTAATTGCCAAAGGGCCCGCGCAAAATGCCACCCTGGATCCACCAAGAGAGGGCTCCGTACCCCTTGCATTTTATCGGGAGGAACTCCTAGGAGGGGCGCCCAACGCTAGCATTCCTCTGCTCATCCGAGCGCGCATGGCGAACTTCGATGTGAGGAGGATCCTGGTAGACCAAGGTAGCTCCTGCGACATCATGTACTCCCAGCTGTTTTCGACACTGCAGCTAAACGAGACACACTTAACTCCATACGTCGGATCAGACCTGCAAGGTTTCAACGGAGCAGTATCCCGACCATGGGGCTATGTCGACCAGTTTGTTACCTTCGGGGCGTGCGAGACGGCCAGGACGGTTAGATCCCAGTTCCTAGTCGTGGACTTCCCATCACTGTACCAATGCATTCTAGGACGACCAACCTTAGCCGAGCTAATCGCTGTGTCGTCCACCGTCCACCTGAAGATGAAGTATTACACTACTTCAGGAAAAGTCGCCACATTGCACGGAGACGTCGATGCTGCCCGCAGATGTTTCGAAGCAGCATCAAAAGGTCTCAGCTCAATATCATACCAACCAGGTCCCCTGACATCGAATTCGCCAGATATTCCCAGGGCTTTCCCTCAGGTAGACTCGATCGACCTAAACTGCAGATTTTCCGATAGTAGCGAGGGCGTCCAACGGCCAACAGAGTCGTTATCCCGACCAGTACCAGATGGAGACTTCGAGCTAATTCCTCTGGGAGAGGACCCAGCCCGGTGTGTTAAAATCGGAGCACATATGCCTGAACTGGTGAAGCGACAGTTGGAAGCTTGCCTCAAAGGAAATGCAGACTTATTTGCCTGGAGCGCCACAGAAATGCCAGGGCTCGACCCCGAGACAGCTTGCCACCACCTCTCCATCGACCCAACACACAAGGCGGTCGCTCAGCGCAGGAGGAAGCAGTCGACCGAGAAGACCAAAGCTGCTGAATTTGCTGTTAAAGACCTCCTAGAGGCGAAATTTGTAACCGAGGCCAGGTATACGACCTGGCTCTCAAATGTTGTACTTGTGAAAAAATCTAATGGAAAATGGAGGATGTGCGTTGATTATACCGATCTCAATCGGGCATGCCCGAAAGATGCATACCCTTTACCTAACATCGATAAACTGGTCGACAATTCGTCCGGTTTCAAGCTGCTATCCTTCATGGACGCATATTCAGGGTACAATCAAATACCCATGGCCGTGTCTGACAAAAAATACACGGCCTTCATGACCGAATCGGGCAATTATTTCTACAACGTTATGCCTTTCGATCTAAAAAATGCGGGCGCAACATATCAGCGCATGATGAATAAGGTTTTCCGAGCTGAAATCGGAGACATGCTCGAAGTATACATGGACGACATGATCGTCAAATCTCAACAAGAAACGGACCACGCGTCCCATTTACGAAAAGTGTTCGATCAAGCACGAAAGTGCAAAATGCGCTTCAACCCTGAAAAATGCACGTTTGGTGTCCGAGCAGGAAAATTCCTCGGATTCTACTTAACTGAACGAGGCATCGAGGCCAACCCCGACAAGTGTCGGGCATTCACGGAGCTCCCAACTCCCACTTCCAAAAAATCCATACAATCACTAAACGGGGTCCTTACCTCCCTCGCTCGGTTCGTAGCAAGGTCCGCTCAACACGCTCTACCTTTTTACAAACTCCTCCGCAAAGAGGCAACCTTCGAGTGGACGGTGGAGTGCGAGCTAGCACTATCCCACCTGAAAAAGGCACTAAGTGAACCCCCAGTCTTATCCAGACCTGAAGAAGGGGAAGTACTGTATCTCTACCTTGCAGTTGCAAACGAAGAAGTAAGCGCGACACTCGTGCGCGACCTACCCGAAGGGCAAAAACCTGTATATTTCACAAGTAAAGCACTCCATGGCCCAGAAATTCGGTACCTCCAGATAGAAAAGGTTGCTTTGGCCCTCCTTCTCGCAGCTAGAAGGCTGCGCCATTACTTTCTGGCTCACACCATCGTCGTAAGGACCGATCAACCCATAAGACAGTTGCTCGGTCGACCAGATATGGCCGGACGAATGCTAAAGTGGTCATTAGAACTATCTGAGTTTGACGTCAAATTTGAGGGAAGACAAGCTCTCAAAGCTCAAGCGCTGGCCGACTTCGTGGCTGAACTTACCTTCACCGAGCAAGACCCGAAAGTTTCATCCAGGTGGGTTATTTTCGTGGACGGTGCATCTGGCCCGGCGGGTAGCGGAGCCGGCATTATCTTGGAAAACGAAGAGGGGAACGTTATCGAAGTGTCCCTAACCCTATCTTTTCCCACTTCTAACAACCAAGCAGAGTACGAAGCTTTTCTAGCGGGCATACGGCTCGCGACAGATCTGGAAGCAGAAGAGATCACAATTTGCACAGATTCTCAGCTGGTCGCAAGCCAGGTCCGAGGAGACTTTCAGGCCAAAAATGATAACATGGCCGAATATTTGGCCCTCGTAAAAGGCGAACTGAAAAGGTTCAAAAGTGTGGAGGTCAAACACGTTCCGAGGGAAAACAATACGCGCGCAGACATCCTTTCCAAATTAGCAAGCACTAAAAGGAAAGGAAACAACAAGTCCGTCGTGCAGAAATTGCTTCCCCAACCAAGTATCGGACAATCATCGACCCACGTAGACATTAACCTCGTAGGCGACACGAGCTGTTGGATGACCCCAGTATTCAACTATTTAACTAAAGGAGAATTACCGACCGACCCAAAAGAAGCTAGTACTATACGACGAAGAGCATGTTCATATTCTCTAGTAGGTGGACGTATGTATCGTCGATGATTCTCTACACCCCTCCTCAGATGCGTAGAAGAAGAAAACATCCCACACATACTGAGGGAAGTCCATGAAGGAATCAACGCGCAACACCCGGGCGGACGGTCGTTGGCTCGAAAAATCTTGCGGGCAGGATACTATTGGCCCACCCTCCAACACGATGCGAAAGAGCACGTAAAAAGGTGCGACAAATGCCAACGACACGGAGACGTGCACGCAGCACCCCCATCCGAGTTAAAATCATTATCGTCACCTTGGTCGTTCGCATGGTGGGGAATGGATATCTTGGGACCATTCGTCGTCGGGTCCGGCCAGAATAAATACTTAATTGTAGGTGTCGACTATTTTACCAAGTGGATAGAAGCTGATGCCTTAGCCAAAATCACGGCGCTCAACATACTACGTTTCTTCAAGAGAAACATCCTTGCCCGATTCGGGGTGCCCCTCGCCATCGTGACCGACAACGGCACTCAGTTCACAGACAAACACTTCAGAGAATTCGTTGCATCAATGGGAACAAAACAACATTTCTCCTCAGTCGAGCATCCCCAAACTAACGGGCAAGTAGAGGTCGCGAACAGGGTAATCCTAAGAGGTTTGAAACGAAGATTGGACGAGCATAAGAAGCACTGGGTCGAGGAGCTACATAGCGTACTATGGGCATATAGGACCACACCCCATTCAACAACTGGGGAATCCCCATTTCGATTAGCATATAGGACCGAAGCAGTGATCCCTATAGAAATGCACGTCCGATCGAGGCGCACAGAATCCCCCATGGAACAGGATACCAATTCCGAAGCCTTAAGAGACGAACTCGACATGGTCGAAGAAGTTCGATCGGAGGCCGCTCTTCGAGAAATCATTCTCAAACAAAAAATAGCCGCTCGGTATGATTCTAAGGTCATAAGGCGGGCGTTCGAAATAGGAAGCCTTGTCCTTAGAAGAAACCACAGAGACCCCCGCGAGGGAAAACTAACGCCCAATTGGGAAGGCCCGTATCGCGTCCGAGCAAAAACCGAGAACGGAGCTTATTATTTGGAAAATCTACACGGGGAAGAGCTCGCTCGGCCTTGGAACGCCGAGAAACTCAAACAATACTATAGCTAAATCACAAAGTCACCTTACTCGACTTCCAAGCAAGGAGAAAGGGAGACCGACAGAAAACTGCGTGCCTAGGTACGAGCATGACAGCCCAAATATAACAAAGTCAAGCAAGATCTCCTTTCGAGCAAAAGAGAAGCTTGCCGCACGATCGGATACTCAAACGAGTCCGACGTCGCCTAAGTACCACGACCAGGTAGAACCCCAGCTCGCGATGGGATGTTCAAGCCACGGAGCCCGGGCCATTATCTTGGCCCGGGCACCGATCGGGAGTAAGACTCCTAAATACGGATTGGTCCCCCTAACCAACAGATCACTCACACACCCCGTATCCATTCGATCACATCTAATTAATGCAAAGACGCACACCAAACACTTAGTAAAAATAACAAGTAAACTATGTCCTCCGACGGACGCATTGTTACGAGCAAACAAAATATGAAACCGACCATCAAGGTCGAACACATGACATTAAAAGAAAAAAAAATGCGACACCAAAGGGCCGACTTGTTCAGGGTTACAAATAAAGGGGGGCCACGCCCCCCAAAACAGAAAATACATCATAAGTTACAAAGGCACGCAGGCCATAAATTAATTATCCTCGCCTCCCGGGCGGCCTTCATCTTCACGAGCATCCTCCTGGCCCAGCTGCACTTCAGGTTGACCAAGCTGATCAGTCGACCCCGGCTGAGAGTCGTCCACCACCAAATCTGAGGGGACCACGATCCGACCATCCACGACCTTGTACAGGTAGCTCATGCGACCAACGTCCAAGGCCATGTCAGGGTGGAGAGCTTTCATCTGGTCCACCGCATTCTAGAAGCTGAGCTCAGTCGATGCGTTCAGATCTTCCATGTCTTGGTCGATCCGAGCAAGAAACTGAGCCCTCGTCACCAGATTTTTAGTCTCCTCATCCTCATCCTCCTTGGGGCAAAAGGCGTCCTTCAGTTTCTTATTTTGCTCAAGCACCCTCTTCTTGTCGACCTCCAGTTTGGCAATGACGGCAGCTCGTTCGGTCGACTCTTTGGTAGCAGCTTTAGCCTCCTCAGTGGCCACTGTCAGCTTAGCCTCAGAAGCAGCCAGCTGCTCCTTAAGCTTGCTATTCTCCCGCTCCAGTCCAGGACCCCCTTCGGCCGTCATCTAGGCCATTGTCAGGACCCGCATGACTGCGCTCGCGTCCTGAGCCAGAGATAGTCGCCGAGCAGGACGGTCCATCCCCTCCAATAACAGAGAATCCGCACGGTCCACCTCCATGCTTGTCCCCTCAAAGAAATTGCGCATCACAAAACATGGTGGTAGCCCGTGCTTTGGCTTTGGAGGAGCGCTGGCCGTTAAGTCTACAGTGGCCGATGATTTATGCTTCTTCATCAAGGAGCCAATCGATGCGCTCGGCGAACCCTGGACCAAGGGGCCCGACCCCGAGCCAGACGCCTCAGTCAGCTTGGTCTGCACGACCCTTGACCGTTTCCTCTGCTGCTGGACCAAGCATTCTTGAATTTTGTCCAAAGGATTCGTCAGGGAGCCTGAAAAAGGAAAAGGATCAAGTTAGTCATAAGCAACAAAATTAAACCAAAATTTTAACGAACGCAAATAAACGAATACCAAAGAAGTCGGACACTTCCTGCCCGTTATGACAAGCCAGCAACTCAGTAACGTTGATCAAGGGACGCTCCACAGCTTCCCCCCATCCTGATCAACTATAACCTTCCCATCCCCGTCCAACAGAGGGGTCGGAGTGAAGGAGGCTATTAATTTTCTGAAGGCCTTGAAACTGGCCGCATCGTCATCATTCAATGTGTCCCCCACTTGAACGAACTCACCCACAGGTTTTTCATAGTGAGCATGACTCCAAGAAAAGGGGAACAACCACAGTCTCCTCGGAATCACCTGACCTTGGTCGTCGAGCTTAGGCTCGTCGTTCTCGTCAGTATCTATTCCAAGAAAGCTCATAGCTCTCACGGCCGCCGCGCTCGCGGGTTTTATCAGGAAGTAGTCAGTTTTGAAGGCCCGGATGGATTCTGAATGGGCCTTAAAAATCTTGGTCCGCTGGTTGAAGGACACGAACCCCTTTCGGTCAGTTCCTCGCCCAACTTGGCGCTGTAAGGAGAAGAGGCGGAAGAAGAGGGGAGGCGTGGCACCAACACCCAGATGGGCGCACGTCATCTCGAACGCCCTTAGAAATGCATACGAGTTGGGGTGTAACTGGGAAGGAGCGACACAGAGATGCCCGAGCACAACACTCACAAAGTCGCTAAAAGGCAATGTCACCCCCAGGACTGAAGTCGCATATTCGTACATGGAGAACGCCCTACCATGAAAATCTGAGAAGATACGGTCGTCGTCTCCCGGGCAGGTCACAACCCAGTCAGCAGGGTCCCCAACAACTGGAAGTGGCTCCGTTCGAGGTCTTGAGAATGAGGACACCTTGTCCAGCAAATCTTCTACCACCCATTCTCCGGGCGAGACCCTCGTCTGGTCAGGACACTGAGGCGAGTCTGTCGACGTTCCCGAAGTGCTTGTATCCGAACTCTCCGAAGAGCTCCCGGAGCCTGAAGGAATGGACGTGGACGACCCTGAATCTCTCGAGGACGTCTCCTCAGAAAGCACGTCCAGTGGATTCGCGAGCGAGTTTTCACCTGAAAAGCATAGGAAAGGCGTCAGTGAATTCGATTGAGAATATCAAATCCACCATTCCACCGCTCGACAAGTGAAAGGGCGCGCATCAGCTCAGAGACTATGTCCCGAGCTGTAGCCCTGGCTGACCATCGCTCGGAGCGACGGCTGACGCCCAACATTATATATGTCCAGGATTTAACCTAATATCCATCAAAACCCAAGTCTAAGTCGACCAATACCTACGTCGACCCTAAGTTAGGGTTTGCAACCGACCGACTTCGGTGGCGGAAATCTTAAGGTTTACCGATTCCAATTCTAAAACCTACCGTTAAAATCATCCTAAACCGCATACATTTCTACAAAATCTAAGCTATAAAGACCTAGAGAGAAGAAAAAGAGCCGTACCTTGCGCTTGAGAAGACATTCTTGAAGAAATTAAACTTCTGAAAATGGTGGTCGACAAGGAAAGGCGGTGGTCGACGACTGAGATGGTGGCGGTTGAGCGAGCAAAGTCTTGAGGAAGAAGATGAAACGAAAAGGTTAAAATGGGCCATGAGAATCCTATTTATAGAAAGGGGAACACGTGCACACACGCGTGACTCCTACACGCTAGCCCCTAGAATAGCCGTCAAATCATTAATAGGCGCGAATTCCCAGATATTCCAGCTTTTCGGTTCACATTCTTCCGCCGAGCAACGCATTATCTGCCCGACAACGTAGATCCCTGACTTTAACCTTATGCATCGCCGAGCACAACGTCACTCTTAAGTCACTGCTCTACAGCACGAGCAATGACTTGGGGGGCTCCTGTTCTGGACCGGCCCAATCCCTCCAATTGGGCCAAGAAGACTGATCCAATAAGCCTACTCGACGTCGAGCACAATCATGAAAAATGGTCTTTAGACGACCACAAACAGTCCGAGCACGATGAGGTTCCCTAACGACTAGTATTGACCGTTGCCTATTTTCACGGATCCCTCGATCCGCGCCTTACGGAATGGACCAATAATCTTCCGGTTAGACCACTATATAAACCCTCTCATTTGAGAGGGTCAGATATTCAATTCTCTGACCTTAATCTTCGTACTTGCTCACTCTTTGCTCGGTTACTTACTTTGGCATCGGAGTGCCTTGCAGGTACTACCCCTTTTTCTCCTCCACGACCATCTCCATCAGCTCTCGAGACCAGCCGCATCGGATCCTGATCTCCAGGTACGATCACTTAGCAATCTCAAAAAAAAAGTGGAGAACTTAATATTAAAATATTATTATTTTTTAATCAATTCAATAGAAAAATTAATTAATGGTGATTGTCAATTGAATGTATTAATTAAAAAAATTAAATATGTACAATATAACACTTTAATTTTATTTTGCTATAATTACTATTTTCATTTAAAAATCCATTAAAAAATGAAATGCATTAATTTTTTTTCTTATTATTTTACTACAACACTTTATTATTCCTTTAATATATTTTATTTCTCGTCACTTATGTATTTTTTTTTAATTTACAATCTTTTTATATATTAATTATAATTGAATTAATTAATTAAGAATTAAAATATTGTGTAAATAGAATAATATAAATTAGTGGGATCAAATATATGTTGCTTATTTACGATTATCATTGGAGCAAAAATAGTTGAGATTACTTATAGATGACTTAAATGCATTGTGGCAATTTGGGTCCACAAAATATGACACAAGGAACCAAAATAAGTTCTCCCATTGGAGATGCTCTTAGTGTGTTAGTGATTATTAATAATGTTAAGTTTCTCTCTTGGAGGTGGTTGCGGTCTTGGAATTCTCTAGTGTCATCTTGCTCTTATTATGAGTGGTTTGTGTAACACCCTTTTTACCCCAACACAAAATATACAGATACTTCATTTAAAAATCAGAGTAAACCACAAAAGGATGTCACATTATATTCAAAACATCAAAATATATGTGCCATGTCCCGTAACACGGGTTACATCATGTCTTTTCAATTAATCATTCACTATGCAGCGGAAAATATAAACTTCAATTAATCCTCATGAAATCTCAATAATTCAACACTACTTCAAATTTAAGTCAATTCAACATAGTCGAGTTCAAACTAAAACTTAACTCATAAAACAAAACAAAAGAACACTAAAGTTCACAATCATTCCCAATTCGATGTTACATGACATAAAGCAGAACACCATTCTTACATCTAACAAAATACAAATAAAATAAGAAGGACGTCAACTAGACTCCACACACCGAAAGCTATCCTTCTTGAGTATCTGCACGTTACCCATGTAGAGGTAACATTCAGACAGGCATGGTGAATAATCACAATCTAATGTAAATGACATAAAGTAAGGATAAGCAGACAATATTCTTCATATATCAACACTTCGTAAATTCTCATCCCTCACATTACACAACTCATCAAAACATCTAAGCAACACAAATGCATCATGCTATGCCACAAAGAATGAAATGCAACTTCATAAATGCATGTGGTATCGTTTTCAACATGTGATGGACACTGGGCCATCTATCCTCCACAAGGAAGCACAACATAAACAACATCACCCGATCACACGATGGGATCGAAGCCTCCAACAACATAGGTATGCCATGAATGCAGACGCAACAACATCATAATATCAACATGGTAAATCAACAACTTGCATCCACATTCATGAAAAATTCATCAGATAATTCAACATACATCTCAACATGTCATTTATACATCATTAACGAGTATTTAATACTTCTTAACATCATGTTCGTCATAAAATTCATAAGATAATCCTTAAAACATCAAAATCACACATGGCAACAAGTACAACTCATCACAACATCATTACATCATGTCTACACACTATCAAATAATTTTCCACAATTAAAACACAACTTTTTCACTTCCAGGTCGCGCTAAGCGCGCTGCTCACTGCCTGGAAGAGGAAAAAATTCTTCAAAGCGCGCTAAGCGGGATCGACCGTGTTAAGCAGACTGCCCGATTCTGACCCAAAAACCTCGCGATAACAACTTATCTCCTACTACGAAAACAACACCTAAAACCAGTCTTATTCCATATTTACTCACAGATTTCAATATTAGAACCAATATCTAATACTCATACATCATTTACCATAAACACCACACAACAATTCACCAAAATACACCAATTATACACATCAAAATCCTAGGTTTTTGTCCAAAACCCCAACTACTCATGATACCTAAACTATACATCATAACATTGAAAATCGATACTCCTCATACCTTAAAATGTCGTTTCCTTACGGTCTTTCCTCGAATTCACCGGAAATCCTCTAAGCCCTAGCCTCTTCTCCTTTGCTCTTCAGAGCTTTTCCTCCTTTTCTCCAAAATATTAGGAATAAAATAAATTCCCTTCTCACTAATCAATAAAGCATACCCCTAATACTATTTCCCACTTTACCCTCAACTTAGTCTCCACAATGACCAACGTACCCTCAAAACCTCTAATTCTCTTATTTTAATTAAATAATAATAATTTGAATAATCTAAAATAATTATCCTTACTATTACTATTTATTAAAATAATTTCTACTAATCTTGTCAACCAACGCAACAAAAAATCAACAAACACAAAATAATCACAACAACAAGCTACAAAATTAAATCACGAAATTAGGGCGTTACAGTTTGTGTCTCCTTTCAATTGTATTTCCCAAAAGTAATTTCCGTTGTTTTTGTATCGGGAGAGAGTACCCCTAGTACTCTCTATTAATTCCATTACCTTTTTTTTTATATAAAAAAATAGTGTAACACTCAGTTTTTAAATTATTTTATTTTAATTAAATTTAGAATACTTTATTTTGATTTGTCTGAATACTTGTGTATTTTATTGGATTTAGTGAAAATGGATAAAAATTAATTAGAATTATTATTAATTTTAATTAATTAATTAATAGAAATAGTGAGATATTTGATTTTGGAAAGAAAATAGAATATTAACTTAGTTAGTGCGGTGATAGGAGAATTATCAAAAGTTATGGGGAAGGAGTGGAAATAATAAAAAATAAATTAGAATTTTATTTAATAGAAAAATAGGGAGAGAATGTGGAGGGTACGTGAAAAGTTTTGGAAGAATGGAAAGAACAAAACCTAACTAGAAGAGGATTTCAAGTCAAAGTTCAATCCTTTCTGCAAATTTGAGGTAGGGGATTATTCATCTATGGGTGTATTTTTCATAAAGGATAGAGAGGGATCCTAACCTCTTCTATATTTTCCCCATCCTCTATTGATGAGGTTATTTATCCTAGAAATGGTTGTGCAAACTTCTATGGATCATTAGGTGATGATTATGTTTTATAGGTTGTATTGATTTCTGAAATTCACATGAAACTATGTGTGGAATTCAGATTGGTGTTGTTCATGTCAAGGTATTTTAAAATGATGAACATATTGATGATTTTCATGATAAATTGATGTTAATGTGTAATATGTGTGAATTCGGTGTGTTAAATGTTATATATGTGTTGCATGATCTTTATGAATATATTGTATTTTCTAGAATCGAAATCAGAGCTTTAAAAGGTCTTAAATGGTGGAAATAATAGATTCTGCAATCTGCACAGCAGTTACGGATGTCACCTGTGTGACGGGCCGACAGTCATTGCGTTTGAGAGAGTTGATTGGTGCTAGCATGGTGACGGGGCGATCGTCATTGTCCATGATATGGGATTCTTGCCAGGGAGTTAGCCGAATGACAAGTTTGTGAAGAGGGATGGCGGTGAGAAGTCGTGAAGATTGTCATGACGGGTGGGTTAACCATCAGCTTTTTGGTTGACCAGTTTTGGGGTTGTCAATTTGATTTTCTTAGCAGTTTTCAACATTGGCGAATGTTTGTCGTGTTTTAGTGAGTTTTGTGAGTTGATTCATGTATTTGTGTCGTGTGAATAAAATGAGTGATGTATGGAGTTATCTGACATGTTCAGAGTTGAGTCGATGGGAAATTAAGTAGAGGTTATAGTATGCCCCATGACTCTGAAATACCCGAATAAAAAGTAAAGGTTATAGTATGAGATGAACTAATTAAGTATTAATTGTTTAATTCTATTAGTTGGTGAGTAGTGTTGAGTAAGAAAATGATTATGTGTGTTATGTTGAGTTATCATTATATGTTGTGTTGAATTATGGTAATATATGTGGTTTAGAAAGAAACCATTGGTGATGATTTATTACATTTACATTGTGACATTTCATGCATCATGTATGTCGAAAATAAGTGTGCAGATTTGGTCCATTAGTGAGATTGATAAGTGGATTAATCAGTAACATAACTCTGTTGTTCAATATTGGTGAATGGATCAATAAGTAACATAACTCTAAAATCCAAGATTGGTGAGTTGATTGGTACCACATGCATTGGTGATGAGGAGATAAGTGCATTGCATACACATTTGAACTTATGATTGAGGAATTTTGTGAATATTTTATATATTGATGATTGAGGGTGTTATCCTTTATGGTTTTATAAACCACTAACATTTTTTAATGTATTATCATCCTCTGGTTGTTTTGTTTGTGGTGCTATGTAAACTTGTGGTACAAATACTTAGGTAGAGGAACACTAGTTACTATTGAGCTGGAGGATGGTGTAAGGGCCTTCTTCATTCTTTTGCTATTTTTTTCGAGTCATTTAGTTTTTTCAGTGTCGCTCTGATATGTAACATTGGGATGGACTATTTTTTTCATATTTATTTTGTAATGAGTTTGAAGCCTTTTGCTTTAATGAAGTTAATTTATAAATTTTGAGACATTTTAATTTAAATTATGTTTTACTCTGTTGCATTAATATATGTTTGGTTGAGATAGATGCATGATGAGAATGTGTAACACCATATTTGAGTAATTTATTTGAGTTATTTTATAAATAAAGAATTAGGGTTTTAGGGTGTTACAAGTATCACAAATGATTTGTGACCCCAGTATCTAAAATCCAATAATTGGTATTAAATTAATGAGACTATTGAAAGAATGATATGTACTTGATGGGGATGTTGAAGGATGAATTGAGGTGGTGAATTTTGGCAGTAAATGCAATTGGGCTTTATTGAAGTATAACGAGAAATGTCTTATGTTAGTCTGGAGTGAATCCTATGTAGTTTGTATCATCTTTATGATGATCCATGATTGAAGGTTCTTGAAAATTATCATTAGTTAAAAGGTGAGAAATGTTCGACTTCTTCAGGTATGGGATGTCATGTTTCTTGAAACACACCTCAATAGTGTGACCAAGTTTTTTTCCCATAGGTACAAATATTTAAAGGTGTGAGAAAAAACATAAGAAATGGGGGGTTTGAATTGAGGTTTTCACTCTTGTCAACTTTTTGAGTTTTAACGTTGTTGCGTTAAGTGATTCTTTGAGTTGCATTGTGGAAGCATAAAAAATAAAGTAAAGAATAAGCAAGAGTAAATAACACATAATATATCCTGGTTCACTCGAGAAACTCTTAAGCTAGTCCAATCCACCCCGCAAGGTGATTTGCCTTAGAATTAGACTTAATCCACCATAATCAAAATTGATTACAAGGTGCAACCAAATTCTGTGACTAACTGTGCATACACACGCGGCTTGCTTACGTGGCTACCTGTCGTGACTAACTACACAACAATAGTTGCGACTTCCCTGCGCGGCTACCTATCGTGACTAACTGCACAATAACACTTGTGACTTCCCCTGCACAACTACCTATTGTAACTAACTACACAACTAACTAAAGCGACTTACTAGATGGAACTACTAGCTGATGTGACTTTCGTAACCATGACACATAGTTCTGAGAAGCACCAGAACATTATCCCCTGAGAAATCACCAAAACCCCAAGTTATGAGAAAGCCCCAAACTGCCAACTTTTGTGCCTCCTAAAGTTTTGACCTTCACTCGGTCCTTTAGGCATAGTGGGTAACGTTTACAATTGTTTTCTTCTTACATAAGCATGTGTAAACACAATTAAGTACATCATAAGATCATCCTAATACACACTAAGATATTACATTAAATTGTAGCACAAAAGTGTGGAGTCTTCTTCTTCTTCAAGTTGCTTCTTCACGGACAATAGCCCAGAGAACTTGAATTGCCGAAGTCTTCTTCTTCATAAGCTTCTTAAAGCTTAGTTGATCTTTGATGAGCACATATAATGACTTCTTCATCTTTATTCACATTAGAACATTCTGGACAACAACCCTTGTTCTATTCAATCCAATGATCACTTCAGAACATAACATTCTGTTTGGGATTTGTAATTGTAGCTTCCATGATTATCTTCTTATATAATCTGCTACTTTGCAAGTCTTTTACAACATATGAAAATAAGCACTTGTGAATATGAAACTGCTTCATAAGCAGGTTGCTTAATCAAATTGTTCAATACCAATATCAGCTTTGAGCTGCATATTAATTTATGCACATCATGGTTTGTACCATTGTTATATTTATAATCATCAATATCATGTGATTATATGAAAACGTTAACTGTAACGACCCATTTTTAATATTTAATTGTCGGGTAAATTTGCTGCTTTGTTGGCCTTGTTTAAGGCATATGTCTTGTTTTTTTGGTGTCGTATCCTAGTGGGATAGGTAGAATTATGGTGCGAGTAATAATACGTGGGTGTGAGAATAATAATAAGACCATTTAATCAATATTTCTATTATTATTTTTTTTTTCAAATAATATTAGTAATGTTAAAATTGTAATAATAATAATAATTATTTGGTTTAATTAAAATAAGGGTAATTTAGTAAAATCTCATACTGGGAGTTTAGAGTTAGATCAGGCTAATCAAACTTAGGGAGGAATTAGTCGTATTATTTTGGGAAGAACGAAGAAAGTTTAGGAAGAGGAAGAACACCTAGGGCACTCCCATAACCAGAATTCGCAGGAAATTCATCTGATTTAGAGGTAAGGGGGAGAAAGGGATTCTAATTTAGGTGTCTTAACATGATGGGGTAGTGAGGGGTTCCTTTCCCCATGAGAATTTCTATTGTTATGATAATATGTGATGAATTTGTGGTTGTATGAATGTGGTTGCGAATTTGTGATTATACTATCTGATTTTGTGGATTTTTGGTGAAATATTATTGTGAATATTCTATATGTTGCATTGTTGTACGAATCTGCTAGTTGTTGCAGAAATACATGACGAATCCGGATCTAGATGACGTATAAAACTGAACTTAGTAATGATAGATGAAAGAAGATTATGAAAAATAGTGTAAAAATGGTATAAAAATAATTCTAGGTCTGGTATAAGGTATGAAAACGAGTAACATAGGAAAAAAAATTTGGAATGAAGAAGAAAACACACAAAACTATCTGGTTTTGCCCATACGCGTATGGGGCATTTCAATACGTGTATGGTGGGCGTGAGGAAGGGTCATTACACATAATACATGGGGTATACGCGTATGAGGAGTTGAAATATAGGGAATTTTGTCCATTCTAGTAAGTTACGCATGAGAGGCCATGGCAATATGCGTAAGGTGCAATGTATGGGGGTACCATACGCATAATGCGCGACGTAGGGGGTTGAGATACACGTATGATGCAGTGTAGAAATTGTCTATACGCGTATGGCTTAGGCCAATATGACGGTGACTAAGTATGCTGTTAAGTTTGATGAATTGGTGCAATAATGTGCACATTACAACACTGATGATGCTATGACTTCTAAGTGTCTGAAGTTTGAGAATGGGTTGCATCCTGATATCAAACAGGGCATTGCTTTTCAGAATATCAGGAACTATCCATAGTTGGTTAGTAGGAGCAGGATTTATGATAAAGACAACAGAGCTCGGATTACTCACTATAAAGTTGTGAATGATCGAAAGACTAACCCTAGGTTTGGGGGTACTCCTTATAGTGCTCCAACTGACAAGAGTAACAGAAAGCTACTGTTAAAAAATGCCAAGTGGGGGAGGGGTGAATCCCAATCTCGTGAAGTGTTTCAGATGTGGTAGCACAGGTCATCGTGCTAATACTTGCCAGAATGAAGTGAACAAATGCTTCAAGTATGGACGAACAGGTCATATGGTGGCAGATTGTAGAGCTACTTTGGCTACTTGTTTCAATTGTGGCGAACAGGGCCGTATTAGTACGACTTTCCAGAAACCGAAGAAGTCCCAAGGAGTTAGTGGGAAAGTGTTTGGTTTAGTGGGAATCCAATCCACTAATGAGGAGCGTTTCATTAAAGGTAATTATTTTATTAATGGTAATCCATTGATTGGTATTATTGATACGGGTGTGACCCACTCATTTATTTCTGTGAATTCTGTGAAGAGGTTAGGGATTGTACCGTCTACTCTAGATCAGAGGATGACAATTGAGACTCCGTCTATTAGTTCTGTGATTACATCTTTAGTATGTATGAAGTGTCCGTTAACTATTTTTAATAGAGATTTCAACATGGATTTGATTTGCTTACAACTTGGTAATCTGGATATTATTTTAGGGATGAACTAGTTGGAGTTCAACCGGGTTTATATTGAATGTTATAGGAAAAGGTTGTTATTTCTTACTTCTAAAGAGGAAGCGTTGGCTAGTTCTTTATCTATTAAGGAGTTGAGCATATTGTTGGAAGATGAGGCAATGATGTTTGCATTGTTCGCATCTTTATCTGTGGAAAGTAAAGTGTCAGTTGGTGATTTTCTGATTGTGAATGAATTCCTGGAAGTATTTCCTGATGACGTTACAGAATTACCTCCGACGAGAGAAGTCGAATTTACTATTGATTTGATTCCTAGTACAAGGCCTATTTCTATGGCGCCGAACTAGATGTCTGCTTCAGAGTTGTCCGAATTGAAATCTCATATTGGAGAGTTGCTTGATAAGAAGTTTATTAGACCCAGTGTGTTGCTGTGGGGAGCTTCAGTGTTGTTGGTAAAGAAGAAAGATAGTAGTATGCGTTTGTGCATTGATTATCGTCAATTGAATAAAGTGACCATTAAGAATAAGTATCCTCTTCCGAGGATTGATGACTTAATGGATTATCTAGTTGGTGCTCATATTTTCATTAAGATCGATCTGAGGCCATGTTACCATCAGATTGGAGTAAAAGACGGTGATATTTAGAAGACTTCATTTAGAACTCGTTATGGACATTATGAATATGCTATGATTCCTTTCGTAGTATCGAATGCGCCAAGTGTATTTATGGAGTATATGAACTGTATCTTCCATTCTTATTTGGATCAGTTTATTGTGGTATTCATTGATGACAATCTTATTTATTCTAAGACTGAAGAGGATCATAGAGATCATTTGAGGATTGTGTTACAAGGGTTGAAAGATAATATGTTGTCTGCAAAATTATCGAAGCGTGAGTTTCGGCTTAAGAGTGTAAGTTTCTTGGGTCATGTTATTTCTGGTGATGGTATAGCAGTGGATCCTTCTAAGGTAAGTTTTGTGTTGCAATTGGAACCTCTAAAGACAGTTACAAAGATTAGAAGTTTTCTGGGCTTAGCAGGTTACTATAGAAGATTTATTTAAGGGTTTTCTAATTTGGCTATACCATTGACTCAATTGACTAGAAAGAGTCAAGTGTTTATTTGGGATACAACTTGTGAAGAGAGTTTTGAAGAATTGAAAAAGAAGTTAACTACGACACCGATATTGGTTTTGCCAAGTCCTGGTGAACCTTTCGTTGTATATTGTGATGCGTCCAAGATGGGACCAGGTGAAGTTTTGATGCAAGATGGTAAGGTTGTAGCTTATGCTTAGAGGCAGTTGAGAGTGCATGAGAGGAATTATCCTACTCATTATCTTGAGTTAGTTGCAGTTGTTTTTGTGTTGAATATCTGGAGGAATTATCTGTATGGATCAATATTTGAGGTATTTAATGATCACAAAAGTTTAAAGTATTTGTTTGACCAAAAAGAGCTGAAAATGAGACATAGGAGATGGTTAGAATTTTTGAAAGACTATAATTTTAATTTGAGCTATCATCCAGGTAAGGCTAATGTTGTAGCAAACACGTTGAGTCGTAAGAGAATTCATATGTCGGCATTAATGGTAAAAGAGTTGGAATTAATTGAGCAGTTTAGAGACCTAAGTATGGTTTGTGAAACGACACCTGAGAGTGTTAGGATTGGTATGCTTAAAGTGAATAATGAATTTTTGGATGTGATTAAAGAGAATCAGAGACTTGATGTGAAGTTCGGCTTATCACCCACAGACGGACGATCAGACGGAAAGAACTATTCAGACTTTAGAAGATTTATTGAGGACTTATGTATTGGAACATGGTGGTGCGTGGGATACTCATTTACCTTTGATTGAGTTCACGTACAATAATAGTTACCATTCTAGTATCGGAATGGCGCCGTTTGAAGCTTTGTATGGTAGGAGGTGTAGGACGCCTCTGTGTTGGTATGAAACTGGTGAAAATATGGGGCTTGGACCTGAAATTGTACAACAGACTACTAAGGAAATTCAGATGATCCGTGAGAAAATGAAAGCATCTCAGAGTAGACAGAAGAGTTATCATGATAACCGGAGGAAAAAATTAGAATTTTCTGAGGGTGATCATGTATTCTTGAGGGTTAATCCAATGACGGGTGTTGGATGTAACACCCTAAAATTTTCCCTCTTATTTATCACCAATTCCGAGTAGCTTATGCTTCGTTTCCGTGTCATCTTGCATATTCATCCATACATTGCATAAATAATAAATAGTGCATACATCATTGGTCGAGACGCGAGGGATGTGATCAAGGGTTATTTGGCATCTATCGGATCTCAGAAGGAAAATTGTCTAAGAAAATATGACCAAGACCGGATATCCAAAACTTCCCACCAAAAGAACAAAAATTCAAATTTTGGTTGAAGTAACCAGTTACCTCATAGGTAGTAACCAGTTACATCGTGCAGAATTTCAAAAAAATTCAAAAATCAGTTAGTTTGTTCCATCCTTTTCCACTTTCACTTTGCCTTGCATTTCCACCAAGTTCTAGAATATTCTACCACCCCCAAAGGAATATTCCAAGAATATACCAATGGAATATTCTAAGAATATTCCCAAATAACTTTAACTAACCTTTAGCTTAGGTTCCAAGCCTAAGGTCTAAACCTCATACCTAACTCCAAACCTAACATCTATATAAATCTTGATCACTTCAAGTCTCAAGGTAGGACATTACACACTTCATCATTTTCACAAAATTCTCTCAATTCTCTCATATTCTCCATTTCCAAACTCACACCAAAGCTTCATCATCATCAAGATTCTTCAAGTTTTGCATTGAAACATGAAGAATCGGAAGAAAAGCATCCACCATTCACATCAATTCAGTGGATTATCGAAGAAGTTGCTTCGGTTTCGGTGTTTATTTCACCGTTCGGAAGTGCTTTTTGGAAATTTCTCACTAATCACATTTATTTTGCTCATTCACGGATTGAAGCTTCGGATCTTCGATTTTCTCTTCTTTCATGTATAGATCGATATTGCAACAATTCCCAAAGCAAGCCCCCGCTTTGTAGGTTGGTGAATCTGTAATCACTTCTCGTTTTAACTTATTTATCTTCATCTTGCCTCGTGCATTCTTCGCGTTTCTCGCTTTTTGATGCTTTGATTGAATTGATCATAGAAGTTAGAATCATGGTTGGATTGTGGTGTTAATAGGTGTTAGAATACATCATCTAGGTGTAATTTTTGTGCTAAATTAATAGGCATTAGGATAAAGCTTATTTGAATAAGTTTCCACTGGTTTTGACATGAAAATACATAAATTTTTGGTTCTGGTCGTAGAGTAACCGGTTACCACATAGGTAGTAACCGGTTACCGGTGTTAAATTTGCAAAAATCCCAGTTTTTTGAACTGGTAACCGGTTACTGCATAGGTAGTAACCGGTTACCACTGAACCAGAATGAAAAATTCTTGCTTTTTCTTGCATTTTTGATATCCTTTCCCCCTCCAACCATCATAGATCATTAGGATATGATTTTAGGGAATTTATAGGAGCTGTTTAGGTGCAGAGGTGTGTAGTTTTGATAACTTCCGACACTCGTCTCATTCTGCTCCGATTTTTGACACAATTGTTGAATATGTGTTCATAACATGTTATAAATGTTGTTTGCATGATTAGTATAATCAATAGCATGTTAATAAGTGTTTATAATTCTGTTTTGCATTGCATTCGTGATCCATGCATGTTTTGGTCATTTGTACGCATAATCGGAAGGTTGCACATTGTTTGAAAATTGCATAATCCACATATTTATATTCATTGTTGATTGTTTATGTGTTGCACTCCATTGTTGATGGTCATTTCAGGTTCAAGGTGTCGCTCCCACCAAATGACACACCTGGTCAAGAGGGGTACAGACGCGAACGGTCAGCGAAAGAGAAAAAAAAGAAAAGAGTCGCCAGCTTGGCATTTTTATCCCGAAGGAAAGGTAATGCTGCATAAACCTGAGGAAAGATGGACAAGACGGTCGCGAACCAGAGAAACTGAGAAAGGGGGTTGGTTACAACCTGGGAAGGTATTAGCACCCAGATTGTCCGCCGTACTCGACAGGATCCACGCTTGAAAGTTTGTGTTTAAAAAGGGTAGTGTCAGTGCTATCTGTGTGCAAATGCTGGAAAAGAATGTACAGGTGTCAGTGTAAGAAAAAAAGAAGTGAAGTGCTCAGGAATGAGGCTTAAAAGAATGCTGGAAGAGGGACAAAGAGACTTTTGTTCGATAACAGTTAAGTTATGCCTACATATCCTCTCGTGCAATGAGGAAGTCAGAACACCGTAGTTCGACTCAAAGAGACTGAAATATAAATTTACTTGTGAACTGCTTACTTGTCTATGCTCAAGTGTATTGAAATTCTGTGATCAGGTATGAGATGTCCTAAGAGATGTCCCAACACTTAATAGGACATTTGACAAATTTAACCAAAACTTAAACAGCAAGAAAAGTAAACAACACAGAAGTTTGTTAACCCAGTTCAGTGTATAACCACACCTACATCTGGAGGCTACCAAGCCAGGAGGAAATCCACTATTAGTAATATTAATTCTAGACTTAAACCACCCTGTTTAATCTATCACTTAATACTTACCCAATGCAATTTCTACCTAAGACTCACTTAGATAAGAGTACCCTACTCACTCCCCCTCAATCACCCAGTGATCAAGTTTACAAGTTTACAAAAGTTGAAGACATCCTTCAAACAATAACAGCTTGATCTTACTTCACAGTTTCAATCAAGTCACAAATGCACTTTTGCTTAAAAGCTCATAAAGTGGTACATAAAAACAACCTGCTATTAAAACACTAGACACCCTATTTGGTCTTCTGAAATTCGTACTCAATTCTATGAGTTTCTGTTGTTTAAATAGGTATCTGAATTTTGGGCTTTCTGTAGAATGATCCAGCCCTAATGTGCAGCAACTGTCACCTTGAATTTAGGGTTTGTTACCTCCTATATTCTAGGTGCATTAGGTCTTCTGTTTTAATCTGAATCTTCAATTTAAAACTCCCTACAAATGCGCCTTGTTCTGTTTTTATCCAGCATTAATTAATTCCAGATAGTTCTCCTTAAATATCTCTGATCTGTTAATCAATAATTAATTCTGGTAGCAGGTCTGAGATGTCTCAACATCTGTTGGGACATCCTGACAAAACTGAACTTAGTCATTTACACAATGTCCCAACATCTGATGAGACATCCTGAAATAAGTTCACATACTCTGTTTGCTAATGTCCTAACATCTGATAGGACATTCTGAACTGAATTTAACATTTCTTGTTTGGTCAAAAATTCTGCCAATTCTTAAACATCTACAAACTCCCCCTTTGGCTAATTTTTGGCTAACATCTTTCCTGGTTTTCAGAGTGCAGCAGAAGTTCTTTTTATCAGAGTATATCATTACTTTTCTGTTGATTTTTTATTTGAGATTACTCCCCCTCAAACAAATATGTGTCCAGTCTTGTTGCAACAGAAATACACACTGATTCAGTTCAGACAGAAACAAACAGATCTTTCATTCATTTAAACAGCAATTACATTTGATGTTGTTCTCCCCCTTGGTAGACACAAAATTAGGGGCCAAAGACACTATTTCAGTCATTACATTGCTGTCATTACATTTGCCTCACATACATTTGATCACTCAGAATCATCACTCTCAGTTCCCTCCTCAACTTCTGTCTCTTCATCAGCTTCTGTTTCTTCATCAGCAGCACTGTCTTCATCAGAGTCTGCTTTCAGATCTTCTTCATTCTCCAACCTTTGAATTATTTCCTCAAGCTTCTGCTTTCTAGCTTCAAGCTCTTTGCAGGTGCTTTTGAGTTCAGCAATTAAAGTCTTCCTGGAGATTGGATTCTTAACAGTGGATGGACCAGCAGATGTCCCAGAAGGAGCTTCAACATCTGCAGCATGATGACTGAGGAATAACTTGTAGTGAAAAGCCAGGGGGCTCTCTCTTTTGCAGGCAGTATCCTTGTCAGTTAAAATCCCAGGATATTGATTGAGTACAATACCACACAGCAATGAAGGAAAAGCTATTGGTAGCTTTGTTGCAGAGGAGCTGGCATGCTTCATGGTTTGATCAAAGATAAAAGCTCCATAGTCCATCCTGGTTTGAGTTCCCACAGCATAGATGAATCTGGCCAGACCAGTTGAGATTGAAGAGGTGTGGTTGGTAGGCACCCAGTTAGCTGTACCAATCCTGTTCAGCATGGCATATTTTCTGGTAAGCATGCTCACTGAGAGCTTTCCCTTCACAGGCCATGCCTTGACCTGGTTTGCAGTGATCACTTTACAGACTTGATTATCTGTCTTACCTAATTCATTTGGTCCATCTGTTTCTCTTCCTAGATACTCATTGATGATTTGAGGAGAAAACTGTACACATTTGCCTCTAACATAAACTTTTTTAAACTCAGAGGACTTACCATTTGAGCAATCCTCCTGAAGATTCACAATGAACTCTTTGACAAGAAGTTCATAACAGGGAGAGAACTCTGAGACTGTCTTGAATAGTCCTGCAGCAGAGATTAGATCAATGAGTTCTGTGCACTCAAGTGTATTGCTGCTTAGTTCTCTTTCCAAAGCAACCCTTCTTTGGTACACATATTTCCATCTGTTGACACTGGAGACATGATGGAAGGATATGTTGTCCAAGGGAGCTTCTGGAACAACAGTTGAAGCTCTAGCTGGTGCTGGTTTCTTCTTGGGAGGAGATGTTGGGACATCTGATCCAACATCTGAATCTGATGGTGTTGCAGCTTTTCTCTTCTGAGTTTGAACCTTGCTCCATGGTTTTGCTGGACCAAAAGTGGCTTTAGCCTTGCCTTTCTTTGGACTAGCTTTCTTCTTCTCAGGAATGACAGGTTCATCTTGCATCTTTCCTTTCCTGGACCTTAGCCTTTTGGCTATGCTGGGTTTGACAAATGCTATGATTTCTGCATCAGAGTCCTGCTCCAGATTGACTACTGGAGGGGATTGAGCAGACTCCTCATCAGCTTGTTGATCAGCAGAAATTTGATTTTCATTTGATTCTTTAGCCTGTTCCACAGAAACTTCTTTATCACTTTCACTTGAGGTTTTATCCTCAGTTTGTTCAACATCAGATGAGTTCTTTTTCTTGTCTTCAGATGTTCCAACATCTGTTGGGACATCTTGTTCTGCAGCAGTGTCCTTTGTAGCTTGAGCTGGTTCTTCTTGAGGTGCAGGAATGGTGTTCAAAGGAACAGAGATTCCTTTCACCACTCTTTGTTCAGAAAAGACTTGGTTAACAATCTCCTTGATGGAATCATCAACATATTTGGAGTATCTTGTAGACATGTTAGCAGGAGAGGGAATGCCTTTAGCTTTGCTTCTGATTTGATCTTTACATCTCTTTGGTGTTCTTGCCTTTTTAGTGTGAGAGGCGCTTCCCCTGAGCTCGTCCAATGTTGATGGCATTGGCACAACAGAGATTGGAGTGGCATGAACCACTTCTTCCTTGTTGAGAATTTCCTCAGCTGTTTTAGGGTTTTGAGACATTGTAGAGGAAGAAGGATGAACAGCTTTAGGGTTTATGATTTCTGAAGGATTACTAGTTAATGTGATTCGCTTGTGATGGTGTGATGAGACTCTTGATAGCTGCTTATAAGTAATTACTAAGTAAGTAGCCGTTACAGTCCAAATGATTAGGAATGAAATTCCCAAGGATCTAGTCCAGACTAGCTTTGCCATCTGGAACTTATGCCATGCAATGTCATATGACATGTTGGCACATCTCATTAACTGCTAGATATCACATAAACAGATTCCAAGTTTGCCCCTTAAGTTCTCAAATTGTGTAGCATCCAATGCCTTGGTAAAGATATCAGCTAACTGCAGATCTGTAGCAACATGCTCCAATGAAATCACCTTCTCTTCTACAAGATCTCTGATGAAATGATGTCTGATATCAATATGCTTTGTCCTGCTATGTTGAATAGGATTTTTAGATATGTTGATTGCACTTAAGTTGTCACAGTACAATGTCATGACATCCTGTGGGACATTGTACTCAGTGAGCATATGCTTCATCCAAACCAACTGAGAACAACTGCTACCTGCTGCTATGTATTCAGCTTCAGCTGTAGATAAAGATACACAATTCTGTTTCTTACTGAACCAAGAAATCAGATTGTTTCCTAGAAAGAAACATCCTCCTGAAGTGCTTTTTCTGTCATCAGCACTTCCTGCCCAATCAGCATCACAGAAGCCAGTGAGAATAGGTTTGCAACCATGAAAGTACATTATGCCATAGTCACAAGTACCACTAACATATTTAAGGATTCTCTTGACTTGATTGAGATGACTGACTTTTGGATCAGCTTGATATCTAGCACAAACTCCTACTGCAAATGCAATGTCTGGTCTGCTAGCAGTCAAGTATAACAAGCTTCCAATCATGCTTCTATATAAACTATGATCTACATTCTCACCCTTCTCATCTTTAGTCAGCTTTAAATGTGTAGGTGCAGGAGTTCTTTTATGAGAAGCATTTTCCATTCCAAATTTCTTTACTATGTTCTTGGAGTACTTGCTTTGTGAGATGAACATTGAGTCTTCCATTTGCTTAACTTGCATACCAAGAAAATAGGTTAATTCACCTACTAGACTCATTTCAAATTCAGCTTCCATCTGCTTGACAAAATGTTTGACCATCTTATCAGACATCCCACCAAACACAATGTCATCAACATATATTTGTGCAATCATGACATTACCTTCTTCATCTTTAACAAACAGGGTTTTATCAATCCCACCTTTTCTGTATCCTTGCTTGATAAGAAATGTGGTAAGTCTTTCATACCATGCCCTTGGAGCTTGCTTCAGACCATAAAGTGCTTTCTTGAGTTTGTATACATGATTTGGACAGCTTGGATCAACAAATCCTTTAGGCTGTTCTACATATACCTCCTCATTAAGATAACCATTAAGAAAGGCACTTTTCACATCCATTTGAAATAGCTTGAACTTTAAGATACAAGCAATTCCCAACAGTAGTCTTATTGATTCAAGCCTTGCTACTGGTGCAAAGGTTTCATCAAAGTCTACTCCTTCAATTTGAGTGTATCCTTGAGCCACAAGTCTAGCTTTGTTCTTTGTAACAATTCCTTGTTCATTTGACTTGTTCTTATACACCCATTTTGTACCAATCACATTTATGTCATCAGGTCTAGGTACAAGATTCCACACTTCATTCCTTGTGAATTGACCTAATTCCTCTTGCATAGCACAAATCCAGTATTCATCAGTGAGAGCTTCCTTGACATTTTTAGGTTCTATTTTGGAAACAAAACAAGAACCTGAAATCACTTCTCTTGATCTAGTGCTCACACCTCTGTTGGGATCACCAATTATTAAATCTTTGGGATGATCCTTCTGTATTCTGATGGAGGGAGGTTTGCTTGAATCTTCTGACCTTGTATCATTTTGAGTGAAGTTATATTGATCATTCTTTTCTTCAGCTTCAATCTTGATATCAGCAGATGTTCCAACATCTTCTGGGACATCTGTAGGAGCATCATCAATTATCACATTTATGGACTCCATGATAACATTTGTTCTGTAGTTAAATACTCTATATGCTCTGCTGTTTATAGAGTATCCAAGGAAAATTCCTTCATCACTTTTAGGATCCATTTTTCTCCTTTGCTCCCTATCTTCCAGAATATAGCATTTACTTCCAAATACATGAAAATACTTAACAGTGGGTTTTCTGCCCTTCCAGACTTCATATATTGTGGACAAAGTTCCTTTTCTCAAGGTAACTCTGTTATGGATATAGCAGGCAGTGTTCATGGCTTCAGCCCAGAAATACAGAGGTAGCTTTTTAGCATGTATCATAGCTCTTGCAGATTCTTGAATAGTTCTATTTTTTCTCTCAACAATCCCATTTTGTTGAGGAGTGATAGGAGAAGAGTATTCATGATTGATTCCTTCTGAAGAGCAGAAATCTAAAAATTTTTGATTCTCAAATTCCTTTCCATGATCACTTCTAATTCTGATCACACAGCTGGATTTTTCCCTTTGTAATCTTTGACATAATTCCTTGAATACATCAAAGACATCTGACTTTTCTTTAATGAAATTTATCCATGTATATCTTGAAAAGTCATCAACCACAACATAGGCATACCTTTTACCACCAAGACTTTCAACTTGCATAGGTCCCATAAGATCCATATGTAGAAGTTCTAAAACTTTGGAAGTTGTCAGATGTTGGAGCTTTGGATGGGACATCTTGGTTTGTTTGCCTATTTGACATTCACCACATATCTTGCCATCATCAATCTTCAGTTTAGGAATACCTCTTACAACATCCATAGATATGATCTTCTTTATGCCTCTGAAATGAAGATGACCTAGTCTTTGATGCCACAGTTTCACTTCTTCTTCCTTAGCTAGAGAGCAGGTTGAAGTGAGACTGAGATTTTGGGATTCCCACATGTAACAGTTGTCTTTAGATCTGGCTCCTTTCATGACAACCTCTTGTTCTTTGTTAGTCACTATACATTCAGATTTGGTAAAGTTTACACTGTATCCTTGATCACATAGTTGACTTATGCTGATCAGATTAGCAGTTAAACCTTTAACAAGAAGCACATCATCTAATCGTGGAACATCTTGAAAATCCAAGGTTCCAACTCCCTTGATCTCTCCTTTAGCTCCATCTCCAAAGGTAACATACCTGGATGAATGTGGCTTTAAGTTTACTAGCAAATTCTTCAATCCAGTCATGTGTCTTGAGCATCCACTGTCAAAGTACCAGTCTTCTTTAGCTGATACTTTCAATGATGTATGTGCTATGTATGCAGTACTTTTCTTTGACCAGATGAGTTGAGATTTCTTTTGATGCCTTTGCTCTGAGTGTTGTTCAGCTGATCTCCAAGCTTGATTGTTGATCTTGTTCTTGTGTATGTGGCTTTGATCAGTCTGAATGTCAGCTTTTGGTCTCCAAACTTTCTTGATTACTTCTGTCTTTTGCTTAGGATATTGCTGACTTTTATGCAACACTTTCTTGGTACCTACTACTTTCTGCTTGGAAGGTTGCTGACACATCTGATTTGGATATCCATGTAGCTTATAACAGTGAGGTTTGATATGCCCAAATCTTCCACAGTGATGACATCTCCATCTTTGATATTTTTTCTTCATTTTGTTCTTTCCAGAATGTTGAGACATCTGTTGGAACATTATGTTTGTCTTTGTGTTCTGATGTTGGAGCATCTGTTGGGACATCTTGTTTGACTGTGTAGTTTTTGAAGTAGTTCTGCTAGAGCTTGCTTCATCTCTGTCATATCCCAGTCCACTTTTGTCCCCTGAATGTTTATTATTGCTGAGAATAACATCCAGTGTGTTTGAGCTGCTGTTCAACATTCTAACAGATTTGGACATATGTTCCAATTTAGAGTTGAGAAGGCTTACTTCACTTTTTAAGGTTTCAATGATCTCCTGATCATTTGCTTTGTCATCTTCTAAAGTCTCATTCTGCTTCTTTAGCTTTATAACATCACTGCATATTTCAGAGCTTCTTTTGTATAGATCTTTGAATGCTTGCTCAAGTTCTTCATAAGTAAGTTCTCCACAACTGGAATCACTATCATATTCACACAGTCCAGCTAGAGCAGTAATATGCTTAGCTGATTCTTCTTCTGACTCTCCTGAGTCTTCATCAGACCAGGTCACAGAGAGTCCTTTCTTTTGCCTCTTTAAGTAGGTAGGACATTCAAACTTGATGTGTCCATATCCTTCACATTCATGGCATTTGACTCCTTTATCTTGACTGGTCTTTTCAGCAAACTTTGACTTTCTGTTAGCATCATATGGTCTCCTGTTCTCAGAGTTTGTGTTTCTTCCACTAGATTTGAATTGGCCTTCCATTCCTCTGAGAATCTGTTTGAATTGTCTTCCAAGCAAGGCAAGGTTTTCTGATAAGCTTTTGTCATTTGCTGATTCATCATCTTCTTCTTCATCTGTATTTGACACCAAGGCTATGCTTTTGTTCTTTTTAGCATGTGTGTCATTCATTCCCATTTCAAAAGTTTGAAGGGAACCAATTAGTTCTTCAGCTTTCATGGAGCATATGTCTTGTGCTTCTTCTATTGCTGTGACTTTCATGTCAAATCTTTTTGGCAAAGATCTGAGAATCTTCCTTACAAGCTTTTCATCAGTCATCTTTTCTCCCAAGGCTCCAGAAGTATTGGCTATATCCAAGATGTTCAAGTAGAACTCATGAATTGATTCATCTTCCTTCATTCTTAAGTTCTCAAACTTGGTGGTGAGAAGTTGAAGTCTTGACATTTTTACTTTTGATGTTCCTTCATGAGTTGTCTTGAGGGTATCCCACACATCTTTGGCCAGCTCACAATGATGCACTAGTCTGAAAATATTTCTATCAATGCCATTGAATAAAGCATTTAGGGCTTTTGAGTTGCCTAGTTCTGAATCTTCTTCCTCTTTACTCCATTCTTCTTCAGGTTTCAGAACTATTGATCCATCTTTGGTGTCTTGAACAGGATGTTTCCATCCAACATTTACTGCTCTCCATGCCCTGTTGTCAAGTGACTTTAAGAATGCAATCATTCTTGGCTTCCAGTAGTCATAATTAGAACCATCCAGTATAGGTGGTCTATTTACTGACCCTATATCTCTGTCCATGTTACAGAATTTGTTTTCCCTAGATCTCACCCAGTATAAATAGGCAGGGTGCCTGCTCTGATACCAATTGAAATTCTGTGATCAGGTATGAGATGTCCTAAGAGATGTCCCAACACTTAATAGGACATTTGACAAATTTAACCAAAACTTAAACAGCAAGAAAAGTAAACAACACAGAAGTTTGTTAACCCAGTTCAGTGTATAACCACACCTACATCTGGAGGCTACCAAGCCAGGAGGAAATCCACTATTAGTAATATTAATTCTAGACTTAAACCACCCTGTTTAATCTATCACTTAATACTTACCCAATGCAATTTCTACCTAAGACTCACTTAGATAAGAGTACCCTACTCACTCCCCCTCAATCACCCAGTGATCAAGTTTACAAGTTTACAAAAGTTGAAGACATCCTTCAAACAATAACAGCTTGATCTTACTTCACAGTTTCAATCAAGTCACAAATGCACTTTTGCTTAAAAGCTCATAAAGTGGTACATAAAAACAACCTGCTATTAAAACACTAGACACCCTATTTGGTCTTCTGAAATTCGTACTCAATTCTATGAGTTTCTGTTGTTTAAATAGGTATCTGAATTTTGGGCTTTCTGTAGAATGATCCAGCCCTAATGTGCAGCAACTGTCACCTTGAATTTAGGGTTTGTTACCTCCTATATTCTAGGTGCATTAGGTCTTCTGTTTTAATCTGAATCTTCAATTTAAAACTCCCTACAGATGCGCCTTGTTCTGTTTTTATCCAGCATTAATTAATTCCAGATAGTTCTCCTTAAATATCTCTGATCTGTTAATCAATAATTAATTCTGGTAGCAGGTCTGAGATGTCTCAACATCTGTTGGGACATCCTGACAAAACTGAACTTAGTCATTTACACAATGTCCCAACATCTGATGAGACATCCTGAAATAAGTTCACATACTCTGTTTGCTAATGTCCTAACATCTGATAGGACATTCTGAACTGAATTTAACATTTCTTGTTTGGTCAAAAATTCTGCCAATTCTTAAACATCTACATGTATGACCTGTCTGGCTCAGGTGCTAACTGTCTTGCATTAGACGGAAGAAGCGAGTTCTCGTTTGTGAGTGAATGAGGTGAGAAAAGAATCCCGGAGGAGACGATTATTGTTTGTTTTTGAGTTTTCAATCTTTTATTGCTTTTGGAGTTTGTCATAAGAAAATGAGCTTAAGCCTGAACCAAGGGTTAGTAAACTCATCACATCCTCCCTCTGATTGGGGGTAATGAGAATACCTTAAGTATGAAGTAAACACCTCACACTTAATCACCATGATGTAGGATTAAGATCATTAACCTACTTGTATTTATTTAGATGTTTTTGGAGTTTTTGTTTAGTGTTAAATAATGAGTTTAAGCCATAATCAAGGATTTAATGGACCCATTACATCATCCTAATAGAAGGATAATAGATGAGAACATTTAAGCTGAGGAAGGCTCCTCAACTTAATCCATGATTAGGGATTAACCTCATGACAAAACAAAGCCATTATTAAAGTGGATTTTAGTTAATGATAAGGTTAAGAAGTGGATTTTATGGTTCTTAAGACAACTTGAGGAGGACTTGTCCATTAACACTAGGGTTAGTCCTTCTTAACCAATTAAGGAAGAATTAGAACCCTAATGCAAGACCCAAGTTACAAGTTTGATGTCTTGATGATTATTAAGTGGGTTGATTAAAGGAATTAAACACATTAAGGGTTTAACACTTAGGATTAAAGTTATACACTCCATCCTAATAGAAGGATGTAGGCATAACCCTAATCACAAAGCCTTAAAACCTTTAAGATTTAATCCTTGATTAAGAGATGAGAAGAGAAGACATAAAGATGACACAAAGGTAAAACTAATGGGGGGACTAATCAAACCCTAAATGTGATCATGCTTGGGGGTTCCTAGGGTTTATGAGGCTAGCAAGAGATCTTCAAGAGAAGCCACCAAGGAAGAAGGAAGATGAAAGGAGGAGAAACAGAAAGAAGCAAGATAACTTACTTCACTTAAGAAGATAAGTTGCTTGAAGAAAGAAAGTGAGGAGGGAACATGAATGAGCAAGCTCACTCTAATCCACAAGTAAAAATGCAGCAAAGATGCATAAAAGAGATGAGAAGAGGTTATGAGAAGTGAAGGCAAATTCACTTCTCAAACACTTACCACCTGAAAAGTTAGCAACAAGAAATGAAATGAAGTGAAAATGAGATGAAATGCAAAGATGAAAACCAAAAACAGAAGCATGATCAAGATGCAAATGATGCTATGAGGTGGTATGAAAATATGTCAAGAGATGAGGATGATCATACAAGTAATGAAGATGCACATAAGACATGAATGGAAGCATGAAAGTTCACGAAAACTTATG
Organism: Lathyrus aphaca; assembly: GCA_963966055.1. Classification (NCBI taxonomy): domain Eukaryota; kingdom Viridiplantae; phylum Streptophyta; class Magnoliopsida; order Fabales; family Fabaceae; genus Lathyrus; species Lathyrus aphaca. The sequence goes on from OZ014523.1 coordinate 74,524,272, forward strand.
ACATTGAATGAAAGCAAAAACATGGCAAATGGATGATGCAATGATCAAACATGATTCTAATATGCCCTAAGATGTCTTACATGTCATTTGGATGCACAACATGTCATGGCAAGTTCATGTATGCAAGCATATGAAGGATGGATTCAAATGGAGATGCAAATTAGGGTTTATGAACAAGATGCAATGCAAAATCCAAAATCAGAAGCAAATGACAAGATAAAAATTGAAAATAGGATCAAAGGAAACCTAAACCTATACAAGTTCACTGCCCAAAGGGGAAGACCTAACTCTTAAACTAATGAGAGTTATGATTTTCCTAAGTTTGCTAGGGTTTTAAGGCATCTCTTAAGGAAAAATGCAAAAATAATTGAAAATGAAAGATAAATTCATGCCAATTTTATCCTATAAACTACATGATATATGGAATGCAATGCAAAAAGAACCATTGTCAAACTCTTCATGGTTAGGCAGAAAAAATTTTTCTAAGTTAGGGTCAAAATATTGATTTTAAAGAACCTTAAATCAATAGAAAAATGTCAAAATGGATCAAGAACCAAAAAGAAATTTGTATGAATGGTTTGATAATGTCTCTAAATGTGTCAAGATGCAATGTGATTTTTTTTGGTGATTTTTAGAAACTTAAATGGTATTTTAATTAATTAATTTCCATTAATTAATTAAAATAGACATTTAAATATTTTAAAAATACAAATTTTATGCAAAAAATAAAATAAAAATTATTTTCTGGATGAGAAAAATATTTAGAACCATGATGCAAAAAATAAAATTTTTTAGATAAGTTTTGCTATTTTTAATAAAATGGTAAAGAAAATGCAAATAAAATGAAAATTAAATGAATTTAAATGGAAGTCAACTAATCCAAGGGCCAGGGTTTGAAGTTAGGACGCGGGAATTGACCAGCGCGCGCATCTGAATGGCCAGTATTCAAACTTCCCTAATTATGATTAAAACCCTAATCTGAGCCCTAATTACTTTCAGGTGACCGGAACAGTGTTCCGGTCATCTTCTCCGGTTAGCCAAACATTCAATCTCTCCTAATACGTAACCCCAAGCCCTCAAACTTTCCAGAAATGATCCTCACATCACTCCCAACAAGAATCACACAACAAAAATCATTTATTTATCATTAAGAACATGAATCGAAGCAAAACGGAAAATACATCAAAAGTTTCAGAAGCTTGTGAAATGCTTAAAACTCAACCATTTTCGAAACAAAACATATCATGGCAATCAGGGGAACACATAGAATCGTTCTATAAAATAAAATGGAAGTTCTGGAAAAATAAATTCCATGGCTACCTGAAGTGAAGCTTTCAACCCAGGAGCTTTCTGACCAGTTCTTTGCCTCAAATCAACTCCAATGACTCCCCTCAAGAGTTTGCAATGCTTGGTTGGAGTTTAAATGGCCTCTATGTGGTGTTGGCTGAAACTCAGTTCAAGAAATGTGAAAATCGTATTTTTGATACAAGGTGTTTCAAGGCAAAATGAAGGGTGGGAAATGATCAGTGATGAATATGGAGTTGAATGGTGGAAAAAGTTTGGAGATTTGTTGGCTGAGTTATGAAATTCGAAGGCTTTTGCAAGTTGGAGGGATTTTGGCTATGCTGAGCAATGGGAGGATTCAGCTTCCAAACTTATGTGAAATGGCTTGCTTCTTTGCCACATAACAGGCTGGGATAGGTCAGTGTAGTGGTTGTGGGCTATGCTGATTGGTATGGGGCAAAATGCACAAAGTCAAGAGTTGGTGTACTTGAGGTATGGGCAAGTGGCAAGCTGGGACAGAGGCATGGCTGTGCGCAACTGACTTCATGGATGTCCACAAATCCATTCTTGAGGCAATTCAGCAAGAGAGAAGAAAGTTATGGGGTGTTTTGCAATTATGTGAAGTTTTGCCCCTTTTGAGAAATCTTGATGATCAAGGCATGAAACTTGTAAATTCTTTGGGCAATTATGAATTATAGGTCATGTACTATGTTTGTGTAATGGTTAGAAGTGTGTTTGAAGTCACAAAATGCTTTGGCAAGTGGTTTTGCAAGTTTCCCTCTTTGGCACATAAATGAAATTTTGTGATTTTTCCCAACTTTGCAAGGCCATATCTTGAGTTCTATGATGAATTAGATCAAGTTCTTGTACTTTTTGAAAAGGGAATGATCCAATCTACAACTTTCATGACCAAGAATTTTTCATTTGAAGCATTTTTGAATCAAAAAGAGGAGGTTGAAAAACTTTCCCAAAATGGCAAGTTTGCATTACAAGTCACTTTCCCAAAATGGCAACTTTGCAAATGGCTTGAAATTCTTCAATTTTGTGAACTTATAACTTCTTCTAAGATCAAATAAAGATCATATACATTCAAAATGATGGAGAAGACCCTTTGGTTGGATGATTGGGGGCCTCAAATGCCCTGATTTTGCACTGACTTGCTCAAGAAGTCATCTATTGATCAGGTGCCTTCCCCCTTGAATTTCTTCATGAAAATTGGTGTGTAGGATCCTTATAACATATATAAACCAATAGAAACAAGAATGACCAAAAAATTTGGAGTTATGGCCTCTGAAACCAAAACCCTAATTTTAGGTCATCTGTGCAGCTAAGCTTGGCTCTGCTTCCATGCCTTTCTCAGTTTTTGTGATTCTTTGACTTTCTTGATCTTGGGAGGATATAATATGATGCTTGAACATACATGGAACCTCTTGAGATGATTGGAGACTCTTGGAGTAGCTCAGATAGCTCAGGGATGGCTCGATCACAAACCCTAGATGCAGATGAATTTGAACTAATGCAGTGAAGCAAAAAATGTAATATGAGATGATATGATTGAACTTATGCAAATGAAAAGAATCACAAGCCATGGTGAAATGAGTGAGGGAAAATTTTGGGGTGTTTACACAAGGTGCATTAAAATGTATGATCATTCCACCCTTTGTTTGCATAAAATTCCATTTTTGCATTATGATTCATTGAAAAAAGGATTAAAATCTGCCATGTTTTCACTACCGCTTTTTGAGATAGAAGCTGTAAAAGCCATGCTGCATTGTTCTATTTGGCACTTTTTACACCTATTTTCATGTTGTTTGATGGCTGTAATAAGTTGTTTGCATTGTTAATTGCATTTAGTAGCTGATTACGTGTTAGAGAGTTGTAGTAGCTGTTGACTTTAGGCTTTGCTTAGTTTTTAGGCATCCTTAGGCTTAGTATTGAGTCTATTTTAGGTCATAATTGTGTTAGGATAGGTTAGATACTTGATTTCTCTTTCCTTTTATCATTTTGGTTTTATTTCACTAACCTTTGTTTTGTAGGGGGTTATGGTAAGTCATGTGCATGAGAGTGTATCCTATGTACACCTTCTTCCTTATCCTTTTATATTTCAATGTGTGATTGCGATAAGCATTTTTGATTCTTCAACATTTCACTTCATTCATTCCCTTTGAGTTTTAACCTCATCTTCAATCTTTGAAGTGAGTTAGAACTTGCCTGCTTTTTCTTTTTAGGATTAGAAAACAAGACTAACCCTAGGATCTCCATTGAATAAAAAATTTAGGGTGAGTTTTAGTTCCCTTAGTTTTTCCTTTTCTCAATTTGAGTCCTTCTTTCTCATCTCAAAGAAAAATCAAAAATACATAATAAAGATTGAGCTTTCTCACGCGTCATGAGACTTTGCCATGGGTTATTTGCAAGCATTCCATCTCGGGATGAGGTGTAGGATATCTATCTTGATGAACAAGTCTTAGCATGAGAATGTTTCACAAACAACAAAATAAAAAACACTTCTTCTAAAAGACAATGAACAAACAACACACGTTTTCCTGCGAGAATTCTCTTCTCACCTCATTCACTCTAAACGCGAACTCGCTACGACTTGTCTCTTTGCAAGACGATAAACGCATTCGTACCAGACGATCCTGCAACACCTGAGCATAGACATAAGCAGTTCAATTCATAAAAAACACAAACAAGTTCCCGCCTTAGTTAGGCGAACTACGTTGACTCTGATTCTCATTTTCCATGAGATATGTAGGCAGTGGGGTAGGGCCCATTCGAGAACATTCTTTATTTTCCCTACATTTTCCCGTACCTTTTTGTTCTCTTTTTCCAGTTCCCTTTTTCATTCCAGTTCCAACAGCAATTTTAATTCAGTAGCAATTTTATTTCTCACCCTTTGAAACAGACAAACAAGCGTGGATCCCGTCGGGTACGGCTGACAGTCTGAGGTACTAATACCTTTCCAGGTCGTAACCGACTCCCGAACCCAGTTCTTTGGTTCGTAGGACCTCGTCCTTTCCTTTTCTCTTTGGTTTGTGCAGCATTACCTTTCTCATTCATTCGGGATAAAAATGCCTGGCTGGCGACTCTACCTTTTCCGCGCCACTTTCGCGTTTGCACTAGGCTGAAAACCCCGGGAGCGACAACTGACGACTCTCTTGGGGATCAAACCTATAATCTCTAGTTTCCCCTATGAGAGTCAATCATAGCGCTTGTATGTTTTGGTTTCTATGGGTGTTTAGCTGTTTGCTACTATGTGCTTTAGTTTAGCATTACTGATTTATTTACAACGTTACTTTACAACTTTATTTATCACTTTCAGTGTTTTATTTTCCATGCATCATATATATACTGGTCTATCTAGAATGTGCTGGTTTTCTTTGGCAGGATGGGGTTAGCGTGAGATGAGCCCAATACCAAGGCTCGAGTGCACCCTAGACTTTAGCATGGATAGACATTGTACTTCCATAGTGCGACCATCTTGGAAATATTTAGTGTGGGGATTTCTTCCACTTCAGGGTACGACCTCGATAGTTATGTGCATCTGGGGACCGATCATTGAGGAACTTAGTGAAAACAACCCTCTCCAGTGATGATAGTGGAATACCATATTTGTTAGCAAACCCACTCGCATCCGAGGGCCCACTGGGAACTTGCATAGGATGGCCTGTTTCTCTCATAGAAACTCAGTTAAAGCAAACTGTTCGTATGACGATAGTACTGTATCCCAAGGGATGAATGTACTATTGTTTCTAGATCTAGTGCTTGAAGCTGCGAAATTAAGAGGGATGCTTTTTTTTCCCGGACTCAACTGAGACCTCCCTAAGTAGTACATAATGCCAAACCGATTCCCTGATATGGTAATACACCATTTCTTGAAGATGGTGAACGTATTATTGTTATTCGGCTTTGAGAGTCTGTGATGTTGACCCAAGGTTGAACAACCGCGAGATCGGGAGGAGTTTACAGGTTTTCGGGAACCTTTGGTTTTTAATTATTGTTACTTTGTGATATGGTCTAGTACTATACGGTCCTTTGGTTTTTAATTCTGGGATTTTTGCACAAAGATAATGTTATTGTGACTCTTCACCGACACTTGGTTATTTGATCAACACCAACACAAACATGTCGCTGATCACATTTGTTGTACCCCAAAATTTTCCCTCCCATATTCAAAACAATATGTCTCAAGAGATCTCCTAATAGTCATAAGAATCATAATTGCTCAAAAGGATTCAAGGTTTCATCAGGCAAAGTCGCCTCCTAAGCAATGGATCTTAAACTAGGGTTTTGAATTTCTCAAAGAAAATTGGACTTATAAAGCCTCAAGTGGACTTCATTACACCCCACATACTTCAAAGAATCCTCATGTCAAGTTTCTAGACTTTCCCTACAAGTTTGGTCAGTCAGATGCTTAGATAGTCAAAAATCAGTTAACTTGGTCAAAAAGTCAACTGTGGTCAACACAAAGTCAAACTTTAAGATTTCTGGTTAACATCAAGATTATGAGGTGAAATTCATCATTTGATCAAGGTTTGATCATGATTCATCAAGGAAACCTCAGAATCATCAAGAATCAGGAGTTACTAAATTAGGGTTTTGTGTAGGAAAAGTCAACTGAACTTTGACCAGCAATAACTTTCACATGCTTCATCAAAAATTTCCCATGTAAAGCTCATTTTGAAGGAAATTCAATTCTCTACAACTTTGTGTCTCACAAGCCAAGTCCAAAAATGCTTCATTTGAAAGATATGAGCCAATATATTATAGGTCCTTTTAAAAATCAATAAAAAGTCAACTTCTTCCAAAGTTCATAACTTAAATATGGAAAATTAAATGGATATGGGACCAAAAGGAGAAGTTATAAGACACTCTAATATTTCTTAAAAGTCCTAGAACACCTTCATGGGATAAAAATTTAGGGAGTTATGCATTGTTGAAGTTCGGCAATTTTGAGGAGGTGTATGAAGCAAAAAAAAGACCAAAACTCAAGTTTTCTTCAAATGGGCCCATAATATTTCAACCCAAACTCAATTCTAAGACTATTCACGACCCATTGATCATATTTTCTGATTTTTATTATTTATTTTATATTATATTGAATTTTAATCATTTAAATTCAATTTTAATTGAAATAATCATAAAAAATCAAATATTTGATTCCAAAATTATTTTGGGATCAAATTGTTGATGATTTTATTAATTGATCACATCCAAATTCGTGCAAAACTAATATGGCATGATTACATATGATTTTAGGACAAATTTGGCAACTTGATTTCTTCACTTCCAAGCAACCACAAATCCACCCTCAAGGCCCAAACTCCTAACCTAATTCCATCACTTATATGTATACAACAAAGACATAAGGAGAGGCACGAAAATTCAGAACAAAAGAATCACTTTAAAGCTTCAAAAAACTCACCAAACATTTGAAATTCGGTTTCCAAGTTTCAAGCCTTTTCCAAACTGTTTGAAGGTTGCAAACAAATCTTTGAGGCATCTTGAATGTATTCCAATCATCATCATCAAATTCATACAAAAACGCATAACTGATTCATTTTTTTCCCTTGTTTTTTATGGTTTTCGATTTCTTATATTTACATGTTATGTTATAAATTACATTTGACCATTGATTTGTGTTTGTTGTGAGGTATGGATGCTTTCTGGACAATTATTTTGAAGTTTCATTGCGGATTCAAGAAACTACCATTGTTAGGGTTTAAAGCTCAAGTTTAGGGTTTCTTGATTGGGACAATTTAAGGACGGTTTAATGATATATTTGAATTGTACAAGTAATGGGAAATTGATTGGTATATTTATTTTGGACTAATCTTTTGTATTTTGAGATATTTGGAATTCGCAGGTCAATTAGATATGAATATTTCACAGCTAATTCGAAGCCAAATCGTAGCAAAAACCTGCGATTGGAGGTTGAAGAAGATGAGCGGGCGTTTTCATAATTTAAATTTTTGCTTTATTTTATAATAAATTTTTTTCATTTGTTTATCATAACAGGCAATGTGGCCCAGCGGTTGGAGGTGTGTGCGTGGAGGGCCAAGAACCTGGGTTCGATTCCCAGGCTCCCCCCTTTCGTTTTACCACCCTTTTTTCTATTTCTTTTTTTTTGTTTTAATTTCTAATTAACTTCTTAATCATAATTAACTAATTAACCAACCTATTAACTTTTAAAAAAAAAATTCCTAAACAAATTTCATAAAATCATTTACATTAACTTAAATATTCTTAATAAAATCATTTTTTTTATAAATAAAATTTAGTCTTTAGGTTTATTTTATTAATTTTGTAAATTAATTAATTTAATAATTAGGATTTAATTAACTTTAAAAAAACCCTAAGTTTTTTACTAACTCTAATCAAACCCTAATTTTTTTACTAACCCTAATCAAACCCTATTTTTTCAATTTCTTTTCTTAATTTAATTTAATTTGTTTTATTTTATTAGAAAATTGTATAGGATGCTTATTCTTATGTAATTTATTTTTTTCGCTCGATTATGTAACTGCTTCTATCATGTAATAACTTAGGTTTAATTTTCCGTCTTTTATTTTCCGCAATCCCCCCTAAAAGACTAATGTACCCCCTCCCTTAATGTAATAGCGTAGGATTTTTATTTCCGCTTTTAAATTTCTGCAAATAACCGCGTGGTTAGTAATTTAGGGGTGCAAAGACTGTATGTTTAATAAATTGGACTTAGCCCACTGATTACAAGATAAATAACTGAAACTGATATTCACACACGTAAGTCGATCGTTTTACGATCGCCATCTGCACCTCCTAGGGTTTCCCCTTTTGGTTGCCTTACAAAAACATGGTCAAGTCCCTCGAACGTGGGGGTGTCTTAGTAAATGTCCCTTCAGATTAAAAATCATCATATTCCCTTTAAGATTAAAAGATCATAGTCCCTTCGAAGTTGCCTACGAATAAATGATCTTGTCCCTCGATGGCCCTACGAAAATGATGATAATCCCTTCGAATTACTAAGACACTCCTACAGGTTGCCTTCTATGACCATACGATGAACCTACGCCTGTCCCTTACAACATCCAAGGTAAAGACTACTTACTCCTTAATAGTAAGGACAATCTTACCCTTTAAAGGAAATAAATAACAAGAAAGACCAACTTAGGGTAGGTAGTACTTAATTACTTGCTCACTCTTACAAAGAAAAAAACACTATTTACACCCCACTTTTCAAAATATTTTCAAACTAAACGCTTTGTACACATCCATACGAGGATCATTAAAAAGTTAAATACTTTTGAAATATTTTTCTAAATACACCTCCATTATTTTCAAACAAAAGTAAAGTGAGCTAAGTAATTAAGAGCCCATGGATAACCATGGATATAAAGGATGCTAACACATTCCCTTTATATAACCTACCCCCCGAACTCATTTTTTTAAGGTCTTTCATGTTCTTTTATACCTTTCCTAAGTTGGATAAAATAAAAGTCGGTGGCGACTCTTGTTATACGCACATTTTTTTGTCAAACAATAACACCCAAGTCAGTTCTCCCATCGTGTTACAACATGCTTTGCATTGCATAACACCATAACACCATGACATCATTAATCATTTTTGTTCTTTTTGATTCTCAGGGTTGCATAATGTTCCCAATTTCGGTCGTACTTCTTGCTCAGAGATGGAAGAGGCCAGAAAGAAGAATATTCATTATAAGTTCTTTGACACTAAGATAGAGGTGATAAACTAGATGGTGTCTATCATCACCCAACATCATATTGAAGATTTTCGGATGACTTACGGGGGTATTCTTGATATGGTGGTAGACCTGGACAGTTATGAGAGAAGTGTTATTCATACATTGCTGCAGTACTATGACCCTCGGCTTAGATGCTTCACATTTCATGATTTCCAGTTGGGTCCTCTGTTGGAAGAATATGCTTTGATCCTAGGGGTTCCTCTTCAGGACCAGGTTCCTTTCAATTATGATATGGCTAGACCTACGCCTGCTGACATTGCCGAAGCTCTTTATTTGAGCCCGTTTGTTGTATCTGTAAATCTGAGTACTACCAAAGGGGTAATGTCCGATTTTTCTTTGGAATTCTTGGTGAAGAAGGCTGAGGAGCTTGCTGTGAAAGCTCAGTGGAACTCTGTTTGTGCTATTCTGGCCCTATCTATCTATGGAATCATTCTATTTGCCGATATTGACAAGTTTGTAGACATGAATGCTATTCATCTCTTTATGCTGAAGAATCCGGTACCTACTCTTTTGGGAGACCTCTACTATTCAGTGCACTATAAGAATGAGAAAAAGTGAGGAGGTCTGGTACGATGTTGCGCTCCTTTGTTTTACAAGTGGTTCATGAGGCACTTGCCGAATACTGAAGCCTTCACTGATCCCAACCTGATATGGGCCTAGAGGTTGAGCATGTTATTTGCCAAAGACATCGACTGGTTTACCATGAGATTGAAGGGGAGGAACTTCATCACTAGCTGTGGGAGTTACCCCAATGTGCCACTCTTAGGAGTAACAAGGGGCATCAATTACAACCCGATTCTCTTGAGAAGGAAATTAGGATACGCGCTTAAAGATATTCCTGAGGAATCAGAGTTAGCTCAGACCTTTTACTTCCCAGTAAAGGATAATCTTCCGCTGGTTAGGAAAGCCGCGAGATCTTAAAAGCTCATCCGAAGGAGAGGAATAACATTATTGGGTAGAAGCAATAACCAGACGTTTCCCGAGTACAACACATGGTTAAAGGAGAAACCCCAAACAGTCCTGTTACCCTTCTCAGTACCATCCCCACTTGCAGCAGTGGAACCTAAGGCTATAGTCCCCTTGGAGGAGTACCAAAAGCTGGAAGCTTTAGTTCAGCAACTCAGGGCAGAGAATCAGGAAGCCCGCAATTCCTATCAGAGGAAGGTGACCCTTAATAAGAAGTTAGAGAAAAGGGTTCAGAAGGCTGAAGAAATGGTGAAGGTCAAGCAGATAGACTTTGAAGAAAGAGAGCGTTATTTCAAGAAAAAAAGTTTGGTTGAGATCTTCAAAGAGAATGAGCGTCGAAAGGAAAAAAAGTCTCTGGATGAAGCCAACAAAACAATAACTCTCTGGCAAGAAAAATGAGAGGCCAACTTGAAGAAGTAGAAGGAAGTGGAAGCTGAGTACAAGAAGAATATTGAAGACCTTCAAGAGCAAATGGGTGACTAGAAAGAACACCTCCAACTAGCCTACAAGCAGCGTAGAGACTACATTCAGAAGATAGCTCAAGGACAACAAGTAATTGTGGATGTTCAGAAGGAGGTAGAAGAACTCAAAATCCGTGCAGAGGTCAAGAATGACAGATCTGAGCCTAGTCCTAGCAAGGGAAATGACGAGATCATCCTACAACAGATCAGTGAACTCCACGTTTCCTACGATCTGAGGGATTTGATCATACAAAAGCTTCTTGAAGATCTGAACCATCCGGATATCGTTCAACTATTCAAGATTTTCAAACGTCTTAGTTGGAGGCTAAAAGATGTTGAGTTGCATAAGGCTTAGTCTCTTGTGTTTGTACCGGATTACCCATAGGCTTGTTGTGGGATTCCTTTATGCTTTGGCTATAAGAATTGGCACCCTTCGGGGAAATATATTGTTATTCTCAGACTTCATTTCATGCAATTCGATATGGTTCAAATTCCTGAGTATTATTTTTACACTGACACGTGTGCCAGGCACTGGTTTTCACAGTTATCTCGTCTGAGCTTTGTGAGAATGTTTTCTTCCCAAAAGTCGAAAGTCTCACAGGCTATATGAATTTTCATATTCTTGAATACCAGAATGGAGACGTAAACAATCTTGAGAATGAAAAAACACATCATTTTCATGCATTCATATCATCTATGCATTTTTCTTTTGCAGGTTATCCGGGTTTCTTAACTTATCTATTTATTCAGGAAGGATTGCAAATTTCCGTCTTCACCGGTAAACCACCTGTCGCAATCAAAGAAATGTTATGGACACTGTGCAAGCTGAGCTGAAGGAACTCCATACGTGCATGAATGAATTCATGAACATGATGCAGGGGGTCACCCTAGGTCAACAAGAGTTAAGGGATGCTATCCAAAGGCTTGATCCGTCGCAGGTGGAGCCTCCGGTTGTTGGAGTTACTTTGGATGCACATGGCAACCCAGTTAATGCCACGACTATTCCAACAAGAGCTAAATGGCCTCCTACTCCGGATGGTATTCCTATTCTGATTCATAATATGGAGGATCATCAGGCTGAACAATTCTCTTTACTAAATTAGGACTTGGGACTCGGTATGGGGGGTAATCAGCAGGACTTTCAGATGCTAGCAGAGAAGGTCAGAGCTTTTGAGTGCAGAGATACCTTGGGTATTGATGTTTCTGACATGGGATTGGTGCAAGGTTTGATCATTCCGCCGAAGTTCAAGGCCCCTGTGTAAACACCCCAAATTTGCCCTCACTCATTTCACCATGGCTTGTGATTCTTTTCATTTGCATAAATTCAAACATATCATCTCATATTGCATTTTTGTTTCACTGCATTGGTTCAAAGTTATCTGCATCTAGGGTTTGTGATTTGAGCCATCCCTGAGCCATTTGAGCCACTCCAAAGGTCTTAAATTATCTCAAGAGGGTCCATGTATGTTCAAACATCATATTATATCCTCCCAAGATCAAGAAAGTCAGAAAATCACATGAACTGAGAAAGACATGGAAGCAAAGCCAAGCTTAACTGCATAGATGACCTAAAATTAGGGTTTTGGTTTCAGAGGCCATAACTCCAAATTTTTTGGTCATTCTTGTTTCTATTGGTCTCTATATTATATAAGGATCATACATACCAATTTTCATGAATAAATTCAATGGGGAAGGCATCTGATCAATAGATGACTTCTTGAGCAAGTCAGTGTAAAATCAGGGCATCTGAGGCCCCCAATCATCCAACCAAAGGGTCTTCTCCATCATTTTGGGTGTATATGATCTTTATTTGATCTTATAAGAAGTTAGAAGTTCACAAAATTGAAGAATTCCAAGCCATTTGCAAAGTTGCCATTTTGGGAAAGTGACTTGTAATGAAAACTTGCCATTTTGGGAAAGTTTTTAAACCTCCTCTTTTTGATTCAAAAATGCTTCAAATGAAAAATTCTTGGTCATGAAAGTTGTAGATTGGATCATTCCCTTTTCAAAAAGTACAAGAACTTGATCTAATTCATCATAGAACTCAAGTTATGGCCTTGCAAAGTTGGGAAAATCACATAAATTTCACTTTTACACCAAAGAGGGAAGTTTGCAAATTCTCATGCCAAGCATTTTTGTGACCTCAAACACACTTCTACATGTCTTAACATCATAATGCACTGCCTAAGGATCATAATTGGCCCAAGAATCACAACTTTTCATGCCTTACACATCAAGAAATTACAAAAGGGCCAAAGCTTCACATAATTGCAAAACATCACACAAACTTCATCCCACTTGCTATCTTGCCTCAATCTGAATTCTATGGACCTCCCTAAAGCCAGCTGCGCAGGACACCCCATTGTCCTTGGCCTGCCATGAGCCCATACCTCCAAAGACAACTTTGTGGACTTTATGCAAAATGAGCCATACCAATCACACTGCTCCACAACAACTCTCTGACCTATCAAGGATTGATATGTGGACCTCAAGCAACCCAACACATAACACAACACAAGCTGAAACCTCCAAGAACTTAGCATTTACCAAAATCCTCTCTTATGCATTTCTCTTCGAAACACAAAACTCAGCCAACAAATCTCCAAACTTTTTCCACCATTCAACTCCACATTCATCACTGATCATTTCCCACCCTTCATTTTGCCTTGAAACACCCTGTATCAAAAACCCGATTTTCACATTTCTTGAACTGAACTTCAGCCAACTTCACATAGAGGCCATTTAAACTCCAACCAAGCATTGCAAACTCTTCAGGGGAGTCATTGGGAGTGATTTGAGGCAAAGAACTGGTTAGAAAGCTCCAGGGTTGAAAGCTTCACTTCAGGTAGCCATGGAATTTATTTTTCCAGAACTCTTGTTTTAAGTTTCTAAATGATTAAGCTTGCTTCCCTGATCACATTGAACTTTAAATTTTCGAAAATGGTTGAGAAATGAGTGTGTATTGATTTTCTGAATTTTCTGCCATTTTTGTTCTTCCTTTCGAAACTTGAGTTTGAGTGAAAAGAAATGAGATTTGAGGGTGTATTTGGATTCAGGGGGATGATGGGAGTTGATATGGAGCTTTAGAGCTCCAGAAATAACCTAGGGAAGAAGTTAGCAACTTTCAGGTGAGGGGGTCACCGGAGAAGACGACCGGAGCTCTTCTCCGGTGACCTGAAAGTCATTAAATATTTTAATTAGGTTTAGGGTTTAGTTTGAATTTGGAGCGTACGATCTTGTTTCCCGCGTGCGTTTGATGGCCCATATTGTCCCACTTAACCCTAATTTTCAATTAATTAAGTTAATCAGATAATTAAGCCAGTTTGAATCTCCACCCTTGGATCTGGCGCACAGTCAACTCCCTCCCTTTTTCATTTAAACCTGGACGACTGGATCATCATACTTCCATTTAAACTCATTTTTATTTCATTTTTATTCATTTATCTTGCATATTTATTTTAAAATAGCTAGAAAATATCAAAAAATCTTATTTTTTGCATGCTGACTTTTATTAATTTTCTTGACATGAAAATAATTTTTATTTTATTTTTTGCATAAAATTTGTATTTTTAAAGTATTTAAATGTTTATTTTAATTAATTAATGGAAATTAATTAATTAAAATACCATTTAAGTTTCTAAAAATCACCAAAAATATCACATTGCATCTTGACACATTTAGAGACATTATCAAACAATTCATACAAATTTCTTTTTGGTTCTTGATCCATTTTGACATTCTTCTTTTGATTTAGGGTTCTTAAAAATCAATATTTTGACCCTAACTTAGAAAAATGTTTTCTGCCTGACCATAAAGAGTTTGATAATGGTTCTTTTTGCATTGCATTCCACATATCATGTAGTTTCTAGTATAAAATTGGCATGAATTTATCTTTTATTTTCAATTTGTTTTGCCTTTTTCCTTGTGAGGTACCTTAAAACCCTAGCAAACTTAGAAAAATCATAAGTCCTCTAGGGTTTAGCTTCTGACCTTCCCCTTTGGGCAGTGAACTTGTATAGGTTTAGGGTACCTTTGATCCCATTTTCAATTTTTTATCTTGTCATTTGCTTCTGATTTTGAATTTTGCATTGCATCTTGTACATAAACCCTAATCTTTGCCTTCATTTGCATTCATTCTTCATATGCTTGCATACATAAACTTGCCATGACATTTTGTGCATCCACATGACATATAAGACATCTTAGGACATATTGAAATCATGTTTGATCATTGCATCATCCATTTTCCATGTTATGCATCCATTGCATTTCATAAGTTTTCATGAACTTTTATGCTTCCTTTCATGTCTCATCTGCATCTTCATTACTTGTATGATCATCCTCATCTCTTGACATTCTTTCATACCATCTCATAGCATCATTTACATCATGATTTTGCTTCTGATTTTGGTTTTCCTCCTTGCATCCATTTCATTTCATTTCATTTCTTGTTGCTAACTTTTCAGGTGGTAAGTGTTTGAGAAGTGAATTTGCCTTCACTTCTCATAACCCCTTCTCATCCCCTTTATGCATCTTTGCTGAATTTTTACTTGTGAATTAGAGTGAGCTTGCTCATTCATGCTCTTTCTCCTCCTTCTTTCTTCAAGCAACTTGTCTTCTTAAGTGAAGCAAGTTGTCTTGCTTCTTGTTGCTTCTTTTCATCTCATTTGCTTTTCCCTTGGTGGCTTCTCTGAAGATCTTCTTGCAAGCCTCACAAACCATAGGAACATCCAAGCATGACAATAATTAGGGTTTTGATTAGTCCCCCCATTAGTTTTCCCTTTGTGTCATCTTTGTGTCTTCTCTTCTCATCTCTTAATCAAGGGCTAAACCTTAAAGGTTTTAAGGCTTTGTGATTAAGGTTATGCCTGTATCCTTCTATTAGGATGGAGTGTATAACTTTAATCCTAAGTGTTAAACCCTTAATGTGTTTAAATCCTTTAATCAATTCATCTAATAATCACCAAGACATCAAGCTTATAACTTGGGCCTTGCATTAGGGTTCTAATTCTTCCTTAATTGGTTAAGAAGGACTAACCCTAGTGTTAATGGACAAGTCCCCTTCAAGTTGTCTTACAAACCATAAAATTCACTTCTTAACCTTACCATTAACTAAAATCCACCTTAATAAAGGCTTTGTTTTGTCATGAGGTTAATCCCTAATCATGGATTAAGTTGAGAAGCTTTCCTCAGCTTAAATGTTCTCATCTATTATCTTTCTATTAGGATGGTGTAATGAGTCCATTAAATCCTTGATTATGGCTTAAACTCATTATTTAACACCAAACAAAAATACCAAAAACATCTAAATAAATGCAAGTAGGTTAATGATCTTAATCCTACATCATGGTGATTAAGTGTGAGGTGTTTACTTCATGCTTAAGGTATTCTCATTACCCCTAATCAGAGGGAAGATGCGATGAGTTTACTAACCCTTGGTTTAGGCTTAAGCTCATTTTCCTATGACAAACTCAAAAGGCAATAAAAGATTGAAATCACCAAAAACAAACAATAATCGTCTCCTCCGGGATTTTTTTTCTCACCTCATTCACTCATAAACGAGAATTTGCTTCTTCCGTCTAATGCAAGACAGTTTGCACCTGAGCCAGACAGGTCATACACTTGAGCATAGACAAGTAAGCAGTTCACAGGTCAATTTATCCTTCAGTCTCTTTGAGTTAAACTACGGTGTTCTGACTTCCTCATTGCACGAGAGGATACGTAGGCATAACTTAACAGTTATCGAACAAAAGTCTCTGTATATTCCCCCCTCTTCCAGCATTATTCTTTAAGCCTCATGGTCTTGAACTTCACATTCTTTCCTTACACTGACACTCTCTTATTTCACTTCACACTTACTTCCAGCACTGACACATGCATTCTTATCCAGCTTTTGCACACAAAATAGCACTGACACTACCCCTTTAAACACAAATCTTTCAAGCGTGGATCCCGTCGAGTACGGCGGACAATCTGGGTGCTAATACCTTCCCAGGTTGTAACCAACCCCCTTTCTCAGTTTCTCTGGTTCACAACCGTCTTATCCATCTTTTTCGGGATAAAAATGCCTAGCTGGCGACTCTTTTCAGTTCACCCTTGTGTTCTCTCTTTCGCCGACCGTTCGCGTCTGTACCCCTTCTGACCAGGTGTCATTTGGTGGGAGCGACACCCTGGATTTGACAAATACAACGGGAGTTCATGTCCCAAGACTCATCTTCAGGCGTACTATCGCAAGATAGCTGCCTATACCAAAGACGAAAAGCTTTGGATCCACTTCTTCTAGGACAACATGTCTAGAGGTTCTCTTGAATGGTACATGAAGTTAGAGCGAACTGTTATGCGCAACTGGAAGGAACTAGGATAGGCGTTCCTCAAGCAATACTAGTACAATATTGATATGGCTTCGAGAAGAACTCAGTTGCAGAGCTTGTCCCAGAAACTTTTTGAGAGTTTCAAAGAATACGCGCAAAGATGGCGCGAGTTAGCTGCAAGAGTACAGCCACCTTGCTCGAAAGAGAAATGGTGGACCTATTCATGGATACCCTTCCAGGGTATTTCATGGAACGTCTAGCAGGGTGCTCTTCTAGTGGTTTTTCTGATATTATACCGACTGGTGAGAGGGTTGAAAATTGGATGAAACAGTGTAAGATCCAAAATGGTGGAGCTTCTACTTCGGGGACTAAGAAGCCATTTTCAAAAAGAAGAGAGGGGGAACTGGGGAAGTGTACCCGCAGAGAAAGAGAGGAAACCAGAACTCTTACTATTAAGCAGCGTCCATTACTATCCATGCTACCACCAACCAGCAACAATCTCAGCAACAACCAAGAGGGGCCCGACATGGGTACCAACCGAGGCCTAAGATGGCCGAAAGACATTTTGAGGTTCCACCAATGTCATACTCTTAGCTCTTATAGAATCTACTCCAGTTGCAGATGATTCATTTTAGAACTTTACAACCTCCAAATCCAGGGCAAATTCTGGATGGATATGATGCCAATGCTCACTGCGAGTTTCATTCCGGAGCCCCAGGTCATACTACAGAAAATTACAAGGCCCTCAAGTATAAGGTGCAAGATTTATTGTACTCGAAGGCGATCAACTTTGCTCCTACACCGAATGTCCTGCAAAATCCCATGCCTCCGCATAGAAGAACTGTGGGAGCCATTGATGACGGTGACAATTTGAATATGGTTTATGATGTTAATTCCTTGAAGACTTCATTGCTAGTAGTAAAGGGTTGTTTAACAAAGAAATGTCTCTTCCCAGGTTGTGAGGAGGTTTTCCCAGAATGCGAAGAATCTACCAATGGATGTGAAAGGTTGAGATCAGGGATTCAGAAGATGATTGATGACGAAAGCATTTAATTTGACAAGGTTGTTAAAGAAGATGAAGTTTCTACGGTTACCATCTACTATACCCCAGTGGAAATTTCGGCGCTAGCAAGGGCAGCACCAGTCACGTTGACCACTCCAGGGTCTATGCCGTATCAAAGTAAAAAAGCTGTCCCATGGTATTATGGAGAAGAATTTTATTCAACGGCAAAAAAATGATGTAACCACCTCCAGCACAGTTCCACACCTGGTCAAAAATGTGGGGGTCGGGGGATTCACGAGGATTGGAAGATTGTTCGCGCCTCAAACCCTAAGGAATGGCGTAGTGCCACCGAGTGATAATGCAGAGGCCTAGACTAAGGCCAAGGGCAAGCAAGTTGTGACAAATGATGTTCCTGTTTCAGATCCGGACACTGCCTTTGACAAGGAAGCTGAGGAATTCTTGAGAGTCATAAAGAAGAGCGACTACAAGATAGTCGACCATCTGCAACAGACTCCCTCCAAGATCTCGATCTTGTCGCTACTGATGTGTTATGAATCCCACAGAAAGGCATTACTGAGAATTATGAATAATGCTTATGTGCCATAAGAGATATAGGTGAACCAACTCGAGACAGTTGTTGCTAGCGTGAACGCCAATCACGGATTAGGGTTCATAGATATTGATCTAACTGATGAGGGGCACAATCACAATAGTGATTTTCACATTTCGATGGAATGCAAAGGGGATGTTCTTTCCCACATGCTTGTTGATACATGATCATCTTTAAATGTGCTTCCAAAAAAGGTGTTAATCAAGCTGGATTACGACAGAGTGGTGCTCAGGCCAAGTTACTTGGTAGTCAGGGCGTTTGATGGATCCAAGAGGTTTCATTTTTGGAGAGGTGGAATTATAGATTAAGGTAGGCCCATAGGTGTTCAACACGACATATTATGTCATGGACATCCAGCCAGCATATAATTGTTTACTCGGGCGTCCTTGGATTCACACAACCGAGGCAGTATCCTCAACTATCCATCTAAAGTTAAAGTTTGTCTGGGAAGGACAAATCGTCACAGTGTGTAAAGAGGAGGACATCTTCATTAGCCATTTTTCATCCTTCAAATATGTAGAGACGGACATCGAGATATATGAGAACCCTTGTCAGGCTTTCAAGCCGATCAAAACTGAAGCCATGCCATCCTTAGCAGCATCCCTTTCGGAAGAGAAGAAGAAGGGTGTATCTATTGCATCCTATAAGAAAGCTCTAAAGGTGGGGGAATCAGGGGTCAACAGAGGCTGGGGCAATATTATAGAGGTCCCCAAGAAAGAGGATATGTTCGGAATCGGTTACAATCCCGCTCAATCAACATCAGCTCAACATACCAGATGTCGTAAAGGCCCAATCAATTTTTCCAGCGCTGGATGGGTGGACCACAACAATATTTGTGCTATTCATGAAGACATAATTGATAGCGACTGTGAAATTGATGAGTGGATCAGGCCGAGTGTCCCAGGAGTAGAACTTAATAATTGGTCATCAGAAGAAATCATCACTGTTACTCAACACAAAGAGTAATTGTTTTGTGTTTTATTCTTGTATGAAAGCTATATGTCTTGCCCAAGTCATAATGGCTCATTATAGGGGCTTCATTGTTTCAATTTGCAATATTAATCATCAATAAAAAGGATGTTTTTGCATTCATTTATAGTGTTCCCTGTCTTTCACTTTTTATTTTACACAATAAATGGCAATATGCATTTTCATTTTTCATGTCTCCACCACTCTTTCTAAAATCTAGCATCAATCATCATTCATGAAGATATACCCCAATGGGTCTCATTGATAACGATCTTTCTATGGCTCGCTATGACTTTGAAAATCCGATTTACCAAGCCGACGAGGAAGGTGAGGAAGATTGTGAATTACCCAAAGAGTTAGCCAGATTGCTGAAATAAGAGGAGAGGGAGACTCAATCACATAAGGAGGTTATTGTGATTGTAAACCTAGGCACCGAAGAGGTGAAAAAAGAAGTCAAAATCGGGGCTACTTTAGAGGAATCCGTGAAGGGCCAATTGATTGAGATGCACCGTGAATATGTTGACGTCTTCACCTGGTCTTACCAGGACATTCCAGGGCTTGATACTGATATCGTAGTGCACAGGTTACCACTCTAAGAAGAATGCCCTCCAGTAAAATAGAAGCTGCAAAGAACTAGACCTGACATGGAAATAAAAATCAAGGAAGAGGTTCAAAAACAGTTTGACGCTGGATTCTTGGCTGTCACGAGATATCCACCATGGGTTGCCAACATCATGCCGGTACCGAAGAAAGATGGAAACGTTCAGATGTGTGTTGACTACCGAGACTTGAATAGAGAGAGTCCCAAGGACGATTTCCCATTGCTACATATCGATGTGCTGGTTAACAATACAACTCAATTTTCGGTGTTTTCCTTCATGGATGGCTTTTCGGGCTATAATCAAATCAAAATGTCGCTAGATGATATGGAGAAAACTACATTCATCACCCCTTGGGGAATGTTTTGCTACAAAGTGATGCCATTATGTTTGAAGAATGTTGAGACAACTTACCAACAAGCAATGGTGACTCTCTTCCATGCCATGATTCATCACGAGATCGAGTTCTACATGGATGACATGATTGCGAATTTTCAAACTGAGGAAAAGCACTTAGTCAACTTGGGCAAGCTGTTTGACAGGCTGCAAAATTTTAGACTAAGGTTGAACCCGAACAAGTGTACCTTCGGAGTGTGCTCCAGTAAGCTGATGAGCTTCATTGTAAGTGAAAAGGGGATGAGGTCGATCCTACGAAGGTGAAAGCAATTCAAGAAATGCCTGAGCCTAAAACTGAGAATGAAGTATGTGGCTTCTTAGGAAGATTGAACTACATTTCACGGTTCATATATCACCTAACATCTATGTGCGAACCAATATTCAAGCTCTTGAGAAAGAATCAGGACGTCAGGTGGAATGATGACTGTCAATTGGCTTTCGACTGAATCAAAGAATATCTGCAAGAACCACTAATCCTCATACCTCCGATTCTAGTGAGGTCGTTGATCATGTACCTTACAGTACTTGAAGGATCAATAGGTTGCGTTCTTGGCTAGCATGAAGAGTCTGGTCGAAAAGAGCATGCAATATACTACCTTAGCAAAATCTTTACTGACTGTGAGACAAGATACTCACTGATTGAGAAAACTTGATATGCTTTGGCATGGGCTGCTCGCCGACTAAGACAGTATATGTTGACACATACTACCCTACTGATATCCAAACTGGATCCTGTCAAGTACATTTTTGAGAAGCCAACTTTGATCTGAAAGGTAGCTCGTTGGCAAATGATCTTGACGGAATACGAAATCCAATATACTTCTCAGAAGGCTATTGACCAGTGGTTTTTTGTCGTATATTTCAAGCTATTTTTGGTTCGTCGTTCTCGTTGTTTCTGTCAGTTAGTGAAGCATTTCCTCATGTTTTCATTATAGTTTTCCTCATTTGGTCAAGTCAGCCATGTGTGTTTGTTTTTATTGTTTTACTGGATTGGTACCTTTGATTTGGGTGTTTTTGTTTTGTTTTCAGGAATACAGGAAGTTATAGATCAGACACGCGCATAATAGAGTTTCAGGTCGAGAAACTGAGGTTTTAGAGAAGATGCAGAAGCCTGACACGGGTGGCCGTGTCAGGGAGCCTGGGATACAACATTAAAAAAGAAGAGAAAAGGCCAAGACAAAATCCTGACATGGCCGCCCAGGTCATAGGACACGACCCGTGTCAGGACTTGATGCTCCAAAGTCAAGATCCAGAAGCCTGACACGGGTGCCCGTGTCATAGGACACGACCTATGTCAGGGCCCCTGAAGGCGTCATTTTAATATTTTAATTTTCTTCTCTTTAAGTGACCTTTGGGGGTAGTCTTGGAATTTGTTTAGTTGTTTGTGTTCTGATACATTAGGCCGACTGTTAGAAGAAGAGAAACACTTTTTGATCTTGTTCGAATTGTTTTATGCTTTGACGAGTGGAGATTATCGGAGAACGAGGATCGATCAAGAGCGGAAGCAATTGACGACAAGCAATCCTAAGTCCATTGTAATGTTTATTTTTCTTTCATACTTTATGTTGATTTTGTTTATAAACATGAGAGGCTAAACCCCCCAATGCTAGGGGGTGTC
Source organism: Lathyrus aphaca (assembly GCA_963966055.1). Classification (NCBI taxonomy): domain Eukaryota; kingdom Viridiplantae; phylum Streptophyta; class Magnoliopsida; order Fabales; family Fabaceae; genus Lathyrus; species Lathyrus aphaca. The sequence goes on from OZ014523.1 coordinate 74,546,234, forward strand.
CCTAATTTGGAATTGTAATGACTTTTGAGTTTCTCAATTTATAAAATTGTGTGTTTAATTTTAATCTTTATCGTATGTAACATTCTCAATGCGTTATCTCTTTGGAAAATTTGGTAATCGACCGTAGTTAGGTTTTAGTCTGACCAACCACCCTAACCTTGTTAAATACTTTTTATCACGGTAGATATTACCGAGGAATTGGAATACCCTGTGGTAACCGTATCTATGTCAGAACTATTTCTTGATGTTCTTTCTAGGACACTGAGGAATTAGGGCCGAGGAAGAATATCAAAGGTTTTTCTTGAAAGGAATTTTGGAAAAATAATTTTAAACATCGGAAAGATAAAGTTGTATGCACACATTTTTCGAGAGGAAATTATAAGAGTCATTACAGTGCAAATTATACACCTTCCTAGTGTATTTCTCATACTTGTCATTTTACTCGTATTTTACTAAGGACTTTTGCCTTATTAGTTTTAATATAAAAATATTTTCAACCTTAAACACCCCTAGGACACTGGGGATAACCCATATTATAACTACATCGATAAAATAGTACACTTTTAATTTTACCGATCAGTTATCAAGGGAAGTGTATTATTAGATTATCTGACTCAACAACCGATTGACGACTATCAGCCAATAAGGTTTAAATTCCCTGATGAAGACATCATGTTTCTCAAATAGAAATATTGTGAAGAACCACTCCCGGAGGAGGGGCAAGACCCTGAATCCAAATGGAGTATGATGTTCGATGGGGCCGTTAACATGAATGGCAACGAAGTTGGTGCTGTCATTATCACACCGGAAGGAGTTCACATGCCTTCACTACCCGGTTGATGTTTGAATGCACCAAAAATGAGGAAGAATACAAAGCTTGTATAATGGGGATCAGGAGGCGATTAATTTGCGAATTAAGACCCTTGACATCTTCGGTGATTCAACTTTGGTCTTCAGTCAAGTTAACATAAGGTGGCTTGTTCATCAACCACGTCTGATTCCCTACAGGGATTACACCGGGAGGTTGTTGACATTCTTCATGACGGTAAGACTTCATTATGTTCCTCGTGACGAGAATTAATTAGCTGATGCTCTAGCAACCTTATCATCCATGATTAAAGTTCAACAATGGAACTATGTGTCGAGAATCGTGGTGTCTCGTCTCGAAAGGCATGCTTATGTGTGCAGCTGATGGTGTTGACGATGATAAGCTTTGGTATTACGATATCAAACATTTCCTGAAATCCCAAGAATACCCTACAGGGGCATCCATCAAAGACAAGAAGACCTTGAGAAGGTTGGCCGACGGGTTCTTCTTAAATCAGGATGATGTGCTTTACAAAAGGAACTTCGACATGGTCTTGCTCAGATGCGTGGATAGACACGAAGCAGGCATGTTAATGCAGGAAGTTCACGAGGGATCCTTCGGTACCCGTGCTAGAGGACATGCCATGGCGAAAAAACTTTTGAGATCGGGATATTATTGGATAACCATGGAATCCGATTGCTGCAAGTACTCTCGCAAATACCATAAGTGTCAAATTTATGGTGATAAGGTGCATGTGCCTCCCAATCCGTTGAGTGACATGTCATCACCTTGGCCCTTCGCCATGCGGGACATCAATATGATCGGAAAGATCGAGCCTACTGCTTATAACGATCATCGCTTCATCCTGGTTGCCATTGACTACTTCACCAAATGGGTGGAAGCGACGTCTTATGCTAATGTTACCAAGAAGATTGTAGCCCAATTCATAAAGAGGAATATTACTTGTCTATATCGAATACCCGAAAGAATCATTAATAATAAGGGTTCTAATCTCAACAACAAGATGATGGCAGATCTGTGTCGGGATTTCAAAATCGATCATCACAACTCTTCTCCGTACCACCCTAAGATGAATGGAGTCGTCGAGGCGGCCAACAAAAACATCAAGAAGATAGTATAAAATATGGTTGTGACATATAAAGATTGGCATGAGATGTTGCCATTCGCATTGCATGGGTACCAAACATCTGTGCGCACCTCAACAGAAGAAACCCCATTCTCACTAGTGTACGGTATGGAGGCAGTCCTACCAGTTGAAGTCGAGATTCCTTCCTTGAGGATAATGATGGATGTTAAGCTTGATGAAGCTGAGTGGATCTAGTCCAGATTCAATCAGTTAAGCCTTATTGAAGAGAAGCGTTTAGCAGTTGTATGTCATGGACAACTGTATCAACAAAGAATGAAACGAGCATTCGAACAAAAGGTGTGGCCTCGATGCTACATACCCAACGACTTGGTGCTGAAAAGGACCCTTCCTCCTCAAACAGATCATAAGGGAAAGTGGACACCCAACTATGAGGGACCATTTGTGGTTAAGAAGGTTTTCTCAGGAGGAGCCTTAATGCTAACAACCATGGACGAAGAAGACTTCTCATCCCCTGTCAACGCATATGCAGTTAGAAAATACTTTGTATAAAAGATACCCGCTGGACAAAAACAAAATAAAAGTCCAAGCAAAGAAGGGCATATCGGCGAGCCAAAAAACAGAATGAAAGGCTCGGGCAAAAGTTAGGGAAAAAACAAAAAAAAATGTACACCCGCTGAGTTGAAAAGCAACATTGGACAACTCAGGCAAAAAAGGGTATCCCAGTGGATTGAAAACCCGAAAGGGCGATCCACGCAAAAGAGGGATTGAAACGAACAATTGCAATCTGCGAGATCTGTGATTCTTCATCTACAATTAAGGATAATCTAAGGGTTAAGAATCAGTCCAATCATTTTCTTCAAAAATGAACTACACAGAATGTCTCAAGGACATATGGGTCATAACCGGATTGGAACTTGATGAGATCCAATTTTCACATTGCCATTAGGATAATTTATTTTTCCTTTTGTGTAATTTCCTCTTTCTAGGGATTGCTTCTTGGTGTAATGCCTATTCATGGCCACTTTTCAGTCAATAAAATGCTTTTTATCCAATTATCTCATTTTTTTTAGTTTTATAATGCATGATTAAAGTTAAAACACTTGACAAACATCTTAAATATGGAGTAACATGGATGGTCGATTCAGACCGTGAACCTAGGGCATGCATGCTCATCTAACTCTCTCTTTTGCAGGAACTATCTGTTATGATAAAAAATATGCAAGTACAGATTCCCAAGCAAGATTCCTCAGCAAGTCTCATTAGACTATCTTTTCCCCTCCAGAGCAATAAGAAGAAGGTTAGTACTCCCCGGTTAAAAGGTATCACCATCTCTCATCCCCAGCAAGAGACATCTTCAGCAGTAAGCAGACTCCTTGATGTTCTTTATCATCCCCAGCCGTGGAGTCAAAGGTGGAACCTTCCCCAGCTAAGTCAAAGCGAGATGGTTGAACAGTTGGTGATCCCCAAGCGGATTTGTTCTCCCTACAACAAAGTATTCCCCGGTAGGCATCTGAATGTCTCATTTCCCTACAAAGTCAGAGTTAGGGGAACTCTCCCTAGTAGAGTTGAATTTTCCTCAGCAAGGCAATATAAGGTTAATGATGTTCTCCCCAAGCAGAGAGTTTTCCTTCTAATAAAGAAATATTCCCCATAAGAGTCTTCTTATCCCTAGCAGTACATTAAGATTCCTTATTCCCTAGCAGTGGTAAAGATAGCGAGAAAGATGGTTTTCCTTCTTGCACAACATTGTTCACAGTTTTCCCAACGAAGTCACCAAATAAAGTCCAGTCCTCATTGGCATGTCTCTCCCCAAGACGGATGACTGTACACTTGAGGAATTCCCCAACAAAATTCTTCCTCAGTAGAATATCAACAAATCCTCAGCGTAGCATCGTCATACTCTTTCCTCAGACAGGTCAAAAGGATATCATTTCCCCAACAGAGTTTTACAGGTTGCATACCTCCCAATCAAGTTCATCCCTAACAAGATCATTGTTCTCCGATCTCAAAGTCCAACTTATTTTTGGCAATGGTGGCAGTTCAAAGCCAATATATCATTAACACTATCCCCCACAGAGTTGCTTTTCCCTACAGGGATTCATGAAATCAATGCAGTGATTATTTCTTCCCCAACAAAGCTATCTGGGATACCTGTTATCTCCTCATCAGGAGATCCCCTTGCATTTTCATTTAGTAATCATCATTACATTTTCATCCTCAAAAAAGCGTAGCATTTCTATCATTATGGAGAATTGTGTTACAGACAAATTCAAACATATGCATACGAAGCATAAGCTAGTTTGGTACCTGGTGCTACGACGCAAAATTGTGAACCAATATTCATGCTTTAAGTATTCCTACAGAGAATACCCACACACATTCCCGAACAAAATTTTAAGTATAACCAAAGGATCATGAATTTGTTAATCTTACCCCCAGGTACTTGTTGTCCCCTTGCTGAGTCATCTTTCATGACATTCTTTGTAATCCCACCTTCGGCTTGGTATTACTTTTTCAAGTTCACTGTCGTCTTGTCATCGAATCTCACTGCAAGTCTACCTTCGACTTAGTCTTACGTTTACGATTCCACCTTCGGCTTGGTCTCGTATCCCCGCAAGTCTACCTCCGGCTTGGTCTCGTATCCTTGCTTGAGTCTACCTTCGGCTTAGTCTCACTCTTTGTAAGTCTACCTTCGGCTTATCCTTACGTTTACGAGTCTATCTTCGGCTTAGTCTCGTATCCTTACTTGAGTCTACCTTCGGCTTAGTCTCATTCTTTATAAGTCCACCTCCGGCTTGGTCTTAATTTTTTTTCGAGTTCACCTTCATCTTGTTTTCTAACCTCATCATAAGTCTACCTTCGGCTTAGCCTTACGTTTATGAGTCCACCTTCGGCTGGGTCTCGTATCCTTGCGCGAGTCTACCTTCGGCTTAGTCTCATTCTTTGTAAGTCCACCTTCGGGTTGGTCTTACTTTTTCGAGTCCACCTTCGGCTTGGCCTCGTATTCTTGTTTGATTCTACCTTCGACATAGTCTCATTCCATCGTAAGTCTACCTTCGGCTTAGCCTTACATTTACTTGTCCACCTTCGGCTTGGTCTCGTATCCTTTCTTGAGTCTACCATCGACTTAGTTTCATTCTTTGTAAGTCTACCTTCGGCTTGGTCTTACTTTTTTTCGAGTTTACCTACGGCTTGATCATACTTTTTTTTGAGTTCACCTTCGGCTTGTCTTCGAACCTCATCGTAAGTCTACCTTCGGCTTAGCCTTATGTTTACGAGTCCACCTTCGGCTGGGTCTCGTATCCTTCTGTGAGTCTAGCTTCAGCTTAGACTCATTCTTTGTAAGTACACCTCCAGGTTGGCCTTACTTTTCGAGTTCACTTTCAGCTTGGCCTCGTACTCTTGTTTGATTCTACCTTCGGCATAGTCTCATTCCATCGTAAGTCTACCTTCGGCTTAGCCTTACGTTTATGAGTCCACCTTCGACTTGGCCTCGTATCCTTTTACGAGTCTACCTTCTGTTTAGTCTCATTATTTGTAAGTCCACCCTCGGCTTGGTCTTACTTGTTCGAGTTCACCTTCGGCTTGTCCTCAAATCTCATCGTAAGTTCACCTTCAGCATGGTCTTACCCTTTTTTCATGTCCACCTTCGGCTGGGTCTTGTATCATTGCTCCCTTATAAAGTAGGGTTACTTTCCCTCACCTGCAGAGTGTAAATTTTCCGGTTTATTAGGGTATTCAATCTCTCCATACCATGAACGTCTGAAAGCCATTGCTATTAATCATTCAGGTCTACAGTCATTGAATAGGGGCAACTGTAACACCCCAAAATATTCCCTCTTATTTATCACCGATTCCGAGTAGCTTATTCTTCGTTTTCGTGTCATCTTTCATATTCATCCATACATTGCATAAAAAATAAATAGTGCATACATCATTGGTCGAGGTGCGGGGCATGTGATCAAGGTTTATTTGGCATTTATCAGGTCTCAAAAGGAAACTATTCTCAGAAAATATGATCAAGACCGGATATCCAAAACTTCCCACCAAAAGAACAAAAATTAAAATTTTGGTTGAAGTAACCAGTTACCTCATAGGTAGTAACTGGTTACTTCGTGCAGAATTTCAAAAAAAAAAATCAAAAATCAGTTAGTTTGTTCCATCCTTTTCCACTTTCACTTTGCCTTGCATTTCCACCAAGTTCTAGAATATTCTACCACCTCCCAAAGGAATATTCCAAGAATTTGCCAAAGAAATATTCTAAGAATATGCCAATGGAATATTCTCAACTAACTTTAACTAACCATTAGCTTAAGTTCCAAGCCTAAGGTCTAAACCTCACACCTAACTCCAAACCTAACATCTATATAAATCTTGAACACTTCAAGCCTCAAGGTTGGACATTACACCATTCATCATTTTCACAAAATTCTCTCAATTCTCTCATATTCTCCATTTCCAAACTCACACCAAAGCTTTATCATCATCAAGATTCTTCATGTTTTACGTTGAAACTTGAAGAATCGGAAGCTAAGCCTCCACCATTCGCATCAATTCGGTGGATTATCAAAGAAGTTGCTACGGTTTCAGTGTTTATTTCACCGTTCAGAAGTGCTTTTCAGAAAGTCCTCACTAATCGCATTTATTTTGCTCATTTGCGGATTGAAGCTTCGGATCTCCGGTTTTCTCTTTTTTCGCGTATCGATCGACATTGCAACAATTGCCAAAGAAAGCCTCCGCTTTGTAGGTTGGTGAATCCGTAATCACATCTCGTTTTAACTTATTTCTCTTCATCTCGCCTCGTGCATTCTTCGCGTTTCTCACTTTTTGATGCTTTGATTGAATTGATAATAGAATTTAGAATCATGGTGGGATCATGGTGTTAATAGGTGTTAGAATACAACATCTAGGTGTAATTTTCGTGCTTAATTAATAGGCATTAGGATAGAGCTTATTTGAATAAGTTGCCACTGGTTTTGACATGAAAATGCAGAAATTTTTGGTTCTGGTCGCAGAGTAACCGATTACCACATAGGTAGTAACCGATTACTTGTGTTAAATTTGCATAAATCCCAGTTTTTTGAACTGGTAACCGGTTACTGCGTAGGTAGTAACCGGTTACCACTAAACCAGAATGAAAATTTCTTGCTTTTCATTGCATTTTTGATATCCTTTCCCCCCTCCAACCATCATAGATCATTAGAATATGATTTTAGGGAATTTTTAGGAGCTGTTTAGGTGTAGAGGTGTGAAGTTTTGATAACTTCTGACACGCGTCTCATTCGGTTCCAATTTTTGACATAATTGTTGAATTTTTTTTCATAGCATGTTCTAAATGTTGTTTGCATGATTAGGTATCATCAATAGCATGTTAATAAGTGTTTATAATTCTGTTTTGCATTGCATTTGCGATCCATGCATGTTTTGATCGTTTTATGCATAATCGAAAGGTTGCACATTGTTTGAAAATTGCATAATCCACATATTTACATTCATTGTTGATTGTTTATGTGTTGCACTCCATTGTTGATGGTCATTTCAGGTTCAAGGTACATTAAAATGTATGATCATTCCACCTTTTTTGCATTATGATTCATTGAAAAAAGGATTAAAATCTGCCATGTTTTCACTGTTGCTTTTTGAGATAGAAGCTGTAAAAGGCATGCTGCATTGTTCTGTTTGGCCCTTTTTACACCTATTTTCATGCTGTTTGGTGGCTGTTTATAAGTTGTTTGCATTGTTAATAGCATTCAGTAGCTAATTGTGTGTTAGAGAGCTGGAGTAGCTGCTGACTTTAGGCTTTGCATAGTTTTTAGGCATCCTTAGGCTTAGGATTGAGTCTAGTTTAGGTCATAATTGTGTTAGGATAGGTTAGGTACTTGATTGCCTCTTTCCTTTTATAATTTTAGTTTTATTTCACTAACCTTTGTTTTGTAGGGGGTTATGGTAAGTCATGTGCGTTGAAGGGTATCCTACGCACACCTTCTTCCTTATCCTTTTATATTTCAATGTGTGATTGCGATAAGCATTTTTGCTTCTTCGACATTTCACTTCATTCATTCCATTTGAGTTTTAATCTCATCATCAATCTTTGAAGTGAATTAGAACTTGCCTTCTTTTTCTTTTTAGGATTAGAAAACCACACTAACCCTAAAATCTCCATTGAATAAACAATTTAGGGTGAGTCTTAGTTCCCTTAGTTTTTTCCTTTTCTCGATTTGAGTCCTTCTTTCTCATCTCAAATAAAAATAAAAATACCTAATAAAGGTTGAGCTTTCTCACGCGCCAGGAGACTTTGCCATGAGGTATTTGCATGCATTCCATCTCAGGATGAGGTGTAGGATATCTATCATGATGAACAAGTCTTAGCATGAGAATGTTTCACAAACAACAAAATCATAAACACTTCTTCTAAAAGACAATGAACAAACAACACACGTCTTTCCTACATGAATTCTCTTCTCACCTCATTCTTTGCAAGACGGTAAATGCACTTGTACTAGACGAGCCTGACCACCTGAGCATATACATAAGCAGTTCAATTCATAAAAAAACATAAACAAGTTTCCGCCTTAGTTAGGCGAACTACGTCAACTCTGATATTATTTCCTATGAGATACGTAAGCAGTGTGGTAAGGCCCATTCAAGCACATTCTTTATTTTCCCTACATTTTTCCTATACCTTTTCGTTCTCTTTTCCAGATCCCTCTCTCATTCCAGTTCCAATAGCAGTTTTTATTCAGCAATAGTTTTATTTCTCACCCTTTGAAATAGACAAACAAGCGTGGATCCTGTTGGGTACGACAGACGGTCTGGGGTGCTAATACCTTCCTAGGTCGTAAGCGACTCCCGAACCCAGTTCTTTGGTTCGTAGGACCTCGTCCTTTCCTTTTCTCTTTGGTTTGTGCAACATTACCTTTCCCATTCATTTGGGATAAAAATGCCTGGCTGGCGACTCTACCTTTTTCGCGCCACTTTCACATTTATAATAGGATGAAAATCTCGGGAGCGACATTGGACGTGCTTTGAAATCGAAGAAGTTGGATCATAAGTTCATTGGACCGTACCATATTTTAAGAAAAGTTGGTACTATTTCTTATAGAGTGGCGTTACTGCTAGAGCTTCCGAATTCGCATGACGTGTTTCATGTATCGCAACTTCAGAAGTATGTGTCTGACCCATCTCACGTTATTCCGAGGGATGAGGTGCAGATTAAAGAAAATTTTAATGTGGAAGCAATGCCGATAAGGATCTAGGATCGCAAGACGAAGCAAATCAGAGATAAAGAGATTCCTCTGGTGAGAGTAGCTTGGGGTGGAGCTGCTGGAGGAAGTGTAACCTGAGAGCTAGAAAGCGGGATGTGGGAGTATTATCCAGAACTTTTCGTATCAGGTACATTTTCGAGGAGGAAAATATTTTAAGTGGGGGGGGGGAGTTGTAACGCCCCATTTTTAATATTTAATCGTCGGGTATTTTTGGTGCTTTGTTGGCCTTGTTTAAGACGTATGTCTTGTTGTTTTGGTGTCGTGTCCTAGTGGGACGGGTAGAATTGTGGTGCGAGTAATAATACATGGTTGTGGGAATAATAATAAGATCATTTATTCAATATTTATATTATTAATTATTTTTATTAAAATAATATTAGTAATGTTAAAATTAAAATTAAAATTATTATTTGGTTTAATTAAAATAAGGGTAATTTAGTAAGATCTCATACTGGGAGTTTAGAGTTAAATTAGGCTAATCAGGCTTATGAGGGATTAGTCGTATTATTTTGGGAAGAACGAAGAAATGCTAGGAAGAGGAAGAACACCTAGAGCACTCCCATAACCAGAATTCATAGGAAATTCATCTGATTTTGATGTAAGGGGGGAGAAAGGGATTCTAATTTAGGTGTCTTAACATGATGGGGTAGTGAGGGGTTCCTTTCCCCGTGAGAATTTCTGTTGTTATGGTAATATGTGATGAATCTGTGGATGTATGAATGTGGTTGCGAATTTGTGATTATACTATCTAATTTTGTGGATTTTTGGTGAAATACTGTTATGAATATTCTATATGTTGCATTGTTGTACAAATCTGCTAGTTGTTGCAGAAATATATGATGAATTCGGATCTAGATGACGTATAAAACTGAACTTAGTAATGATAGATGAAAGAAGAACATGAACAATAGTGTAAAAATGCTCTAGAAACAATCCTAGGTCTGGTATGAGGTATGAAAATGAGTAACATAGGAAACAAATTTGGAATGAAGAAGAAAACACAGAAAACAGTCTGGTTCTTCCCATATGCGTATGGGGCATGTCCATACGTGTATGGTGAGCTTGAGGAAGGGTCATTACGCGTAATACAGGGGGTATACGTGTATGAGGAGTGGAAATATAGGGCATTCTATCTATTCTAGTAAGTTACGCGTGAGAGGCCACGACAATACGCATAAGGTGAGACGTATGGGAGTACGATACGCGTAATGCGTGACATAGGGGATGAGATACGCGTATGATGTAGCGTAGGAATTGTATATACGCGTGCGTCTTAGACCAATACGCGTATGACAAGAGTGGTTGGGAAAATTCTGCCGTTTTCCGATTTATGTCCCGATTTCGCATGCGTTGTCGATTCTTTTGATATGAAACATTGAGATGGACCTTAAGACATATTTAATCGGGAATTATTATCGAGAAATCATATAATGATAAAACTTAGTTGGATTTAACTAATTGAATAATCGGTTAAGTCGTGTGAGGTTAGTATTGGTGAATCGTGTGGAATTATTGTTGAATATTGATCGGATGGATCATGTGGATGTATAATATGGTGGTTATACATGTTGTATGCATATTCATGGTCATGCATACATTGTTGTAATGTTGTTGGGATGAATCGTTACCAAATGGGTGTTGCGATTCATCCGTACTCCGTTATGGAGAATGCTGGGATAATCATTGCCGAATGGGCGTATGTGATTTATCCGTGTTCAATTGAATGAAAAAAACTGGTACCACATGAATTGTGTCGTTGTTGAGTCACATTGTATAACTATTGATGTTTTCTTTGTTACATAATTATTGGTGTAAATTTTTGTATATGTTGCTGTGAGTGAGAAACTACCCTTGATGTGTTTTATGCACCGTTATTATTTGAATTTGTTTCTCACCCCTTTTTTGTTTGTTATCGTGTTTGTGCTTCTTTGGAAGTACAAATAATCCAGGTACTTGAGAGTGCATGGAGTCTGTTGCTTGTTCGAGTCTTAGGATGCTCTGATACATAACACGGGACGGGGATATTTTTGTTGTTAAATTTCTTTTGTTACGTATCTCAAAACCTTATTGGAGATTTTATAAACCAAAATTATTGAAGATATTTTGTTGGTTGATGGCATGTTGCATATGTTGATTAGATGACATTTTTCCGCTATTTTAAATGAAAGTACCTTGCTGGTTATTTATGTTGATGTGGCATTCTACTATGAAAACACATATTTGTCGTATTATAATTATTTTATAAATGGGAAAAAGACGGGTGTTACATTAATAACATGGTTCAAGAACCATCTGGACAACTTCTATTGTTCAACAACATAGTGTGTGTGTATCAACCTTTTTGGCTATGGCATTCAACAGCAACACACAGTCATATGTTCGACTGCTTCACATAGACATGTGAGCCTTTCCTTTTATAGCCAAGAAAAATAGAGTCGTTGGAGATCAGTTGGCTACTGAGGAATGTTGTTACACAAGGATGAAAAGAGTACTGTTACACATGTCTTTTTTCCATAATTTAAGGTTAGTGGAGAGGTTGTGGAATAAAGCATTTTCGTACTGTGTATTATCCTTGATAATGGTAACATTGTCTTCTGAACTTCAGAGGCTTCTAATAGTAGATGATTTAAGCATGAGTAGAGACGTGATAGTTGGGTCTTCAGAATCTCAAGTATTTAGTCTTCAAAACCTTGTTCACTCAAAACCTTGTCTTTAGAACTTCAAAACTTGTCTTTGATACCCTTGGTCTTCGGAACTTCAAGTCCTCATAGATTCGTTCACTCAGAACCTTGTCTTTAGAGTCTTCATTACTTGGTCTTTAGAACCTTAATATTAAGAACCCTTAAGTCTTCAGAGTTTTTCTACTTGGTCTTTAGAACCTTCAGTCTTCAGAACTTCAATTAATAAGAGTCTTCAACACATAGTTCTTCAGAAAATTATAACTTCAGAAGCTTCACTAGCTTCAGAATCAGAACCACTCTCAGAACAAAATCCACAAGAGCATTGCAACAACAATATTAGGCATCTTTGGATCTTTTTGATTGTGATAAGATACAGAAGCACACTTGCTTCTTCAGTACACTTGCGACTTGTGTTACACATAGTAAATCGTATATAATCTTTAGCACATATCTTGAGTATGTTTTTTATATCTGATTGCTTCATAACATGATCTACACAATAACAAAAATTAGAACATAAAATTGTTATTTCATAAATACTTCATTGTTATCATCAAAACATAGAGATGAAATGCATAGACAACTCTTGTTCTTATAATCTCCCCCTTTTTGATGATGACAAAACCATGTATTTTGATAGAACATTTTATACATGGTGTAACACGGTGGGAGAACTGACTTTTAGTTATGTTGCGGATAGCAAGAGTCGCCACCGACTTTTATTTTATCCAAAAGGAAAGGTTATAAAAGAACAGGAAAGACCTTAAGAGAATATTTTGGGTCCGGGGGGTAGGTTATGTAAAGGGAAGGTGTTAGCACCCTTTACATCCATGGTTATCCATGGGCTCTTAGTTACTTAGCTCATTTTTGAATTGTTTTTTGAAAGTGTAGTGTGTGAATAGAAAATTTTTTCAGAATAGTTAATAATAATCCATGTACGGATGTGTAAAAACTTGTTTGAAAATTTGTTTGAAATTGTGAAGAGTTTGAAAAGTTTTTGAAGTGAGCAAGTACATAAGAGGAACCTACCCTAAAGTTTAAAGTCTTTCTTATTCTTTATCCCTTTCTTTGGTAAGACTATCCCTACTATTAAGGAGTAGGTAGTCATTACCTTGGATGTGAGGGACATGAGAGGGACATATGTTGTTATGAAGGCAACTGTGGGGTGTAATAAGCATACTGGAGGGACTATCATCATTATTCGAAGGGACTTGATTCGTATAGGCAACCATGAGGGGCTTGATGATTTTCTTTTTAAAGGGACTTGCTTTATACACCCCACTTGACCTTATTCGTAGGCAACTTGAGGGATAACCTTAGAAAGTGAGACGGCGATTAAAAATCGACTTACGTGTGTGAGTGTTTATTTTAATTATCTTATTATTAAAGTGATCTAATTTATTTTGAACAAAATACATATTAGCACTCCCTAAATTACTAACCATAATAATAATTAAATAATTAAATAATTTACATCCAGGAGCAATTACAACATAATTATAATAAGCATAATAAATAAATAAATAGCAAAATATAAATATATAGCACAATAAATATAATAAGTAAAAATAATAAATAAGCAAATAAAATAGGGGTTAGTAATAATAATAAGAAAATTAAATAAGGTTAGTAGAAATAATAAGAATAAAGTTAGTGAAAATAATTAAATGAAACAATAATAATGAGAAAAAATAAACAATATTAGAGACATAATAATAAAAATATAATATAATAGTAAAATGAAAATAAATAATGATAGTAAATCACAATAGAAAAATATTATAAATGATATGATTAGAATAATAAGCACAAAGTTTAATTTTAAATATATAATAAGAAAAATTTCTAAGCATAATATAAATCATTTACAACAATTCAATTATTTATCAACAATTATTAAAAGATATTTATTCATTATGAGAAAATAAATTTTAAATGTCATGTTTATAAAAATAATCATATTTACAAAATTTAATTTTTACTAATTATTATATTTACAAAATTTATATTAAGTATTATATACATAATAATTATATTAAAAATTATTTAGAAAATAAAATTAGGTTTTACAAAATTAAAATTAGAAAATATTTTATGATTTTTTACAAGATTAGGGTTCTATTAGAAAAATATTTAGGGTTTATATAATATACAAAATTTATCCTAACTAATATATATATATATCATAATTTATTTACAAAGTAAAAGAAAATAAAATTTGAATTAAAAAAAAAAACATATGAATTTTGGATATTATAAATAAAGTTATTTTACTAATTAAACTTAAATCAATTGAATATAATTAAACAAAAGCAAAAATTTAAAGAAAATGTCAAAAACAAACCTGGCTGGGATTTGAACCCAAGAGGCTTTGTTTAACAGCAGCCAGGCATACCACTAGACCACCCCATGCGCAGGTGAGAGGAAAGGAAGAGGAGTTGTTTTTGTACATTGTCTAGGAAAATCAGGAAAAATCAAACAGCCAAAAAGGCTTGGGGTAGGAATTGAACCCAGGACCTTTATACACACAAGCGCACACATCACCACCCGGCTGGAAGAGCCCACCTGATAATGTAATGACAACATAACATAATATATTAAAATTACAAATTAAATGAAAACGCATCAAAAAGAATTGCTGGAGGCTGGATTCGAACTCATGGCCTCAGGTCATACGCGCGTCCCTCCTACCACTGGGCCAAGCAAGCTTTAGTGATTAATAATGGAAACAAGTTAATAAAATATTATAACTAATTTTTGAATCCACCAGCAGCGCGCGCAATGCTTCTTCTTCAACCTTGTACCTGCGAATTTTCCTTCTCTTTTACCTGCGAATCCAGCTTCAAATTTTCCTGCGAGTTCTTCATACTTCAAACCTACGAAAAATGAAACTTGCACCAAACAGTAACGATTCTTAAAATTAATTACAGTTTTATGATCCTTGTGTCTCATAGAACACTCCTATGTTCCTAGAATTCGTTTAGATTTAATGAATCACAAAACCCCATTTTCGACCTCTAAACCCTAACCATGGCATTTGGTCCATTAGGCTATGAAGCTTCAAGTTTCTTGTCCAGAATTGATCTTTGGAACCTCACAAACACAAAAACTCAAACAAAATTCATTAATAATGCACAAATAAACAGAATCGAAAAATTGAAATTCAAGATAAAATTTGATTCGGGTAGAACATTATGGCATGATTTGGATGAATGTGAGTGATGGTTTATGATCAAGGATGTCCAATGAAGCTCTCTATGTCTTTATTTTACCTTTAAACCTCTTGCAATTCAAAATCCGAAAATCAAAATTGTATGTAATTTTTGAAACTTTGAAACAATGTGAGAGGCTCTGAATTTCGTCCTTGGGCAATGGCAATGAGTTCAGTATATATAAGAGACTCAATCTAGGTCAAAACATTGATTGGTCATGTGAATGAATTGATTTAAAAAGATTGAAATTGATCCTAGTTTAAAACTCAAATATTTGATCATGAAGGCTTACTATCTTTGGATAAATCACATGATTTCTTTCTCTTTCACCTTCAATCATCAATTAAGACTTTCTAGAAGCATTATCTTCCTCCAAAAATAGATTTTCATATTTTATATTTATTTAAAATGACTTTTATGAATTAAATCAAAAATAAATAAAAATAAAATAATAAAAATTCTGAATTTTGGTCATTTGGGTCGTGCATAATGATATGATGTGGATTGGATC
This sequence comes from Lathyrus aphaca, assembly GCA_963966055.1. Lineage (NCBI taxonomy): Eukaryota > Viridiplantae > Streptophyta > Magnoliopsida > Fabales > Fabaceae > Lathyrus > Lathyrus aphaca. Next base: position 74,561,819 of record OZ014523.1, read on the forward strand.
ACAATTTAGCAAGCCCATTTGGAAGGAATTGGTTCTAGACCCCCATTTTCAATATAAACCATCACAAAATTTCCCAACTTTGCAAGAGCATATCTCCCTCAATTTTGAAGGTATGAGGGTGTTCTTGGACTTTTTGGAAAGCTTGAAGAGTCCTCTAAACAACCCCATTGGTTTCAGGTCCATATCATTTACCAATCTCAAGTTATGCCCTTTTGAAGTTGTTGACTTTTTGTTGACTTTTGAAATGACCTATAATGTCTTAGGTCATATCTTCCAAATGAAGCATTTTTGGGATTAACTTGCAACATAAGAGTTGTAGAGAATTCAATTTCCTTCAAAATGAGCTTTGGATGGAGACTTGGTGATGAAGTATGTGAAAGTTATGGCTGGTCAAAGTTCAGTTGACTTTTACTGAGGAAACCCTAATTTAGAAATTCCTGATTATTGATAATCTGGAATCTCCTTGATGAATCATGATCAACCCTTGATCAAATGATGAATTTTACTTCATATACTTGATGTTGGCAAAAAATTATGAAGTTTGACTTTGGTTTGACCATAGTTGACCTCAGTTTGACTTTTTAACTGTACTGACTGATTTTAACTTATCTGATCATCTGACTGAGCAAACTTTTGAGAAAAGTCTTGAAACTTGTCATGGGGGTTCTTATACACATATAAGATGTTATGAAACTCACTTGAGGTATTGGAAGTCCATTTAGCCTGATTAAAGTCAAAACCCTAGTTTTGGATGCACTGCTTAGGGGGTGCATTGTCTGAGGGAATTGTCAACTTCTTTGACCAATTGTGAACTTTGTGAACCTTGTGAATCTTCATAAAGTGTCTTGTGAACCTCATGGGAGATAGTGTGAAGCTTGTGAACCTTGTGAACCTCATGAAGTGGCTTTGTAGACCTCATGAACCTCAGGAGAGCTTTGTAATCATTGTGAATCTTGTGAACCTTGTGAACCCTCATAAAGTAACTTGTAGACTTCATGAACTTCATGAAAGGTCTTGTAAATGTTGAGAAGCTTGTGAACCTTGTGAACCTCATGAAGGGCTTTGTAGACCTCATGAACTTCAAGAAAGGCATTGAAAGCATTATGGAACTTGTGAACCTTGTGAACCTTCAAGAAGTAACTTGTAGACTTCATGAACTTCATGAAAGGTTATGCAAGTGTTGGAGGACTTGTGAACCTTGTGAACCTTCTTAGAACACAAAGTCTTGTATTGTGAGGGCAAATTTTGGGGTGCAACACATGGTAATCACCAAACATAACAAGTTAATCCCCAATAATAACATATTCAAGGTTTCGAGCAACAACTCCCCCTGAATGTGTTAACCCCAAAATTTTATTTATGCATGTTCAGAGTCTCCCCCTGATCCCAAGACTCACAAAATAGAAATTTTGAGTTGTCAGAACATATAATAGAGAAGGAATACTTCCCTATCTTGACTCATCAGAGTCTGACTAGAACACATGCCTTCATCTCAGAACCATGTTTCTATCAGAACTTGATGGTTGATCAAAGCTTGATTCTTGATTCGATTGATAGAATTTTGTGATCAATCAAGGCTTGATTATGAGTCTGATACCATTGTTTGGTTTATCAGAACTTCTTCTTCTTGGATCTTCCTATCCAGATCTTCGGACAGACCTTGACTTCTGATTTGCTCAGATCTTCTGAAAAAAATATTTTGAATAGACACTTTGTCTTTGACTGCTTTCAGAAATATTTATGCTTCTGATTCTTATGTTTTGAATATCATTCTCAGACAATTTATAACTTCTGAACATTATGATACCGAAATCAAGATAACTTTAACTTTCAGAAACTTCTCAACTTCTGAACAATATTGAGTCTATCTGATTCTGAACATATGTTCATGAAGTGTACAACTTCGACTATATGAATAATCAGTTCTTAAGAACTTAACATAGTTCTTTCATTTTGACCTGTCTTAGAATGTTTAGTGAACTTGTTATGAGTTCCTCGGTTAAACATCAAACAAACAAACGTTAGTGGTAAATGCATTTTATATCATTTTCATTATGTTTGAGTTTTGCATTCTTTTAAGATCTATCAAAATCATATTATACTTATCCCCCTTTTTGGCATCATCAAAGAGGTTAGAACATTTGATTGGTTTAAGCATATGCAATATGATAATGAAACTATCAGAAATTAAAACATGCATGTCCAAAGAAAATTCATTCAATTTCCCACAAAATAAGACAGAGAATGTCACTAAACATATGCAATAAGTAGCAAAACATAGATGGCACAAACAAAATACTAAGGGGTCTTCCTAATAAATTCCCATGGGTTTTAAGGAGGAGGGGCCCTTCAAAGGATCTCAAACATGGCCTTTTTTAGTTCAACAATGGCTACATCTTATTTATCCACTCTTGTACTAAAGGCATCTTGATGACTTTAAAAGTCTTTCAAGGTTTGTATAATTGGGTTGGAAGAAGATGGACCAACAATCAGTAGAGCCTTTAGAGCAAATTCTCTTTCAGCATCCACCTTTATAATAGCCTTTCTAGCAGTCTCTCCTGCTTCACTCTAAGCTTGCAGACTTTTTTTAGCTAGCTGAACCTCATTTTCTTTGAATTCATAAATTTTTTTCTGAATCTTCAATACTCCTAAGACATTCTATCGTTGAATTCATTCATAGTAACCCTTAAGGTTTGAGAATCTATTCTTGAATTAGATTCCTCAGACATGTTCTGAAATCTATTGAGTACATTTTCCTTAAAGGTAATAATCGTTTCTTCAAAGGTGAAGATTGGTTGATCAGATATTCTTTGGGGATAAGAGTTTGATGAAGCTTATTATTCAGACGAATTGTTGGTTTTTGATGAAACTGTTTCTAGTGATTCTTCAGCATTGAGAATTTTTGTGGAATTAGATACATTAACTGATGATGATGGATTAATGATGGGTGAGACAAATGGAGGGTGACTTGTGGAATTATTTGATCAGGTATGGTAGTAATGAGTACTGATAGCAATATAGCATGTGGAAAAAGGATCTGTGGTAGTAGTGAGTATTGATAGAGGAATAGTTTCTGATGGAACTGGTGCAGAGATAGTCATTATTTGAAAGATTTCAAAATCAGTGGCTATTGGTTCAACCAAAACAACACTGATAATCATAACTCTGAACAGAGTCTTTCTAGTCAGAGGAGGTCTAGTAGTGACTCTTACACTTTCTTTGTATTTGACTTTGTCTAGATATCCAATCAGCTTGCTCTCAATCAAAATATCTGATATCCGTCGCTCCCAGGATTTCCACCTGACACAGACGCGAAAGTGGCACGGAAAAGGAAGAGTCGCCAGCCAGGCATTTTTATCCTGAAGGAAGGGTAATGCTGCACAAACCCGAAAAGAAGGAGAAAGTGGGGTCTCGTGAACCAAAGAGAGACTTGTACATCATGCTAGACAAGTTCACATTACCCCAAGATGGGATAGATTCAAATTCCCCATGGAATAAGTCCATAACACAAGAAGTCACTTCAACCTTTATTAAGTCTTTTTTAGTTGTTTTGAGATGAGAGTAGAGAAAGCACCAAAAGGATCTTCAAAGGTAAAATGTCTAATGGAGACTAATCCTAATGAATTTATCATGCTTGGATATCCTAGGTTAGTGAGGCTCAAGAACTCTATCCTAATGAAGAAGAAGGAGAAAAGAAGAAGCAAAGAAAAGGAAGAAGAAATGAGAAAGGGTTAGAAGACAACTTACTTCCAAGATGGAAGTTAAGTTGCTTTTAAGGGGGGAATGAAACAATTATACAAAAACCAAGCATCTTAAATGCTTGCACAAACATAAGTATGAACATTAAAAGAGAAAGGAGAGGTTGGAATGTGGAAGCACATCTACACTCCTTCAACTTACCAAAGCCCCTGAAATGGTTAGAAAAAGAAGCATGAAAGTTCAAAGGAAGTAAAGTGAAAGCCAAAAAGATAAAGAACATAAATGAAATGGAATCAAAGGTACCAAGACCTCACAAGTCAGAACCATATCATAACAAGCTTAAAGAAAATTAAAGAACTCAATCAAGATCCAACAAGATGCAAAGAAGCATAAAAGAGATGAAGAAGTTCAAAGAAGTTGCAAAAGAAGACGAAAGAATGAAAAGGTGCACAAACATAGTTGAATTCAAAGTGCATGAGTTAGTTCATGGTTGAATGAGAGATGAGGAGAGAAGTACAAACACATATTCAAGTAAGAAGAAACAAGTAAGATGAAGATGAAAGTAAAAGATGAAAATATGACATGAGATGATCAAATTCAGTAGTAAATACATCAAATGACATGTTAAAGATGCACAAATGGTCATGACAAAAGCATATATCAAACAAGTTCATACAACTTGGCAAAGATGGAAGAGAATGTCAGATTAGGCAAAGTATGCTTCATACATGAAATGGAATGCAAAAGATGCAAAGTATCATACAAGTATGGATGCTTGGGTATGAATTCAATATCATGTCAAGGATGAAAATGAAAAAGGGATGATGATATGAACATGTTAAAGGCATACAAGTAGACATGAGAGGCATATAATGAATACATGGGAAGAATTAGGTCAAAATCTCACATAAGATGCATCATACCAAACACAAAGTCAACACATACCAAATGGACTCAACGATGACCAAACAAGACTTTTAAGAGTCTAAACACATCACACAAACTCATACAAGAGACCTCAAATGGTGGCATAGATGCCTTCAAGAAAATAGGGTTAAGGGATGTCAAGTAAAGATCATGCAAAGTTCCTTCAAGCACAAGCAATCAAACATATATAAAATTTGGGGTGCAACAGCTGCCCCTGTTCAATTTTCTGAAACCTGAGGGGTTAGATTGGTATATTTGCCAGTCGTGACCTGGAAGGTTGAAGGGGATTGAACACAAAAGCCCAAAAATTTGCACTCACCAGTGCATAGAGTGATACAGATGGCTAGTTGAATATGATTGAGTGGGCTTAAAGATGCCACTTGGAAAGTTCTTCAGATATATTTCTTGGAAGATAAGGCAGCCCAGAATATGGAGGTATAATGAAAGCTGTCAGGAGTCTGGAGCAGTCCTGAGGTATTGATGATATACTTTCAGGATACTGGAGTAATGCTAATGTAACAGCATGTCTTCATGAGGATAGAGCAATCGAGAGTGATAACTCTAAAGCAGTCTTGAAGTAATAATATGATTTCAGGAGGATAGAGCAATCAATAATGATAACTCTAAAGCAGTCTTGAAGTAATGATTTCAGGAAGATAGAGCCATCAATAATGATAACTCTAAAGCAGTCTTGAAGTAATGATTTCAGGAGGATAGAGCCATCAATAATGATAACTCTAAAGCAGTCTTGAAGTAATAATTTCAGGAGGATAGAGCCATCAATAATGATAACTCTAAAGCAGTCTTGAAATAATAATGATTTCAGGAGGATAGAGCCAACAATAATGATAACTCTAAAGCAGTCTTGAAGTCATGATTTCAGGAGGATAGAGCCAACAATAATGATAACTCTAAAGCAGTCTTGAAATAATAATGTGATTTCAGGAGGATAGAGCAATCAATAATGATAACTCTAAAGCAGTCTTGAAGTCATGAGAAGTTATCAGGAGGATAAAGTAACCCTGAGCTGACAATAAAGCAGTCCCAAAGTAATAAGAAGCTTATCAGGAGGATAAAGTAACCCTGAGGTTACGATAAAGCAGTCCCAAAGTAATAAGAAGCTTATCAGGAGGATAAAGTAACCCTGAGGTTACGATAAAGCAGTCCCAAAGTAGTAAGAAGCTTATCAGGAGGATAAAGTAACCCTGAGGTTACGATAAAGCAGTCCCAAAGTAGTAAGAAGCTTATCAGGAGGATAAAGTAACCCTGAGGTTACGATAAAGCAGTCCCGATGATCATAAGTTTGTTTGTTGGATAATTAACCTGAAAACAAGGTAGCATTCTGTATAATAATGTTAGTTTATGCATTGTGTATGCATGTATGATATGATGCTCTTAAGTAAATGTATTATGTACTTATGGATATGTATGTTATGGTATGATGTAAATGATGTATGTATGACATGATACTGCCGGAAGCGTCTGGATATCTTCATATAACAACTGCTGGCCAGGGAAAATAAATCCCGATTCGTTGCTGAAGAATATATAACCCTCTGTCTGCTGAGGATAACAGGGTATAGATAACCTCCCGTCTGCTGGGGATAGTAAGGCATAGATATAACCTCCCGTTGTTGGGGATAGTAAGGATAGATATCACCTTCCGTATGCTGGGATAGTAAGGTATATATAACCTTCGTCTTCGTTTGATGGTAGGGTAGACATAACATCCCGTCTTCGTTCGTCGTACTCTTATTGGAAAGTAATTTCCCGAATATCCGTATGAGGATAAAAGAGATGGATATAAATTCCAGGGGAGATAAGACTTTATGAAGATGGATTCGTCCTATTGAGGGTTTTGTAACTGTTTTGTAAAGAGGAACCGGTGAAGCTTCGTTGAAATCCTTCCCTCGTTCGTACTTAGTAAATACTATTACTGCATTTTTATGCATTTCTGGTAAACATTAATCATATTAAAAGCATTCATGCATTCAAACACAACCAATGGACGTTTCGCTTATGTAAATAGGGTAAAAGTAAATCTGGATTCAAAAGATGGAATTTATTTATATCAAAAAGTGACCCATACACGGGTAAGTTTGTACAAGGAGACATAAACCCTAGTAAGAGGATTTTGTCATAAAATTTTACAAAAGAGAATCAGCTACGTGGGAAACAATCCTATTGAGTTTCAATTCTACTATTGCCATTCAAGTATCTCATCTTCTTGCTGTTGAGACGGAAACGATTGAATTGAGTTTTATCTGTTTGAGCTTGAGTAAGTAGTACAACTGGTTGCAGTTTCATGAGTGATCCAAACGAGACATAGTCATACGCTTTAATCCCTAACTTTTGCCTGGATTTCCCTTTCAGGTTTTCAATCCACCGGGATACCCTTTTTTGCCCAAGCCGCCTTTTCAGGTTTTCGACTTGCCGGGTGTACATCTTTTTATATATATCCCTAATTTTTGCCCAAACCTTTTTGGTTTGCCGGGATGCCCTTATTTTTGCCTAGGCCTGTCAACCTAGCGGGTCTCTTTTTATGCGTAGTATTTTTTAACTATGTCTGCGTTTACAGGCTGTGGGAAGTTTTCTCCATCCATTGTAGTCAGTATCATGGCACCTCCTGAGAACACTGTCTTGACTACAAATGGTCCTTCATATGTTGGAGTCCACTTGCCCCTAGGATCACCTTGTGGTAATATGATACGCTTGATTACCAAGTCACCAGCCTGATATACCTTTGGCTTAACCTTCTTGTTAAAAGCTTTGATCATTCGCTTCTGGTACATCTGGCCATGACAAACTGCGGCTAACCTCTTCTCATCAATCAAATTTATCTGGTCCAGTCGAGTCTGAATCCACTCATCTTCTTCCAAGCCTGCATCCTTCATAATTCTCAAGGAGGGAATCTGAACTTCAATGGGCAGAACTGCTTCCATACCATAGACTAAGGAGAATGGGGTTGCCCCTGTTGAAGTACGTATCGTGGTACGATAACCATGAAGAGCAAATGGTAACATCTCATGCCAATCCTTGTAAGTAACAGTCATTTTCTGTACAATCTTCTTGATGTTCTTATTAGCAGCTTCAACTGCCCCATTCATCTTTGGACGATACGGAGAAGAATTGTGATGCTTAATCTTGAACTGCGTGCAGAGATCAGTAATCATAGTGTTGTTCAGATTAGAGCCATTGTCAGTGATAATCCTTTCGGGGATGCCATACCTACATATGAGATTATTCTTAATGAACCGAGCCACAACATTCTTGGTAACAGATGCAAATGAAGCTGCCTCTACCCACTTCGTGAAGTAATCAATAGCAACCAAGATGAAACGATGCCCATTAGAAGCAGTAGGTTTGATCTCACCAATCATATCAATGCCCCACATGGCAAAGGGCCAAGGAGCAGTCAACACATTCAATGGTGATGGAGGTATATGGACTTTATCGGCATAAATTTGACATTTGTGACATGTTCTGGAGTGTTGGTAGCAATCAGCTTCCATGGTAGACCAATAGTAACCTGCTCTCAATATCTTCTTTGCCATAGTATGACCACTAGAATGAGTGCCAAAGGTCCCATCATGCATCTCTTCCATAATTTCTGTAGCTTCCTTCTTATCCACACAACGAAGCATAGTTGAATCATGATTGCGCTTATACAGAACGCCATTACTCAGAAAGAACTTAGCAGAGAACCTCCTCAGAAACTTCCTATCTTTGACAGATGCCCCTTCAGGAAATTCCTGAGCTTCAAGATATCTTCTCACTTCATAGAACCAAGGCTTCTCCTCTGCCCCTTCAGTGTCAATCTCATTGCAGTATGCAGGCTTTTCAAATCTATCAATAGTAATCTTGGGAGCTTCATCATCCCAACTGATCTCAAACATAGATGCCATGGTGGCCAAAGCATCTGCCAACTGATTCTCTCTTCGTGGAATGTGTTCAAAGGTAATTTCTTTGAAATGTGGGATCAAAGACAACACATGCTCTCTGTAAGGAACGAGGTTATCATGCTTGGTATCCCAATCTCCTTTAATCTGACTAACTACCAGGGCTGAATCTCCATACACATCAAGGAACTGAATCTTCATATCAATAGCAGCTTTAATACCCAGGATACATGCCTCATACTCAGCCATGTTATTGGTACAATAGAAACAAAGTCTGGCAGTAATCGGGGTATGACAACCTTCAGGGGAACTAATCACAACACCAACACCATTACCAAGTGCATTAGAGGCACCATCAAAAACCATAGTCCATCGGGATCCTTGTTCAGGTCCGTCATATTGTCCAGGTTCTTTGGTAATAATCATAATGTCTTCATCAGGAAACTCAAAATTCATTGACTGATAATCATCCACTGCTTGATGAGCCAAATGATCAGCAACAACACTTCCTTTAATGGCCTTCTGAGTAGTATACTGTATGTCATATTCTGTCAAGATCATTTGCCATCTTGCAATTCTTCCGGAGAGAGCAGGTTTCTCAAATATGTACTTGATTGGATCCATCTTAGAAATCAATAAGGTAGTATGGGTCAACATATACTGTCTTAGTCGGCGAGCAGCCCATGCCAAAGCGCAGCAAGTTTTCTCGAGCAGTGAGTATCTTGTTTCACAGTCGGTAAACTTTTTGCTAAGGTAGTATATTGCCTGCTCTTTTCGACCAGACTCGTCATGTTGCCCCAACACACACCCCATTGAGTTGTCTAGCACTGTTAAGTACATAATCAAGGGTCTTCCATCAACTGGTGGCATCAAAATTGGTGGTTCTAGCAGATATCTCTTGATTTCATCAAAGGCAGTCTGGCACTCATCATTCCATTCCATCACCTGATCTTTCTTCAACAACTTGAAGATTGGCTCACAGATGGTAGTTAACTGGGAAATAAATCTTGCAATGTAACTCAATCGTCCCAAGAAACCTCTAACCTCCTTCTCAGTACGGGGAGTTGGCATCTCTCGTATAGCTTTCACCTTTGCAGGATCCACTTCAATACCTTTTCCACTGACAATGAAACCCAGGAGCTTTCCAGATCTAACTCCAAAAGTACACTTGTTTGGATTCAATCTCAACTTGTATTTCTTCAACCTCTCAAACAACTTGTGCAGATGATCAAGATGTTGCTCTTCATTCTGAGATCTGGCTATCATATCATCCACATATACCTCTATCTCATGATGAATCATATCATGAAACAAAGCCACCATAGCACGCTGATATGTTGCCCCTGCATTCTTCAAACCAAATGGCATCACCTTATAGCAAAAGGTGCCCCACTGTGTCACAAATGTTGTCTTCTCCATATCTTCAGGTGCCATCTTGATTTGATTGTAACCAGAGAAACCATCCATAAAAGAGAATACCTTATGCTGAGCAGTATTGTCTACCAGAATGTCAATATGAGGAAGTGGAAAGTCATCTTTGGGGATAGCCTTGTTCAAATCTCTGTAGTCCACACACATACGTACCTTACCATCTTTCTTAGGAACTGGTACCACATTTGCAACCCACTGAGGATAAGAAGTTACTGCTAAGAACCCTGCATTGAACTGTTTCATTACCTCTGCCTTGATCTTTTCTGACATCTCAGGACGCATACGACGAACCTTCTGCTTCTTTGGACGACAATCTTCTTTCACTGGCAAGCGGTGAACCACAATGTCTGTATCCAACCCTGGCATATCTTCATAAGACCAAGCAAAGATCTCCACATAGTCACGTAACATTTGAATCAACCTGCTCTTGACACTGTCCTCTAAATCAGCCCCTACCTTGACCTCTTTTCTGTTTTCTTCAGTTCCCAGATTCACAACTTCGACTGGCTCTTCATGTGGCTGTATAACTTTCTCTTCTTGTTGTAACAACCTAGCAAGCTCTACAGGTATTTCACAATCGTCCTCATTTCCGTCTTCAGTTTGATAGATCGGATTCTCGAAATCATAATTGGCAATAGTAGAACTGTTATCAACAGGATCCAGAGTGGATGAGGATCTGCATTTTAGTGATGTGGGTGTGTGTAAGAACACATAGCTGATAAAGCAAAACATAAAAAAAGAAAGACAAAGAACACAATATTTACTAAAACGAAACGTCCACTGATTTTATTGAATGAAGTATGCAAATGAAATGACAGCCCGTAACAAGCACACCATTGTGCCCCGGGTAAGGCACATGGCTTGAAAATTTTATTGTTCAAGAAATTACAAACTTAAAAGATAACAACACAGTAATAGTATTTACTCCTGACTGAAGGAGATAGGGATAACATCTTCAGCTTTCCAATTATTGAGTCCAGTACCCACAGTAGGAAAAATCCAAGCATCCAAGTTGTAGTCTTCATCATAGTCTCCCACAGCATTGATAACCCCTTGATTGGTGACGCGAGCAGCACGAGCACAACGAATAGCCTTCTGGGACTCTGCAGTGAAACCCAAACCAAACTTGTCAGACTTGTATGGAATATCAGGGAGCTGACCCCAAATAGTACAACCACCTTCATCCACCACAGCTCTAGCATCATTGAGGGAGGCCATTGCCATTGTTGGAGGTTTTCTGGTGACAACAGGAACTTTCTTCACAGCAGGAGGAGCTACACAATCATTAACAACCCAGGGAACCACTTCAAATGACTGACACGGAGTCTCAATGTATTCACCTTCCACTTCCAGATACTTGAAAGTGTTTACATGGCTGACAAAGTATTCTTCCTCTCCGAAGACAGTAACAACTTTTCCATTCACCGGATATCTCAACTTTTGGTGCAATGTAGAGGTCACAGCACCTGCCCCATGGATCCAGGGACGACCAAGCAGACAAGAGTACGAAGGACGAATATCCATCACATAAAATGTAGCAGTAAACACCTGAGAACCAACTTTGATTGGAAGATCAATTTCCCCATGCACTACTCTTCTAGAACCATCAAAAGCCTTTACCACAATATTACTGGGCTTCAGCACAGCATCTTCAGGACTCAACTTATTCAGGACTTCTTTGGGCAACACATTCAGAGAGGAACCATTGTCTATCAGCACATGTGACAGGGTAGTGCCCCTGCATTCAATTGAAATATGCAAGGCCCTGTTATGATCCCTCTTGGCAGGGGTCAAATCAGCATCAGAAAATCCTAACCCATTATCATAGGTCAGGTGGGCAACACAATTCTCAAACTGGTCAATAGAAATGGCATTGGGCACATGAGCAGACTTCAAAAACTTGATCAAAGACTTGGCATGAGCCTCAGAACACAGCAACAAGGACAACATAGAAATCTTTGAGGGAGTATGCCCCAATTGATCAACAATGTCATAATCACTCTTGCGAATGATTTTCAATACTTCTTCCATCTGCTTAGAGAGATCATCAGCAGCTGGCACATCAGTAGATACAGGCTCAATAACAGGACCTTTGCCCCGAGCATCAGTGGTGGAGGTAGCAGCAGGAGTAACTGCATCCTTAGGAGCAATTGGAGGGGAGAAGACTCTTCCACTACGAGTGATCTTGCTAGATCCAGCAATATTATCAATATCAGCAGGCACATCAGGTAGAGGCTCCTGCTTGACACCATGGATGTAAACATCAGACCCATAGTGCCAAGGTATAGCTTTATCAGATGTATAAGGAATAGGACCAGGAGTGGTAATGATCAGAGGAGCTACTCTGGCTTCAGCAACAACTTTCACAGGACCTTCAGCAGTAATCTTGATTGGACCCTGATGAGAGATTTTAATGGGCTTCTTTGAAGTGATTCTTACCGGTATTTTGTCAACCATATCAACCTCTTCAATCTTCTTACCCCGAGTCAGATGATCCACCATACTTTCTACAGATGCTGGTCTTCTTTCAAACACTATAGTATACTTATCCATGAGACGTTGAATGCCATCTCTCAAAATGAAGCAACTATCCGGCTTATAGGTACAATACAGACAATCTTCACGACAACCTGGGAAGATCCCAGCTTGTACTAACCTCTTTTTGATAACAGACAATGGTGTGGTCAACTCCATAACTGAATAGACATGTAGGTCTTCATCAATGGCATTGACAGTCTTCTCGTGATTTGGCATTGGAGCTGTAATCACATTTGGAGTACCTGGAGGATCAAACTCAATTTCTCCAGCATCAATCATATCTTGAATTTTGTTCTTCAAGACCCAGCAGTTATTAGTATCATGTCCTGGACAGTTTGAATGATATGCACATCGTGCATTGGGATTGTACTTGGGAGAGGTAACATTGGGATTCTGAGGAGCCTCCCTCAGGGTAATAAGTTCAGCCTTCAACAAGTGTTGCAATGCCTGAGCCATTGACATGTTGATCTTCGTGAACTGTCTTCTAGCCCTCTGTTGGTTGCCTTGAGGCTGCTCTGTTGTTGCAGGAGTTGGATTTGAAATATGAACTGCACTAACTGACTGATGCCTTCTGTTACGATCAGGTTGACCATAAACAGCATTGGATTCTTTCTTCCCAGTGGGAGGCTTCTTTGCAGCACCTGATGAAGAAGTGCCCACTTGGATCTTACCACTCTTGATACCATTCTCTACCCGCTCTCCTGTCATGATCAACTCAGTGAAGCCAGATGATGAGCTTCCAATGAGATGACTGTAAAACGGACCGTTCAGCGTACACATGAACATATCAACCAATTCCCTATCAGTCAAAGGGGTTTGAACTCTTCCAGCTAAATCTCTCCACTTCTGAGCATACTCCTTAAAACTTTCTTTGGCATCCATAGACATGCTCTGAAGTTGCATGCGAGTGGGGGCTAAGTCAGCATTGTATTGATACTGCTTATAGAAAGCTTCAGCAAGATCATTCCAGTCTCTGATGTTGACACTCTCCAACTGATAATACCACTCCAGCTGAGCTCCAGATAAGCTCTCTTGAAAAAAGTGGATCCACAACTTCTTGTCAGTAGTGTGGGGTTGAATTCTTCTGACATAAGACCTCAAATGCAGCTTGGGACAAGAGACCCCATCATAAACAACAAAGGTAGGAACCTTGAAACCAATGGGTATCACAACCCCAGATATCAAACTCAAATCCTCAAAATCCAGCCCAGATGATTTCTGCAATTCCATAGCATCCATCCTATCCACCAGCATCTTGAATTTGTCTTCATTAGGCTCATGATAGTAATTAGCCTCAGAATCAGAGTCCCCCATAGTGTTGTGGAGACTACCTCCCTCTTTCTCAGATTCCTCAGATTCATAGTCTTCAACCTGTTCTTTGGTCTTGACAGGACCCTTGAACCTTCTTCCCATGTTGAGCAACCCAGCAGACCTTTTAGTCTTCTTAGTCTTCTTGGCCAGCAGTGTCTTCAATTCATCCTGCCCCTTGGATAGGTTCAGGATCAGCTCTTGGAACTGTGCATTCTGTTCCTGAAGATCCTTAACTGATTGTTCAAGAGCCATTGCTGAAATAAACAGCGAGAAGATGAGAAACCTGTGCACAATTAAACCTGTGATGCAATGAAATGATATGTGAATGCATATGCAATGTTTTCAAGAACCGCAGGATTTAAATTTGCTTAAACAAACACGAAAGTAACTTTTTATTAGTAATAACTTGTTTTGCCTTTTAGGCTTACAAAAAAAATGAAAGTGAAATAAGTACAAAAGGTGGGGTTTTAAGTCTCCCATGGACGTTTCCTCTTTGTGTTGAGGTATGAGTTGAGGTTTCGTTCCTCGTGAAGTTGCTTTGTTAGCTCTAGGATTCTTGCTTGGCTTGCTTTGTAATGAGCCTCGAAAGTATCCCTTTGCTCCTTCAGTTGGATCCATGACCTCTGCAAGTCTTCCTTATCAGTAGGCATGTCTGGATGAAGGATGGTATAAGCTGTGTCTCCTTCAGCAACAGGTTCCATGGTAACTGGTAGGACGGCAGGATATGGCATCATGAGAGTCTGAGCACGAGATCGTACCCATCTGAGATAAGCTTCCATAGGAATAGTATACTTAGGCTCCAGTGTCTTGCTGTCAACCCTGTTTACCTTTCCCCAAGCTCGTATGAATCTCTGACGGTAACCCTGAAGATCGTTGTCGTAATCAAACACAATGCCCTGAATCAACATGTCATGTGGACCATCACTCCGAGCATAACCAAACTGTCGTAAAGCTAGAGAGGGGTTGTAGGTGATGCCTCCTCTTATGCCTAGAAGTGGCACATTAGGAAACTCCCCACAACGGTCAATGATGGTGACATTCTCCATAGATCTGGAGCACCAATGGATATCTGAGTGAGAAAGTGACATGATCCTCTTGGACCATCTGAACCCTTGCTCATTCTTCATTACTGAGCGAGGAAGGTGAGAAATAAACCACCTAGAAAGCAAAGGTATGCAGCACATCAAAGTTCCTCTTGCCCTTGTAGTACGGGTGTGAAGAGAATGTAGAATATCTCCAAGCAATGTAGGCACTGGATTGTGACTCAGGAAAATGTTGATGGCATGAACATCTATGAACTGATCTGGATTGGGGAACAACACTAAGCCATATATCAGCAAGGCTAAGATCTCCTCAAAAGCATCATAGCTCATGGCCTTCAAGAACATTTGAGCTTTATCCACTAATACCTTGGCAAGAATACCCTTAACTCCACTTCTCGTCTCTAGAACAATGTCAGACTTCTTCAGATGTAAAGCTGCAGCAATAACCTCTGGTTTAAGTTCTTTCTCCAAACCTGTGAAGGGTCTTTGATCAAGAACAGGTATACCCAGAAGTTTGGAGAACTCCTCCATGGTTGGAACCAGCTGGTAGTCAGGGAATGTAAAGCAGTGGTGTTTAGGGTCAAAGAACTGGAACAAGACACTCATCATGTCTTCATTGAACCCTGAAGTAACTAGATCCAATAGGTGACCATGTCTCTTGATGAACCGGGAGTGATTAGGCACCTGAGAAACCAACTCTTTAAGTTTGGGAGGTATCCCCACAAAGTTGATCCTGATGGTGTTTCTACGAGCTGAAGCCATGACCTGCAACAAAAAACAAAGATAAATCCCTTGGTCCTTGAAATGGTTAGGGAAAATGATATGCTCATGATGCATGATGATGTCATGATGTTATGTTCAATCACAAACATGTGGCACACACAAACAAGTCACACCATAGCCCTAGGTTTAAAGGCTTGCATGAGGTTCAAAGGTAAGTACCCTCCCCTGAAGTTAGATGGTTCATCCTGTCCTACAAAAGTAACCAGGTTCTAAGGGATCTCAATATCATTGATCCTTCACAAGGGTGGTTGATCAGAAGGCAACTTACTTGCCAACCAAAACCCTCCAAGTTTAAGATCTCAATGAGTGTAGTATCGAGTGTCAACCAACTTCAGTCTGCACCAAAGCCGGTTACCTCACTACTTTCTAAAGGCCAAGATGAGTTAACTAGGGTTCTAAAAGTTAGTTAGTGCATTGACAACATATGGCAGCCTCATATTATCCTCAACTTGACTTAAGGAACATAAGCACCAACCAAGAAGTCGCACTAACTATGGCCACCAGATCAACCGTATCGATATACGTCGTACAGTTTCCTTGGTCTATTGCCATTTACCTAAGGTACACTAGATCCGGGTTAGGACCTTCCACACATAAGAGCACCCCAACAAGTAATATAAAGCAAACAAGGCAAACAATTTAAAGTGATCTAATTCCTAAGGGTACCCCTCTTAAATAGATCCCCAGCAGAGTCGCCAGTTCTGTAACACGGTGGGAGAACTGACTTTTAGTTATGTTGCGGATAGCAAGAGTCGCCACCGACTTTTATTTTATCCAAAAGGAAAGGTTATAAAAGAACAGGAAAGACCTTAAGAGAATATTTTGGGTCCGGGGGGTAGGTTATGTAAAGGGAAGGTGTTAGCACCCTTTACATCCATGGTTATCCATGGGCTCTTAGTTACTTAGCTCATTTTTGAATTGTTTTTTGAAAGTGTAGTGTGTGAATAGAAAAAATTTTCAGAATAGTTAATAATAATCCATGTACGGATGTGTAAAAACTTGTTTGAAAATTTGTTTGAAATTGTGAAGAGTTTGAAAAGTTTTTGAAGTGAGCAAGTACATAAGAGGAACCTACCCTAAAGTTTAAAGTCTTTCTTATTCTTTATCCCTTTCTTTGGTAAGACTATCCCTACTATTAAGGAGTAGGTAGTCATTACCTTGGATGTGAGGGACATGAGAGGGACATATGTTGTTATGAAGGCAACTGTGGGGTGTAATAAGCATACTGGAGGGACTATCATCATTATTCGAAGGGACTTGATTCGTATAGGCAACCATGAGGGGCTTGATGATTTTCTTTTTAAAGGGACTTGCTTTATACACCCCACTTGACCTTATTCGTAGGCAACTTGAGGGATAACCTTAGAAAGTGAGACGGCGATTAAAAATCGACTTACGTGTGTGAGTGTTTATTTTAATTATCTTATTATTAAAGTGATCTAATTTATTTTGAACAAAATACATATTAGCACTCCCTAAATTACTAACCATAATAATAATTAAATAATTAAATAATTTACATCCAAGAGCAATTACAACATAATTATAATAAGCATAATAAATAAATAAATAGCAAAATATAAATATATAGCACAATAAATATAATAAGTAAAAATAATAAATAAGCAAATAAAATAGGGGTTATTAATAATAATAAGAAAATTAAATAAGGTTAGTAGAAATAATAAGAATAAAGTTAGTGAAAATAATTAAATGAAACAATAATAATGAGAAAAAATAAACAATATTAGAGACATAATAATAAAAATATAATATAATAGTAAAATGAAAATAAATAATGATAGTAAATCACAATAGAAAAATATTATAAATGATATGATTAGAATAATAAGCACAAAGTTTAATTTTAAATATATAATAAGAAAAATTTCTAAGCATAATATAAATCATTTACAACAATTCAATTATTTATCAACAATTATTAAAAGATATTTATTCATTATGAGAAAATAAATTTTAAATGTCATGTTTATAAAAATAATCATATTTACAAAATTTAATTTTTACTAATTATTATATTTACAAAATTTATATTAAGTATTATATACATAATAATTATATTAAAAATTATTTAGAAAATAAAATTAGGTTTTACAAAATTAAAATTAGAAAATATTTTATGATTTTTTACAAGATTAGGGTTCTATTAGAAAAATATTTAGGGTTTATATAATATACAAAATTTATCCTAACTAATATATATATATATCATAATTTATTTACAAAGTAAAAGAAAATAAAATTTGAATTAAAAAAAAAACATATGAATTTTGGATATTATAAATAAAGTTATTTTACTAATTAAACTTAAATCAATTGAATATAATTAAACAAAAGCAAAAATTTAAAGAAAATGTCAAAAACAAACCTGGCTGGGATTTGAACCCAGGAGGCTTTGTTTAACAGCAGCCAGGCATACCACTAGACCACCCCATGCGCAGGTGAGAGGAAAGGAAGAGGAGTTGTTTTTGTACATTGTCTAGGAAAATCAGGAAAAATCAAACAGCCAAAAAGGCCTGGGGTAGGAATTGAACCCAGGACCTTTATACACACAAGCGCACACATCACCACCCGGCTGGAAGAGCCCACCTGATAATGTAATGACAACATAACATAATATATTAAAATTACAAATTAAATGAAAACGCATCAAAAAGAATTGCTGGAGGCTGGATTCGAACTCATGGCCTCAGGTCATACGCGCGTCCCTCCTACCACTGGGCCAAGCAAGCTTTAGTGATTAATAATGGAAACAAGTTAATAAAATATTATAACTAATTTTTGAATCCACCAGCAGCGCGCGCAATGCTTCTTCTTCAACCTTGTACCTGCGAATTTTCCTTCTCTTTTACCTGCGAATCCAGCTTCAAATTTTCCTGCGAGTTCTTCATACTTCAAACCTACGAAAAATGAAACTTGCACCAAACAGTAACGATTCTTAAAATTAATTACAGTTTTATGATCCTTGTGTCTCATAGAACACTCCTATGTTCCTAGAATTCGTTTAGATTTAATGAATCACAAAACCCCATTTTCGACCTCTAAACCCTAACCATGGCATTTGGTCCATTAGGCTATGAAGCTTCAAGTTTCTTGTCCAGAATTGATCTTTGGAACCTCACAAACACAAAAACTCAAACAAAATTCATTAATAATGCACAAATAAACAGAATCGAAAAATTGAAATTCAAGATAAAATTTGATTCGGGTAGAACATTATGGCATGATTTGGATGAATGTGAGTGATGGTTTATGATCAAGGATGTCCAATGAAGCTCTCTATGTCTTTATTTTACCTTTAAACCTCTTGCAATTCAAAATCCGAAAATCAAAATTGTATGTAATTTTTGAAACTTTGAAACAATGTGAGAGGCTCTGAATTTCGTCCTTGGGCAATGGCAATGAGTTCAGTATATATAAGAGACTCAATCTAGGTCAAAACATTGATTGGTCATGTGAATGAATTGATTTAAAAAGATTGAAATTGATCCTAGTTTAAAACTCAAATATTTGATCATGAAGGCTTACTATCTTTGGATAAATCACATGATTTCTTTCTCTTTCACCTTCAATCATCAATTAAGACTTTCTAGAAGCATTATCTTCCTCCAAAAATAGATTTTCATATTTTATATTTATTTAAAATGACTTTTATGAATTAAATCAAAAATAAATAAAAATAAAATAATAAAAATTCTGAATTTTGGTCATTTGGGTCGTGCATAATGATATGATGTGGATTGGATCACAATTTAGCAAGCCCATTTGGAAGGAATTGGTTCTAGACCCCCATTTTCAATATAAACCATCACAAAATTTCCCAACTTTGCAAGAGCATATCTCCCTCAATTTTGAAGGTATGAGGGTGTTCTTGGACTTTTTGGAAAGCTTGAAGAGTCCTCTAAACAACCCCATTGGTTTCAGGTCCATATCATTTACCAATCTCAAGTTATGCCCTTTTGAAGTTGTTGACTTTTTGTTGACTTTTGAAATGACCTATAATGTCTTAGGTCATATCTTCCAAATGAAGCATTTTTGGGATTAACTTGCAACATAAGAGTTGTAGAGAATTCAATTTCCTTCAAAATGAGCTTTGGATGGAGACTTGGTGATGAAGTATGTGAAAGTTATGGCTGGTCAAAGTTCAGTTGACTTTTACTGAGGAAACCCTAATTTAGAAATTCCTGATTATTGATAATCTGGAATCTCCTTGATGAATCATGATCAACCCTTGATCAAATGATGAATTTTACTTCATATACTTGATGTTGGCAAAAAATTATGAAGTTTGACTTTGGTTTGACCATAGTTGACCTCAGTTTGACTTTTTAACTGTACTGACTGATTTTAACTTATCTGATCATCTGACTGAGCAAACTTTTGAGAAAAGTCTTGAAACTTGTCATGGGGGTTCTTATACACATATAAGATGTTATGAAACTCACTTGAGGTATTGGAAGTCCATTTAGCCTGATTAAAGTCAAAACCCTAGTTTTGGATGCACTGCTTAGGGGGTGCATTGTCTGAGGGAATTGTCAACTTCTTTGACCAATTGTGAACTTTGTGAACCTTGTGAATCTTCATAAAGTGTCTTGTGAACCTCATGGGAGATAGTGTGAAGCTTGTGAAGCTTGTGAACCTCATGAAGTGGCTTTGTAGACCTCATGAACCTCAGGAGAGCTTTGTAATCATTGTGAATCTTGTGAACCTTGTGAACCCTCATAAAGTAACTTGTAGACTTCATGAACTTCATGAAAGGTCTTGTAAATGTTGAGAAGCTTGTGAACCTTGTGAACCTCATGAAGGGCTTTGTAGACCTCATGAACTTCAAGAAAGGCATTGAAAGCATTATGGAACTTGTGAACCTTGTGAACCTTCAAGAAGTAACTTGTAGACTTCATGAACTTCATGAAAGGTTATGCAAGTGTTGGAGGACTTGTGAACCTTGTGAACCTTCTTAGAACACAAAGTCTTGTATTGTGAGGGCAAATTTTGGGGTGCAACACATGGTAATCACCAAACATAACAAGTTAATCCCCAATAATAACATATTCAAGGTTTCGAGCAACAACTCCCCCTGAATGTGTTAACCCCAAAATTTTATTTATGCATGTTCAGAGTCTCCCCCTGATCCCAAGACTCACAAAATAGAAATTTTGAGTTGTCAGAACATATAATAGAGAAGGAATACTTCCCTATCTTGACTCATCAGAGTCTGACTAGAACACATGCCTTCATCTCAGAACCATGTTTCTATCAGAACTTGATGGTTGATCAAAGCTTGATTCTTGATTCGATTGATAGAATTTTGTGATCAATCAAGGCTTGATTATGAGTCTGATACCATTGTTTGGTTTATCAGAACTTCTTCTTCTTGGATCTTCCTATCCAGATCTTCGGACAGACCTTGACTTCTGATTTGCTCAGATCTTCTGAAAAAAATATTTTGAATAGACACTTTGTCTTTGACTGCTTTCAGAAATATTTATGCTTCTGATTCTTATGTTTTGAATATCATTCTCAGACAATTTATAACTTCTGAACATTATGATACCGAAATCAAGATAACTTTAACTTTCAGAAACTTCTCAACTTCTGAACAATATTGAGTCTATCTGATTCTGAACATATGTTCATGAAGTGTACAACTTCGACTATATGAATAATCAGTTCTTAAGAACTTAACATAGTTCTTTCATTTTGACCTGTCTTAGAATGTTTAGTGAACTTGTTATGAGTTCCTCGGTTAAACATCAAACAAACAAACGTTAGTGGTAAATGCATTTTATATCATTTTCATTATGTTTGAGTTTTGCATTCTTTTAAGATCTATCAAAATCATATTATACTTATCCCCCTTTTTGGCATCATCAAAGAGGTTAGAACATTTGATTGGTTTAAGCATATGCAATATGATAATGAAACTATCAGAAATTAAAACATGCATGTCCAAAGAAAATTCATTCAATTTCCCACAAAATAAGACAGAGAATGTCACTAAACATATGCAATAAGTAGCAAAACATAGATGGCACAAACAAAATACTAAGGGGTCTTCCTAATAAATTCCCATGGGTTTTAAGGAGGAGGGGCCCTTCAAAGGATCTCAAACATGGCCTTTTTTAGTTCAACAATGGCTACATCTTATTTATCCACTCTTGTACTAAAGGCATCTTGATGACTTTAAAAGTCTTTCAAGGTTTGTATAATTGGGTTGGAAGAAGATGGACCAACAATCAGTAGAGCCTTTAGAGCAAATTCTCTTTCAGCATCCACCTTTATAATAGCCTTTCTAGCAGTCTCTCCTGCTTCACTCTAAGCTTGCAGACTTTTTTTAGCTAGCTGAACCTCATTTTCTTTGAATTCATAAATTTTTTTCTGAATCTTCAATACTCCTAAGACATTCTATCGTTGAATTCATTCATAGTAACCCTTAAGGTTTGAGAATCTATTCTTGAATTAGATTCCTCAGACATGTTCTGAAATCTATTGAGTACATTTTCCTTAAAGGTAATAATCGTTTCTTCAAAGGTGAAGATTGGTTGATCAGATATTCTTTGGGGATAAGAGTTTGATGAAGCTTATTATTCAGACGAATTGTTGGTTTTTGATGAAACTGTTTCTAGTGATTCTTCAGCATTGAGAATTTTTGTGGAATTAGATACATTAACTGATGATGATGGATTAATGATGGGTGAGACAAATGGAGGGTGACTTGTGGAATTATTTGATCAGGTATGGTAGTAATGAGTACTGATAGCAATATAGCATGTGGAAAAAGGATCTGTGGTAGTAGTGAGTATTGATAGAGGAATAGTTTCTGATGGAACTGGTGCAGAGATAGTCATTATTTGAAAGATTTCAAAATCAGTGGCTATTGGTTCAACCAAAACAACACTGATAATCATAACTCTGAACAAAGTCTTTCTAGTCAGAGGAGGTCTAGTAGTGACTCTTACACTTTCTTTGTATTTGACTTTGTCTAGATATCCAATCAGCTTGCTCTCAATCAAAATATCTGATATCCGTCGCTCCCAGGATTTCCACCTGACACAGACGCGAAAGTGGCACGGAAAAGGAAGAGTCGCCAGCCAGGCATTTTTATCCTGAAGGAAGGGTAATGCTGCACAAACCCGAAAAGAAGGAGAAAGTGGGGTCTCGTGAACCAAAGAGAGACTTGTACATCATGCTAGACAAGTTCACATTACCCCAAGATGGGATAGATTCAAATTCCCCATGGAATAAGTCCATAACACAAGAAGTCACTTCAACCTTTATTAAGTCTTTTTTAGTTGTTTTGAGATGAGAGTAGAGAAAGCACCAAAAGGATCTTCAAAGGTAAAATGTCTAATGGAGACTAATCCTAATGAATTTATCATGCTTGGATATCCTAGGTTAGTGAGGCTCAAGAACTCTATCCTAATGAAGAAGAAGGAGAAAAGAAGAAGCAAAGAAAAGGAAGAAGAAATGAGAAAGGGTTAGAAGACAACTTACTTCCAAGATGGAAGTTAAGTTGCTTTTAAGGGGGGAATGAAACAATTATACAAAAACCAAGCATCTTAAATGCTTGCACAAACATAAGTATGAACATTAAAAGAGAAAGGAGAGGTTGGAATGTGGAAGCACATCTACACTCCTTCAACTTACCAAAGCCCCTGAAATGGTTAGAAAAAGAAGCATGAAAGTTCAAAGGAAGTAAAGTGAAAGCCAAAAAGATAAAGAACATAAATGAAATGGAATCAAAGGTACCAAGACCTCACAAGTCAGAACCATATCATAACAAGCTTAAAGAAAATTAAAGAACTCAATCAAGATCCAACAAGATGCAAAGAAGCATAAAAGAGATGAAGAAGTTCAAAGAAGTTGCAAAAGAAGACGAAAGAATGAAAAGGTGCACAAACATAGTTGAATTCAAAGTGCATGAGTTAGTTCATGGTTGAATGAGAGATGAGGAGAGAAGTACAAACACATATTCAAGTAAGAAGAAACAAGTAAGATGAAGATGAAAGTAAAAGATGAAAATATGACATGAGATGATCAAATTCAGTAGTAAATACATCAAATGACATGTTAAAGATGCACAAATGGTCATGACAAAAGCATATATCAAACAAGTTCATACAACTTGGCAAAGATGGAAGAGAATGTCAGATTAGGCAAAGTATGCTTCATACATGAAATGGAATGCAAAAGATACAAAGTATCATACAAGTATGGATGCTTGGGTATGAATTCAATATCATGTCAAGGATGAAAATGAAAAAGGGATGATGATATGAACATGTTAAAGGCATACAAGTAGACATGAGAGGCATATAATGAATACATGGGAAGAATTAGGTCAAAATCTCACATAAGATGCATCATACCAAACACAAAGTCAACACATACCAAATGGACTCAACGATGACCAAACAAGACTTTTAAGAGTCTAAACACATCACACAAACTCATACAAGAGACCTCAAATGGTGGCATAGATGCCTTCAAGAAAATAGGGTTAAGGGATGTCAAGTAAAGATCATGCAAAGTTCCTTCAAGCACAAGCAATCAAACATATATAAAATAACATTCAAAAATTATGAAATCAAAAAACGAAAATGACCTAATCCAGAGATCAATCACATATTAAAAGCTCAAGCAAAAATTAAAAGTTTAAGTACCTCAAACAAATAGGCAAAGGTCAAGTAAGAACCAAATGCAAACATGCAAAGAGGAGGGACTAAAATGTAATATGAAAAAGTTTTAAAAATGAAACAAAAATGTTTTTGTGAAGTTTGGAATGTTACTAAATGAATGCAAATAGAATGGTGTGAAAGTGCTAAATATGCTATGAGAAATAAAATTTTGAAGTTAGGGTATGAGAATAGGATCCATTTGAAAAATAAATAAAATAAAAATATGAAAATAATATGAAAAATGCAAAAATTCAGAAATAAAAAATACACAAAATTATTTTAATGCATTAACAATGTTCATGATATTTTGTAGAATTCTAGGATGATTTTTATTGATTTTAAAAATTAAAAAATGCAAAAGTATGAAAAATACAATGAGAAATGATATTAAATGAACCAGGGGGTACAAATATAGTAAAAGCTACGTTTAGGAATGAGAATGGGCTTGACAAGGGGGTGGGAAAATCAATAAAGGTACAATCTAGTTCAAAGCGCAATCAACACAATTATGAAAGTCAACAGTCAACCATAAAACTCAACACACGGCCTCAGATTAATCATACGCATCACAATCAGTCATATAGATTAACAAGTAAACAAGATTAACGCTCAAGATCAAATGCACATGATAACAAACCAACATGCACGCATAATAAGATTATATATGAAATTAAAAGCCACGTGAGGAGCATGAGTTTTTTTAATGCGTTGGCATCATGTGAGCTTTCAGATCAAACCATCCAAGGGTTATAACATCATCTTCAACCACAGAACTCAGGCGACCTTGCAACAACTTCCGGTGCCGGAGCCATAGCTCTGGTCACCATCTCAGGCAAGCATCATCATAAAAATCACCAGAAACGCAAAATAAAACCACAGATCTCTTCTAAATTACTTCCTGTTCACAAATATCAAATTAAAAATCTCATACAATGTACCAATAGTTCAAATCGAAGGCAAATAGTTTGGATCTGAAAACTTCAAACACAAATTACACACATCATATACGTCCAAAATTGATTCTAAACACATCATCATGCTCAAAAACACTCAAGGAACATTGTAACACCCTGTATAATATATATCTAGAATAATATCATACAATGTTAATTTTTGGTACTGACACCATCATAAGTGCCAAATAGCATAATTCACATTCTTGACCAACTATAAAAATTCTATACAACAATGGTGCAAGACATGGAAATCATACTAAAACAAAAGCTAAGATCAATACAATATCCAATATTGTACAAAGATACAGAAATACACAACGGAAGACTAAAACTATTCTTCACTTGAAACATCCCAAGCATAGCTCCACATGTAAATCAAACCTGCTAAAGAAACCTGAAAATCAACAAAAATAGTGGGGTGAGATAACAACATCTCAATGGGTTCCCTATCTTAGAGTTCTCTCGGCTCTAAGGGTTCTATCAAAACCTAACTCAAGTTTTTATAAAAGGAAAACGACCTTGAGTTCACACATCTCGCACTCGTTGGAACCACGTCCAAGAGTTCTAAAAATCCTACTATTACTAGCTAGAATATTACCTTTCTACTTCTCATGGGACTCAATAAAAAACCCATCTCAAACGACTACCATGCTTCCCGTGGGACTCAGTGTAATACCCACCTCAAGCCTAAAACAAGTCTGATGCTTCTCTTGGGACTCAGTGTAATACCCACCACAAGAATTACTCAATGCTTCCCGTGGGACTCAGTGTAATACCCACCACAAGCCCAAACCAAACCGATGCTTCCCGTGGGACTCAGTGTAATACCCACCACAAGACTTACTCAATGCTTCCCGTGGGACTCAGCGTAATACCCACCACAAGTCCAAACCAAACCAATGCTTCTCGTGGGACTTAGTGTAATACCCACCACAAGACTTACTTAATGCTTCCCGTGGGACTCGGTGTAATACCCACCACAAGACCAAACCATACCAACGCTTCCCGTGGGACTCAATGTAATACCCACCACAAGACTTACTCAATGCTTCCCGTGGGACTCAGTGTGATACCCACCACAACCCCAAACCATATTGACGGTACCTCAAGCCTTTATGGTTGCTTCCCGTGGGACTCAATACTGTTCGGAGGATACCACGTATTACACGTCAACGATTAGCAACAACCTAGGATAACCCTAAGCATCTCATAGTCATACCATCTAACAATTTCTAGTTACACTACTAGGCCACACTATTGGTTTATGGTAAGATTCTTCACTCTTTCTTCATTCCTGGAACTTTTAATTATATAGTTTTTAATTACATAATTCTAACATTCTAGTTTAATTATCATCATTAAGCTAATCCCACAATGATCTCAGTGTCTCTATTCTCAATAAATTCTCATGATTTGATACGTTATCCATAATTGACGCATGTTCCACAATTTTTCTAATACCATAATTCCTTAACTAACATAATTACGTTTAATTGGAAAAGTCGGGTAAAAGTCGGCTCAAAATAACATTTCGCGACATCATATGATAGTTCATGTTTTAAGCTTCGAATCGATATGTGGAACACTAAAAACGGACACCCGGCTCACAAGTTATGAATTAAATACGAAAACTGAACTTCCAGGTCTTGCTGAGCGAGAAACCCCCTGACTGAGCTTGCTGAGCGAGCTCCTGCTCGCTGAGCGAGCTATACCAAATCACCAATCTTTCTGCAGAATTTCCAATTCACGCTGAGCGAGCCTAGCTCGTTGAGCGAGCTCTTTGATTTCTAGAAAACTCAGCTTACGGGAAACACCCATTTCCATGCCAAACTCAACCAAAATATCACCAAAACTGAGGAACCAAATACTAAAGATGAATACCATCATATATTAGTCATTATACTTTCATTCAATCGAGTTTTAACCGTTTAATCTTTCAATTTCTAAGATTTTCTACAAAACCCTATAAATCAATATCTCAACCAAAACTCAAAATAAAAGTTTCTAACTATGAACCCACCTTGGCAATGAAGAGGAGGTTGGTGAAGATGAATATTTGATGAAGAAATGGTGAAGATCCAAGCTTTCCCTCTTCTTAGGTTTTCTTCCTCTTCTTCTCTTCTCCATTTCTTTCTTTCTTTCCTTTTTCCTTCTTTCTAACTTTCTTTTCCTTTCTTTTTATTTTTATATCACATAACTTGTTTTTCTTATAAACCAAACAAATTATATCTATCAATTAGTAATATTAGCGGGTCCAATTTGAGAGTATTCAAAAATCTCTCTGAGTCGAATATTATTTATTTATTTTAATAAATCCTCTGAGTCAGATAATACTAATTAATCTTAATTAATATAACCTGGAGCATTTTATTAAAATACGAGGTATTACATCCTCCCCTCCTTAAATTGAAATTCGACTTCGAATTTCCTTTAATCCATAATAACGATAGTTTACAACACTGTCTTATTCTTATTTCTGTTACATATTCTGATATATTCAAATTCCAATCTGATTTCGCGGCTCAAAGTCCTTGTTTCATACCAAATCGAACCTTACGTCCATATTCATACGCTCGTTCTAATATTGGTTAACTTTTAACTTACTATCTCCGTAACTTATCTATTGCTTCATACTTAATCACCTAGTCTCATTCCACCTTTGAAGAAACATACCATGCTAGACCCTTCCACTGAGTCACAACACAAGGCATAACACTCCAACTTGATCTTGGAACATACAACACTCGACAAGGTTTCACAAGGTATCTTGGAGAGATCTTATTTTCATACAATTTCCCAACAAAAGCTCCTATTAATATTCTCCAATCATTAACACCCTATCAAAAGTTATCAAACGACTTCCTTTACCAATTCCACTTGATCTTACATCGAAACTGTAACCATTTATGCCGGACACTTCATTCTCTCAATATCCTACCATAGACAACCCACTTAGAATAAAAATCTCCTTTGATCGTCAACAATATGACAAAATTCTTTATCTGTCTCCTTCCACTATGTTTTCAAAGCCTAACAACGGAGATACTACGAAATTTCAAACAATACTAAGTAACTGATAGTCTATGGGGAAACACTTATCCATCGGAGTTCTCACCAACCAATAAAATAAGAACTTGCAAACATGCAACGATAGAATAATCCGCCTGATAACCGCTTAATAGTGACCTCAGTCCAAACTCTCTAGCGTTGCACTATTGCAATTATAACTCGCACAAATTCCAATTTCCATTCTAAACTCGAAACAATTCATCCAATTAAGCTCAACCAATCTGACCATGGTTACTATGCTTCTTATCAATTATCTTTACAAAATTTTCATTCACTCGAGATTTCTGTCAACATAAGGTCTCTATCAATAAAACGCAGTAATACCGCAGAACTTACAATAACCAAAGAGTCACCAATACGAAACTCAAATTATTCGTAGAACACTTGCGGGTTTCCATAACACTCAGGGTTAAGAATTTAATGATACTAAAGTTGACCAATTGTTTAACTCTATCCACACAATAGTCCAAATGCCAAAACTTTTCCTGGGTGTCGTACCTCAAAAAATACGATCCTAAAACAACAGAGTCGCCACCTAATTCTATTTATTCTACGAGAGAAAAGGGAGATATAGATACAACCTAATAAAGGATAAGAAATGGTTTACGAAACCAAATTCTAAGTTCGGGAGTCGGTTACGCAAGGGGAAGGTATTAGCACCCCTCACGTCCATTGTACTCAACGGGAACCTCTTAGCTTAACTATGCGATTAAATGTTTGATTAATGTCTTTGTCTTCTAAATGTTTGTTAATATGTTTGTTTTAAAGAAATTAAATTTTATTATTATTATTATTAATATTACGGGGGAAAGATTAAAGTTTTTTATTAGGGTGATCGTAAGGATTAAAATCCCTGTGCCTACGTATTCCCTTGTGCAATGGGAAAGTCAGAGCTCCGTAGTTCGTGCAACTACGGTTTGTGTTTTTTAATAGAACGATTGTTTAAAACGCATTCTACTGCTAAGCGTTGGCTTATACTCGCGGTGGAGGCTGAAGCGCTAGCTTGTTTGCGAGATAGAAAGATTTAAACAATGTTCGTTTTGAAAAAGATGTTTGTTTTTTGTTAAGTGTTTTAAAATGAATGGCGAATGGACCACAACTCGAGGGCTAGCCTCAAGAGTGATTGCATTCAAGGACCCGTGGAGTGCTGGACTCCAGAGTTCAGTTATTCGTTGATTAATTGTAAAGTGATTTGCGTATGTTGGTAAGTTTTTAAGTTGTATTGTCATTGTGAAAGGGCGAATGAATTACAAATCGAGGGCAAGACCCAACATTAATTCAATTCAAAAACCCGAGGAATGCTAGATTCCTGAGTTTAGTTCTTTCACGATTTTAATTAGAGATTCACGTTTTGAAAACGAAAGAGCGAATGAATTACAAATCGAGGGCTAGCCCCAACAATAATTCAATTCAAAACCCCGAGAAATGCTAGATTCCTGAGTTTAGTTCTTACGTTTAATTAGTTATGTGTATTAAGCATCATGTTTGCGATTGTTTGAAAATTTTGGATGAATTAGGGTTTAAAATTTTTAGAAACGAAGGAGTAAATGAAACACAACTTGAAGGCTAGCCTCAAGAGTGGTCCATTAAAGAACCCGCAGAATGCTAGATTCTGAAGTTCAGTTCCTCGTTATTTGATTTTACGGAAAGATTTTGAATGAATGGGTATTTGTTATGAAAGATTAAAAAAACAATATTCATTTTTAGGATTTAAAACTTGATACATGGGTCTGTTCGGACTAAGTTTAAGGCTTTCTTTATAATATATATTTTTTGTATTCTTCAAATAAGATAAAAAGAAACTACAAAGAAAACTAAGACACATAACTACTCATGTGATCAACAAAGGAACGAGAAAAAGACACGCTAATAAGCATTAGGCATGTCTTAACAAAATTGAGATAAGTTCTAAGAAACAATTAGAAATGAACCTTCGCCTAATTAACATTAAAAAACATTTTGTTTTAATAAATAAAAAAAGTAAAAGTAAACAAAATTAAATTAACTTAATAACATTTTTTACAAAAAAAAAACCTTTATAACTATCTCTAACTTATTTAAATAGAAGAGAAAAAATAAGGTTATATAAAAAACTAGTAAGACAAGGTGAATAAAACAAAGGCCATGAACCAAACAAAAGTAAGACCCAAGGCCCACACAGGGCGCTCCAGCGGGTCGGACCCAAAGGGGGTTATTGGAACCCTAATACACAAAAACACACAGTTGCACACCCTTGCTTAATTCACGCTTCAGAAAAAAAATAGAAAAGAAAGGTACCGTTCAATAAAAGCTTTCGGGAAGTGAAAAATAAACGATTGGAAAATGGTTCCAACACAAACCGATCAAACCAACCTTCTCACTTTGTTTCTCAGTGGTGATATTGCTTCGTTCCAACTTGCTTCTCGCGATTCTCCCTGCTCCGATCATTCGCGGTTTCTGTGATATTGCTTCGGTGGAGGTGGTCCGCGATTTCGGCGTTTACGGTTTGCTCGCGTTTCTTCTCATGGTGGTCCGTGTTTCAGGCGATTGAGGGCGGCAGATTGATTTGGACGGTGGTTCAAATCGCGAATCGTGTTTGGTAGATCCGGAGTGTTGATGGTGTTCTGTTAAGCAGCACTGTGTTTTGAGTTGACGTGATGAAACGCGAATGGAACCTAAAACAGAGTCAAAACGTTGACGGTTGTGTTGTTGCCACGAAATTTCACCCGAAACCGTCGAGTTTTGTCGCAACCTGGAATGTGCACAAGTTGACGAAGGTTTTGAGGGAGTGGAGGTTTCAATCAACAGGTCTTCTTATTTTTTATTTTTCTTTGTTTGTTTTTGCTTTCTGGTTTTTTGATGGCTGAGGTTTTTTTGTTGATGTAGCTGTTAATTTTCTGTTATGGCTCTCTCCCCTTCTTGACTGATAACAACCCCTTATATACTGATAGGATTAGGGTTTATGATTTGAATTTTTGAATTGAAAGCTTGTTGGATAAGCTTAAGGTATCAGAACTTTTTTTTGTACTAATGAGAAGTCTTTCTCAAATGCAGGTCCATGGAGCAGAGTTTATCATGTTTTGGTGCAAGCTGGATTTTTGCAGATTATGATCAAAACCGCAGGTCCCAAATTGGTGTTGCTGAGAGCTGGTGGAGAGAGAAAAAAAGTACCTTGCTGCAGAGGTCTGTTTCTACTACAGCATGTCCTTTATGCTTTTTTTGTATGCCTTTATGAGAAGAGAAATGGTCTTACGGATTTGTTTGTTGTTGTACTACTTCTCTTATGTGAACTTCTTCTTTTGAAATTTATACATAACATGATAATATGAAAATGACTTGAATACGTATGAACATGATTATGCTTGGGATGCAATGCTTGATTATGATGAAGGTGATATGTCTTAATATGAATTTGGTTATGTAATGGTTGAATGGAAATGAATATAAATTGAAATGATTATGTTGGAATGGATGTGATTTTTTTAAATTCGAGAACATGATTTATGACGAATGATATGAATGTTAAACCCCTTTTTTTGTGTGAAAATGGAATTATTTTTGACATGAGGAGGAATGACTATGGAAGAAGAAGGTTTCAAAGATGCTTGATCATGAAGAAGCTTGGCATGGAGTTAGAAGTGATATGGAAACTTAGTATACATCAAAGTTGTCTTTGTATCTTGGTCCAAACATGAGACTTGTAAAACTTTGTAGACTTAGAACTTATTTCATTTTTTTTTATAGAAATTAGTAAGACTTTGTTCTATACAGAAAAAAATGATTCTCATTGATTTTGCTCTTGTAAGACAAACACTTTATGTGATTTGGAAAGAATAGCATGAATTTGGCATAGGGATTTTTACGATTGGCGTGGCTTGAATGACCATGTATGAATAATAAAAAGTGAGTGGGGGAAAAACTTTGAATATGGTTATGGGAATGTCATTTTTAACATGAATTTGGGAAGAAGTGGAATACTTGACATGAAAATTTGGAGATTGCCAATGAAACTTAGGAATGGAGTTTGAAATTGAAGATAAAAGTGGAAAGAGAAATGGAACTTAAGAAATAAAAAATTGGGATAAAATTTGGACTTAAAAAGAAATGGAAAAAACTAGAATGGAATTGGCATAAATAATAGAAAAAAAATATGGGATTGAAAATGACTTAGAATTTTGGAATAGAGTTGAAATTGAATTGAATAGAAACTTTAGATTGAAACTTAAAAAATAAACTTGAACTAGAAATGAGTTGGAAAATTTTGACACTTGAGAAATTGACATTGAATTTAAAAATTTGAAATTGATAATTTAAGAAATGAAATTTGAAATTAAGATCATGGCCTTAGAACTTGAATCGAAACATTGGATTTGGAATGGATTTTGAAAAGTTGTTATGTGTCTTGGAACTTCGAAACTTTGAAATTTGACATAGGAATATAACTTAGAATATGATATGAAGTGGGAAAAAGAAATTGAACTTGAAGAAGAAAAATAATAATAAAAAAGAAATAGAAATTAAAATTAAAAAAACACGAAATTGAACTAAAAAGTTAGAAACGAGAAAATAGAAATTAAATTAAAAAAAAGGAACTTGGAAGATTTGGCAATTTTGAAATGAAACTTGGAATAAAAATTGTAACTTAAAAATGAAATAGAAATTTAGAACTTGAAAATAAATTTTGAATTTGAAATTGGAATTGGATTTAAACCTATGAAAAAAAATGAATTGAAATTTAGAAGTAGAAATTGAAATTACATTTAGAATTTTTTTAAAAAAAAAGCTTGAAAATGAAATATAAGTTAAAAATAGAGAATATAAAATAAATATAAAATATAAAAAACTTGAAAAATGAAATAAATTAGAATTAAATTCATAAATAAAAACTTGACAACAAATAAAAATAAAAACTTGTTGCAAAAACGTAAGGTGACTAAAATGCATCATGGTGTACTAATGACGGTATGAATGTATGGATGAAAAGTTAGGGGTAAAATTTGGGGTGTGACACTGGGGAAGATCAACACTTCGTTATCTGACACTTCAAACGGAGATCAAAACAGACTTACCGTTCAGAAGGTACGATTCTCTAAAGCTCTCCACAAAAGTCGTGTGTTAATCGATTGCCCATTCGAGGTTTAACGATAAACTTGTTCTTCTTATTAACGAACAATCCAACTTAACATTTCCAATTCAGACCACGCCATCTTGAAAGATGATTTTCACTCTCGATGTCCAGACATGCGCACAATCACTCGCCGTTCACAATTCGAGATACACGAACGGGCACAACATGCAGATCACAAAACCAACAAGCGACGAAGTAGAATTACCATTCTGTAATGGTTACCACACGAATACTCCACGGAATGGCTCGGTTCCACTCGCACAATGACATTGTCAAAAGGTTTTTGTCGCAAGCTAACACTTAGTTCGTCCATAAACAAAATCCAACACACAATCCTTATTGGGTAAAAACAAGGTGATGAATACCTCATGTTTAGTATACAACCTTGTCCTCTCTCTTTAATTTCCTTGGCGAGGATTAAAACAACAACATAATTTTCAATCTCATTAGAGACAATTCCAAATACTTCGATTATTCCTCACACTTGGAAACTAAGGTTATGCACTCCTCTGAAGAACCTTCAATACCTCTACCTACATATAATTCGAGATTCCCTTACTTTATACTAATCATTTCATAGAACGTTTCCACAGCCTTCTGCAATACTAAGAACGTTCCAATCGGGCACTCAAGTCCAAATGTATGCATCATAGAAAAAATCCAACTTTCGAAACTTAATAACGTTAACCAGTCACTAACAGAAGGGTAACCAATCACTCAAACACATAAGCAACTTCTGATCTTCATTGTTACCTAAGTTTCCTAACTCATTCCAATCGTAACTAAAAGGTATAACCATCACCAATGGATGATTCCAACCGACCAATGCTGAAAGAAAACAGCGGACAAGTTGTGGTTAGCGGACTGTTCTCATTAATCCAAGCAATAGGTTACTGCAAACCAGATTACAAATTCATCTGATACATGTGCAAAAGTTCAGTGCAAGTTGTTAACTAATTAACTCGACCTCCACAACTGCTTTCCTTACATCAAAATCATTCTTAACCAAGTCAACAACAACTCTAGGAAAGACCTTCCATCCACCATTCTCGTAGACCATCAAACGTCGGGACGTCCGCTTTTCTTAAAAATTCATATAATACCAAATTAACGATCATCCAAAACAAGTCTCTAAATTTGTAGGCCTGCATTATACTTATTCAATCTCATTAGTTGACAATCCTGTCCTTGACGATATGAGTGCCGTCTATAGAGGTAACACTGATCGCAGATATCCATTCGGACATGTAGCATATTGAGAAGCACGCTTTTGCTTCAGTTGAGCACATACCATCCCATGCCTTCTCATATTGCACGGTCAATGTTGTCTCCATACCGTATTAACTTCACGCCCTGCAGTAATCTTCTCACACTCAAACACAAACATTCTTACAAGAACTTTTCTTCCAAATCCAATGTGTTTACTCTAACACTTATTGCCACTTTATCAAGTCTGCACTTCACACACCTCATATCACTAAATAGAGTTTATTCTTCTTCCGACACTATACATTATACCATTCCTTAGATCACTCAACAATTTATGACTTAATCTCTTATCAAGAACATAACACCCTGATGCCTTACTTTGATCATTGTCTATTCGATTTCAATCAAATAAACAATTTTGGTCTTCTATCCTTTGTTCGGTGTATACTTATCTCATTTGAAACGTGTAGTCACATCCTCGTGTCTCTCTTCACGTTCCACCACACCTTAGGTTCTTTTCGTGGAATGAAACTTCTCAACACTCTTGTCCATACTAGTGACCATTATCGATCCACCAGTGACTTTATGTATTCCTCGATACACCGACCACTCATTCTGTAGAGATCTTTTCCCCTCAGATCCTATCCATTCCAAAGGATTCCTTAAACCATACACTTCTCTGCAATCCCTCGTTACAGGAAGTAAAATTCTTAAGAAGACTCCAACTGAGCTGAACAAAGCTCTCCTCTGCTATCCATTGGCTTGAGCCCACTCTCACCGCACAAGTTGCAACAACACTTAGGAGTCCTTATGGTCGCACAACCATGATTCCACCTACCACATACATAGCATTAGGCCGATCAGACCAAATACCACATAGTATGATATTAAGAACCATGTCGGCAAGACACACTTAGAATAATATCATACGGTGTTAATTTTTGGTACTGACACCATCATAAGAGCCTAATAGCATAATTCACATTCTTGACCAACTATAAAAATTCTATACAACAATGGTGACGACATGGAAATCATACTAAAACAAAAGCTAAGATCAATACAATATCCAATATTGTACAAAGATACAAAAATGCACAGCGGAAGACTAAAACTATGCTTCACTTGAGACATCCCGAGCATAGCTCCACTTGTAAATCAAACCTGCTAAAGAAACCTGAAAAGCAACAACAATAGTGGGGTGAGATAACAACATCTCAGTGGGCTCCCTATCTTAGAGTTCTCTAAGCTCTAAGGGTTCTATCAAAACCTAACTCATGTCTTTATAAAAGGAAAATTACCTTGAGTTCACACGTCTCACACTCATTGGAACCACGTCCAAGAGTTCTAAAAATCCTACTATTACTAGCTAGGATATTACCTTTATAATTCTCATGGGACTCAATAAAACACCCATCTCAAACGACTACCATGCTTCCCGTTGGACTTAGTGTAATACCCACGTCAAGCCTAAAACAAGTCTGATGCTTCCCGTGGGACTCAGTGTAATACCTACCACAAGACTTACTCAATGCTTCCCGTGGGACTCAGTGTAATACCCACCACAAGCCCAAACCAAATCGATGCTTCCCGTGGGACTCAATGTAATACCCACCATAAGACTTACTCAATGCTTCCCGTGGGACTCATTGTAATACCCACCACAAGCCCAAACCAAATTAATGCTTCCCGTGTGACTCAGTGTAATACCCACCACAAGACTTACTCAATGCTTCCCGTGTGACTCAGTGTAAACCCACCACAAGGCCAAACCATACAGACGCTTCCCATGGGACTCAGTGTAATACCCACCACAAGACTTACTCAATGCTTCCCGTGGGACTCAGTGTGATACCCACCACAAGCCCAAACCATACTGACGGTACCTCAAGCCTTTACAGATGCTTCCCGTGGGACTCAATACTGTTCGGAGGATACCACGAATTGCGCGTCAACGATTTGCAATAACCTAGGATAAACCTAAGCATATCATAGTCATACCATCTAACAATTTTCTAGTTACACTACTAGGCCACACTATTGGTTTATGGTAACATTCTTCACTCTTTCTCCATTCTTGGAACTTTTGATTATATAGTTTTCAATTACATAATTCTAACATTCTAGTTTAATTATCATCATTAAACTAATCCCACAATGATCTCATTGTCTCTATTCTCAATCAATTCTCATGATTTGATACGTTTTCCACAATTGACGCATGTTCCACAATTTGACTAATACCATAATTCCTTAACTAATATAATTACGGTTAATTGGAAAAATCGGGTAAAAGTCGATTCAAAATAAAATTTCTCAATATCATTTGATAGTTCATGTTTTTTGTTTCGAATCGATATGTGGAACACTAAAAATGGACACCCGACTCACAAGTTATGAATTAAATACGAAAACTGAACTTCCAGGTCTAGCTGAGCGAGCCCTCAGCTTGTTGAGCGAGAAACTCCCTGACTGAGCTCGTTGAGCAAGCTATACCAGACCACCAATCTTTCTACAGAATTTCCACTGCTCGCTGAGCGAGCTCTGTGATTTCCAGAAAACTCAGGCTTACGGGAAACACCCATTTCCATGCCAAACTCAACCAAAATATCACCAAAACAAAGGAACCAAACACTAAACATGAATACCATCATATATTAGTCATTATACTTTCATTCAATCGAGTTTTAACCGTTTAATCTTTCAATTTCTAAGATTTTCTACAAAACCCTAAAACTCAATATCTCAACCAAAATTCAAAAGAAAAGTTTCTAACTATGAACCCACATTGCCAATGAAGAGGAGGCTGGTGAAGATGAATATTTGATGAAGAAATGGTGAAGATCCAAGCTTCCCCTCTTCTTAGGTTTTCTTCCTCTTCTTCTCTTCTCCCTTTCTTTCTTTCTTTCTTTCCTTTTTCCTTCTTTCTAACTTTCTTTTCCTTTCTTTTTCTTTTTATATCACATAACTTGTTTTTCTTATAAACCAAACAAATTATATCTATCAATTAGTAATATTAACGGGTCCACTTTGAGAGTATCATAAAATGTCTGCGTCGAATATTTTTATTTATTTTAATAAAGCCTCTGAGTCATATAATACTAATTAATATTAATTTATATTACCCGGAGCGTTTTATTAAAATACGGGGTATTACCAACATAATGCACATAAAAAAATTAAGATCTAAGAGCATGTAAATTGCCCTAACCTGAGCTTTTGCAGAACTCAAACTATTCCTAGAAATCCATCTGGAAGCTGCAGATTAATTCCTTGAATCCTCTAATTGCAAAATAAATGTAATTAGAGCTTGAATCTGGTCTAGATCTTGAGTTTTGATAAAGATGAAACCAAATTTGTATCCACTGAAATCCTTACAATGAGCTTCAGATGATGATTTCTTTGTGTTCTATGGACTTCAAGGATCAAGAATGTGAAAGAAATTTGCAAAAAAGCTCTTAAAATGAAGGAGAATCAAAGAGAGGAAGATTTTTTCACAATGTTTGGTGAATATCACCAATGGTTGAACCTCTCTCTTAACCTGAGTTATATGGATCTTATATGTCATCAATTTTGGGCCTAACCATAGTTAGAGACCCAATGGAAATGTGGTTAATCAGATTTGAAGGAAATTGCATTTTTGCATGTTATGGTGTAAGTGATCATGTGTGTAAACACCCCAAATTTGCCCTCACTATTTATCACACCATGGCTTGTGATCTTTCATTTTTGCATAAGCATAAGCATACCACCTCATATTGCATATTTGTTTCATCTGCATAGTTCCATTTCATCTGCACCTAGGGTTTGTGATCTGAGCAATCCAAGAATCAATCTGAGCCATACCAAAGGTCTTAAAGCTTTCCAAGAGGGTCTATGTGTGTTCTATGATCATATTATGCTCCCCAAAGTTCATGAAAGTCAAGAGATCACAAGAATTGGCAAAGGCATAGAAGCAGAGCCAGGGTTTTCACTATACAGATGACCAAAATTAGGGTTTTGGTCTCAGAGTCCTTAACTCCAATTGTTTGTTCATTCTTGTTTCTAATGGTCTTAATATGTTATAAGGATCATGTGTACCAAGTTTGATGAAGAAACTCATTGTGGAAGTCATCTGATCACTGGGTAACTTCTTGAGCAAGTTAAGTCAAAATCAGGGCATCTGAGGCCCCTAACAAGGGTACCAAAGGGTCATTGTCATCAAATTGAGGTTATTTGACATTTATTTGATCTTATAAGTGGTTGGAAGTTCACAAGATTGAATAATTTTGAGCCAATTGCAAACTTGCCATTTTTTGGAAATGACTTGAAATGCAAACTTTCCATTTTGGGAAAGATCTTCAACCTCCTCTTTCATGACCAAAAATGCTTCAAATGGAAAATTCTTGGGCATGAAAGTTGTATATTAGGTCTTTCCCATTTCAAAAAGTACAAGAACATGTCTTGATTCATCCTAGAACTCAAGATATAGCTTTTCAAAGTTGGCAAAAATCACATAATTTTCAAGTTCATGTCAAAGAGGGATTTTTGCATATTGGCATTTCAAGCTTCTACATGACTTCTAATGTGCCCAAATGTGACATAACATGTTCATACAACATTGTAAGACCAAATTTGTGCCTTGGATCACAAGTTTTCATGCCTAATCTTCACAAAATTTCCAAAGAGGGAAAGTTGCAAAATTTATGCCATCACATGATCCAAGTGTTCCAGTTCATGAAATTTAATCCTAGGGCCATCCGTGATGCAAGCTGAGGCAAGACACCCCTTTAGATCTCCTCTGACCCGAGCCCATGCTTGTGATACAAACTTTTGACTTTTTTTGCAAAACAAGCCATACCAATCAAGATGTGCCACTACCAACTTTCTGACCAATCACAACACATTATACAAACCTCAAGCAACACAAAACACATAAGACACAAGCCTGAATGTTCCAATAATTCAGATTGCACAAAAACTTGCAAAAACCTTCATCTCTTCGAAACTCATTCCACAACCATCAAAACTTCAAACTTCTTCCACCAATCAACTCAAAAACACTCAGAGATCATTTCCCACCCTTCACCATGACCTAAAATCCATTGAATCATAAACACAATTTTAGCTTTGTCAGAACTGAAACACACAAACCAGCCACTCTAAGCTTCATTCAAGCTTGCCAATAGCCTCAGAAGGTCAAAGGGGACTGGATTGCACAAGGAAGAGGCCCAGAAAGCTCAAAATTGCAAAGCTTCATCTCAGGTATCATGAAGAACAATGTTTCCAGAACTCTTGTTTTAAGTTCCTAAATGATTCTACATGTTTAGCTGATCACTCTGGTATGATTTGTTTTGAAAATGGTTGAGAAATGACCATGTATGAAGCTTCTGAAA
Source organism: Lathyrus aphaca (assembly GCA_963966055.1). Lineage (NCBI taxonomy): Eukaryota > Viridiplantae > Streptophyta > Magnoliopsida > Fabales > Fabaceae > Lathyrus > Lathyrus aphaca. The sequence continues at coordinate 74,601,865 of OZ014523.1, forward strand.
CTTTTTAACCTAAGATGGTTTTGCTTCGATTCAACTTTATTATGCATGATAAATGTGTTTTGTTTGTGGATTCATGATATATGATGTTTGGGGATCATTTCTGGGCAAGAAATTTGATGTTTGGTGACCTAGGGAAGAAGTTGGCATTTTGACTGGCCGGAGAAGATGATCGAAGCTTGCTCCGGTCACCTGAAAGTGATTAGGTTAGTTAATTAGGGTTAGCGTGTCAGTTTGAATATTGGCCTTTGGATTTTGTTTGCCGGGTGTTTGGACGGATCAGATGCATCCACTTAACCCTAATTCTTAATTAATTAAGTTAATTAATTCATTTAGCCAGATTCAATCTCAGCCTCACATCTTCGCGCGCAGTCAAGACAAGTTTGAACCTCAGCCTTCAGATGCGTTGACTTCATATTAAATCCATTTTATTTCATTTTTATTTCATTTCTTTTGCATATTTATTTTAAAATATCAAAACACTTTCAAAAAATATGAATCTTTGCATCCCGACTTTAAATATTTTTCTTAACTCAAAAATGATTTTATTTTATTTTTTGCATTTAAAAAGTAGTTTTAAAGTATTTAAATGTTATTTTTAATTAATTAAAGTATTTTAATTAATTAAAAATGCATTTAGGTTTCTAAAAATCACCAAAAAAATCATGAACCATTCCAATGCATTTAGAAACATTTTCAAACTCTCCATACAAATTTCTTTTTAGGTTTGATCATAGTTTCCCAATTTTCTTTGAATTAAGGGTCTTTAAAATCACATTTTTTAACCCTAACTTTAAAAAATCATTTATGCCTAACCAAGAAGTGTTTGAACTTGATTCTTTTTGCATTGTGTCACATATTGCATGTAGTTTCTAGGTTATTTTCCTCATGAATTTATCTTGAATTTTCAATTTGATTTGCATTTTTCCTTTTGAATCACCCAAAAACCCTAGAAAATTTAGGAAAATCATAGCTTTCAATAGGAATAGCTTCTGACCTTCTCCTTTGGGGTGTGACCTAGTATGGGATTAAGGTTTGTTTGAGCTTGATTTCAAATTTTTATCATGTTGCATGCTTCTGTTTTTCTCATTTGCATCTCACATGTCCATAAAACCCTAATTTCTCATGTTCATTTGCATTCACCTTGCATATTCATCATCACATGAACTTGCCATGACATTTAAAGCATTCATATGTCATCTTAGACATCTTAGGACATGATAGAACCTTGCTTGATCATTTCTTCATTCATTTGCCATGTCTTGCATTCATTTCATTTCATAAACATCCATGGGTTTTCAAGCTTCCAAGCATGCTTTCATGACATCCCATCCTTGTATGGTCATTCATATGCACATTGTATGACATTGCATCATTTCATATGCCATTTGCATTGCACAAACACTTCTGACTTTGATCTTTACATCTCATTTCATCTCATTTCAATTCATCTCTTCATGCTTTATGTCTTATGCATCCATACTAACTTTTCAGGAACTTTTGGTAAGTTAATTTTGGGAGGTGGATTTTCCTTCACCTCTCACTTATTCTTATCTCTTTCATATGAATTTTAACTTGTCTTTGAAGTGAATTTGATTCACTTATGTCCCATCTTTCTCACTTTCTTCCTTTAAGTTACTTATCTTTTTAGGAAGTAAGTAACTTATTCTTCTGCTTCCTCCTCCTTTCATCTGCTTCTTCCATTGGTGGCTTCCTTGAAGATCTTTTCTCTTAAGCCTAACAAACCATAGGATATCCAAGCATGATAATGTTTAGGTTTGTATTTAGTCCCCCTTAGATTTTTACCTTTGAGTCTCGTTGAGTCTCTCTTCTCATCTTAATAATCAGAGACTAAACTCTTAAAGTTTTAGGACTTTGGAATTAGGGTTATGCCTGCATCGTTCTCTTAGGATAGAGTGTATAACTTTAATCCTAAGTGTTAAACCTTTAATTTGTTTAAACATCTTAATCAAATCACACTAATAATCACCAAGACTTTATCTTGTAACTTGGGTCTTATATTAGGGTTCTAACTCTTCCTTATGGTTAAGAGGGACTAACCCTAGTGTTTAATGGACAAGTCCCCCTCAAGATGTCTTATAAACTTAAAATCCACTTCTTAATCTCACCCTTTAATTAAAATCCATTTAATAAAGGCTTGTTATATAATGAATGTAATCCCTAACCATGGATTAAGTTGAGGTATCTTCCTCAGCTTAAGTGTTCTCATCTATTATCCTTCTATTAGGATGCTGTAATGAGTTCACTAATCTGTGATTAGAGATTAAACTCATTACTTAACACTAAACAAAAACCCAAAAACATCTAATTAATCACAAGTAGGTTAATGATCTTAATCCTACATCATCATGGTAATTAAGTTGAGATGCTTATCTCATACTTAAGTAGGCTTATTATCCCTAATCAGGGAGGATATAATGAGTTTACAAACCCTTGGTTTAGGCTTAAACTCATTAACTTAGGCAAAACACCAAAAACAATAACAAAACTGAAAACACAAAAACAAACAATAATCATCTCCTTCGGGATTCTTTTCTCATCACACTCATTCACAAACAAGAACTTGCTTCTTCCGTCTAATGCAAGACAATTAGCACTCGAGCCAGACGAGTCATACACTTGAGCATAGGCAAGTAAGCAGTTCACAGTCAATTTCTTTTCAGTCTCTTTGAGTCGAACTACAGTGTTCTGACTTCCTCATTGCACGCGAGGATACGTAGGCATAACTTAACAGTTATCGAACAAAAGTCTCTTGGTCTTCCCCCTCATTCAGCATTCTTTTCTAATCCTCAGTTCCTAAGCATTCAGCTCTTTGCACTGAAACTTGTATATTCTTTTCTTAGCTTTTGCACACAGATTACACATACACTACCCCTTTTAAACACAATCTTGTAAGCGTGGATCCCGTCGAGTACGACGGACAATCTAGGTGCTAATACCTTCCCAGGTTGTAAACAATCCCCTTTCTCCGTTTCTCTAGTTCGTAACCGTCTTATCCATCTTATTTTCTAGGTTTATGCAGCATTACCTTTCCTTCGGGATAAAAATGCCTAGCTGGCGACTCTATTCAATTCACCTTCATTTTCTCTTTTCGCCGACCGTTCGCGTCTGCACCCTGGGACCCTGGTGTCTTTTCGGGGGAGCGACAGCTTGGCGACTCTGCTGGGGACCTATCTTGCAACCAGGGCTTCTGGTTCTTTTTGTGGGTTTCTCCTAGCGCTTGTTTGATTTGTGTTTATGGGGGTGTTATGTGCTACTTGTGCTTATTGTTTATTGCTTTAATTATTGCTTTCGGTACAGCTTTATTTATTGCTTTTATTTACTATTTTTATGCATTTCATACTATTGTCATATCATGTGCTGGATCTGTTTGTTTACCTTGGTGGGAGGGATATTCAGTGAGTAATGTTCCATACCGGGAGCCTGAGTGACACATAGGATAGAGTGACTTCATATTCTTTCCCATTCCATTTCGGTCTGGTGCGGGAATATGAAACACGGTTCAGACATGGGTTTCTTCTTGAGAACTCTATTCTACGGATTTCCTGTAGTACTAGGGCTATTTGGGAAGCCTGCTAAGTTTGGATGACCTTTTTATGACCTTCAGCATCTGAGGTGAATTAGAGGAGGATCCTTTATGATTATTGTAAACACTGTACCTCCGGGTTAGAAGTGTTTACACTTCTCATAACTGATCCAAGTCTGAGGATCCTTGTTTTAGAACAATACCTGTGAAGGGGGTTGGGATGTTTACAGGTTTGCATGAACCCTTGGTCTCATCATACCCTGTTACTGATATTGTTAAGGTCGCATCATTTTGGACTATTCTTGTGAAACCCTGGATTTGTGACTCTTTATTTGAGTCCCCCACCTGGTTACTGATTCTCTAGCCTCCATCTGGACTTATGAACACACATGGACCTTATTAAGGCAGATAACAGATCCAACACTTGATCACAAACCCTTGCATATCATTCTGCATACATCATCTTGCATCATTATAACATTTGTCTATTTGTTTTATAGGGTATTCGCATCTTATCTTTGGTTTGGTTTTGACTATTCTTCTGCATCAGCCATCTTCACCAGCTATCTTCATCAGAGTTTCTCTTCAGCATCTTCTTCAGTTGCCTTCATCAGCAGTTCTCCTCATCTGTTTCTTTCAGCATCCATTGTCAACATGGACCCATCCAGGAAGAGCAACATCACTTACCATTTCTTTGAGCCCTCCTTAGCAGGCATCAGGAAGATTCAGGCACTCATCACTCCTGATCATGTCCCTTTATTCATGGAGCATTATGGTGATATCCTCTATTTAAAGAGTAACTTGGATGACTTCCTCTGCAAACCAATTATTTAGCTCCTCTCTGGGGATACATGGGTGTACCCAGTTGTCTAGGTCGCAGTCACTATCAATGTTTTCCCTTGTAGCAACACACATCTGGTTGGGATCAATGACACCTCCACCGGAGAAGGTAATCATCCCTTTGTTCTATGAAGAAACTTCTTGAACCGATTGATGGCCTATTCCATACTATCTTCTTTCCTTGACACCTCAACCACTATGCCACAGCCTTGGGTGTTTCCTACTTGAACTACTTCCAAAGCTTGCTTGTAAGAAGTTATGGAAGTACCCACTTGTTCATTGTATTGGACCACTATTTTAGGAGAGACTTTACTAAACTTAACAGCTTCAAAGGCCGGGCATATCATTTTTTGAATCTCACCATCCATTTTCACATACTTAAATATTGACAAATGGATCACAAAGATATCTTCCTCCCCACAAACCGTCACCACCTGGCCGTCAACCACGTACCTCAACTTCTGGTACAGGGTGGACGTTACTGCTCCTGCAGCGTGAATCCAAGGCCTGCCTCGAAGGAAACTATATGCTGGTTGGATGTCCATAACATATAATATGCACTTGAAATTTTGGAGAGCAATTTTAACGGGCAGCTTAACCTCCCCGAACATCGACCTCTTTGACCCGTCAGAAGCCTGCACTACCAAGTCACTAGGTCTAAGAATGATTCCATCAGTGTCCAATTTCATCAAGGCTTTCTTTGGAAATACATTTAAAGACGATCTTGTATCCACCAATACATGAGACAACACATCACCCTTGCACTCCATGGTGATGTCCAGGGCCTTATTATGGTTATGACCTTCTGAAGTCAAGTCATGATCCGTGAAACACAACCCGTGGTTGGCGTTAACATTTGCAACAACAGATTCTAACTGGTTAACAATGATTTCATGTGGCACATAATCCATGTTCAACACCTTTAACAACACCTCTCAATGAGCCTTGGAGCACATCAACAATGCCAATATGGAGATCATTAAAGGTGTCTGATTCAACTATTCAACAACCTTGTAATCACTCTTCTTAATGACCCTCATAAACTCTTCTACTTCATTCTCAAACGTGCTCTAACCAGAATATGGAGTCACAACTTCCTCAGTTTCAAATTGTTTACCTTTTGCTTTGGCCACTGCCTCATTTTCTGCATTGGTCCTCAGAGTTTGTGGTGCGAACAAGTGTCCACTCCTCGTGAATCGACCTAATCCACCAACATTATCAAAACTCGAACCACTCCTCACTGTAGCTTTATCTTCCTGTTTTTTCCCTAGACATATACGTTTGCACCGTAGTGCTAAGGGATGGCTTTTTCACTAGTATATGGAATGGGTCCAGGTACCGTAATAGTAACTGGACTTGCCTCAGCAGGTACAACAATGATGTTAATAGGTGGCGGCCTGGCCGACACTTGAATGTCCATAGGGTTATAGTATATAGTCACCGTTGACACATCATCCTTCTCTTTGTTCAACTGGTCAAATTGTAATCGACCCTCATCCATCAACTTATGAATTCCAGCTTTCAATTGATCACAACCATTACTTTGGTCAGCACACTCAACACAATTCTCATTGCAACCAGGGAACACCTGTCCCTTCAAAAATCTATTATTTATCACCAACAAATAATTTTTCACTTGATTTACATCAGATACAAGGTTGAAACCCTCACCATCATCCACAATATTCACTTTTGCACTGCCATGATTAGGCATTAGAATCTGGAGTACATTTGGGGGAGGAGAAAAATTGATGGCCTTTGAATCAATCAAATCCTGTACTTTTAGCTGCAATGCACTACACTTCTCTGTTGTGTTCCCAGGAGCACCATAATGGAAAGCGCATCTAGTGTTAGCATCACATCCTTGAGGTAAAGGTCCTATAGGAGGTGCCAAAGATCTCAATTGCACCATGTTCAGTTCCAACATCTCTGCAACAATGTTTTATACGTCATGGGAATAGGCTTAATCACCCTATCAACTAGTCTAGCTGGACGGTGGTACTGTCTTTGTTGCAGGTTGTTCTGCTTTGGTCACTAATGTTGTTGTTGTTGTGGAGTAAGTTCTATAAGAATAGTGACGACATACACTTAAGAATAGTAGTTTGGACGGCCTCTACCCCTGCCTCTTCCATACAAAACATTAGTTTTCCCCCCTCTCCTCCTCTAAGGACCAACAAAAGGCTTTTTTGCTCCTGACGAACTTGCTCCGCTAATATCTTGAATTTTACCCATCTTCAATAAGTTCTCAATCCTCTCACCGGTAACAATAATATCTTCAAACCCTGTTGATGGACGGGAAACTAATCTATCAAGGTATTCCCCTTGTAATGTGCCCATGAACATGTCATCCATTTAACGATCAAGTAGGGGAGGTTGAACTATAGCAGCAAGTTGGCGCCAGCATTGGGCATACTCCTTAAAACTTTCTTTAGTTGTCTGGGACATACTTAGAAGCTGAGTACGATTCGGTGCCATATCCATGTTATACTGATAGTGTTTCACAAAAGCTTCGACCAAATCTTTCCTACTTTTCACAGAGGCTCTATTCAGCTTCATGTACCACTCATGTGATGCCCCAGTAAGGTTATCTTGGAAGTAATACATCCATAAATTCTCATCATCCGTGTGGGCAACAATTCTTCCCACGTAATAATGCTGGTGTGTCTTTGGACATGTCGAGCCATTGTATTTTTCAAAGGTAGGGGGTTTGAACTTATGAGGAATCCTTAATCCAGGAACCAATCCCAAATCAGACACATCAAACCCAATGGTGTTTTGAGATTCGATAGATCGAATACCCTAAGCATTTTCATCAAATCTACGATTCACAACAGCGTTCTGCGCCTCCATGTCTTTATCTACCAAAATAAATTGGTCCACTCGACCATCCATGTAAGCACCATGATGAACCATGTCTCTGCCCAGAGCACCATTCATATTAGCAGCAAGGGTAACTACAGGATTACCCTGAGTTGTTGGAATTCCATTTCCTGCATCACCCTCTGGATTTTCTTGAGTTATTTCCACCATCTCTCTAATCCTTTCTTGGTTCTGGTTCATTCCTGTCATCAAAGTCATGAGTTGATCCATATGTTTCCTCAACTCATCCAACTCTGCCTGCATTTGCTCCATAATCCTTGTTCTGTTTTCTCGGGGTCAAATATCGGTGAACTCTCCTATCAGCTATAGTGCCTGAAATAGAAGAGAAGTCAGAAACCTGAGACCTATACCTGCAAAAACAAGAACTAAAGTGATATGCATGCTATACAAATTTGTGTATTTCATTCTCAGGGTCGTTTATGCCCCAGTTACAATATTCAATAACAATTAAAGAAGTTCAAATGGATTTTGGAACCCTACTTTTTGAGAAGAAAAAGAAGAATTCATATATGGCTTGTTTGGATAAACAAGTGTTAGTGAATAGACACAATCAAGAAGATAAGCAAGGAACAAATAAAATAAAATGGGTTTATAGAGCAATAAAAGATCTCCCTGCAGGGTTACAAGTTTTACATCAACAAAGAAAATAAATAGAAAGATAAAGCAAAGATTCCCACAACAAGCCTGTGGGTAATCCAAGTACAACAAAAGAAACTAAACTCTACGAAACTCCACATCTTTCAGCCTCCAGCTGAGCTGCTTGACAGTCTCGAACAGTTGGGTGGCATATGGATGCCCCGGGTCTTCAATTATCTTCTGAATTAGCAAGTCTCTCTGGTCAAAAGAAGCATACAAATCACTGATTTGTTGCAAGAACACCTCTTCATTATCCCTACTAGAACCTGGCTCCGATCTAGCCTTCTTGGTTTCAGCAAGAATCTTGAGCTCTTCAATTTCTTTTTCAGCCTCCTCTATTGATTTATGACTTTGCTCTAGCCTTTGGAAGTATTCCTTTCGCCTCTCATGTGCCTTATGGAGTTCTTCAACTTGACTTTCTACATGAACTTTTAAATATTCAATATTCAATATTCATCTGATATCCCTTCCCTATTTCCTTCTTCTTTCTCCGATTTGTCGCCCACTACTCCTGCTAGAGAGTTATGGTCTCATTTTCCTCATCTAAAGACTTCTTGATCCTTTGGCGCTCACCAACCTTGCTAATCTCAGCCAAGCCTTTCTTCTTGAAGTATAGCTCCCTGTCAGCAAACTCCTTCTTTTTGTCTTCCAAGCCTTCTGAACCAAGTGAACTTTTTCCTCCAATGCTTTGTTGCTATGCACCAGATGCTGATATAAACTATTGATCTCAGAGTTTTCAATTTTGAATTTCTAAAGTTCAGTTTCTAGCTTCTGGTACTCTTCAACAGGCACGGTGGTTTGAGGTTCAACCACCTTGGGATACAAGGTAGGTTCTACTGAAAATGGGAGAAGCATAACCTCGACACAATGTCTTAGCTAATCAACATAAGATGCATAAGTTTTTGGATCAATTCTTCCAAAATCTTTCTTCCTTTTCTTAACCATCACAACCCAAGCCTGAGAAACCTGAATTGATAAGTCTTCATTTCCTTTGGCCGAAAAATACAAGGACTCTGCAATATCTTCTTCCCTAGGAGGAGTCTTAGAAGGATACCCTAACTGTTTGATAGCCAATACTAGATTATAATTGATTCCCCCTTTTCTCCCAAGCAAGGGTATGTTAGGAAAATTACCACAACTAGTAATCAACTCTTTCCCAACCAAGTCTCTGTTATAGCACCAGGTAATGTCATCTGAGGTTAAACCCATCAACCTCTTGGACCATTTAACATCTCCTTTAAGCTCTACAAAAGGGCCTGACTTAGGAAGATGTCGAGCAAACCAAGTGTAAAATAAGGGTGCACATCAGAGTACAAAACCTCCCCTCCTTCTCTCATTCTTGTAATGAACACCATAATAGAAATCTCCCAGCAATGTTGGAAAAATGTTTCTTTTAATGAAAATGGCTATTGCGTCCATACATACAAATTCCTTCTCATTTGTAAACAAACTAATCTCGTACAGAATCAGAACCAAGACTGCATTAAAATATATCCACCGTTGTTCTTCAACACACTTTCTGGCTTCAGCAATTAAGAAGGCCAAATGGAATCCTTTAATATCTCTCTTGCTTTTGATGTTGTCTGTGACCAGACCCAAATTCAGGTGGGTAGTTGTAGCAATGTCCTTTGTTTAAGGGAACCCTATCTGAACTGTAGAACGGAGGGTTGTCTCTGACCGAAACCCTTAGGATGCTGGAAATCTCCTCTAAAGTAGGAACCAACATATAATCAGGAAAGACAAAGCACCTCAGCTGAGGGTCATAGAACTAAAGAAGAGTGTGAAAACCATTCTTTTGCTCTTGAGTAGCCTCGTCCATGTAACTCACAATCAAACCATACTTCTTTCTAAAATTATCTAGCACATTTTCATTCATCAGACCAACCAAATCTTGAATGTCTTCAGTTTCTTGCCCTTTGCTTGATTTATTATGGATTAAAAACCTTAGCCTTAATTTGGTTCACTAGTTTATGAAGATGAAGTCCTATTGTTACTTCTAAGAATGCTCGTCATACGGTTTAATCACTCTTACTTTAACTTTTACTTTAAGTCTTAGGATAGTCCCTTCATCTCTTCCCACTTCTTAAATTTTCAAAGCTTCTCCCTATTTAAAAAACCTTTTTTGTTTTCAAACATCAAACCTCTTTCATAATCAAACCTTGACTTAGGTCAAGCGATTTTACTTTTTTCCTTTCATTTCTTAATAAATGCTAAACCACATAAGCATATAGAAACCTTTTTTTCAAAATACTTAAAAATACAAAACACATTTCAATCCTTTATGTTCCCTCGTGCACTTTTCATTTTAACAATTTTCACATGTTTAGATATGATTCATTCTTTTTAGCGGAATTATTCGCTAAAGATCGATGACTTATCTTTACATTTTAAAATCAATCCAACACATTAACTTTTCACTATTTGTACCACGAACTACAAGGTTTTGATCTCACATTGCACATCGTGGGTACGTAGGCATGAGACGGACGTCTCTTCAAACACAAAAATCTTAAAAAACATTTCTCTTCTCATCCCTTCAATCCCTTTTAAACAAACCTTTTTCAAACCAAAAAAGCAATAAATATTTCAAAGGGCTCCCATAGAGTACCACAGACATTTTGGGTACGTAAAACCTTCCCAATTTGTAACCTATCCCCTTACTCATTCTCTGCTCGATTCTTTTAGCTTTTTGCTTTTAGATTCATTAGAATTTTATTTTCTCTTTTTTTACTTTTCCATATGGAATAAAATAAAGGCGCGGTGGCAACTCTGTTTACTTTGAGTTAAGTTAACCAATAGCTTATACTCATGATTTTACTGCTACAGAAAAGTGGCAACTCTGCTGGGGAGTAATCTCTAAGTGTATTCGGCCTACTTTGATTTATTTACTGCTTTGGTTTGATTTGTTTGTTATTTATTTGTTCTATTTTGATTTTGGTGATCCTCTATGAGTGAGATAGATTCTAACCCGGATCTGCGTTGAACTTATGATAGGATGGCGATATTCGAAGCGATATGCGATGGAGTAGTCCAAAGCGATATGAATTTGATAATCTCCACTCGGTTAGGCTCTCTTGGATTATCAATGTCGTTATGAGTGATCATAACATGGCATTATTTTTTGACCTTGAGCTGATCATACTGAGGACCGTAGAACCCTTAACCCATCCAAGCCAATTTAGGAACGTAGTGTGGAAACTATCCAGGTGTAAACCTGAGGTGGTTGTCAAGCGATACTACACTCGGACGGGTCGCTCCCTGGATTTCCATCCTGGTACAAACGCGAAAGTGGCGCGGAAAAAGAATAGAGTCGCCAGCCAGGCATTTTTATCCCGAAGAAAGGGAATGGTAATGCTGCACAAACCAGAAGAAAGAAAAAAGGAAGGACACAGGTCCTACGAACCAAAGAGACTGAGTTCGGGAGTCAGTTACGACCTGGGAAGGTATTAGCACCCAGATCGTCCGCCGTACCCGACGGGATCCACGCTTGCAAAAGAAACTGTTTCAAAGGGTGAGAGTATGAAAACTGCAGCAAAGAAATGAAAATGAAAAGAAACTGGAACTGGAAAAGAACTGAATAAGAAAAGAAAAGAGAAAATGTAGGGAAAATAAAGATTGTGCTCGAACGGGCCCTACCCCGTTGCCTACGTACCTCATCGGGATAATGAGGATCAGAGACGCCGTAGTTCCCCTAACTAGGGGTGGCAAGGGAATTTCTTGTGAATTAAAGGCTTGAACTGCCTATGCCATCGCTCAGGTGTTGCAGACTCGGACGACGAGTGCGTAACCGTCTTGCAAAGTGACATGTAGGAGCAAGTTCACGTAAGGAGTGAATGAGATGAGAAAAGAATTCCTGAAGGAAAAACGCTTATTGTTTGTTTGGTGTTTTTTAGAAGCTTTTATGAGTGAAAATTTGCATAGGTAAGTGTACCTAAGTCTTACTCAATGGGATGTGTACGTCTCACATCATCCCGAAATGGAATGCGCAAGAGGCACACCTATCTATGGAGGAAATCCCCAAAGCTAGTCCCACAAGTGAAGGCTTAAGCACACTGGCCTATTACCATTATTAAGTTTTTTTTGTGTTTTTTTGTTAAGAAGTGTTTTTAGCTTTTCTTTGTGAGGTACTCATGCTAAGACCTATCCACCACGAGTGATGACTCACACCTCTCCCCGAAACGGAACGCGTGCAAGTATCTCATAGCAAAGTCTCATGTCACATGAAAGTACTCAACCTTTATTAAATGAATTAGAATTGAGTTTGAGGATGAGAAGAGAAAGCACCAAAGGATCACAAAGGAAAAATTCTAAAAGGGGACTAAAGAGATCCTAAGTGTTAACATGCATGGATGTCCTAAGGGTTAGTGGGGTTTCTATCCTAATGAAGAAGAAAGAAAAGAAGAAGAATAAGATAGAAGAAAGGATGAGAAAGGCCTAAGCCCAACAAAAGAGGTTAGCTCAAATAAACATAAGAGGAGAAGATGAGATTTGGAGATGTGGAACTCAATTCCCACACCTCACACTTACCAAGCCCCTGCAAGGTTAGTAAAGCATACAAGTGAAACACAATGAGCAATTTAACATGATAACATCACACAATCAGAAGTGAAATGACATAAACATATGCACAATGCAAATGCAACTCAAAGGAATGAGAAGAAGAAGTATGCAAGCTAAAGATGCAACATGAAACACTTATGAGAACAAATGCACACTTATGAAATATGTAAAGCAAAATGCACAAGATATGGACTCAAAGCTCACAACCAGAACCAAAACAAAATGAAGAATGGCTTAAGAAGCCAACAAGATGAAGATAAGAGAGGTACAAGACCAAACAATACCAAATGGAAGCAAAATAAACCATAAGATGAAGTGAAAGCACTTAAGGAAACAAATGACTTAAAGAAGAAGCAAACACAAAAATTCAGAAGACAAAAACCCTATCCAAGGACCAGGAAGGTACCCACACCCCAAAGGAACCCCAAATGAGAAGAAGAAGTTGGCACAAGTGCCTTTCTTGGCTTATATGAGACCTAAAGGTTCAAAGGAAGCAAAATGGGACAAGGTTCAAACCAAAATTCAAAACAAATCAACCAAGCATCTAAAAATTCCACAATTGAAACAAAATGATCTTCAAACATGTTATATCAGCTAGCCAAAAGTATTTGAAAAGATTCAGAAGTAAACTAGGTTTAATGGAGGCAAGAACACAAGTTAGGGTTACAAACTTACATCACAAGTCACAAGACCAAGACTCAAGAAAGAAGTTTCTAAAAATCCAGAGAAAAATCACATGAAAAGTACAATGTCTTAAGAATCCAAAGCAAAAAGAATGGGATCAAAAATCAAAATATTGAAGAGTATGGTAAATATACAAGGCAATGTGGTCAAGAAGAACTTAAAAAGAAGCTAGGTGAAATAAAGAATTAATTCAGACACGTGGCAAATGGAAAAAAAAATGAAATAAAAATATGATAAAATAAAAGAGACATTAAATGAGACTCATGATTTTTTTTGGGATTTTTTTAGTGAAGGAAACTATTTTAAAATAATTGAAATGGAAATTGAATTAAAAGAAATAAAAAGTGAAAGGAAATTAAAATGAAATTAATGAGGAGGTGCTAATAGTAGGTATTACATGTTGAAATCAATTGGGATGAACTTGAGGGAGGTGCGAAGAGTAAATTGAAAAGCCCAATTTTGCGCATGTGTATGAGTTTAGTGTGGAATTTAGTGAGATTAAATTGGAAAAGGCTGGAAAAAAGAGAGGACGTTGGATTGATCACACGGACACGGGAGATCCTTCATTAATTGAGGTGGACAAAATGCGGATGGTGATTGGTTGGTGTGTGTGAACTGTGGTGTGCTGCGTCACACGTGTATTAAATGAAATGAAAGGAAAAAAACAAATGAGACGGACATAACTAGGGCTATGTGGCAGCGTGTGGATGCTTGGATGAGCAAATCTGACGGCTGCTGCTTGTCTTCTCCAAATCAAACCCTAAGATGAACATAACAACTATCCGGTGACCGGAGCTAGGGCTCCGGCACCGGAATTCGAACCAGCATCATAAATCAACCAAAAAATGAAAACAAATAACCCAGATCTACTAATTCAACATCACTGAATCCAAATATGACCTCAAAAACAGCTAAATCTCAAAGAATTGGACGGATCGAAGAAAAACATAATGCACCATGAAACTTTGAACTCAAATAACTTATGCTATGATGCACCATTTTCAAATCCAAAAAGTGCAGAATCATCAGTGAAGATCAAAGAACACAAAACACCACATTAATTCCATTTTTAGATCATGAGATTTCATGCCATACCTGAGATGGAGTTCTTGATATAGTGGGCTAGAAAACCAAAGAATAGAAGCAATGCACTCCTCTTACTCCCTAGATGCAAAATAAATGCATCTAGAGTCTTGAAGCACACTGGATCTAAAGTTTCAAAGCAAGTTGCCTTGAAATGGTAAGCTTCTATTTCTGTGTCTTAAGCTCAAATGAATGGTAGAATCTTGATCTATATCACTCACTGATCAAGAATGTGAAAGAAGTTTGTGAAGAATGTGAGAGAATGTGAGAGAATGAAGAGATATATGAGAAAATGCAAAATTGCATGAAGTTTGAGAGTGAGAGAATGAGAGAGATCTGAGGCTTGCTAAACCCTAATTCTTCTCTTTGTGACCTCACAAGGCAATGCTGAAAGAATGAGGTGAATTGCACGAATGAATCATGAGAAAAGTGTGAAGTTGCATAATTTGCACTTGGTGAGATAAGCATGCTATGCTCATGATCTCTTGGGCCTCTCAGCACATGGGCAATTCATTTCCCACCCTTGATTCAAATCCAATCACTCCTGGCCTTTAGATTCAAGCATCACACTTGTTTCATGACTTTTGCCAATTTGCATGTTTTGGAGGGATTTTCTCATAGTGCACGAAAATGAACCATTCTTTGGATCAAATTGATCATAATGTGATGTATTTTGAATTTGAAACACAATTGGACCCATACCAAGTCACACAATTCAGATTTGAAGCCTTTTGCATTTGGTGGCTTTATGAAAAGTGAGTTTTTGCCCTAGAATGTGCAAATTTTCGAAGGACCCATAGGAAAATCTAGGAATCCTATGAAAATGTACTTGTACTTTTGAAAATGGGAGCCCTTATTCTTCAACTTTCATGTTTTACTTTGGTCCATTTGAAGAATTTTTGATCATGTTAAGGCCACTTGAAAATTAGGGCAAAAGTTGCCAAATTTGGAAAATTCCATAAACCAACTTTGTACCATTTTTGCAAAACCCTTCAAATCTCCATGATTTTTGAAATTTAGGAATTCCAAACCTCTTATAACATTGTAAGGACCCCTCTTGGCCAAAAAATTTGGGTTAGACCCCTTGAAATCAAGCAGTTGACTTTTTAAGGGCACAGTTGACTTTTTCCTTCATCTGCAAGCAACTGAGGCATTGACTGACTTCCACATGGAATTTTCTCATGAAAATTGACA
Organism: Lathyrus aphaca; assembly: GCA_963966055.1. Taxonomy (NCBI): domain Eukaryota; kingdom Viridiplantae; phylum Streptophyta; class Magnoliopsida; order Fabales; family Fabaceae; genus Lathyrus; species Lathyrus aphaca. The sequence goes on from OZ014523.1 coordinate 74,617,286, forward strand.
CCTAGGATCCTCTTAACATATAGAAGACTTTGCCCAAATGAAATGGCCAAAGTTGTGAGATCTTGGTGCTTGAATATCAAACCCTAATTTGGGTGCTTTGCATAGGAGCTTTGCCTTGTCCTGAGATCTCTGATGATCATGCAATCTTCTGAGCTTTTGCCAATGAACTTGATCTTGTAAATGGAGTGTAGACTCACCATAGAACTTGTACAAACCCATTGGGACCTTTGTCATGGCTTGAAATGCTTCAAGGACCTCCACAGATGAACATATGCTTGATGCTAGGACATGAGGGATGTTATGCCTCATCTTTCCATGATATGATGGTAAGAAAATGATATGTTCATGATGAATATGATGTGATATGATGCTTAAAATGAAGAGGGAAAATTTGGGGTGTTACAGCTGCCCCTATTCAATCATCAGTTAATCTGAAAAGGACGATAGTACGGGCTATCGACCATTCAAGATAAACTGTGGTTGAATACCAAGAAGACCAGAAATTTGCACTCTGACGAAGAACGCAACACTGGGAAATAAACCCAACCTGATGACACTCTGGGGATAAGGACGAGAGAAAAAGCAGACGAGCTTCTTCCAAGTTGAAACTGATATCTGGAATAAGAGAACCAAGACAGACGAGTCTTCAAACAATCCTGTGACGCCGGGAACTGGACATACGAGTCCTCAAACACTTCAAGAACATATGACTTGAGACAGACGAGTCTCCTTCTGATTTACCTGTTACGCCAGGACTGGTAATGCACTTAAGTCTGTGGGATAGACATGCAATCAAGGTAGACGAACCTTCTTCATATATTATCCGCGAATATATGGTATAAGACAGACGATTCTTTTTTGAGCAAACCTGTGACGCCAGGTGCAGCAACAATAATTGGTGCTTGAGGCAGACAAGCCTCTTTCAGATTTACCTGTTACGCCAGGACCGGTAACCATTTTGACATTTATTCCCACTGTCAGGATTTGAAACCTCTTCAATACAGACGAGTATTGGATGATCATCAAGATAACATAGACGAGTGCCATAAGTCAATGATACAGACGAGTATCAGACGATGATCTAAGAAACACAGACAAGCGCTTCAGGCAACGATACAGACGAGTATCATCCACTGGTATAGACGAATACCAGAAATTCAAACACAGACGAGCATTTGAAGTAGCAATAGAAGAAAAAACAGCAAATCCTCAATACAGATATAAGTTAGCACAGACGAGTGTTGGGGATGATACAGACGAGTATCCACAAATATCAGGCATACCAAACACAGACGAATGCTGGAAAGTTGCAGACGAGCAACAGTTGAAATTACATATCAAGGCACAGACGAGTGCAACAAAGGATCCAATACAAAACACAGACGAGTGTTGGAAGTTGCAGACGAACAACAACATATGATATATCACAACACAGACGAGTGTTGAAAAACACAGACGAGCGGTAAACAACTGCCTGATTGGCCACAAGAGTTACAACTCTGCAAGGGAAGACAAGTCAAGAGGTCTGGATACCTAACTCTGACTAAGGTGACGAATACCTGACTGTATCAAAATACCCAAAAGTATGGCAACTTCTCTGGGGAATATTTCACTGACAGAGGTGAAAATCCACTATGAACTCTGTGGGGACAGAATCATCTTCAGACTTGGCTGGGAAAGATGCTTCAATCATACTCTAGTTGGGGAGAGCATCTGCTGATTCAAGGCTCTGGCTGTGACCCTTGCTTGGAAAGACTCTTGCTAAGGATAGAATTCTGATAATTCCAACTCTGGTGATGTCAGGCTTTCTGATACCTACTGGGCATACTCCACTGGGGAAGAATGGACTGCTACTCCACTGGGGAAGAAGAAATTGCTTGGGCTGCTGCCAAGGCTTAGCTGGAGAAAAATCTCTGCTGGAGATGTCAGGCTTTCAGATACCTGTTGGGGGAAGAAATCTCTGCTTAGGGAGATACTCTACTGGGGAAGAGTAAATTGCTTGGGAGAACGTGACGCCATCCTGCAACCTGCAACAACAGAAAACACAAGTGTGCCCCGGGGATTTGCATGGAATGATCTGTTCATCCATTGTCACCCGACACTCAAAGAGGGCTACAATTTCCCTGCATGTCAGTTTTTCCTTTAAAATTATCACCATGTTTAAATGCAATGCTATTTTTGCCAAAAATTCAGGACATTTTGCAGACAAAAACAAACACACACATCTTTTTGACTGAATATTCTTTTTATTGAATGGCCTCTGAATAGGAAAAGATTTACATCAGGAAGTAACCACCTGGAAAGAGGTAGCTACCATAAAAATTGAGAAAAGAAACTGTCCTAATGGCAATGTACACGACATTCCAAGGAGTTCCATTTCTGCTATGACCAGCATGTCTTCGAGACTCTCCATTCTGCTTTGGCTTTATGAGAGGATAAGGGGACTGTTTCCTATCCTTCTGATATTGTCAAGTTGTACGAAACGATGATGTGGTTCAGATTACTCGGATCGCAGTTGTTCGCTTATTCCCTTGTTTTGCGTGGATTTCCCTTTCGGGTTTTCAATCCACCGGGATACCCTTTTTTGCCTGAGCTGTCCAATGTGGCTTTTCAACTCAGCGGGTGTACATTTTTTTACATTTATTTTCCCTAACTTTTCCCCGAGCTTTTTATTCTGTTTTTAGCTCGCCGGGATGCCCTTTTTTTGCCTGAACTATAATTTTGTTTTTGTGTCCAGCGGGTCTCTTTATGCGAAGTATTTTTTAACTGCGTCCGAGTTAACAGGGGACTGGAAGTCATCTCCATCCATAGTGGTGAGCATCAGTGCTCCTCCTGAAAATACTTTCTTCACTATGAATGGTCCTTCGTAGTTTGGGGTTCACTTGCCCCTGTGATCTGAACCTGGAGGAACGATCCTCTTCAATACAAGCTCTCTCACTTGATACTCTCGAGTACGTACTCGTTGGTCGAATGCATGCTTCATTCTCCTTTGATAAAGCTGACCATGACAGATAGCCGCTAATCTCTTTTCTTCAATTAGACATAGCTGATTATAACGAGCACGCACCTATTCAGCCTCATCCAGCTTCACATCCATCATCACACGCAATGAAGGAATCTCTACTTCAACAGGCAGGACTGCTTCCATGCCATATACTAGAGAGAAGGGAGTTGCCCCTGTTGACGTCCTGACTGACGTACGGTACCCATGCAACGCAAATGGTAGCATCTCATGCCAGTCTTTGTAGGTGACAACCATTTTTTGCACAATCTTCTTGATATTCTTGTTAGCTGCCTCTACCACACAATTCATCTTTGGTCGGTAATGAGAAGAATTGTGATGTTGTATCTTGAAGTCCCGACACAAGTCTGCCATCATCTTGTTGTTGAGATTAGAACCATTGTCAGTAATGATCCTTTCGGGCACTCCGTATCTGCATATGATATCCCTTTTCAGAAATCTTGCCACCACTTGACGAGTGACGTTGGCATAAGATGCTGCTTCTACCCATTTGGTGAAGTAATCAATCGCGACCAGGATGAAGCGATGACCATTTGAAGCAGTTGGCTCGATCTTCCCGATCATGTCAATGCCCCACATAGAAAAGGGCCAAGGAGATGACATGACGTTGAGCGGGCTTGGAGGAACATGCACTTTGTCTGCATATATTTGGCACTTGTGGCACTTACGAGCGAATGAACAACAGTCTGCATCCATTGTCATCCAGTAATACCCTGATCTCAGCAATTTCTTTGTCATAGCATGCCCTCCTGCATGGCTACCGAAAGATCCTTCGTGGACTTCCTGCATTAACAGGCTTGCTTCGTGTCTATCCACGCATCTGAGCAAGACCATGTCGAAGTTTCTCTTGTACAAAACCCCGTCTGTGTTTAAGAAGAAACTAGCAGCAAGTCGCCTCAAGGTCTTCTTGTCATTGGAAGATGCCCCAGTTGGGTATTCTCGCTTTTCCAGGAATAACTTGATATCAAATACCAAGGTTTCTCGTCAGACACGGCGTCTACAGAGAAGGCATGAGCTGGATCGTCAAGCCTGGATATGTCAATTCTGGGCACATAATTCCAACACAAGACTTTGATTGACAAAGAGAGAGTGGCCAATGCGTCGGCAAACTGATTTTCATCACGTGGTATGTATTGAAGTTTAACTGTCGTGAAGAACGTCAACAATTTTCTAGCATAATCCCTGTATGGAATTAGATGCTCTTGATGCGTATACCACTTGCCGGTAACCTGGTTAATGACGAGGGCTGAATCTCCGAATATATCGAGGTTCTTAATCCGAAGATTAATTGCCTCCTCTATTCCCATTATACATGCCTCGTATTCCGCTTCATTGTTGGTGCAACCAAAAGTGATTCTGGCAGCAAAGGGTAAGTGAACACCTTCAGGAGTGATAAGTACGACACCAACTCCACGACCATTGATATTGACTGCCCCATCAAACATCAACTTCCATTTGGATTCAGGGTCTGGCCCCTCCTCCGGAAGTGGTTCCTCATAATCGTTTACTTTGAGGTACATGATGTCCTCATTAGGTAAATCAAACTTCATTGGCTGTTAATCATCTTCAAGAGGTTGCTGTGCAAGGTAATCCGACAATACACTTCCCTTGATGGCTTTCTGAGAAGTATACTGGATGTCGTATTCAGTTAAAATCATCTGCCACCTAGCAACCCTTCCGGATAACGCTGGTTTCTCAAAGATGTACTTGACAGGATCCATTTTGGAAATGAGCAGTGTGGTATGAGTCAACATGTACTGCCTCAGTCGGCGAGCAGCCCATACCAAAGCGCAGCAAGTTTTCTCGAGCAGTGAGTAACGGGATTCACAGTCGGTAAACTTTTTGCTAAGGTAATAAATAGCGTACTCTTTTCTACCAGACTCGTCATGTTGGCCTAAAACACACCCCATTGATCCTTCTAGCACGGTCAAGTACATGATTAAAGGTCTTCCCTCAACCGGAGGCATCAGAATTGGAGGCTCCTGCAAATATTCTTTTATTTTGTCGAAAGCTCTTTGGCAGTCATTGTTTCACCTGATCGTTTGCTCTTTTCTTAGCAGTTTGAATATTGGTTCGCACGTGGCTGTTAGATGAGATATAAACCGAGAAATGTAGTTTAACCTCCCTAAAAACCCGCGCACTTCCTTTTCTATTCTCAGTGCAGGCATATCTTGAATAGCTTTTACTTTAGCAGGATCTACCTCAATTCCTCTTTGACTAACAATGAAACCCAACAGTTTCCCGGAACGCACTCCGAAAGTGCACTTGTTTGGATTCAACCTCAACTTGTACTTGATCAGTCTATCAAACAGCTTCTTCAGGTTGACCAGATGCTCTTTTTCGTCTCGGGACTTTGCAATCATATCGTCCACATAACACTCAATCTCCTTGTGTATCATGTCATGGAACAATGTGACCATCGCCCGCTGATAAGTTGCCCCGGCGTTCTTCAAACCAAAGGGCATGACCTTATAGCAGAATGTACCCCACGGGGTAATGAACATTGTTTTCTCCATGTCTTCCGGTGCCATCTTTATCTGGTTATAACCGGAGAAGCCATCCATGAAGGAAAATACCGAGAATTGAGCAGTATTGTCTACCAACACATCAATGTGTGGCAACGGAAAATCATCTTTTGGGCTCGCTCTATTCAAATCCCGGTAGTCAACGCACATCCGGACCTTGCCGTCTTTCTTTGGTACAGGTACAATGTTAGCTACCCAAGGTGGGTAACTAGTCACAGCAAGGAAACCGGCATCCCACTGCTTTTGCACCTCCTCTTTTATTTTAATCGCCATGTCAGGACGAGTTCTTCTCAATTTCTGTTTCACAGGAGGACAGTCCTCTCTCAGAGGTAGCTTATGCACAACGATGTCGGTATCCAACCCTGGCATATCTTGATATGACCAAGCAAAGATATCCACATACTCTTTCAGCATACTGATCATCTCTTTCTTGACTTCGGCCTGCAGACTGGCCCCAATTTTGATCTCTTTCTTCACATCTTCACTGCCAATGTTGATGATCTCAATTTCTTCTTGATGAGGCTGAATAACCCATTCCTCTTGTTTCAACAATCTGACCAATTCTTCAGGGAGATCACAGGCTTCCTCAACCCCTTCATCAGCTTGGTAGACTGGATTGTCAAAGTCATGCATAGTCATAGCAGGAACGTTATCAGTGGAATCCGGATGATCAACACTGCCTAGATGATGTGCTTATTCAGAATCTGCTTATTTTGAAAAAGAGACGCTAACACAAAAACAAAAAGGAAAAACACATTGCCATTTTTATATTTTTGTGAAAAAGTTTAAAAACAAAGAAAGGGAACACAGTTTGTCTGAAAATGTCCTTTTATTTCATAGCAAAATAAGATGCAATACAAAACATGGTGGCCCAATACAATGGATCCAAGCATCTTGGGCAGAATGCTGGATTTGACAATGCAGTATGCTAATAAAAGGAAACAAAATAATTACTCTGAGAGCCAGGTGACTTGTATGATGTCTTCAGCAGACCAGTTTGTTAGCTCCTCACCGGGCGCACACGAGTGGATCCAGTTGTCCCAGTCACCGTCATTGTCCCCATCTTGGCTTGTTGCACAAATCTGATTGCGGTCGAGCAACCCAGCGCTTGTAAACGTGATGGCTTTACCACTTGGAGTAGACCCACCAGGCTGATATCCTAAGCCAAACTTGTCATCTTTCTTTTCTAGCTCCAACATCTTGCCCCAGCCTTGGGCACTTCCGGACTGAACAACCTCTTTTGCTTCTCTGTAAGAATGGATGGATGTACCCTCTTTCTCACTGCTCTTCTCCACATGAGTCAATATGCTGACGTTGACTGCTTCGAAGGCTTGGCATAAAGTCTCATGGATTTCTCCATCCATATCTACGTACTTGAACGTTGACAAGTGGCTTACGAATATGTCCTCCTCTCCACAAACTGTAATGACCTGGCCGTCAACCACGTATTTGAGCTTCTGATGCAGGGTTGAAGTAACAGCCCCAGCAGCATGTATCCACGGGCGTCCCAACAGGCAGCTATACGCAGGCTGGATGTCCATGACGTAGAAAACACTTTTGAAAACTTGAGAGCCTATCTTGACGGGCAGCTCAACTTCTCCAAAAACTGATCTTCTTGAACCATCAAAAGCTTTAACAATCAGATCACTTGGTCTCAGGACAATCCCATCAACATTAAGCTTCATTAGTGCCTTCTTCGGAAGCACATTCAAGGAAGAGCCTGTGTCTACAAGAACGTGCGATAACACATCACCCTTGCACTCCATAGTGATATGTAGTGCTTTGTTGTGGTTTCTGCCCTCTGACGTGAGGTCTCTGTCCGTAAAGCCTAGGCCATGGCTTGCATTAACACTTCCTACAACAGCTTCAAGTTGGTTGACAGTGATTTCCTGAGGAACATAGGCCATTTGCAGGACTTTCAATAAGGCCTCTCTGTGTGCGGGAGAACACATCAACAGTGACAAGATGGATATCTTGGAAGGTGTCTGGTTCAGTTGATCGACCACCTTATAGTCACTCTTTTTAATGATCCGCATGAATTCCTCGACCTCATTTTCAAATGTACCCTGCCCAGCCACAGGAGTATTTGATTCATCAGACACAGCTTGCTTTCCTTTGGCTTTGGATGAAGCCTCAGCCTCAGGATCCCCTCTCAGCACAGGGGGAGCGAATAAACGACCACTTCTGGTGAAACCTCCAACTCCTCCGACATTCTCTACAGCCGGGTCCACAGCAACAGACTTGCTCTCAATCTTCTGTCCAGCTACATATACATCTGAGCCATAATGCCAAGGAATGGCTTTATCGTCTGTGTATGGAACAGGCACAGGTACGGTAATAGTCACGGGACTAATCTGAGGAGCATAGATTGTAACAGGCTCTCTTCTGCCAGGCATGTCAGCTTCATCATAGAATATGGTAATGGTTGACACATCATCAGCTTCATAATTACCAACCTTGTTGAACTGTAAATATCCATCATCAATCAAACCCTGCAAACCCATCTTCAGCTTCTCACAACCATTCTCAGCATTCATACAGTCTTCACAATCAAAACAGCAACCAGGAAACACTTGACCATTCAACAGTCTCTCTTTCACTACCCTCAAAGGAGTCTTCACTTCTTCAATACTCAGCACAAGACTCAACTTTTCACCACCCTCAACAGCATTGATTCTTATCCCTCCATGATTCGGAATAGGGTTCGAATTAACATTCGGCGGTGGTGCGAAGTTGATTGCTTTAGAGTCTATAAGGTCTTGAACCTTGTGATGCAAAGCCCTGCACTTCTCAGTCGAGTGCCCGGGTTCCCCAGAGTGGAAAGCACATCGTGCATTAACATCATAACCAACCGGAAGCTCTCCAGGAGGTGGTGGTGCCAAGGTTCTCAGTTTGATCAGGTTCAAATCTAGCAGTCTTGGAAGCAAAGCAGCATAAGTCAAAGGGATGGCCTCAATCACCCTATTAGACGAGCGAGTTTTCCTTGGCTGATACGGTCTCTGCTGATAGTTGGTACGGGGTTGTTGTTGTTGATGTTGTTGTTGTGGAGGTTGCATCTGTTGTACTGGAGCAGAAGGAATTGTGACGGCTGCCACATGCTCATAGGGTCTTCTATAACCACGGCTCCGGCCTCGGCCAAATACATCATTTGTCTCACCCTCTCTTCTCCTAGGAGGTCCACTGAAAGATTTCCTCGCTCCATTTGAGCTGCTAGCACTTGGATCTTGGATCTTCCCCATCTTTAGCAAGGTCTCAACCCTCTCTCCAGCAATAACAATATCATTGAATTTGGTGGCGGAACTGGACGCCAGTCTTTCAAGAAACACACCCTGCAAAGTACCCATAAACATGTCAGCCATTTCGTTCTCAAGCAGCGGTGGGTGTACTGTGGCAGCGAGCTGGCGCCACCTCTGTGCATATTCTTTGAAACCTTCCTTAGCAGTCTGAGCCATGTGCTACAATTGCGTGCGGTTTGGAGCCATGTCTAAATTATATTGATATTGTCTCACAAAAGCTTCTGCTAGATCTTTCCAACTCTTGATATTGACTCTACTAAGCTTCATGTACCATTCCATCGAAGCTCCAACCAAGCTGTCTTGAAAATAATACATCCAGAGTTTTTCATCGTCCGTATGAGCAGCGATTCTCCCAACGAAAGATTAAAGATGGGTCTTCGGGCATGCAGTGCCATTATATTTCTCAAAGGTTGGAACTTTGAACTTGTATGGGATCCTGACCCCAGGGACCAAGCCCAAATCTGTTATGTCAAATCCCAAAGAGCTATGGGATTGAATAGCTTTGATTTGCTCTGCCTTTTCTTCAAATCTCTTGTTCATCTCAGCTCCTTGACCCTCAGCTTTGTCAAGCAAAGTGAACTGCTCGTCTTGATTATCCATCTGAATATTATTCAACCCATCATTGATTATTGTCACCCCTGGCTGTGTTACAGGAGCTTCAACCTGACGTGCGCCCGCACCGGTACGATTATCAGCAGCAGCAGTGTTGTTCCTGGGTTGACTGTTCTCTATCATCTCCCGCAGACGCTCTTGGTTCTGACCCATGCCTGCCATCAATGTCATAAAGTTATCCATTCTCAGTCTCAGATCTGCCAAGTCAGCTTGCATCTGCTCCATGACTCGCTCTCTGTTGATCTTTGTTGGATACCTGTGTGCTACTGGTCGTTCCCGAACTTTCCGGGGAGCTATAGTGCCTGAAACACAAAACACGTTAGCAACTGAGACACTACCTGAAAAACAAACAAACAAGTCATATGTATGCAATGCAGTTGTTTATGTTTCCAGTCCCAGGTCATTCATGCCCCGGTTCCGGTATTTAGCAAAGAAAACCAGATGGGTATTGATCCTCGACTTTCAGAAACCTTCACGAAAAACCACATTCAAACCATAACAGCAGGCACACCAAGAAATAGTGAAAAAGTCAATACATAAATCAGCCTATTAGGCAAATAAAACAGAATTCCCCGTAGGGTACAAGTTTCTAAAAAGAAAAACAAACAGCCAGGACTCCTACAACATGTCTGTAGGTAATCCAGATACAAGGAAAACAAACTAAGAAACAAAACCACTGCCTGAGGGCCCTGAACCTCCCTCCCTAAACCCCACATCAGACCTAACCTTCTTGACTCCAGCCATCAACTTGAGGTCTTCAATCTCTTTAAGTGCTGCTTCGAGAGCTTGTTGACTATCTGCTAACTGCCGAGTCTTCTCCCTGCGAATCTTGTGAACTTGCTCCACCTCTTCCTTTTTGTAAGCCATCTGCACTTCAAAGAACTCTTCTTTTTCCTTATATTTCTTCAACTCTTGCTCTCTCTGTCCCTGCAACCAGACAATAGACTGACGAGCATCTTTGAGAGTCTTTGAATTCTTCTTGCGTTCAGTTTCTCTTTTGGCTTCCATCATTCCCAACCTGTGGAAGTGAGCTTCCCTTCCAGCGAAGTCTTTCTCTTTAGCCTCCAAGGTAGTCTGCATCTTCAGCAACTTCTCTTCAGCTTCAATCTTGGCCCTGTTGGCATGATGGTACAGGATAACTACTTCAGTGTTCTCCACTCTGACTGCATTCAGCTGGGCTTCCAACTTCTTGAACTCCTCTAAAGACACAGTATCAATGGACTCAGCAACTGGAGGAACTGGTGGTGAGAATGGTAGCAAAACCCTTCTGGCTCTGTCTTTCAACCAAGCTTCATACTCTGGGAATGTCTGATTGCTGCACTTTCTAAAGCTAGCTATCCCTTCTCCCTTAATGCACTTCCAAGCTCCAGCAACCTTCCTCACTAAGGGCATATTGTCCTTCACTGGGAAATAGAAAATAGGGGTCAGCTTCAATTCTTCTGGTACCTCTCTCAAGGCATATCCCAATTGCCTTCTTAACAAGATTGGATTATAATTGATCCCTCCAGTTACTCCCAATAAAGGTACACTAAGATAGCTCCCACAGCTAGTGATGAAACGTGCACCTTGCAGCCTTTGAGTAATCCACCTGACATCCTTGGCAAGCAACTTTTCCAGCTTCTGAGCCCATATCAAGGTGTGGTCACTAAACACTCCAGTACTAGGCAGATGCCTCATGAACCACATATGAAATAAAGGAGCACAACAACGAACTAAACCTCCCCTCTTCTTCTCAGTCTTGTAGTGCACTGAGTAATAAAAATCTCTGAGCAAGGTAGGCACAGGATTCTTCAGCAAAAAGAGATGTATGGCATTCATATCTATGAACTTCTCCATATCAGCAAACAAGATAATTCCATAGATAGAAAGAGCCAAGATAGCACAGACAGCATCCCATTCTTCCTCAACAACCAACTCTTCCACCTTCTTTACCAGAGCCTCTAAAGAAAATCCAGGTACACCTCCCTTAATGATGGTCAAAGAATTCACAGCAGAAGTGCTCAAATAAAGAGCCTTAGCAATAGCCTCAGGTGTAGGTCTACTCATCTCAGCATTGAACGGAATCTGGTCTCGAACAGGCACTCCCAAGATCAAGGCATACTCCTCCAGGAAAGGGCCTAGCTGAAAATCAGGAAAAGTGAAGCAACGGAGCTGAGGATCATAATACTGAAGCAGGGTATGAATGGCACTTCTCTCAGAAGGATCTAGCTCTACCACCACATCAAGAATACTCCCATAAGCCTTCCTGAATCTCTCCACATGGTTGGGTGTAATCAGCTTCACCATCTTCTTCAACAGGCCAACCTTGGTGTCAAAAAACTTGAAGTGAATATTCTGCTTGCGAGGATCTTCCATCTCTGAAGAGGATACTAGAACCAGAAGCAAAGATATGAACCTGTGAATGAAAACAAAACATGATTAATGATGAAATGATGCAATGCAGATGCAAATGCAAAGACATATGATCATCTGGGACTGTCTGGAATCTGGATACCAAGGCCACATGATCAGAAACCCCAAATCCTCTGGATATCAGCATATAAACACTCAGATAAGCTCAGATACTCCCAATCAAAGACCAGAGAAACTCAAGAACTCCGGAACCAAAGTAACTGTATCAGAACATGAAACTGTACTGGTAACAAGGGTATGATGAGGTCAAGGGTTCCTGCAAACCTGTAAACCCATTCCCAATCTCACAGGTGTGCTCCGGGTCAAACATCACGGACTCTCAAAGCCGAATAACAATAATACTTTCACCATTTCCGAGAAATGGCTCATGACCAAATCAGGGAATCGCTTAGGCATTATGTACTACGCAGGGAGGCCTCAGCTGAGTCCGGGAAAAACAAGCATCCCTCATAAGTCCCCAACTTCAAGCGCTGAAATCGAGAAACAATAGTACATTCAGCCCGTAAGATACAGTACTAATGTCATACGACCAGATGCTTTGACTGAGTTCCTATAAGAGAACCAGGCCATCCTATGCGAGTCCCCATTGGACCCTCAGGTGCGAATGGGTTTGCCACAAAATGTGGTCTTCCACTGCCACCACTGGAGAGGGTTGTTTCCACAAAGGTTCTCAATGATCGATCCCCATATGCACATAACTATCAAGGTCCTATCCCGAAGTGGAGGAAATCCCCACACAAGATATTTCCAAGACGGTCGCAATCTGGGCGTGAAACACACTGCCACTCATCATGTCACATGTGAGTACAATATGTCCACTCTAATCCTATAGTGCACTCAAGCCGGGTACTTGGCTCATCTCTCAGAAACAGTATCACCCGAGCCCACCAAACAGAAAACCAGTCCAGACAGTCCAGTATGATATACATGATGCGGAAAATAAATACTGAAAACTGTAAATAAAGCTGTAAATAAACAACAATACAATACAACAAGCCACAACAAACAAACATCACCCAATGAAACAGAAACACACAAGCGCTAGGAGAGACTCACGGGGGAACCAGAGATTCTGGGTTCGGTCCCCAGCAGAGTCGCCAGCTGTCGCTCCCCGGATTTCCATCCTGGTACAAACGCGAAAGTGGCGCGGAAAAAGAATAGAGTCGCCAGCCAGGCATTTTTATCCCGAAGAAAGGGAATGGTAATGCTGCACAAACCAGAAGAAAGAAAAAAGGAAGGACACAGGTCCTACGAACCAAAGAGACTGAGTTCGGGAGTCGGTTACGACTTGGGAAGGTATTAGCACCCAGATCGTCTGCCGTACCCGACGGGATCCACGCTTGCAAAAGAAACTGTTTTAAAGGGTGAGGGTATGAAAACTGCAGCAAATAAATGAAAATGAAAAGAAACTGGAACTGGAAAAGAACTGAATAAGAAAAGAAAAGAAAAGAGAAAATGTAGGGAAAATAAAGATTGTGCTCGAACGGGCCCTACCCCGCTGCCTACGTACCTCATCAGAATAATGAGGATCAGAGACGCCGTAGTTCCCCTAACTAGGGGTGGCAAGGGAATTGCTTGTGAATTAAAGGCTTGAACTGCCTATGCCATCGCTCAGGTGTTGCAGACTCGGACGACGAGTGCGTAACCGTCTTGCAAAGTGACATGTAGGAGCAAGTTCACGTAAGGAGTGAATGAGATGAGAAAAGAATTCCTGAAGGAAAAACGCTTATTGTTTGTTTGGTGTTTTTTAGAAGCTTTTATGAGTGAAAGTTTGCATAGGTAAGTGTACCTAAGTCTTACTCAATGGGATGTGTACGTCTCACATCATCCCGAAATGGAATGCGCAAGAGGCACACCTATCTATGGAGGAAATCCCCAAAGCTAGTCCCACAAGTGAAGGCTTAAGCACACTGGCCTATTACCATTATTAAGTTTTTTTTGTGTTTTTTTGTTAAGAAGTGTTTTTAGCTTTTCTTTGTGAGGTACTCATGCTAAGACCTATCCACCACGAGTGATGACTCACACCTTGCCCCGAAACGGAACGCGTGCAAGTATCTCATAGCAAAGTCTCATGTCACATGAAAGTACTCAACCTTTATTAAATGAATTAGAATTGAGTTTGAGGATGAGAAGAGAAAGCACCAAAGGATCACAAAGGAAAAATTCTAAAAGGGGACTAAAGAGATCCTAAGTGTTAACATGCATGGATGTCCTAAGGGTTAGTGGGATTTCTATCCTAATGAAGAAGAAAGAAAAGAAGAAGAATAAGATAGAAGAAAGGATGAGCAAGGCCTAAGCCCAACAAAAGAGGTTAGCTCAAATAAACATAAGAGGAGAAGATGAGATTTGGAGATGTGGAACTCAATTCCCACACCTCACACTTACCAAGCCCCTGCAAGGTTAGTAAAGCATACAAGTGAAACACAATGAGCAATTTAACATGATAACATCACACAATCAGAAGTGAAATGACATAAACATATGCACAATGCAAATGCAACTCAAAGGAATGAGAAGAAGAAGTATGCAAGCTAAAGATGCAACATGAAACACTTATGAGAACAAATGCACACTTATGAAATATGTAAAGCAAAATGCACAAGATATGGACTCAAAGCTCACAACCAGAACCAAAACAAAATGAAGAATGGCTTAAGAAGCAAACAAGATGAAGAGAAGAGAGGTACAAGACCAAACAATACCAAATGGAAGCAAAATAAACCAAAAGATGAAGTGAAAGCACTTAAGGAAACAAATGACTTAAAGAAGAAGCAAACACAAAAATTCAGAAGACACAAACCCTATTCTAGGACCAGGAAGGTACCCACACCCAAAAGGAACCCCAAATGAGAAGAAGAAGTTGGCACAAGTGCCTTTCTTGGCTTATATGAGACCTAAAGGTTCAAAGGAAGCAAAATGGGACAAGGTTCAAACCAAAATTCAAAACAAATCAACCAAGCATCTAAAAATTCCACAATTGAAACCAAATGATCTTCAAACATGTTATATCAGCTAGCCAAAAGTATTTGAAAAGATTCATAAGTAAACTAGGTTTAATGGAGGCAAGAACACAAGTTAGGGTTACAAACTTACATCACAAGTCACAAGACCAAGACTCAAGAAATAAGTTTCTAAAAATCCAGAGAAAAATCACATGAAAAGTACAATGTCTTAAGAATCCAAAGCAAAAAGAATGGGATCAAAACTCAAAATATTGAAGAGTATGGAAAATATACAAGGCAATGTGGTCAAGAAGAACTTAAAAAGAAGCTAGGTGAAATAAAGAATTAATTCAGACATGTGGCAAATGGAAAAAAAAAATGAAATAAAAATATGATAAAATAAAAGAGACATTAAATGAGACTCATGATTTTTTTTGGGATTTTTTTAGTGAAGGAAACTATTTTAAAATAATTGAAATGGAAATTGAATTAAAAGAAATAAAAAGTGAAAGGAAATTAAAATGAAATTAATGAGGAGGTGCTAATAGTAGGTATTACATGTTGAAATCAATTGGGCTGAACTTGAGGGAGGTGTGAAGAGTAAACTGAAAAGCCCAATTTTGCGCATGTGTATGAGTTTAGTGTGGAATTTAGTGAGATTAAATTGGAAAAGGCTGGAAAAAAGAGAGGACGTTGGATTGATCACACGGACACGGGAGATCCTTCATTAATTGAGGTGTACAAAATGCGGATGGTGATTGGTTGGTGTGTGTGAACTGTGGTGTGCTGCGTCATACATGTATTAAATGAAATGAAAGGAAAAAAACAAATGAGACGGACATAACTAGGGCTATGTGGCAGTGTGTGGATGCTTGGATGAGCAAATCTGACGGCTGCTGCTTGTCTTCTCCAAATCAAACCCTAAGATGAACATAACAACTATCCGGTGACCGGAGCTAGGGCTCCGGCACCAGAATTTGAACCAGCATCATAAATCAACCAAAAAATGAAAACAAATAACCCAGATCTACTAATTCAACATCACTGAATCCAAATATGACCTCAAAAACAGCTAAATCTCAAAGAATTGGACGGATCGAAGAAAAACATAATGCACCATGAAACTTTGAACTCAAATAACTTATGCTATGATGCACCATTTTCAAATCCAAAAAGTGCAGAATTATCAGTGAAGATCAAAGAACACAAAACACCACATTAATTCCATTTTTAGATCATGAGATTTCATGCCATACCTGAGATGGAGATCTTGATATAGTGAGCTAGAAAACCAAAGAATAGAAGCAATGCACTCCTCTTACTCCCTAGATGCAAAATAAATGCATCTAGAGTCTTGAAGCACATTGTATCTGAAGTTTCAAAGCAAGTTGCCTTGAAATGGTAAGCTTCTATTTTTGTGTCTTAAGCTCAAATGAATGGTAGAATCTTGATCTATATCACTCACTGATCAAGAATGTGAAAGAAGTTTGTGAAGAATGTGAGAGAATGAAGAGATATGTGAGAAAATGCAAAATTGCATGAAGTTTGAGAGTGAGATAATGAGAGAGATCTGAGGCTTGCTAAACCCTAATTCTTCTCTTTGTGACCTCACAAGGCAATGCTGAAAGAATGAGGTGAATTACACGAATGAATCATGAGAAAAGTGTGAAGTTGCATAATTTGCACTTGGTGAGATAAGCATGCTATGCTCATGCTCTCTTGGGCCTCTCAGCACATGGGCAATTCATTTCCCACCCTTGATTCAAATCCAATCACTCCTGGCCTTTAGATTCAAGCATCACACTTGTTTCATGACTTTTGCCAATTTGCATGTTTTGGAGGGATTTTCTCATAGTGCACGAAAATGAACCATTCTTTGGATCAAATTGATCATAATGTGATGTATTTTGAATTTGAAACACAATTGGACCCATACCAAGTCACACAATTCAGATTTGAAGCCTTTTGCATTTGGCGGCTTTATGAAAAGTGAGTTTTCGCCCTAGAATGTGCAAAATTTCGAAGGACCCATAGGAAAATCTAGGAATCCTATGAAAATGTACTTGTACTTTTTGAAAATGGGGGCCCTTAATCTTCAACTTTCATGTTTGACTTTGGTCCATTTGAAGAATTTTTGATCATGTTAAGGTCACTTGAAAATTAGGGCAAACGTTGCCAAATTTGGAAAATTCCATAAACCAACTTTGTACCATTTTTGCAAAACCCTTCAAATCTCCATGATTCTTGAACTTTAGGCATTCCAAACCTATTATAACATTGTAAGGACCCCTCTTGGCCAAAAAATTTGGGTTAGACCCCTTGAAATCAAGCAGTTGACTTTTTAAGGGCACATTTGACTTTTTCCTTCATCTGCAAGCAACTGAGGCATTGACTGACTTCCACATGGAATTTTCTCATGAAAATTGACACCTAGGATCCTCTTAACATATAGAAGACTTTGCCCAAATGAAATGTCCAAAGTTGTGAGATCTTGGTGCTTGAATCTCAAACCCTAATTTGGGTGCTTTGCATAGGAGCTTTGCCTTGTCCTGAGATCTCTGATGATCATGCAATCTTCTGAGCTTTTGCCAATGAACTTGATCTTGTAAATGGAGTGTAGACTCACCATAGAACTTGTACAAACCCATTGGGACCCTTGTCATGGCTTGAAATGCTTCAAGGACCTCCACAGATGACCATATGCTTGATGCTAGGACATAAGGGATGTTATGCCTCATCTTTCCAAGATATGATGCTAAGAAAATGATATGTTCATGATGAATATGATGTGATATGATGCTTAAAATGAAGAGGGAAAATTTGGGGTGTTACAGGACGAGGTCTATTTTAAGAATGTTATTGTTTGGGGAATAGTCCAACGTACCGATAATATTCTAAAGATGGTTGCTAACTCCGGAACCTCTTAGAACCCTTTTGGTTTTCTACAGGTACAATGAAGACAAACCTTAGTACATGCCTTTGTAGGTTGTTGGTTCTTATCCCTTGACTTCATGCTCATGATCCGAACCTTTGAACCTGTGTGCTTTGCGTGATCTTTTTGTGGGTGTTGCATCCATGCATTCATCATGATCATCATCACAACCATTTCTCAAGGAAAACAATTCCGATTATTGCAAATATTGGACAAATCAAATATTCCCTTTTTGTCAAGATTTTTCATAACTATATTCTCGATGTTGACCATGGTTGCAATAATTGAGTTGTTTCTCTGAAAATGGAAGTGAACATTGCATTCTCGCATATTCTTGTGTTCATCCAAGTTGTGTGGGAACTGATCCTGGTTGTTTCCTTCTTTAGTTGTCTGTTGATCCATCAAGCTATTTCCTCAACACAAATACAGAACTAGAGCTGCTAACAGATTGAGAGCTATCAGATTGAGAATGGAAAATGAAGAACAACATAACCTGGAAGACCGAATGGAGATTGATGAGTTGAAGCCCAGTATGACCAAGCTCACCGAAATGATGCAAGTTCTGATTGCTCGAGGTGAACCACCTCAAAGGACTGTTATCCCTGATGTTTCTACGGTTGTTGTTGACCCTCATGTGATTCAACAACCAATTTCTACTTGGCCAGAATTTGGCTTAACTCCGGATTACGTGCCTATCTTTGCAACTACTCAAATGGTTGGTCCATCTGTGGTACCAGTCTTTTCAGCTCCGACATTTGTCGAACCTCAACCAGTTGTGCACACTGTTTCTCAAGCTACTTATCAGAATTCTCCTTTTATGTACCATGTTGCTGGTCCACAAGCTAAAAGTCAGGGTGAACCTGGATATATGGATGAAGTTAGAGAGCAATGTTTGAATCTTGAGAAGAGGGTAAGGGGCTTAGAAGGAAAAGATGTCTTTGGTGCTGCTGTAATACACATGTGTTTGGTTCCAGACCTAGTTTTGCCTGATAAGTTCAAAGTTCCTGTGTTCGAGAAATACAATGGGCATACTTGTCCTAAGATTCATATGCTCATATATTGTCACAAAATGTATGCACATGCCAAGGATGACAATCTACTTATTCATTGTTTTCAAGATAGTCTGAGTGGTGCTTCTATGAAGTGGTATGTGGGACTCGAGAAGAGTCACATCCAAAGCTGGAAGGATTTATCTGATGCTTTCGTAAAGCAGAATAAGTACAATCTGGACATGGCGCCTGACCTTCGTCAAATTTAAAACATGTCTCATAAAGAGAAAGAATCATTCAAAGAGTACGCTCAGCGTTGGAGAGAGCTAGCTGCTCAAGTGGAGCCACCTTTGGCCGAAAAAGAATTAATTGGTTTATTCATGGACACTCTTCAACCTTTATTTTGGGAGAAGATGGTAGGAAGTGTTTTATCTGGTTTTGCTGACCTAGTCACTGTTGGAGAAAGACTAGAAGAAGGTATCAAGAAGGGTAAAATTACTAATGTTAAATCTTCTAATGCTGCAAGAAAGTCTCATGGGAACTTTCAAAAGAGAAGAGATGGTGATGCTTATGTTGTTTCAACTGAAAGGAAGCCTTATCGCCAACAACAACTATATTTTCAACCATATGTAGTTGCAGTCGCTCCTGTTGTCAAAGCTCAACCAGCTCAAGCTCAAGCTCAAGCTTCTCGTCCTGCTACCAGACAAAATCAGTATCGCAATAGGCCAAACTTTGATCCTATCCTGATGACTTACACTGATTTGTATCCTTCTTTGATTAAGAGTGGAATGATTACTACCAGGCCTCTTCCTGCTGTTCCAGATCCTTTTCAAGCTAACTATAGATCAGATCTTCGCTGTGAGTTTCATCAAGGTGGAACTGGTCATCACTTGGAACACTGCTTTGCACTGAAGGCTAAAGTGCAAGAAGTTATCAGGAACAACATCATTTCCTTTCATGACACTAATCCTAATGTTGTCAGCAATCCTTTTCCGAAACATCAGAAGTGAATCTTCATAAGATTTCAGCAGTCAGATTATATTCAACGCCATAATCTCAGACATGATAACTCATCCTTGTTGTTGATGGATCACTAGGCCATTGTTTCTTTATGTTTGCAATTTTCTTCAATTGTATTGATTTTTTTCTTTTAAACTTTGTTTGTACTTTCATGTTGATTTTAATGAAATGAGTATTTCTTTGTTTTGATTCAATTCCGTTCATTATTTGCATCTTTATGATTATATTTCAAGTTCATTTTTTCTTTCTCAAGCTTTTACAATGATTGGAGGGAGGATGAGGAAAACGAGATACCCATAATTGTTGTTGCTATGCTTTCAATTGAGACTTGGCTGATGATATACATACATTGTTTCAAATCCCAATGGAGAAATAAGGAAGTTAACCCCTTGTCAACCCCTTTGAGCCTTGAAGTTAGAGTTTCTTTCTATCAGAAAAAACCCTCAATTTTAACCTGGGGATGGGTAGTTCTCAATTAATTAGAATGTGTATTCAAGTACAAGATAATCATTAAAGATACCTTTCAATAAAGGTTGTAATCTCAAGATTTCCTTCACACACATCAACGAAGTGTCGAAGAAGTATCTCAATTCAAAAGTCAATGATAGTTTGTTGTAATCATTAAACCATGCGGTCATTATATATCTTTCAAAATAATGATATTAAAAAAATGATGATAAAGAAAAATCAAAGCCCGCTAAGTCAAAACCTATGAAGGAAACTTAGGCAAAAACTGGGGCATCCCGCTGACTGTAAGTTCAAATGACACAGTTCAGACAAAAGTTAAGTATAACAAAATAAGATCAATAAAGAGGTCCTCAAAATCCTCAATAAAAACAAGAGGAGTGGACCAAAGTTCTCACTAGAAATAACAAAAGGGAGAGATGTGACTGCTATCTCAAAAAATCCTTGGCTTATGAACCATCTTCATCTGTGCAATCCCAAATGTCTTGGAACTTGAATGTATAGGTTGAATTAATTGAATGTAGGACTGGAGTTCATCATGAAGAATGGGTTGGGTACAAATAAACTTTGGTCCTATATCCTTTGTTTCATAAATCGTGAACCATACCACGTTACAACCTTCAAAAGACCTAATTGAATCCAGGTTTCTTTTGAAAAGCATACTACAACAAGGTTGCGTAAACTGACTCCCAAGTTTTCTACCAATCATTTGTTTCTTACCTTTGCTTTATTTTCCATTTTTGTCTCAACCGTCATGTTTTGACAATGTTTTCATTTACTTTACATCAATAAATTTTCATTCCAAAAATGGTTTTCGATTTCAAAATTTTGCATTGAACTTTGCATTAAAATTACCAAGTTTGTACAAACATTTTTTATTTGCAAACAAACTTTCCTCATCAAGGAATTTTCAAACAGTTGAGAAACCTGGTCAGTGATCCTATCAAGGGGAAAGTTCTTTCCAGATCCTATGGTTCAAGAGTTGTTGCTCAATGCAAGTTGTTCCTAGACTTGGTTAACCATAAGATCTCTTCAGGATTCATAATGGGTTTATCTTCTCGACATTAATTTCAAGAACTGAAGCCATGATCAGTTTATTCTCTTGACAGTCATTTCAAATATTGGATCAATTTTCTCCGACAGTAGAGGGAACTGAATCCATTATCAGTTTACCATCATCAGTCATTGAACTTGGGACAATCTTCTTCAAGAATCTCCAAGCATATTTTCATGATTTTTCTCAAAATATTTTCAACTTGATACAGTTTACCTGTGGGACAAAGATTTGTTCAACAATAGCATCTCTAATCTCATAGTAGAATGACAATGACCTCCATGTTGAGGAATCCGTCTTCCATCTTTTCACTCCCCAAAAGAGTATAAACTTGTTGATTCCCACTCCTCTAAGAGTCTAAACTGGTTGTCAAGCATTTTCTCTCATATTATGTTCTTGGGTGTGTTATTCCCCATTTTCGTATATGTTTGCATATTTGAGTGTGTTATTCCTCATTATGCATTTTCTTGGGTGTTTTATTCCCCATTTTTGTATATGATTGCATATTTGAGTGTGTTATTCCTCATTATGCATTATCTATGGTGTGTTATCCCCCATTTCCATATACGTTTGCATATTTGAGTGTGTTATTCCTTATTAT
This sequence comes from Lathyrus aphaca, assembly GCA_963966055.1. NCBI lineage: Eukaryota > Viridiplantae > Streptophyta > Magnoliopsida > Fabales > Fabaceae > Lathyrus > Lathyrus aphaca. The sequence continues at coordinate 74,639,156 of OZ014523.1, forward strand.
GCATTTTCTTGGGTGTGTTATTCCCCATTTTCGTATATGTTTGCATATTTGAGTGTGTTATTCCTCATTATGCGTGTTCTTGGGTGTGTTATTGATCAGTGATATTTAGTGGTAATATTCAAGCCGGTTTTCAGCGTCTTTTGAGTCTATTTTTATTTTGTTTGTAGTGTCTCGTTCATGTTTTGTCTTAGTTTTCTCATTATTGCGTGCAAGTCAGTGTTTATCGTTTTTACTTTGTTTTTATCAGTGGAATGGGTTATGTGGTTGTTTCTTTGCGGTGTTTCAGGTAAATATATAATCGGCTGTTCGAGGCGTCCGAAAGATGGTCCAAGCTTTTAAAAACTGATAGAAAATGAGAGTTCAGAGACACAACACGGGTGCCAGTGTTGTACAACACGGCCCGTGTTGTAAAGACCAGAAGAAACAAAGATTCTGCTCAAAAAAAGAAGAAGACAAGGTTGTGACACGGGCACCCGTGTTGTACAACACGGCCCGTGTCATGGCAGCTGGGAAAAATTGTTTTTGGTAGTGATCCAGAGGCACAACACGGCCACCCGTGTTGCACAACACGGCCCGTGTTGTGAAGACCAGAGGGAATTTTGTGTTTTGATGCTTCAAGGGTATTCCGGACATTTCGCGGTGCTGTTTGAAGACTGATTTATATTTGCCCATGATGACTGTGAAGAGACACTTTTGGAATTGGGGCTTTTTGGAGTGAACGAACACTGGAGAAGAAAGATTGATCAAGAGCGGAAGCAATTGATGATCCGACTAATCCAACGTTAATTGTAATGTCTAAATTTGCTTACTCTGTTTTTATTTCCAGTTTGAACATGAGTGGCTAAACCCCCCAATGCCAGGGGGGTGTCCTTGATTTGCGTTTTGTAATGACTTGTTGAATTCTTCAATTTGGAATTATGTTTTTAGTTTCGTTTCTTTATTTTATCGCAACGTCCTTAATGCTTTATCGGTATTGGAAAATAAGATAACTGATCGTGGTTAGGATTTGGTCTGACCAACCATTCTAACCTTGTTGCATAATTTTATCGTAAAAAAATATTACTGAGGAATTGGGATATTTTTATGAGAACCTTTTTATGTCAGAATTATTGCTTGATATTCTTCTACGACCTTTGAGGAATCGCGGTCTATGAAGAATACCAAAGGTTTTTCTTTAAAGGAATTTTGGAAAAACATTATAGACTTAGGAAAGACACGTTCTAAAGCATATCTCTAAAATTAAGGAACTTATGAGTCATTGCATTGCGAATCATACACCATACCTGGCATTACGTTCATATAAGTGAAATTATTTGTTTTAAATTTACGTTTTATTATGTTCAATTTATATAATTTAATCTCAAACCATGAGTTTTGTCCAATTGAAATTAATCACGAAGAACTTATTTTTAATACGCAGTCCTTGTGATCGATATTTGGGGTTAATCCCTTCTATTACTACATCGGTAAAAATAGTACACTTGCTATTTTCCGGTCAACCACCAGCAGCAGAAGCAGTTTGCACCGGGACCTCTTCAGCTTGGTTAGATGAACCACCAGCAGTTTGCACCGGGACCTCTTCAGCTTGGTTCCCTGCATCCTCCTCATCTGAAAAATACTCATCAAACTGATCGGAACCACCCAGCATGGGGTCCTCATACAGCCAGTTAGCTCTATTATCTATAGTAATCATATTAGGCGCAGGCAACGAAATCAAATGCTTGTTACGAGACATCACAGCATAATAATTATGAGCAGTTTTAATCATACCTTGGTTGATCAATGTTTCAAGATCAATTTTGGTCTTACCTGCCACTGCAGGAACTTCAAGCAACCTCTCATTATACCCCAGATGCTGAGCAATCTGTGTAATCATCCCTCCAACCGAAATCTCACCCGAGGTAGCATTGTCTACCCGCTTCAGGTGGTCTGCTGCGAAGGCCGCAACATTAATCAGCTCATTGTTTGCCATTCCATACAGGAAGTATAACTCTCGCAGAGTTGCGACTCCTGTGCTATCGCCTCGGCAGAAAAGGGTGTAAGCTAACCCTTTTTGAGCGTACCGGAAGGACGGGTTATGGATGCATGAGGCTTTTGCAGCAGACGCGGCATACTCGGTATTGCCGGTGATTTCCTTCCAGAATGATCCTGCGTCGAATGTACTTGGCGGTGCACCAGGCCCATAAACTGGGAGATCTAAAATCTTCCCCAGATCAGCCACCGACATCACATGATCATTGTCAAAAAGGCGGAACTTCAGAGTACCGAAATATTCAGTGTCGGATCCGGTCCAGGTGTGCTTGAGCTGAAACTGTAAAGAACTCAAAAATTCCAAGGTTATGCGCTCAAAAGTTGGCGCTTCATATTGCATGAAATTTAACATCCCGATACTGTGAAACATTCTATGGACTTCAAATTTGAGCCCTAGATTTTCAAGAGTTTCGTTGCACATGTACCGGGCCGGTATCAACTTACGCTTTACCAACTTTGCATACTTGGCTTGATGCTCCGGGTCCTCGAACAAAATGCCATGAGCATTCGGCATCCGGTGTGCTCTCTTGCGAGGACGAGAAGACTCAGCAACATTCTTACCGGTGTCTCTTCGAGGAGGCATTGTTCCAACCTGCACAAATGAAGCACACGAAAAAAAATGAAATATTAGAGGAATCGGTCACCGTAGAAGTGACAAGGAAGTGATGGGGAACAATTTTCGTGAACGGAGTAGAAGGTTTTGGTGAGTGGGTGCTTGAGAAAATGGAGGTTAAGTGAGGTATAGAAATGGTGTTAGGGTTTTTAGAGAGAAAATGAGGTTGGAGAAGATGAAGGAAAAGTGATAATTACTAGGTTAATGAGCCTTTAATTAAAAATTATGAAAATAAACACGCGGGGCCCACAGAAAAAATTGGGAAACCAAAAAAAAAATTTGAAATTTAAGATTCCCGCATGAGCAACACGGGCCGTGTTGCGCAACACGGGCACCCGTGTTGCACCCCTGGATTGCCCAATTTATCAGCTCAAAATTCATCTCAAACAGCACTTGCAACACGGGCCGTGTTGCACAACACGGGTGGCCGTGTTGCATCCCTGGAATCCCTCTCAAAATGACTGGAATCAAACACATCTCCAGACATTGCAACACGGGCCGTGTTGCACAACACGGGTGGCCGTGTTGCATCCCTGGAATCCATCAAAACTTCACAAAAACAAACATCTTTCTGCACCATGCAACACGGGCCATGTTGCCCAACACGGGTGCCCGTGTTGCACCTCTGATTTTCCGTTTTCTGGTTTTTCTGATCTTCCGAGTATGACTTCAAACCTCATTCATTCCTTCTTAAAAACAGTGATAAACAAAACCTACAAAACAGAAACAAACAAAAGTAAGACTGAAAAACTCGTGGGTTGCCTCCCACGAAGCGCTGCGTTTAACGTCGCATGGCTCGACGGTTCGTCGTACTACTGGGTAAGACGAGTGGCATGCACATCACCAGTGGTCTGGCCTTTGAAATAATGCTTTAATCTCTGCCCGTTCACTTTGAAAATGTCTCCGTTGGTCTGATTTTTGATCTCAACAGCTCCGTGAGGAAATACCTTGTGAACAACAAAAGGTCCCGACCATTTGGACCTTAATTTGCCTGGGAATAGCTTCAGCCTTGAATTGTACAGAAGGACCATTTGTCCTTCCCAAAACTCTTTTCTTTGAATCCTTTTATCATGCCAATTTTTTGTTTGCTCTTTGTATACCTTGGCATTCTCATACGCCCGATTCCTGAATTCTTCTAACTCATGAAGTTGAAGAATCCTCGAACTTCCAGCTTTTGACAAATCCATATTAAGATACTTAGATGCCCAAAAAGCTTTATGTTCAAGTTCCAAAGGTAAGTGACATGCCTTTCCGTAAACCAGTTGATATGGTGACATACCGATATGCGTTTTGAAAGCCGTTCGGTACGCCCATAAAGCGTCATCCAGCTTAAGAGACCAATCCTTCCTGGATGAATTCACTGTCTTTTCCAAGATTTGTTTCAGTTGTCTATTGGAGACCTCAACTTGGCCGCTCGTTTGGGGGTGGTAAGGAGTAGCTATCCGGTGTTTAACATTGTACTTTTGCAGCAGCTTCTCCATAAGGTGATTCAGGAAATGTGTCCCTTCGTCGCTTATTAAAGCTCTCGGGACACCGAACCTTGCGAAGATGTTCTCTTTTAGGAATCTTACCACAACCTTAGCATCATTGGTGGGTAATGCAACAGCTTCCACCCATTTGGACACATAATCCACAGCCACCAAAATATAGTTTTTTCCGAACGACAGTGGAAACGGCCCCATGAAGTCTATCCCCCATACATCAAATAACTCAACCTCGAGCATAGAGTTTTGGGGCATCTGGTTTCTTTTTGATATATTCCCAGTCCTCTGACATCAGTCACACTCTTTCACTACCTCTTGCGCATCCTTAAATAAAGATGGCCAATAAAGTCCTGATTGTAGGACTTTAGCAGCTGTTCGATCACCACTGAAATGTCCCCCATACTCAGAGTCGTGACATGCTTTCAGCACATCTTTTTGTTCTTCTTCAGGTACACATCTTCTCACAAGACCGTCCACCCCTCTTTTGTAGAGAAACGGATCGTCCCATAAATAAAACCTGCAATCATGAACAAACTTTTTTCTCTTGTTAGAATCAAAATCGTCGGGTACAATACCGCCAACGAGATAGTTTGCATAATCTGCAAACCAAGGCACCCCTATAACAGCTAGGATGTGTTCGTCAACGAACTCATCCTTTATAGGGCGTTGCTCTTCCGTCTCCTCAATTGGTGACATTCGAGAAAGATGATCTGCAACAGTGTTTTCACACCCTTTCTTGTCACGGATCTCCACATCAAATTCTTGGAGGAGTAAAATCCACCTCAACAACCTGGGCTTTGAATCCTGCTTAGCAAAAATATATTTCAAAGCAGCATGGTCAGTATAAACAATCACTTTTGAACCCAACAGATATTGCCTGAATTTATCGAAGGCATACACAACTGCTAACAACTCCTTCTCGGTAGTTGCATAGTTTATCTGTGCAGGGTTCAGAACATGACTAGCATAGTAAATCACATGAAGCAATTTTCCTCTCCGCTGTCCAAGAACAGCCCCCACCGCAATGTCACTAGCATCGCACATAATCTCAAAGGGTAGGGACCAATCAGGGGCGATAACAATAGGTGCAGACACTAATTCTTTTTTTAGTGTTTCAAAAGCGTCGCTGCATTCCTTATTGAAAATGAAAGCCTTATCTTTAACCAACAAAGTAGTTAGAGGTTTGGCTATCTTCGAGAAATCTCTTATGAACCTGCGGTAAAATCCCGCATGTCCCAAAAAACTTCTTATGCCCTTTTCGTTGCTTGGCGGAGGTAACTTAGAGATCACTTCCACTTTGGCTTGATCAACTTCGATCCCTTTTTGTGAGATCTTGTGACCAAGAACAATGCCTTCTCTCACCATGAAATGACATTTTTCCCAATTCAATATTAAGTTGCTTTCTTGACATCGCTGCAAAACAAGTGAAAGGTTAGATAAACAATGATCAAATGAGGATCCGAACACGGAAAAATCGTCCATGAACACCTCCATGTGTTTTTCCAGCATATCCGCAAAAATGGAAGTCATGCATCTTTGGAATGTAGCGGGGGCATTACATAGCCCAAATGGCATCCTTCTATAAGCAAAAATGCCATAGGGGCATGTAAACGCCGTTTTCTCTTGGTCTTCCGGTGCAACAGCGATTTGATTGTACCCGGAGTAGCCATCAAGAAAACAATAGTACTCATGTCCCGCTAGTCTTTCCAGCATTTGGTCAATGAATGGCAACGGAAAATGGTCCTTTCTCGTAGCCAAATTCAATCTTCTATAATCGATGCACACTCTCCACCCAGTAACGGTTCTAGTAGGAATCAGCTCATTTTTTTCATTTGTTATAACAGTTGTTCCCCCCTTTTTGGGAACCACATGCACCGGACTCACCCACGCACTATCGGATATAGGGTAAATCAATCCCGCATCCAATAGCTTAACAACTTCTTTTCGCACTACTTCCTTCATCACCGGATTCAATCTCCTTTGTGGTTGCACAACCGGTTTGTGATCTTCTTCCATCAGTATTTTATGCATACACACTGTGGGACTTATACCCTTTAGGTCTTCAATCTTCCACCCAATAGCTCCCTTGAATTTTTTAAGAACTTCAATTAACTTGCCTTCTTGCATGTCTTTCAAATTAGCGCTAATAATAGCGGGACATTTTTCTTCCGTGTCAAGAAAGACATATTTGAGATTCTCGGGAAGTTGCTTCAATTCGGATATTTTTGGGTTGTCTTTGCCTTCATCAACTGTTGTAGGCTGTCGCAACTCTTCCCACCGGTGCATTCTAATTCTTTTAAAGATAGGTTGATTTTCAAGCATCGCAACCACTTCCATATCTTTATCCCCAACTTCCTTATCACCTTCAAAAATGGACATACTCAACACCTTCTCTAAAGGTAACTTGGACACACTTTCTAAATGCTCACTAGCTTCCATTTGGTCTAACACTTGTATGTTGCTACTAGTGCCCACATCATCTTTGTACTTTAAAGTGTTCCTAACATCAATTTTTAACTCTTCATCATACACCTTCATCGTTAGTGTTCCACCTTCCATGTCTATCATTACTCTCCCGGTTTCTAGGAAAGGTCTTCCCAAAATCAAGGGAATTTCTTCATCTTCTGGCATTTCAAGGATCACAAAGTCAACCGGGAACACAAATTTGTCCACTCTAACCAATACATCATGGACAACTCCATAAGGTCGCTTCACAGAATGGTCCGCGAATTGGAGAGTCATCCTAGTGTCTTGTACAGCACCAATACCTAACTTTTTGTAGATAGATAAAGGCATTAAACTGATGCTCGCTCCCAAGTCGATGAGAGCTCTCTTGAACGATCGGTCACCAATAGTGCAAGGAATGGTGACAGCTCCTCTATCTTTTTTCTTCACCGGAATCTTTAATCCCTGCAAAATAGCACTACAAGTTTCGGTTAGAATAATAGGTTCAGCTCCCATAGTCCTCTTTTTAGCAATTATATCTTTCATGAACTTGGCATAAGTGGGCATTTGTTCAAGAGCTTCAAGCAATGGGATATTCAATTCCAGCTTTTTGAACAAGTCAAGAAATTTTTCAAAATTCTTTTCTTGCTGCCCTTTCTTCTTGTTTCTTGTAGGATACGGAAGTTTGACCACCGGTTTAGGTTCAACCGCTTTTTCTTTGATGACCGGTGTTGGGGTAACTTCTTTGTCGTTGTCAACTTCTTCATTTTCTTTGATTTCAAGCTCAACCTCAATCAATTGACTTTCAACTTCAGAATTTTCTTGAACCTCTTCACTAACTTTACCTCTTCGCGTTGTGACTGCATTTACTTTATGATTATCTCTAGGATTTGTTACAGTAGCACTAGGAAGAGTCCCAGGAGCGTTTGGGATAGCAAGGTGTTGAGCAATTTGGCTCATTTGCACCTCAAGATTCTTTATAGAGGCTCCAGTGTTCTTGAAATTACTTCTGGTTTCTTCTTGAAATTGACAATTGTGAGCTGCCATCTTTTCAATGGCAATCTCCCAATCAGCTTTTCTTGACACTGGAGGCTGATAAGGTTGTTGCTGGGGCTGATACTGTTGTTGGCCTTGAACCGGTTTTTGGGTGTTCCCTTGATGATCTTTCCAAGAGAAATTTGGGTGATTTTTCCACCCCGGATTATATGTGTTGGCATACGGATTGTTCTGCCTCAACATATTAATCTGCTCAACCTGCTCTTGAGTTGCCAAACAGTGCATGGCAAAGTGAGGACCACAACATATCTCGCAAATCACCGCTTGAACGGGTTCAACCTGAGCAACTGTGTGAGTTCCCAGATTCATCTTCTTCAACCTTCTTTCAACTTCTGCGGCAATCTGATCTTCCATTTTTACAACCTGTTCTGTTAGCTTAAGATCGATTTTCCCGTCTGGTTGACTCACGGTGCGATCATATAACTCAAGGTGTTCATTGGCAGCAATAGCTTCTATGATTCTTTTAATACCTGTGGCTGTTGAAAAGTTTGTTGAGCCACCTGCAGCAGTATCAATCAGTTGCTTTGTCTTGAGTCGCAACCCATTCACAAAGTTTTGCATTTTCTCTGTTGCGTCCATGTTATGAGTAGGACACGAAGTCAAACACCTTTTGAATCTTTTATAAGCATCTCCAAGTGATTCACCCTCTTTTTGTTTAAAGTTGACTATATCATATCTTTTCCGGATGAACACTGAAGCAGGAAAGTATTCGTTTAGGAAGGCTGTTTCCATCTCTTGCCATGTTGTGATACTTGCTGCGGGAAGAGAATAGAACCACTCTTCAGCATCGTCAGTAAGTGTGAATGGAAACATCACCAGTCGTTTTGCCTCCTCTGAATGACCTTCGATCTTCAAAGAAGTGGTAGTAGTAAGAAATCTCTGAAGATGCTTATTTGCATCCTCATTAATTCTCCCGGAGAAAGGTTTGCTCTCTAACTGGCGGATAGTAGATGGATGCAACTGGAAGTGTGCTACATTCACCGGTTGATTAACAATCGTCATCCTGTTAGGTTGAGCATTTGCCCCTCCGTAATCACCTAAGAGCCTCTCTGCAGCAGGTTGATTTCCTGCCATGTCGTTGAATTCAGGGTCAGTTTCTCTGTTTGAATCAGAGTCACTGTGCTCCGAGTGAACGGAAATATAGTCCTCAGTTTCCTGATACGGGACACTTGAACCAGTCTTAGCCAGACTATCAATTCTTGCCTTGCGGCGTCTCTCGTGCAAAGCTCTTTCTGGTTCTGTGTCAAAAGAAAATTTAGCTGAGGCCTGACCTCGCATAAACAGTTAGACACGAGTTAGAAAACAAAATTTCAATAACACTAAAATGATATACAGAGAGCAAAGTAAAATTTTAGTCGCAGAGCAACAAAATTCCAATTGATATAACACAAACAACTTAATTCTTTGGCAGTCCCCGGCAACGGCGCCAAAAACTTGAAAATAGTACATCAGTGATATTTAGTGGTAATATTCAAGCCGGTTTTCAGCGTCTTTTGAGTCTATTTTTATTTTGTTTGTAGTGTCTCGTTCATGTTTTGTCTTAGTTTTCTCATTATTGCGTGCAAGTCAGTGTTTATCGTTTTTACTTTGTTTTTATCAGTGGAATGGGTTATGTGGTTTTTTCTTTGTGGTGTTTCAGGTAAATATGTAATCGGTTGTTCGAGGCGTCCGAAAGATGGTCCAAGCTTTTAAAAACTGATAGAAAATGAGAGTTCAGAGACACAACACGGGTGCCAGTGTTGTACAACACGGCCCGTGTTGTAAAGACCAGAAGAAACAAAGATTCTGCTCAAAAAAAGAAGAAGACAGGGTTGTGACACGGGCATGAGTACTATTGTTTTCTTGATGGCTACTCCGGGTACAATCAAATCGCTGTTGCACCGGAAGACCAAGAGAAAATGGCGTTTACATGCCCCTATGGCATTTTTGCTTATAGAAGGATGCCATTTGGGCTATGTAATTCCCCCGCTACATTCCAAAGATGCATGACTTCCATTTTTGCGGATATGCTGGAAAAACACATGGAGGTGTTCATGGACGATTTTTCCGTGTTCGGATCCTCATTTGATCATTGTTTATCTAACCTTTCACTTGTTTTGCAGCGATGTCAAGAAAGCAACTTAATATTGAATTGGGAAAAATGTCATTTCATGGTGAGAGAAGGCATTGTTCTTGGTCACAAGATCTCACAAAAAGGGATCGAAGTTGATCAAGCCAAAGTGGAAGTGATCTCTAAGTTACCTCCGCCAAGCAACGAAAAGGGCATAAGAAGTTTTTTGGGACATGCGGGATTTTACCGCAGGTTCATAAGAGATTTCTCGAAGATAGCCAAACCTCTAACTACTCTGTTGGTTAAAGATAAGGCTTTCATTTTCAATAAGGAATGCAGCGACGCTTTTGAAACACTAAAAAAAGAATTAGTGTCTGCACCTATTGTTATCGCCCCTGATTGGTCCCTACCCTTTGAGATTATGTGCGATGCTAGTGACATTGCGGTAGGGGCTGTTCTTGGACAGCGGAGAGGAAAATTGCTTCATGTGATTTACTATGCTAGTCATGTTCTGAACCCTGCACAGATAAACTATGCAACTACCGAGAAGGAGTTGTTAGCAGTTGTGTATGCCTTCGATAAATTCAGGCAATATCTGTTGGGTTCAAAAGTGATTGTTTATACTGACCATGCTGCTTTGAAATATCTTTTTGCTAAGCAGGATTCAAAGCCCAGGTTGTTGAGGTGGATTTTACTCCTCCAAGAATTTGATGTGGAGATCCGTGACAAGAAAGGGTGTGAAAACACTATTGCAGATCATCTTTCTCGAATGTCACCAATTGAGGAGACGGAAGAGCAACACCCTATAAAGGATGAGTTCACTGACGAACACATCCTAGCTGTTATAGGGGTGCCTTGGTTTGCAGATTATGCAAACTATCTCGTTGGCGGTATTGTACCCGACGATTTTGATTCTAACAAGAGAAAAAAGTTTGTTCATGATTGCAGGTTTTATTTATGGGACGGTCCGTTTCTCTACAAAAGAGGGGTGGACGGCCTGGTGAGAAGATGTGTACCTGAAGAAGAACAAAAAGATGTGCTGAAAGCATGTCACGACTCTGAGTATGGGGGACATTTCAGTGGTGATCGAACAGCTGCTAAAGTCCTACAATCAGGACTTTATTGGCCATCTTTATTTAAGGATGCGCAAGAGGTAGTGAAAGAGTGTGACAGATGTCAGAGGACTGAGAATATATCAAAAAGAAACCAGATGCCCCAAAACTCTATGCTCGAGGTTGAGTTATTTGATGTATGGGGGATAGACTTCATGGGGCCGTTTCCACCGTCGTTCGGAAAAAACTATATTTTGGTGGCTGTGGATTATGTGTCCAAATGGGTGGAAGCTGTTGCATTACCCACCAATGATGCTAAGGTTGTGGTAATATTCCTAAAAGAGAACATCTTCGCAAGGTTCGGTGTCCTGAGAGCTTTAATAAGCGACGAAGGGACACATTTCCTGAATCACCTTATGGAGAAGCTGCTGCAAAAGTACAATGTTAAACACCGGATAGCTACTCCTTACCACCCCCAAACGAGCGGCCAAGTTGAGGTCTCCAATAGACAACTGAAACAAATCTTGGAAAAGACAGTGAATTCATCCAGGAAGGATTGGTCTCTTAAGCTGGATGACGCTTTATGGGCGTACCGAACGGCTTTCAAAATGCCTATCGGTATGTCACCATATCAACTGGTTTACGGAAAGGCATGTCACTTACCTTTGGAACTTGAACATAAAGCTTTTTGGGCATCTAAGTATCTTAATATGGATTTGTCAAAAGCTGGAAGTTCGAGGATTCTTCAACTTCATGAGTTAGAAGAATTCAGGAATCGGGCGTATGAGAATGCCAAGGTATACAAAGAGCAAACAAAAAATTGGCATGATAAAAGGATTCAAAGAAAAGAGTTTTGGGAAGGACAAATGGTCCTTCTGTACAATTCAAGGCTGAAGCTATTCCCAGGCAAATTAAGGTCCAAATGGTCGGGACCTTTTGTTGTTCACAAGGTATTTCCTCACGGAGCTGTTGAGATCAAAAATCAGACCAACGGAGACATTTTCAAAGTGAACGGGCAGAGATTAAAGCATTATTTCAAAGGCCAGACCACTGGTGATGTGCATGTCACTCGTCTTACCCAGTAGTACGACGAACCGTCGAGCCATGCGACGTTAAACGCAGCGCTTCGTGGGAGGCAACCCACGAGTTTTTCAGTCTTACTTTTGTTTGTTTCTGTTTTGTAGGTTTTGTTTATCACTGTTTTTAAGAAGGAATGAATGAGGTTTGAAGTCATACTCGGAAGATCAGAAAAACCAGAAAACGGAAAATCAGAGGTGCAACACGGGCACCCGTGTTGGGCAACACGGCCCGTGTTGCATGGTGCAGAAAGATGTTTGTTTTTGTGAAGTTTTGATGGATTCCAGGGATGCAACACGGCCACCCGTGTTGTGCAACACGGCCCGTGTTGCAATGTATGGAGATGTGTTTGATTCCAGTCATTTTGAGAGGGATTCCAGGGATGCAACACGGCCACCCGTGTTGTGCAACACGGCCCGTGTTGCAAGTGCTGTTTGAGATGAATTTTGAGCTGATAAATTGGGCAATCCAGGGGTGCAACACGGGTGCCCGTGTTGCGCAACACGGCCCGTGTTGCTCATGCGGGAATCTTAAATTTCAAATTTTTTTTTTGGTTTCCCAATTTTTTCTGTGGGCCCCGCGTGTTTATTTTCATAATTTTTAATTAAAGGCTCATTAACCTAGTAATTATCACTTTTCCTTCATCTTCTCCAACCTCATTTTCTCTCTAAAAACCCTAACACCATTTATATACCTCACTTAACCTCCATTTTCTCAAGCACCCACTCACCAAAACCTTCTACTCCGTTCACGAAAATTGTTCCCCATCACTTCCTTGTCACTTCTACGGTGACCGATTCCTCTAATATTTCATTTTTTTTTCGTGTGCTTCATTTGTGCAGGTTGGAACAGTGCCTCCTCGAAGAGACACCGGTAAGAATGTTGCTGAGTCTTCTCGTCCTCGCAAGAGAGCACACCGGATGCTGAATGCTCATGGCATTTTGTTCGAGGACCCGGAGCATCAAGCCAAGTATGCAAAGTTGGTAAAGCGTAAGTTGATACCGGCCCGATACATGTGCAACGAAACTCTTGAAAATCTAGGGCTCAAATTTGAAGTCCATAGAATGTTTCACAGTATCGGGATGTTAAATTTCATGCAATATGAAGCGCCAACTTTTGAGCGCATAACCTTGGAATTTTTGAGTTCTTTACAGTTTCAGCTCAAGCACACCTGGACCGGATCCGACACTGAATATTTCGGTACTCTGAAGTTCCGCCTTTTTGACAATGATCATGTGATGTCGGTGGCTGATCTGGGGAAGATTTTAGATCTCCCAGTTTATGGGCCTGGTGCACCGCCAAGTACATTCGACGCAGGATCATTCTGGAAGGAAATCACCGGCAATACCGAGTATGCCGCGTCTGCTGCAAAAGCCTCATGCATCCATAACCCGTCCTTCCGGTACGCTCAAAAAGGGTTAGCTTACACCCTTTTCTGCCGAGGCGATAGCACAGGAGTCGCAACTCTGCGAGAGTTATACTTCCTGTATGGAATGGCAAACAATGAGCTGATTAATGTTGCGGCCTTCGCAGCAGACCACCTGAAGCGGGTAGCCAATGCTACCTCGGGTGAGATTTCGGTTGGAGGGATGATTACACAGATTGCTCAGCATCTGGGGTATAATGAGAGGTTGCTTGAAGTTCCTGCAGTGGCAGGTAAGACCAAAATTGATCTTGAAACATTGATCAACCAAGGTATGATTAAAACTGCTCATAATTATTATGCTGTGATGTCTCGTAACAAGCATTTGATTTCGTTGCCTGCGCCTAATATGATTACTATAGATAATAGAGCTAACTGGCTGTATGAGGACCCCATGCTGGGTGGTTCCGATCAGTTTGATGAGTATTTTTCAGATGAGGAGGATGCAGGGAACCAAGCTGAAGAGGTCCCGGTGCAAACTGCTGGTGGTTCATCTAACCAAGCAACGGGTCAGTGGAATGTATCCAAGGACCAGTGGGACGAAATGATCAGAGAGCAGACCCGGCAAGGGGACTTAATCGATGAGCTGCATGCATGGATGCAGCAGATGAAGCTTCATGGATTTCCTCCCCAAGAGTGATAGTTGTGAGTCCCCTTCGACATTGGTTCTTCAACAGTGAAGACACTGTTGAGTTCAAGTGTGGGGGGTTTAGTTTTTATGTTTTCGTTTGTTTTATGTTAATCTTTGTTTATTTTTAATAGTATCGTAGTGTCGACTTGAAGATTATAGCTTTATGTTATCTGTAAAAACACCCCTAAGTTAGCCTGTTGTGTGTTACATGTGAATTATGAGAAAGTATATAGGATGTGAGTGAAAAAGAATCCCGATGAGAAAATATGGAAAATTTTGATGTATAGGTACTACATAAGCACACTGAGTCTTCGGAATTAGGAACGAGTTCGACATGTAGATTCGTGCCATGGTGCTTTGATTTGAGAAGTAAACCCGAAGTAGTTTATATAGATATATCTGGCTTTATCTATAATAATTGTGTGTGCAAAGTTGATCCAAAAAAAAAAAAAAGCTTCAAGGCACCGAGAAAAAAAATGAATAAAAACATTAGAACGATCGATCCTTCTAAGTTGGGTAACCCTCACAAGGTTATTCAACCTAACGGCGGTTGAACATAAATGTTTCCCGAAGGGACAGAAAAATCGGTGCCAACGATAAAAAGAGGAATCAATCTTGTACACATAGTGAAAATCATTAAAAGCCTTAAAAGTGATTGTCCGAATGAAAAGGGTTGAAAATCGAAAAAAATAAGACCTAAGCACGAAGCATAGTCGGAGAGGTTACCGAAAAGGGAGATTCGGATCCGTGGTTTTCCACGGTGTAGTGTTTGTGTGATATCTATACTGAGAGAAAAGTACAAAAAGAACTCATTGGGTGAATTGGAATGAAGGGTCCACGTATGAGTATCATAATTCATATTGCTAGTTTTGAAGGTGTAAATGCAGGATTTTTGCTTGAGGGCAAGCAAGAATTCCAGTTTGGGGGAGTTTGATCAGTGATATTTAGTGGTAATATTCAAGCCGGTTTTCAGCGTCTTTTGAGTCTATTTTTATTTTGTTTGTAGTGTATCGTTCATGTTTTGTCTTAGTTTTCTCATTATTGCGTGCAAGTCAGTGTTTATCGTTTTTACTTTGTTTTTATCAGTGGAATGGGTTATGTGGTTGTTTCTTTGCGGTGTTTCAGGTAAATATGTAATCGGTTGTTCGAGGCGTCCGAAAGATGGTCCAAGCTTTTAAAAACTGATAGAAAATGAGAGTTCAGAGACACAACACGGGTGCCAGTGTTGTACAACACGGCCCGTGTTGTAAAGACCAGAAGAAACAAAGATTCTGCTCAAAAAAAGAAGAAGACAGGGTTGTGACACGGGCACCCGTGTTGTACAACACGGCCCGTGTCATGGCAGCTGGGAAAAATTGTTTTTGGTAGTGATCCATAGGCACAACACGGCCACCCGTGTTGCACAACACGGCCCGTGTTGTGAAGACCAGAGGGAATTTTGTGTTTTGATGCTTCAAGGGTATTCCGGACATTTCGCGGTGCTGTTTGAAGACTGATTTATATTTGCCCATGATGACTGTGAAGAGTTACTTTTGGAATTGGTTTTTTTTGGAGTGAACGAACACTGGAGAAGAAAGATTGATCAAGAGCGGAAGCAATTGATGATCCGACTAATCCAACGTTAATTGTAATGTCTAAATTTGCTTACTCTGTTTTTATTTCCAGTTTGAACATGAGTGGCTAAACCCCCCAATGCCAGGGGGGTGTCCCTGATTTGCGTTTTGTAATGACTTGTTGAATTCTTCAATTTGGAATTATGTTTTTAGTTTCGTTTCTTTATTTTATCGCAACGTCCTTAATGCTTTATCGGTATTGGAAAATAAGATAACTGATCGTGGTTAGGATTTGGTCTGACCAACCATTCTAACCTTGTTGCATAATTTTATCGTAAAAAAATATTACTGAGGAATTGGGATATTTTTATGAGAACCTTTTTATGTCAGAATTACTGCTTGATATTCTTCTACGACCTTTGAGGAATCGCGGTCTATGAAGAATACCAAAGGTTTTTCTTTAAAGGAATTTTGGAAAAACATTATAGACTTAGGAAAGACACGTTCTAAAGCATATCTCTAAAATTAAGGAACTTATGAGTCATTGCATTGCGAATCATACACCATACCTGGCATTACGTTCATATAAGTGAAATTATTTGTTTTAAATTTACGTTTTATTCTGTTCAATTTATATAATTTAATCTCAAACCTTGAGTTTTGTCCAATTGAAATTAATCACGAAGAACTTATTTTTAATACGCAGTCCTTGTGATCGATATTTGGGGTTAATCCCTTCTATTACTACATCGGTAAAAATAGTACACTTGCTATTTTCCGGTCAGTTATTCCCCATTTTCATATACGTTGGCATATTTGAGCATGTTAGTCCTTATTATGCATTTCTCGAGGTCCTGTTGTTTTCAACATCTTACCTTGTGATCAAAGTCCAACTTACTTGGCATTTATCTTTGTCTCTCCAGAACATTTTCTTCACATACTTGTTGTTTCTTCTCAGATTTTTACACCTCTTTTATCCGATTTCCATTCTCGGATGTCCATAGTGAAGTCATCATTGATTTGATGTACTTTCTGGGACTTTTCCCATTTCATTCAATTCTGTTCCTGGATGTCGTGATTCACATTTTTATCTAATTGCTATTCTCGGATGTTGTGATCATTTTCCTTCCGATTGCTATTCTCGGATGTCCATAGTGGAGTCATCATTGATTTGATGTACCGTCCCGAACTTTTTCCCATCTCATTCAGTTATGTTCCTGAATGTTGTGATTCGCATTTTATCTAATTGTTATTCTTGGATGTTGTTATCACTTTCCCTCCGATTGCCATTCTCGGGTGTCCATAACAGAGTCATCATTGATTTGATGTACTTTCTGGGACTTGCCTCACTTCATTCAGTTATGTTCCTAGATGTTGTGATTCACATTTTTATCTGATTGTTATTCTCAGATTTTGTGATTATTTTTTTTTTCGATTTCCATTCTCGGATATCCCTAGTAAAGTCATTAATGTCATTTTTGGATGCTTCTGATGTACTTTTTCGGGACTTTTCTCACTTCATTCAGTGCCATTCTTGGATGTTGTGATCTTTTTTTTCTAATTGCCATTCTTGGACATTTTCGCCTCAGCTGAGCCATATGGTGGTCTCTAGCATGTTGTTTTCCCCGTCGGAGTTTTATGCTCCTTATCCCAGTGTTTATTCTATTTCATGTGTTGTTTTATTCCTCACGGATTTCTCTGCATTTCATACGCTTTCTACATTTTCATAACATTTTCATAATATTTCATATGCTTTCATAACATTTTCATATCATTTCATATCGTTTGTTTCATTTCATTTCATTCCATTTTTGTGGCCTCTTAGGGCCAAAAATTGGGTTTTTGATATTTAAGTATCTTCCATCTTGTCGAAATGAAGATGTCAATCTTCATATCTCTGGATTGAAGAAACTTAAATAGGGGCATATGTCATACCCTAATTTTTGACCCTAAGATTTTTCGCATTTCATTTGCATCTTACATACAAACAAGATCACACACTAGTTCGTTTATCCTTTTGGTTGCGAGTCTATGCCTCACAGGGGATCACCGTGCTTTTATTTGCCTTTATTTGTTTATATTTTATAATTTTTAACCAAAATACAAAAAACATGTTGCAGTTCTCTTCTTCTTCTTCTATCTGTGTGCAGGTTTGCAAAGACAAGGCCGGGTTTTCAATCCAGATGTGGTTGTTCAGTTATGACTCAATTCAGATGGATGTTTGACCTAATCTTGGTCAAACTATTAAAATATTGTTTCAATTGCAAGATATTTATGCCAGTGGGTTTTTCTCAGACAATGCGTATTCAAAGTTCAAGTTGTGTTGTATGCTAAGTTCATCAGTTTATCAAAGCAGTGATGTGTGAAAAGTTTGGTCCCGATTAAGTGCTAATTAGTTCATATGTGGTTCATCTATGGATTTATTTTCCTCAGTACAAATTCAAATAATTAGGGCAAGTTGCAGACGATGGTTGTGGCTTAAGTTGTGAGTTATTCAATGGTTCAGAAGTGGTTGTGTTCATAGGCTTGTGGAAAGAATTCAAAATCGGTTTCAGATGAAAAGTCAAGATGGCATATCTATCTCGATTACCATTTTCTATTCATTTTCTATCCATTTTTATCCTTTTCTTTATAACCCATATCCATTTTCCATTCAGGTACATTCTAAGCCAATTATCCATTTTTAAATCCATTTCTATCCAAATTTTATATCCAATTCCATTCCTATAATCCATTTACCAAATATTTTTTTATCTCATTTTATTATCCAATATTCAAATTTTATCATAATTTCTATTTCAATCCATTTACAATTTTTCTTTAATAACCATAAGCCCATATGCTTTTTTTTTTCTTAAGTCCATTCTATTATTTATAAACAAAGTATATGCAAAAAAAAAACCTACACACTTTTCATCCCACTTCATACACATCACATAGTTATTCCAAGCCAATACCAAAATGCCCATCGGCCCACTCCCTCTAAGCTACAAATTGCTAAAGCCAACAACACTATTTTCCAAGCTATTACAACACGTGAATCCATCTTTTCCTACATCACTTCAGCTACTTGAAACACACGTGAAACTCAGCCGTAAACCATCAGCTCCAAGCCGTGGCTTTGCACACAAACAACAAATTCAGAATGATCTCAAAACGCAGGTGACGAGCATCAAACGCAGTTGCGACCATCACACATATCATACACACAGCCATCAAAACGCAAGAAAAATCAGTATAAAATGAACCTGCAACACGACACAAAAATGCAAACAAAACGCAGTGATTTACGAATAAAATGCAACAGATTCATACAAGCTGGGCACGCCTTTTTCATGATCACAAAACGCAGAAAATGCACTTCAAAACGACATCGTCAAACTTTCACATTTCTTCTATAAATTCAATGGATTTCTTCACATTCTTCATAATTTGGAATCGTGATAGGTTGCCTTTGATAATTCAATGTGAAATCTCGATTAAGATTAGACCATTACCACTTTTTCTTTTCATGCGACATGTTTTCGGAGGATGATCCATTATATAATTTCTCTAACATGTATTAGCACAAATATCATTCACCTTAATTGGTGTTGGCCGGCCTCATTTGTAGGGTAATTACTTCGTAAATTACTCGGCGATTTCTTAACATAGACCTAAACTTGTCCCGATTTTGGAATAAATATCCAATTGGATACTTGCACTTTCATGGATTGGACCTCTTGTTGGTCGTGTAATCCCAACGTGGTTGAACATTTTGCATTAAGAATCAAGACTTATGAATGTTTGATGCGTAGGTTCCTTGGGTCTCCCAATCTCCTTTCAAACTTCATTGAATTCGATCCTATTTGCCTTGATTGATCACTATGGTGTAAGACACTAAGCGGATCCGGCTGCCTTTCGATTTTGTTTACTCTTTTTGGTTGTGGTTGATTAAGTTCACCATACCATTATTATGTAAATATTATTATACTATTAATATACTAACATTTTAATTCCTTCTCGCACCTTATTCTCTTTATTTTAATCTCTTGCTCCTTATATTGTTTATCATGCTTTTATTATAATATATCATTCATCATATTGTTTATGTTTATATTCATATTCTTGTGTTTTTCCTTTGTCCATTTGGACACAAAAATATTAATAAAGGATTAAGCATCTAAAAACCTTGTGACTTTAATTTTGGACTATGGTCACTATCCTTATCATTGTACTTGGAGTTTTGGACTTGGATTTTAGGATCTTACCCTTTACTTGAGTTATTATGGATTGAAGACCTTAGCCTTAATTTGGTTCACTCATTTATGAAGATGAAGTCCTATTATTGCTTTGAAGAATGCTCGCCATACGGTTTGATCGCTCTTACTTTAACTTTTACTTTAAGTCTTAGGATATTCCCTTCATCTCTTCCCACTTCTTAAATTTTCAAACCTTCTCCCTATTTCAAAAACCTTCTTTGTTTTCAAACTTCAAACCTCTTTCATAATCAAACCTTGACATAGGTCAAGCGGTTTTACTTTTTTCCTTTCATTTCTTAATAAATGTTAAACCACATAAGCATATCGAAACCTTTTTTTTTTCAAAATACTTAAAAATACAAAACTCATTTCAATCCTTTTTGTGCCCTCGCGCACTTTTCTTTTTAACAATTTTCACATGTTTAGATATGATTCATTATTTATAGAGGAAGTATTCGCTAAAGAACGACGGCTTATATTTACATTTTAAAATCAATCCAACATATTAACTTTTCACTATTTGTACCACATACTACGAGGTTTTGATCTCACATTGCACGTCCTGGGTACATAGGCATGAGACGGACGTCTCTTCAAACACAAAAATATTAAAAAAATTCTCTTCTCATCCCTTCAATATCTTTTAAACAAAATTTTTCAAACCAAAAAAGCAATAAATATTTCAAAGGGCTCTCGTGGAGTACCACAGACATTTTGGGTTCGTAAAACCTTCCCAATTTGTAACCTATCCCCTTACCCATTCTATGCTCGATTCTTTTAGCTTTTAGCTTTTAGATTCATTAGGATTTTATTCGCTCTTTTTTCCTTTTCCATTTGGAATAAAATAAAGGCTCTGTGATTTTACCGCTACAATAGCTTACACTCATGATTTTACCGCTACAAAATGCAGAAGTGTAATTGAACTTGTTCTTGGAGATTCCCAATGACCCAGCCATGGATGATGATCACAAGATGAAGGAGATGATGAATTAATGAAGAATGGAGTGGATTGATGAATAATCAGGAGAGTAGAGAGCAAAATCCAGTGAATCTTCTTCCCAAAATCAGAGAGAATTTTCATAGTATTTGGAGTGTGATTCGAGCAAATGAGTGTCTAGTGTTGAATTCAGTTAGGAGAAGCTTTATATACATGGTTAACCTCTAACTAACTCAGTTAATAGTTAGAACTATGGTTGAGTCAAGTTAGAGGTGAATGAAGAAAATTGAAGGTGATTGGTGCAATGACAATGCATCTTTAGTGAACTTGCTCGAATATGATCATGTGTGATGAAGAGCATGTTAATTATGATGAGGCTGAGTGATACATGATGAATCTGATCAAATCAATGCAGCTTACTTGTTATGGAAGTTTCTCATGCTCACATCTTCAAAGTGCATGGTAGTTGGTGTGATCATGCATGCATAGGATGATTTGAAGCCTCTAATGCAGTTCCTTGTGATCAATACATGTTGACTGATGTATTCAATCTGAACTGAATTGAATGACACCTTGATTCCATTGCCTTAGCATGCAAGAAAATCCAATGAGATTTGTGATCTTTGATGAAGTGAACCTTCAAGCTCAAGGCACCAAAACAAACACCTCTTGTGATGAGATATTCAGTATTGGAACCACACTTTGAGCCACCATAACTTCAAAACCTTTGATCAAATAAAAAACATCTCAAAACATGAAAGTTGTAGAGGAGACAACAATGAACAACTTTGATGTTTAGAAAAAAATTCATTTGAGGTCTTCTTGATGGAGTAATTTGGCCATACATGTTGCACATCACCTGTTTGATAAAAGACCTTGCCTGGCGTGCGCTTGGGGCTTATCATGATTTGGTTTTTGCCCTAGTTTGATCAAACTTTGATTGATCATAACTTTCTCAATTTTAATCCCATGAACATGATCCACCTATGGATTTGAAGCTTAGGATTCCCTCTTGCAAACAGTCCAAGTGGAATTTTTGCTTGACTCTTGAATTGGGAGAAGGCCTCTCTTGAACATGGCTGCAAAATGGCAAAAACTTGCTATTTTAAGAAACCCTATTTTTCCAAATAAGGCAACTTTTGATTTTCTTGATTCTTGATGATTCACCCATCATTTCTTGATCAAATTTTGTCCAATGACCCCTTGTAACATTAATTTCATGATTTTGATCTCAAAAAGTCAGGAGTTGACCTTTTCCTCTACACAATTGACTTTTCCCCAATTTCTTGATTTTCAAGTAACTGAATAATTGGAGACCCTATGAAATGATTCAATGGATGATTTTTCAACCCTAGATACTTGATATCATGTGGAAAACAATGGAATCAAGTTTGAACCAAAATTTCATTGAGAAGCTCCATTAATCAGAAACCCTAATTTTATCCTTTTTTGTTAGGAGATGTTGCACTGCTTGAATTCCTTGATCAATCCACCTCTTCCTAAGACTTGAGGAATCATTTGAGATATTGTGGGATGTTGAGAACCCTTTGAGCTTTGTTGGGATGCCATGTGACACTTCTATTGATTTTGGATGATCACCAATTTCACCGATCATTGATCACAGGCATTATGCCTCTAACTGTGAGTGATATGCTTCAATTTTTTTATGAAAGGATGTAGGATTATGTATGCAATATGGTATGCTAAATGCCATGAAATGAGAGGGAAAATTTTGGGGTGTTACAGATGCCCCTATTCAATCAACTGTAGACCTGAATGGATGATAATAAATTTCTTTCATACGTTCAAGGTATGTAGGGATTGAATACCCGAATAACCCGGAAACTTTGTACTCTGTGGGAAATAAAATAAGTCGGGAAGAGCATCATTCTTGGATGACAAAGCAAACCAAACACTCTGTGAGCGAACTTGAAATGAGAATACCATACTTGGATGATAACTCGAAGAAACAAAACCGGACTTGGTAGAATCGAAGAACATTTATCCCACTTGGGAGATAATGCGAACAAGACACACCGTGCGTGAGCTTGAAAAGAGACTATTATAACTTGGATTATAACTCAGAGGTACGAAACCGAACTTGGCAGGATTGAAAAGCATTTATCCCACTTGGGAGATAAAGCGAACAAGACACACCGTGAGTGAGCTGGAAAAGAGACTATCATACTTGGATGATAACTCAGAGGTACAAAACCGAACTTGGCGGGATCGAAAAGCATTTATCCCACTTGGGAGATAACGCGAACAAGACACATCGTGATGAGCTTGAAAAGAGATTATCATACTTGGATGATAACTCAGAGGTACGAAACCGAACTTGGCGGAATCGAAAAGCATTTATTCCACTTGGGAGATAAAGCGAACAAGACACACCGTGAGTGAGCTTGAAAATAGATTATCATAACTTCGATGATAACCCGACTGGGGGAGAGCAAGCATTGACTTGAAAGAGTAATAGTACTGAAGAATGAACTTGGCACTCTCTGTGGGGATGCTTCAGTCTGATTGATGAAAGAATGTTTCAGGCTTTTGTGCAAGGTACCAAAACTGGCTTATGCTTTATATGCATATGTTTGAATTTTTCTATGGTGTAATGCTCCATAATGATGGAAATACTACGTTTTTTTGAGGATGCAAATGTAATGATGATTACTACATGCAAACTCAAAGGAATCTCCTGATGAGGAGACAACAAGTATCCCTGACAGATTTACTGGGGAAGAAATAATCACTGCATTGATTTAATGAATCCCTGTGGGGAAGGCAACTTTGCAGGGGATAATATTAATGATACACCGGCTCTGAACTGATACCCTTTCCAAAAATAAATTGGACTTTGATTTTATAGAACAATGATCCTGCTGGAGATGAACTTAATTGGGAGGTACGCCACCCGTAGAACTCTGTTGGGGAAGTAACAACCTTCTGACCTGGCCGAGGGAAGAATTGTTGATATTCTGCTGAGGAAGAAACTGCTGGGGAAATTTCTCAGGTACGAAATCCTCTGTTAAGGGAAGAGACACCAATGATGATTGGACTTGTAGAAGCATGCCTTCAACCTCAAGGTTTTTGATGAAGACAACACGACTCATGCACTTCATATTTGCAAAAAGTTAAGAGCTTCCAACATGATCAAGCAACAAGATTTTGGCATTGTGATCAAGCTTCATATGCACATTCTTTTTATTTCAAGGATTGGACGCATGTGTTGAGGTTTACATCAAATCTCTTTAATATTGATATACAAGTGCTCAAGTTATCATATCATATTTTATCATGATGCATACAAACTTTGGAATGTTTCTAAAACTGGTTAAACACTTTTAAAACCAAAGTTTTTCTGATTTTTAACAGTGTTTACCAGTTAACCATTTGGTTAATCGGTTAACGGCCTCAAACTTCAAATTATGTGTTAACGTTTTAAATGCGTTAATCGGTTAACCATTTGGTTAACCGATTAACACTGTTCGTTTTTGTGAAAAATGGACTCTCTTCATTGAAAAATTATTTCAAACATTTATACCTTTTCACTAAATGTTTATGAAGAAAATAACAACTCTTTGGATGGGTGTTTTGCATTTTATAAATTCTGAATTTTTTTAAAATCATTTTTTCACCTCCTAGAATTTTCATAAAATTATCACTCAATCAAATTCACTAAAATTCAAATATTTTCAAATATTTAAAAGTGTTCATATTGATTCATAACATTTCATATTCATAAGTTGAACACTTGTATTGAGATTGAGAAGTGGATTTTGATCAAAGGAGAAGATCAATCTTGTATTGATATCATATATTGTATTACTCTCAAAATAACAAAGATTTATAGAAGTTTTCTATTGTTACTTGTGATCCAGGATTGTTGGACACAAGGGATAGTGCTTGCAAGAGGATTGTTCTTGCACACTAGGTTTTGTTTAGTTGTTTAGAAAGTAGGACTCACCGGTTGATGGTGCGATAGGTTGTACGATCTAAAAACTAGTGGAAAATCTCTTTCGTGTTGGAAAGGGGACTGGATGTACCTTCGGACTGTGAAGGGAACCAGGATAAATTGATGTGTCTCTTTTATTTCCTGCTTTATCGCTTTCTTATCATACACAAGTAAAAGAGAAAAACCCATCCATCAAGAAAATAATCGAGAAAATTTTATAACACCTAATTCACCCCCCTCTTAGGCGTACTCTGAATCTACAATTGGCATCAGAGCAGGTTTAGGTAACCTGTTCCTACAAGATCCTGTATGGCTTCTGCAAACTCGAATCCTGTTTTCAAATATGGTGGAAGTAGAAATAAGCCTCCACTCTTCTCCGGGGAATATTTTGACTTCTGGAAAATCAGAATGAAAGCACATCTTGAAGCCCAAGGAGAAGGTATATGGGAAGCGATCAAAGAAGGTCCACATAATCTTGTAAACGTGATCAATGGCGTTGGAACCGCAAAGTTAAAAAATACTTATGATGAAGATGATAAGAAGAAGATTCTAAATGAGAAGAAGGCAATCAACATACTCCAAAGCACTCTCAGTATGGACGAGCTCTTCTGTATATCACAGTGTAAATCGGCAAAGGAGATTTGGGATACCTTGGTAGAAACGCATGAAGGAACAACAAAAGTAAAAAGATCAAGGCTTAATACTTTGAGTCAAGAATATGAGATGTTCCGTATGCAGCTCGGGGAATCTATTGTTTCCTTACAAAAATGATTTGTTCATCTAACAAATCACTTGATTGCTCTCGGGAAGACCTTCACCAACAACGATCTCAACTTGAAAGTCCTAAGATCCTTGACAAGGGAATGGCAACCAAAAGTGACCGCTATTTCGGAAAAGAATAGTCTCTCAACGATGACATCCGCGTCTCTATTTGGCAAACTTCAAGAGCACGAATTGAAACTTGGAAGGCTCGAGAAGCATGAAAGTCAAGAAAAGAAGTCCAAGGGAATTGCTTTGAAGATTGACACGAAGGATGACAAAGACGATGAGACTTCCGAAGATGAGAACTTCATGCTTCTTGTTAAGAAGCTTGGTAAGATTTTTAACAAAAATAAAAATTCCTCTTTTCCTAAAAAGAATAAACATTTCAGGAAAAAGGATGCATCTACATCGATTCAAGAAGTCACATGTTACGAATGTGTGAAGCAAGGTCACATAAAGCCGGATTGCCCGAGACTTGCAAAGAAAGGAGGGTTCAAAGGCAAGAAGGATTTCAAGAATAAAAAGGCTTATGTTGCTTGGGACGATAATGAAATTAGTTCCTCATTGGAATCGGAAAGCGATGAATGCGCAAATATGGCTTTAATGGCTTCACATCACTCCGATGATGAAAATGATGAGGTTAGTAGCAATTTTTCAATTTATGAGAATGATGCACAAGAAGTTATAGATGAATTTATAAAAGAATGCAAGACTTTTTATAAAAGCATCTCATCCCAAAAGAAACGAATTATATCTTTAGAAGAACAAAATACCGCTTTTGGAAAATATATTGAAAATGAAAAACAAAAACTGGTGGATGAAAAACAAAGTCTTGTATGCAAAAATTGTGAGTCATTATCTTTTCAAATTGTTCAACTTAAAAGAGTTTTAGAAAGATATGAAAAAGTTCAAATTGGCTTGGAGGAAATTCTTAGGCACCAAATATATCCTAATGACAAAAGTGGTTTAGGATATTCTAAGTTTTCCAAACCAAACACAAATGAAACCATTTTTGTAAAAGCTAGTGAACAAGTTGTTAAAGAAAAGGAAAACAATTTTAAAACTAGGCATCAAAGTCATAAAAAGAAAAGAATCATTAAGAAACAAAAGTATGTTCCTAGATATAAAAGTCACTTTCAACCTACTTGTTTTTATTGTGGAATCAAAGGCCATACACCTAATGCTTGCTATGTGCGCAACATTGGTGTTGCTAAAGGGTATTATGTGTGGGTTGAAAAGGGTACTAACTATCAAGGACCCAAAGCAATTTGGGTACCTAACAATACTTGATTTTGTTTTGTAGGTATGCTTGAAGACAACTTCTACTCAATGGTATCTTGATAGCGATTGTTAAAAGCATATGACGGGCGACATCAACAAATTTTCAAGTCTATCACTAAAGGCCAAAGGATACGTTACTTACGGTGATGATAATAAAGGAAAGATTTTTGGAGTAGGAACCGTTGGTGCACCTCCTCATACAATCATCGAAGACGTTCTTTATGTGGAAGGCCTTAAACACAACCTACTTAGCATAAGTCAATTGTGTGACAAAGGGTTCCGAATCAACTTCACAAAGGACGAATGCTTGATAGAACATGAAGTCACCCATGACCTCTTGCTAAAGGGTAAAAGGTTTAATAACATTTTTATTATTTCTTTTGATGACTCTTCCTTGAAGGTTAAATGTTTAATGGCGAACAACAACGAGGCGTGGCTATGGCATAAAAGGTTTGCTCACATTCACATGGAGCATTTAAACAAGTTAATAAAGCATGACCTAGTTGTTGGTCTTTCGAAGATAAAGTTCATCAAGGATAAGTTATGTGATGCTTGCCAAAAAGGGAAGCAAACCAAGACAACTTTCAAGTCCAAGAAAGTAATATCTACTTTAAGGCCACTACAATTGTTGCATAGGGATCTTTTCGGTCCATCAAGAACAAAAAGCTTTGGAGGTAATGTTTATGCTTTAGTTATTGTTGATGATTTCTCTCGATACACATGGACATTGTTTTTAGTGCAGAAAAGTGATGCCTTCAAAGCATTCAAGAAGTATGCAAAGCAAATTCAAAACGAGAAGTCACTCACTATAGTCTCCATTAGAAGCGACCATGATGGAGAATTCCAAAACTCATCCTTTGAAGATATTTGCGAAGAGCATGGAATTTCTCACAACTTTTCTGCACCAAGGACTCCTCAACAAAACGGTGTCGTAGAAAGGAAGAATAGGGCATTGGTGGAACTTGCAAGAACAATGCTTAGCGACTCAAATCTTCCTAAATATTTTTGGGCGGATGCGGTTAGCACGACTTGTTTTGTAAGCAACCGTGTCAATATTCGACCAATTCTCAAGAAGACTCCGTATGATTTGTTCAAGGGTAGGAAACCAAACATTTCATTCTTTCACATATTCAGATGCAAATGTTTCGTTCTCAACAATGACAAGGACAATCTCGGTAAGTTTGATGAGAAGTCCGACGAAGGTATATTCCTTGGTTATTCCCTCTCTAGTAGAGCTTTTAGAATTTTCAATAAACGAACACTTACTATTGAAGAATCTATTCATGTTTCGTTTGATGAGACTAACCCCTCGAAAGAGGATAATATTATTGTGGATGATGATGATGATGATATAGTAGATATGCCACAACAACAAAAGGAGACATCAAAGGATCAAGCAATACCACAAGAAGATGACTCACCAATCATTGAAGAACATCAAGATCTTCCTAAATAATGGAGAACTCATAGAGATCACCCGATAGATAAAGTTATTGGTGATATTAGCCAAGGCGTTGCAACTCGACTAAATCTCAAGGATGCTTGTCTCAACATGGCTTTTGTGTCTCAAATTGAACCAACCAAAATCGATGAAGCCTTAGGCGATGATCAATAGATAGTAGCGATGCAAGAAGAACTTAACCAATTCGAAAGGAATCAAGTTTGGAGTCTTGTAACAAGACCGGACAACAAGCACATCATAGGAACAAGATGGGTGTTCAAGAACAAACTTGACGAGAATGGAATCATAGTTCGCAACAAAGCAAGATTGGTCGCACAAGGCTACAACCAATAAGAAGGAATCGAATTTGATGAAACGTTTGCTCCGATAGCAAGGTTAGAAGCAATTAGTTTATTACTTGCTTACGCTTGTTCCATGAATTTTCAGTTGTACCAGATGGATGTCAAAAGCGCTTTCCTGAATGGTTACATCAATGAAGAAGTCTATGTCAAACAACCTCCTGGCTTTGAAGGCTTCAAGAATCCCTATCATGTCTACAAGTTGAAGAAGGCTCTTTATGGCTTAAAGCAAGCACCAAGAGCATAGTATGACCGCCTTAGCAACTTCCTATGTGAGAAGGGTTTTACAAAAGGAAAGGTTGACAAGACTTTGTTCATCAATAATTTCAAGGGTAACACCTTATTAGTTCAATTCTATGTCGACGACATCATCTTCGGATCAACAAACAAAGATCTTTACGAAGAATTCTCTCTTATGATGCAAGGAGAATTCAAGATGTCCATGATGAGAAAGATGAACTACTTCCTTGGATTACAAATCAAGCAAACAAAGGATGGCATCTTCATCAACCAATCCAAGTATTGCAAGGAATTGTTGAAAAGATTCGATATGGATAGTTGCAAAGTGATGTCTAATCCTATGGGATCTGGAACGTACGTTGATCAAGATCTATCCGGCATTTCAATTGATATTACAAAGTATCGAGGTATGATCGGTTCATTATTATATTTAACGGCAAGTCGTCCTGACATTATGTTTAGTGTTTGTTTGTGTGCTCGCTTTCAAGCAAATCCGAAGGAATCACATCTCACCGACGTGAAGAGGATCATGAAGTATCTCAAAGGAACAACGGATGTCAGACTATGGTATCCAAAAGGTAGCACATGTTCTTTAATTGGTTATTCTGACGCTGATTATGCAGGATGTAAGACCAATAGAAAAAGTACAAGTGGTACTTGTCATATTCTCGAGAATGCACTTGTGTTGTGGGCATGTAAAAAGCAAGCATGCGTTGCACTTAGCACGACCGAAGCAGAGTACATCGCAGCAGGCAGTTGTTGTGCATAAATCTTGTGGCTTAAGCAACAACTCCTTGATTTCGGTATAGATCTTGGCTGTATCCCTCTCCGATGTGACAAAACAAGTGCTATCAATATCACAAAGAACCCGGTCATGCATTCAAGAACAAATCATATAGATATCCGACATCACTTCCTTCGAGATCATGTACTAAACGGAGATGTAGATGTTACGTTCGTGGATACACACAATCAACTCGCCGATATATTCACTAAACTGTTTGCTAAGGAGCAATTCTTCAAGATTCAACGAGAACTTGGTATTCTCAATGAAGGTGACATCTGACCTTAACTTAAAATTGCTTGTTATGTAGTTTTAGTAGTTTAGAACATGATTATTTTCACTTATATGTCACAAAATGCTAGCACTCACATATCGCCGTTTTTTCATTTTTCTCACTTTCGCATGCTCAAATTTAATCGGTTTCAAAGTTTTTCTTGATCGAAAGTTGTGTTGTGATATATGCTAACACTTTGTAAAACAATTTTGTCAAATTTTTTTTTCCACATAGCCTAAAAACTGCTGCTGTTTTTTAAAATTTTTTGAAATTTTTAGCCCGTTAACTGGTTAACGGATCGGTTAACCGGTTAACGCTTCCCAGATAGCAGTTCTGAGGTCACGTGTGTATACAAATATTTTTTTTGTTTTGTTTTCTCTTTTTATGTCTCTTGGTGTGTGCGTGTAATTCAAATGGTTCATGGTACTTACCTCTTTCCAACACCTCATAACTCATTTCCTCCTACTTTGACTCACCATAAAGCCCCATTATCTCAACCTTCAAACTCTCTTCTCCAAAACCATCAATACTCCATCAATACTCCATTAAAACCCACTCCACTAAAACTATCCTTATAAACTCTACTTTCAAACTTCACTCTCCACTCCCACAAACCCTAATCCTAAAATCCCCCTTCAAACCCTAAACCCTAAAAGCTTCAGTTTGTCTTCAATGGCTCCCAGAAAAGGAAAGGCTCCAGTGTCAGTGTTAAAATCAAGCAGTGAAGAAGAAATGCCCATGGAAACTACCAAGAAGCGAAGAATGGATTTTCGTGTCAGGGTTCACCATCTTCTTAAGGGTAAGTATGTCAACCTGAAATCCTTTGAAACCTTTAAGTTTCCAACTTTGTTAGAATATCAGGGGATGCTTGACTTTATTGCTGACAACGGAATAGTATATCTGGATTTCGCTAAATATTTTATGAACAACATGTCCTTCAACTGTGATGATAAGGAGAAACACCAATTGCTTGCTGTTGTGAGAGACTGTGATATTGGAGTTGACTTAGGCACTCTTGCAGCTTCTTTGTATATCCTATATTCGGGTGTTTTTCTCCGAAAAGGGGTAAACCATGTTGAAGGAAAATGGGCTGGCAATGAGAAAATGGAATACTATTATCAGATTTATAGGTTTCCAAAGGTAGATGTGGTGTTCGACCAACGTACCTCTCGGGTACTCTGTTATGCAAATAATTTATCTGTTGATGATCGGATGCTACACTATATTATTTGTCATGTTTTGTTGCCAAAGGATTCCAACCTGTCTCAGATCAATGACATGGAAATGCAAGTACTGTTTGCTGTCAAGAACAAGATTAGAGTGAATTGGCTTCCTACTATGATGTATCATCTGAAGCAACAACTCTCTCTAAAGACAAGATTACTGTATGGCCGCCTCATTTCTAGAAATTTGGAAATTACCGACATGGAAATCGGTAGAGAGCCTTTTATTGCTATGTCTACAATGGCTAATGAGATTAATGGAGTCACTATCATCAAGAACACCGACATAATTCAATGAAATGATGGAACCTACAAGTATGACAACGAATCTTCCACTTCCATCCCACCTATTCTGGAAACTGGCATCACAAATGACTTTCTTTATGCTACCATGATGTCAAACCACCATGAAACAATTTGTGCCTTCAAAAGCCTTCGGGACTTAGTTTTAAGCTCCCGTAACACCACCGAGTTTGTTGATGAGGATGAGGACGGTAGTGAAGTGGAGGAAGAGGATGATGAGGATGTGTCGGATGAGGATTGAGGATCATGTTTCTATGTTGTCTTTATTATGTCTCTTATGTTGTTTTAAGTCTAGTTAATGTTTTGGTGTTTCAAACATAAGTCCTAAGTTATTTAGGCACTTTTGGTTTCCATGTATTAAGTTTCGCATTATGTTCGTACAGTTGTTGGTTAATTTAAATTATGTTTATGCTTATATGTGTGTTCGGCTTGCATGTTTACATAATGTGTATGTCTATTCAATGCTTGTTTGGTGATACTTTTTTTCATATCTATGCTTGATAGTCTCTTCCTTTTTGCTAATGCCAAAGGGGGAGAAGACTTTGTTTCTCTAATACCTCTCGATGTAGAATTCTTTTTCTCTTGCCTTTGTTATTTAGGGGGAGTTGCTGTCCTTAGGGGGAGGTTCTTTTTAGAGAAACGTCGATCAAAGCTCTCGCAGAATTTTTGGTTGTCATCATCAAAAAGGGGGAGAATGTAGAAGCATGCCTTCAACCTCAAGGATTTTGATGAAGACAACACGACTCATGCACTTCATATTTGCAAAAAGTTAAGAGCTTCCAACATGATCAAGCAACAAGCTTTTGGCATTGTGATCAAGCTTCATATGCACATTCTTTTTATTTCAAGGCTTGGACGCATGTGTTGAGGTTTACATCAAATCTCTTTAAGATTGATATACAAGTGCTCAAGTTATCATATCATATTTTATCATGATGCATACAAACTTTGGAATGTTTCTAAAACTGGTTTAACACTCTTAAAACTAAAGTTTTTCTGATTTTTAACAGTGTTAACCGGTTAACCATTTGGTTAACCGGTTAACGAACTCAAATTTCAAATTCTGTGTTAACGTTTTAAATGCGTTAACCGGTTAACCATATGGTTAACCGGTTAACACTGTTCGTTTTTATGTAAAATGGCCTCTCTTCATTGAAAAATTATTTCATACATTTATACCTTTTCACTAAATGTTTATGAAGAAAATAACACCTCTTTGGATGGGTGTTTTGCATTTTATAAATTCTGAATTTTTTTAAAATCATTTTTTCACCTCCAAGAATTTTCATAAAATTATCACTCAATCAAATTCACTAAAATTCAAATATTTTCAAATATTTAAAAGTGTTCATATTGATTCATAACATTTCATATTCATAAGTTGAACACTTGTATTGAGATTGAGAAGTGGATTTTGATCAAAGGAGAAGATCAATCTTGTATTGATATCATATATTGTATTACTCTCAAAATAACCAAGATTTATAGATGTTTTCTATTGTGACTTGTGATCCAGGATTGTTGGACACAAGGGATAATGCTTGTACACTAGGTTTTGTTTAGTTGTTTAGAAAGTAGGTCTCACCGGTTGATGGTGCGATAGGTTGTACGATCTAAAAACTAGTGGAAAATCTCTTTCGTGTTGGAAAGGGGACTGGATGTACCTTCGGACTGTGAAGGGAACCAGGATAAATTATTGTGTCTCTTTTATTTCCTGCTTTATCGCTTTCTTATCATACACAAGTAAAAGAGAAAAATTCATCCATCAAGAAAATAATCGAGAAAATTTTATAACGCCTAATTCACCCCCCTCTTAGGCGTACTCTGAATCTACAGGACTTTATTCGGAGACTTCACTGGGGAAAACTACGAACAACATCGTGCAAGAAGGAAAACCATCGGGCTTCTCCCTATCTTCACCTCTATTAGGGAATAACAAATCCTCATGTACTACTGGGGATAAGAGGATTGTGGTGGAGATACCTCCCTTTAAGGGAAATAATCTCTGCCTGGGGAGAACATCATCAGCCTTCTGTTATTATGCTGGGGGGAAATTTTAATTTCCCGTTTTATTTGGGATGATGGAGAACACCACTGGAGAATACTTCCTGCTGAAGCTAAAGTCTATGATCACTCTCACTAGGAATGAGAGGTATCATGTTGGGGATGAAATATGAAGCTAGCCTTTGCTTGGGGAGTACCAAACCTCTTCTTGTTGCTCTACTAGAAAAGGAATAATCTAATAAGACTTGTTGAGGAATAACTCTTGAAGTCTTGTACTAGTCATGACTTTGTTTCTAGCCCTTGTACCTGGACGTTAGTGAACATAACTGATAGTTCCTGCAAAAGGGAAAGTTAGACAGGCTAGTGTGCCCTAGGTTCATGTTTTGAATCACCATCCATGTTACTCAACAATCCAAATTCATGTCAAGTGTTTTACTCTTATGCATGCATTATAAAGCATCAATGTATTCACAACGCAATATTTATCACAATTGTTGGACGTTTTTGCAATCAATAATGTTAGACGAAAGACAAAAACAAGTGAGAACAATACTTGAATGAAATTGTACTTTTATTGATTGAAATGTGGCCATGAATAGGCATTACACCGAGAAGCAATCCCTGAAAAGAGGAAATTGCACAAAAGGAAAATAAACTTTCCTAATGGCAATGTGAAAATTGGATCTCATCAAGTTCCCATTCGGCTATGACCCGTATGTCCTCTAGACTCTCTGCATGCTTCGCTTTAGAGGAATATGATTGAACTGATTATTAACCCTCAGATTATCCTTGATTGTAGATGACGAATCACAGATCTCGCAGACCATGGTTGTTCGTTTCAATCCCTCTTTTGCGTGGATCGCCCTTTCGGGTTTTCAATCCACCGGGATATCCTTTTTTTCCCGAGATTTCCGATGTGGCTTTTCAACTCAGCGGGTGTACATATTTTTTCGTTTATTTCCCTAACTTTTTCCTGAGCCTTTTATTCTGTTTTTGGCTCGCCGGGATACCCTTTTTTGCCTAGACTTTTATTTTGTTTCTGTCCAACGGGTCTCTTTATACGAAGTATTTTTTAACTGTGTCTACGTTGACAGGGGATAAGAAATATTCTCCATCCATGGTCGTTAACATTAAGGCTTCGCCCGAGAAAACCTTTTTAACCAC
This sequence comes from Lathyrus aphaca, assembly GCA_963966055.1. Classification (NCBI taxonomy): domain Eukaryota; kingdom Viridiplantae; phylum Streptophyta; class Magnoliopsida; order Fabales; family Fabaceae; genus Lathyrus; species Lathyrus aphaca. The sequence continues at coordinate 74,673,539 of OZ014523.1, forward strand.
GAATGGACCTTCATAGTTGGGTGTCCACCTTGCCCCTGTGATCTTTTTGAGGAGGAAGGATCCTTTTCTCTACTAAGTTGTCGGGTATGTAGCATTGAGGCTGCACCTTCTGGTCAAATGATCGTTTCATTCTCCGTTGATACAACTGTCCATGGCATACAACTGCTAATCGTTTCTCTTAGATGAGGCTTAACTGATTGAACATGGACTGTAGTTATTCAGCTTTATCAAGCTTAACATCCATCATTATCCTCAAAGAAGGAATCTCAACTTCAACTGGTAGGACTGCCTCTATACCATACACAAGTGAGAATGGGGTTTCCCCTGTTGAGGTGTGCACAGATGTTCGGTACCCATGTAATGCGAATGGAAACATCTCATGCCAATCTTTATAGGTCACAACCATCTTTTGTACTATCTTGTTGATGTTTTTGTTGGCCTCCTCGACGACGCCATTCATCTTCGGGGGGTTGGGCGAAGAGTTTTGATGTTCGATCTTGAAATCCCGACACAAATCTGCCATCATCTTGTTATTGATATTACAACCATTATCAGTAATGATTCTTTCGGGTATTCCATATCGACAAATGATATCCCTCTTTAGGAATCTAGCTACCACTTGTTTAGTGACGTTAGCATATGGCGCTGCTTCTACCCACTTGGTGAAGTAGTCAATGGCAACCAGGATGAAACGGTGACCGTTTGAAGCGGTAGGCTCGATCTTTCCAATCATATCGATGCCCCACATGGCGAAAATCCAAGATGAAGACATGACACTCAACAAATTAGGAGGCACATGCACCTTATCAGCGTAAATTTGACATTTATGGAATTTGTGGGAGTATTTGCAGCAATCAGATTTGATGGTGATCCAATAATACCCCGACCTCAAAAGTTTCTTTGCCATGGCATGTCCTCCAGCATAGGTACTGAAGGGTCCCTCGTGAACTTCTAAAATTAACATGTCTGCGTCGTGTCTATCCACGCATCTGAGCAAGAACATGTCGAAGTTCCTTTTATATAGCACATCATCCTTATTTAAGAAGAATCTGCCTGCCAACCTCCTCAGGGTCGTCTTATCTTTGCAGGATGCCCCTGTCGGGTATTCCTGAGATTTTAGAAACCGATTGATATCGTAGTACCATGGCTTGTCATCATTAACACAATTAACTACAAACAGATATGCAGGCCTATCAAGACGAGACACCTCGATTTTGGGCACATAGTTCTCTTGGTGGACCTTAATCATGGAAGATAAGGTTGTTAGAGCATCAGCAAATTGATTCTCATCCCGAGGTGTAAACACCCCAAATCTTCCCTCACTTTTTCTCACACCATGGCTTGTGATCTTTCATTTTTGCATTAGTTTAAGCATACCATCTCATATTGCATATTTGTTTCACTACATAGTTCCATTTTCATCTGCATCTATGGTTTGTGATCTGAGCAATCCAAGAATCAACCTGAGCCATCCCAATGGTTTTGAAGCTTTCCAAGAGGGTCCATGTATGTTCTATGATCATATATGCTCCCCAAAGTTCATGAAAGTCAAGAGATCACAAATAATGGCAAAGGCACAGAGGCAGGGCTAGGGTTTTCCTGCACAGATGACCAAAATTAGGGTTTTGGTTTCAGAGGCCTTAACTCCAATTTTTTTGGTCATTATTGTTTCTAATGTTCTTAATATGTTATAAGGATCACGTGTACCTAGTTTGATGAAGAAACTCATTGTGGAAGTCATCTGATCATTGGATAACTTCTTGAGCAAGTAAAGTCAAAATCAGGGCATCTGAGGCCCCCATCAAGAGTACCAAAGGGTCATCATCATCATTTTGAGTCTCTATGATCTTTATTTGATCTTAGAACTGGTTTGAAGTTCACAAAGTTGAAGAATTTTGAGCCAAATGCAAACTTGCCATTTTTGGAAATGACTTGTAATGGAAACTTTCCATTTTGGGAAAGATTTTCAACCTCCTCTTTCATGACCAAAAAAGCTTCAAATGAAAAATTCTCGGGCATGAAAGTTGTATATTAGGTCTTTCCCTTTTCAAAAAGTACTAGAACATGCCTTGATTCATCCTAGAACTCAAGATATGGCCTTTCAAAGTTGGCAAAAATCCTATAATTTTTAAGTTCGTGCCAAAGAGGGAATTTTTCAATTTCACTTGCCAAGCCTTTTTATGACCTCTAATCAACTTCTATGCATCATAACATGTCAAGGCAACTTCCAAAGATCAGAATTGGCCCAAGATTGCATAGTTTTCATGACTTGATCTCTAAGAAATTTCAAAAGGGCCAAAACGCACAAATTTTTTGCAAAATGCCTTGGAACCTTCCATCCACTTGTGCCAGCTGCATAAAACCAATTCTATGGCCCTCCTTGATGCAAGATGAGGCCAGACACCCCTTGAAGCTAGCCCTGCCATGGCCCATGCCTAAGGTACAAAAACTTTTGACTTTTTGCAACTTGCCCATACCAATCAAACCATGCCACTAACCACTCTCTGACCAATCAAGACACTACATACAAACATTATGGAGCTCATTTGACACAAGAAGCAAACCTGAAACCTCCAAGAACTCAGCATTCACAAATTTGCCAAAAAGCTTCCCTTCTTCGATTCTCAAAATCCAGCCATCAAACCTCAAAACAAACTTCACCAATCATCTTCAAATAGTCCATAGAACACAAAGTACCCTCTAAAAAGCCCTAAAACACAGCCAAACCAAAACACAATTCCTGGTGCAGAGGAGCTGTACCTCTCAAACCAAGCCACACAAAATTTTTCTAAGCATTGCAACATCATCAGGGGTTTCATTAGAGATGGATTGAGCCAAGAAAGAGGCCTGAAAGCTCAGGGAGTGAAAGCTTCATCTCAGGTATACCTCAAGAACAATTTTTCCAGAACTTGTTTTTTAAGTTACAATATGAATCTGTATGCTCCACTGATCATTGTGATGTAATTTGTTTTGAAAATGGTTGAGATTTGAGAATGTATGAACCCTCTGAAAATTTTCCCGTGAAACTTGTTTGATTCGATTCTTTCTGTATGCGAAAAATAAATTGTTTTTGTTGATTGATTTTGCTTATTGATGTCTGGGGAGTGATTCTGGAGAGTTTGGGAAGTTTTCATGGCCTGGGGAGAGAGTTGAGTTTTTGTCTTGCTGGAGAAGATGACGGGAGCTAGCTCCGATCACCTGAAAATGCTTAGGGTTCTTAATTAGGGTTTAGACCTCAGTTTAAATATAGGTCGTAGGATGTGAGTTTCGCGCGTGGATGAAGGGCTCAGATGCCTCACTTAAAACCCTAATCTTGAATTAATTTAATTAATTAGGTTTTAATTAGAAATTAGCCAGTTTGAATCCTGACCATAGGATTGCGCGCGTAGTCAAACCCCTCCCCACAGGTTTAAATCTCAACCACTGTATCTGCATACTTCCATTTAATTGCATTTTTATTTCATTTTTTATTATTTATTTGTCTCATTTTATTTAAAATAGTAAAACACATCACAAAAATATGATCTTTTGCATTTCTGATCCAAATATTTTTCTCAACCCAAAAATGATTTTTATTTTATTTTTTGCATTTAAAAAGTATTTTAAAAATATTTAAATGATATTTTTAATTAATTAATGGATTTTAATTAATTAAAAATACATTTAGGTTTCTAAAAATCACAAAATAAATCATGAACCCTCCCAATACATTTAGAAACATTTTCAATCTCATCATACAAATTTCTTTTTAGGTTTGATCCTAATTTCACAATTTTCTTTGAATTAGGGTTCTTTAAAATCACATTTTCTAACCCTAATTTGAAAAATTCATTTCTGCCTAACCATGATGAGTTTGAACTTGATTCTTTTTGAATTGTTTCACATATTGCATGTAGTTTCTAGGTTATTTTTCTCATGAATTTATCTTGCATTTTCAATTTGATTTGCATTTTCCCTTGAGAATCACCCAAAAATCCTAGCAAACTTAGAAAATTCATAACTTTCAATAGGATTAGCTTCTGACCTTCTCCTTTGGGATTTGACCTTGTATGGGTTTAGGGTTTGATTGAGATTGATTTCAATTTTTTAATCATGTTGATTGCTTCTGTTTTGGTCATTTGCATCTCATACATTCATAAAACCCTAATTTCTCATGTTCATTTGCATTCACCTTTGCATATCATCATCACATGAACTTTCCATGACATTTCAAGCATTTGTATGACATATTACACATCTTAAGACATTCTTGAACATTGCTTGATCATTTCTTCATTCATTTGCCATGTCTTGCATTCATTACATTTCATAAACATCCATGTGTTTTCAAACTTCTAAACATGCTTTCATGACATCTCATCTTTGTAGGAACATTCATATGCATATTGTATGTATTTGCATCATCTCATATGCCATTTGCATTGCATAAACACTTCTGAATTTGGTCTTCACATCTCGTTTCATTTCACTTCCTTTTACTTTATACCTATTGCATTCATACTAACATTTCATGTACCTTTGGTAAGTTATCTGGGAGGTGGATTTGCCTTCACCTCCCATCTCTTCTTATCTCATTCATCTGCATTCTTGCATGTCTTTGAAGTGAACTTGTTCACTTGTGTTCCATCCTTCTTACTTTCTTTCTTTCAAGTTACTTATCTTCTTCAGGAAGTAAGTAACTTGTTCTTCTTTCTCCTTCTCTTTTCATCTGCTTCTTCCATTGGTGGCCTTGAAGATCTTTTCTCTTAAGCCTAACAAACCATAGGATACCCAATAATGATAACTTTTAGGGTTGTGTATAGTCCCCCCTTAGTTTTTTACCTTTGAGTCTCCTTGAGTCTCTCTTCTCATCTCAATAATCAGAGACTAAACTCTTAAAGCTTTAGGACTTTGAATTAGGGTTATGCCTGCATCCTTCTCTTAGGATGGAGTGTATAACTTTAATCCTAAGTGTTAAACCTTTAATTTGTTTACACCTCTTAATCAAATCACATTAATAATCACAAAGACTTTATCTTGTAACTTGGGCCTTACATTAGGGTTCTATCTCTTCCTTATGGTTAAGAGGGACTAACCCTAGTGTTTAATGGACAAGTCCCCCTCAAGTTGTCTTACAAACTTAAAATCCACTTCTTAATCTCGTCCTTTAATTAAAATCCATTTAATGAAGGCTTGTTATATAATGAATTTAATCCCTAACCTTGGATTAAGTTGAGGTATCTTCCTCAACTTAAGTGTTCTCATCTATTATCCTTCTATTAGGATGGTGTAATGAGTTCACTAATCCTTGATTAGAGATAAAACTCATTACTTAACACTAAAACAAAAACCAAAAACATCTAATTAATCACAAGTAGGTTAATGACCTTAATCCTACATCATCATGGTAATTAAGTTGAGATGCTTATCTCATACTTAAGTAGGCTCATTATCCCTAATCAGGGAGTATATAATGAGTTTACAAACCCTTGGTTTAGGATTAAGCTCATTATCCTATGCAAAACACCAAAAACAATAACAAAACTAAAAACACAAAAACAAACAATAATCGTCTCCTCCGGGATTCTTTTCTCATCACACTCATTCATAAGCGAGAACTTGCTTCTTCCGTCTAATGCAAGACAGTTAGCACTCGAGCCAGACGAGTCATACACATGAGCACAGACAAGCAAACAATTCACAGTCAATTTCATTTTCAGTCCCTTTGAGTCGAACTACGGTGTTCTGACTTCCTCATTGCACGCGAGGATACGTAGGCATAACTTAACAGTTATCGAACAAAAGTCTCTGTGTCATCCCCCTCTTTCAGCATTCTTTTCTAAGCCTCAGTTCCTGAGCAATTCACACCTTTTGCACTGACACATGTACATTCATTTCTAGCTTTTGCACACATATAGCACATACACTATCCCTTTAAACACAATCTTATAAGCGTGGATCCCGTCGAGTACGACGGACAATCTGGGTGCTAATACCTTCCCAGGTTGTAACCAACCCCCTTTCTCGGTTTCTCTGGTTCGCAATCGTCTTATCCATCTCTTTCCAGGTTTATGCAGCATTACCTTTCCTTCGGGATAAAAATGCCTAATTGGCGACTCTATTTAGTTCATTTCACTTTCTCTTTTCGCCAACCGTTCGCGTCTGCACCGGGATGCAAATCTTCGGGAGCGACAACTTGGCGACTCTGCTGGGGAGAAGATTCTTGCAACTAGGGCTTCTGGTTCTTTTTGTGGGTTTCTCCTAGCGCTTGTTTGATTTGTGTTTATGGGGGTGTTATGTGCTATATGTGCTTTTTTTTATTGCTTTATTTATTGCTTTCTGTACAACTTTATTTATTGCTTTCCTTAACTATTTTTATGCATTTCATACTATTGTCATCATATCATGTGCTGGATCTATTGTTTGCCTTGGTGGGAGGGATACTCAATGAGTAAGGTTCCATACCAGGAGCCTGAGTGACACATAGGATAGAGTGGCTTCATATTCTTTCCCATTTCATTTCGGTCTGGTGCGGGAATATGAAACACGGTTCAGACATGGGTTTCTTCTTGAGAACTTTGTGCTACGGATTTCCTGTAGTACTAGGGCTATCTGGGAAGCCTGCTAAGTCTGGATGACCTTTTTAGATGACCTTTAGCATCTGAAGTGAATTAGAGGAGGGTCCTTTATGATTAATGTAAACACTGTACCTCCGGGTTAGAAGTGTTTACACTTCTCATAACTTATCCAAGTCTGAGGATCTTTGTTCTAGAAAAATACATGTGAGGGGGATGGGATGTTTACAGGTTTGCAGGAACCCTTGGCCTCATTATACCCTGTTACTAATATTGTTAAGGTTACACTATATTGGACTGATTCTATGAAACCCTGGACTTGTGACTCTTTATTTGATTCCCCCACCTTGTTACTGGTTCTCTAGCCTCTATCTGGACTTATGAACACACATGGACCTTATCAAGGCAGATAACAAATCCAGCACTTGATCATAAACCCTTGCATATCATTCTGTATATATCATTTTGCATCATTTTAACATTTGTCTATTTGTTTTACAGGGTATCCACATTATCTTTGGTTTGGTTTTGATTGTTCTTCTGCTCAGACATCTTCATCAGATATATTCATCAGCTATCTTCATCAAAGATTCTCTTCAACACCTTCATCAATTGTCTTCACCAGTATTTATCCTCAGTTATCTTCATCAGTATCCATTATCAGTATGGACACATCCAGGAAGAGCAACATTACATATCATTTCTTTGAGCCCTCCTTAGCAGGCATCAGGAAGATTCAGGCACTCATCACTCCTGATCATGTCCCTTTATTCAGGGAACATTATGGTGGTATCATGGACATGATCATGGACTTGGATGCATCATAGAAGAGTATGATCCACACTTGCCTTCAGTTCTATGACCCTCCTCTTAGATGTTTCACCTTTCCAGGCTTTCAGTTGGGCCCTTTGTTTGAGGAGTTTTCCATGTTGTTGGCTGTCCCCATCAGGAGAGGGATTCCTTTCAACCCTGAGATGACCACCATCATTGATCAGAATATGACTACCAAGGCTGGAATCCCAGGCCTCCATTTGGACTTCTTGATTACTCAGACCACCAGTCATGCTGCAGCAGGGAAGTGGGACACTGTTTGTGCTCTTTTGGCCCTTAGCATATATGGTATCATCTTGTTTGCAGACGAGCCTATGTTTGTAAGCAAGAATGTTATCCATCTCTTCTTGCTAAAGAATCCAGTTCCTACCTTGCTCAGGGATTTCTATTACTCAGTGCATCAAAGAAATGAGAAGTAGAGGGGAAGATTAGTCATATGTTATGCACCTCTCTTTTACTACTGGTTATTAAGAGACTTGCCAAAGACATAAGCTTTCTTGAATCCTCATCAGTCAAGAAATTGGGATAAGAGAATGATTATTCTCACTTCAGAAGACATTAGGTGGTGCATTTAGAGCACCAAGGGCAGAGACATAATCACCAGCTGTGGGCAGTATCCCAATGTACCTCTGATTGGAGTGAAGGGTTGCATCAACTACAATCCTTTGTTGTTCAAAAGGCAATTAGGGTATGCCTTAATACATCCACAAAGAGAGCAGGACTTATCAGAAACCTTTTACTGTGACATTCAGAATAATCATGCTATCGTCCGACAAGCAGCTTGGGCTTGAGATAATATTCAGACAAAAGGGACTGCTATTCTTGGCAAGTGCAACAACATAGCTTCAGCTCAGTATATTGATTGGTCTCGTATCAAAGGACAGATCACCCGCATGCCATTCACCCTGGAAGATGTGCCAGGACTATCAGCAGTAGAGCCTGTAGCTACAATCAGTTTAGAGGAGTTTGAGAAGTTGAAAGAGAGGAATACTCAGCTTTCTAAAGCTCTAAAGAAGACCTTCTGGGAGAGGAATGATAGTCGTCTGGACAATGAAAGGTTAGAGAAGCTCCGGATCGAGCATATGACCAAGATTTAGAAGACAGATGATTATATCAGAAGAGCCCGAGAAGGGGAGTTGGTATTGAAGAATGCTTGCAAAGAAGCTAAGATTCAGAAAGCCAGAGCTGAGCACTACTTGGAAGAGAGTCAGGCTAGATGGATCAGAATTACTGAGGCTCGTTCACAGGAAGATCAGAAGACCCAGACTAGGATATAGCAGCTAGAAGCTAATGAGAAGAAGTGACAGGAAGCCTTGATAGAAGCACAGAAGGAAATCTCCGAGTTGAAACTCCGGGCGGGGTTGAAGAGATCCAAAGACCAAGACAAGTATAAAAAGTTGACAAATGCTATTGCCACCAGGAACCTTCTTATCAGGACCATCACAGAGCATCCAGTTGGACCAGTGACTGATGCTCTCCTGAAGGAAGTCAAAGAGGATGCTTATGGGCTGGATGTCTGATTTCTTTGTATTTGTACTTCATTTTGTTTGTACTTTTGTTGATTTTATTGTATTTTGACCCACCATGGGAACTTGTTGTAATCATGAACTATGTATCTTTACATTTTGTAATATATGGTTTGTGTGTTATTCTTTGAGCTTCATTTCTCTTCAATATTATCATTCCTCAAGGTCTGGAAGGTCAAAACCAAAGAACCAAACCAGATACCCTTGGAAGAAAAATAGGCATACTGCATTGCATACTAACCTCATTCTTTGTTTTGTAGGTTTTCTTGTTGTTGTTTTCTCACTTTGTTGTGGTTTCAGGAAACATTGCTCGTAGGAGGGTCTTCCCCATCAACAGAGTTCACCGGTATCCGACAAGAAACAACCTTCCGAGCTTACAGATGGACCAGGTTCAGCAAGATCTGACTGACGTAAGAAACCAGATGGCTAATGAAAGAACTGAAATGAGGGCTCAGATGAACCAGTTCATGGCAGTAATGACTGGGTTGGCCCAAAGCCAAGAAAGATTAAGAGAGTTGGTCGAGCGGCAAACTCCTGAAGAAAATCACCCAGGTACAGGGGGTACCAGCAACAATGATCATGTACAGCCACGTACTGATCCCCCAGAGTTTGGGCCTCATCTCAACCCTGAGGTTAATGCTATCAGGAATACCCAAGGTAATACTGGAGGACGAGCCTTGCAAGAGGACCCTCAGGAGGAATAGTTCACAGTAGTTGGAGCAGGAGATGAAGTCTATGATCGTCGTCTGGACGAGATAGCAGAAAAGCTAAGATCTCTAGAGTCCCAAAACTCCTTAGGATTTGATGTTATGGATATGGGGCTGGTGGAGGGAGTAAGAATTCCTCAAAAATTCAAACCTCCCTGCTTTGAAAGATATAATGGGACATCTTGCCCTCGCACCCATCTTCAATCCTTTCTGGGAAGATTGAAGGCTTACACTATGGATGAGAAGCTATGGATGTTTTTCTTTGAGGATAGCTTGACTGAGGCATCCCGTGAGTGGTACTCTCATTTGACCAGGGCAACAATCAGAAGTTGGAAGGATTTGGCCGAGGCTTTCATACGCCAATATCAATACAATCTAGACATGGCTCCTAATAGAACTCTCCTAATGGGTATGTTGAAATCCTCTAGAGAAAGCTTCAGAGAGTATGCTCAGAGATGGAGGCAGTTAGCTACTGCTGTTCAACCTCCAATGTCGGAAAGAGAAATGGCCGACATGTTTATGAATACCCTACAGGGGACATGCATTGATAGGCTGGCTACTTTCTCTTCCACTAGCATTGCTGACATGGTCATAGCAGGAGAGAGGATTGAAATTTTGTTAAAGATGGGTAAGATTTCTGATAACGGCGCCAGCTCCAGCAGCACTAGGAAACCTTTTGCATGGCCTCGCAGGTCGGGTGAAACCAATTCAGTACACATGGGCATAGGAAGGCCCTAGTATATGCCAAGATCAATTGCCACTGTCACAATTCCCACTCCATCACCTCAATAATAATACACCCCGCAACCATAACATTTCCCTCAGCAACAACATTTTCCTCAGCAAAGGTCCTACAACAACAACAACGTCCTTTCCAGCAAAGGCCATCTCAAATCAAAAGGGTAATCGATCCTATACCGATGCCCTATGCCACTTTGCTACCACAACTTTTGAGACTCAATCTTATTGAATTAAGGACTATGGCTCCACCAAATCCTCAGAACCTTCCAAGGAATTATGACATCAATGCCAGATGTGCCTTCCATTCTAATGCACCTGGCCATACCACAGAAAAGTGCAGAGCATTGCACATGAAGGTCCAGGATCTAGTTGATTCAAAGGCTTTAAATTGTGCACCTCCGCCTAACGTCACAAAGAATCCTATGCCTAGCCACGGTAGGCCCAGGATAAATGCAATTGAGGAGGATCAACCCGTGAACCTAATTGAAGACACTGCAAGTATTCAAACACCTCTGGCAGAGGTTAAAGCTCAGCTTTTAAAATGCCAGGTGTTCCCAGGTTGTGAGGCCTGCTGTGAATCTTGCAAAGTTTCCGCCAATGGTTGTGCAAGTTTAAAAAGTGGCATCAATGGCCTTATCAGAGAAGGTATCTTGCAGATAACATCAACGGTTTCTACAACATCAGCAATTCCTCCTACATTACCAACAAGCACCCCTCTTACAACTTCAAAAACAATTGTTCCGACAGTCTCTGCTACAAAATCAACAATCATCTCTTCTACTACTTCAACAGACATTAGTTCAACCGCATCCGCATCTACAACTACAACAACCATTAATAATGACATCTCCACAGTGTAATACCTCAAAATTTACCCTCTTTATTTATTACCTTAGCGGGCTTGCGCTTCACATTTCATATGCATTCTCCCATTAGGTCATATTCACAATCATTCATATCATCAAAGCATGCATGCGGTTAGAAGTTCTTTGGGTGTTCACACCATCTTTGTTTCACAACATTTAGATTTTCTCTTGGGCATCAAGTTTGGGATAGGTGGTTTTGTGGTTTAATGTACTATAAATGTGAATCATGTTACAAGACATGATTAGAGGATTCACTTGGGAAGAAAGATTAGGCCTAGGTAAAAGTTTGTGATTTCTAATGAGTCAAGGAAACCCATCGTGTGGATTGATGCAAATTAAGGAGTCTAACTCAAGAGATTGTTTTTATGATGTCAATATGATCCAAGGTTTGTGGTTCGAAAGCAAGTTCAAGGGATCCAAGTTGCAATACATTCAAACTTAGTGCATTTGGCCTAGGCTTTGAAATAATGGCTTACAATCGAAGGACATATCTATTTCGGTTCATAATTGATCTCATTTTTGTCAAGGGAATTTCAAGTTGATACCATGGATTCTAAAGTGACTCAAAGCTGGTTTATGGACTATTTCCACTTTATTTCCCAGTAACTTTCATGCTTTCCAAGGATTAATTCAAGGTCCATTTTTTGCAACCAAAAAAGGGGGACTGAGTAATGTGTGTCGTGCTTCTCATCAAGTTCTTGTGGTTCGTGGAGGTTGTGTACTTTTGTGAGGCAATTCAAGCAATGCTAATGAGCACCTTTAAATTTTAAAATGGGAATGGTGGTATATATTGTATTGTTATTGGTGCAAGAGTTCATGATTATAAATTGGAAACATAAATTTGTGTACACCATAACAAGTACAACTTCTTATCATTGCTCAAGTACAAAGGTTACAAATAAGTGATAAAAAAAGAGGCAATGGACTCCTGTAGGTTTTGATCCCACACGATGGTGTCATCATACAATCCATGTCAAGCTTGGTTTTACATCATAGCATCTTCTAAAATTGCCACTGTAAAAGCCTTGCTACTAACTTTCAGTAAAAAATTTCATCAAGCCGTCCCTACCATTGGTGCCCTCACTCTTCATGTCATCACCAACCTGCAAGTGAACTATCTCATTAAATAAGCACACCTGCATAAATTCATAACATGATTTAGCAAAAAAAAGAGAGGGAAAGAAAATGAATTCAACAAGAAGAAGGGTTTTTAACAGCTGAATTCAATAACTGATTACACCAGAAAAATTCACATACCAAGATCAGACAACAGGAAATATTTTTCTCACTTTTCATTGAGACTCGCATAATAGAAGATTAATACATCAGAGCCGATTACGTACATAAATGCAGTATTATAGAAGTTCAGGAGGATGGAAAAGTCTAACACACAAAAAAATCAATAACAAACACTCACAAGCTGCTAACAAAAAATCAAAACTAATCCTATCCGATTTCATAACAGAATTTACCTGAGATATCTCTGATCTACCCTTGATCCTTCTCTATAAAATCATGTTCCTCATTCTTCTTCAGCTCTGGATTTTCGTTTTGCTCTCTTTTGCCATTTTGCTCTCATCAATTTTTGTTTCCTCTTCTTCTCTCAATCCGAATCTTCACCTCTCCAATCTCTATCAATCATCTTCAATCTTCTTCTTCCTCACACCATCTTCAATCTTTTTCTTCCTCACACCTTCTTCACGAATTTTCACCATTTCTTCAACCATTTTTCTTCTTCTTTAACCCCCCCCCCCCCCCTCAATCACCCATCTTGACCTACCTTCTTCAATCCTTCTTTCTCTTCTCAAACCTTCTTTCACCATGGCTTCACAAACCGCTTTCAATCTTCATCAATCAGTAGCAGCAACAATCCTTCATCAACTTTTCAATAACTGATTCAATAAACAAGACAAAGAATAAGGTTAACCGAATCCACATCAATAGCCAAGCTACGATAACGGATTATGTAGAGAATCAAAAAGTGACTTACCGTGTAAGAAGATCCATCTTCGTCACCGATCATCACCATCACCTACATCGCGTGAGCGTTCATGATACCAGATTGTAAACGAGTCAAATCGCGCGAAAGACGAAACGAACCGAACCAAGCACGTAACTTTGATTGTCATCTTCACCAGTTTTGATCGATAAAGAACCATCAGCAAATCCATTACTCTGATTCGAGGTACGAGTTCGTCTTCCTCTTGTACGAAGTAGTTGCTGTGTTGTTTGGTTGTTCTCGACGTTGCTTGATTGTCTGAAATTTGTGATTTAGGGTTAGGAGAAAGTTTAGGTTTAGAAAGAGGATTCAGGTTATGTTCGGATTAAGATGGAAGAGCAAGGTATGGTGTTCGGTTTCAGTTTGCCGGTTAGAGGTGGCGGCGGATTGCGAGAAGAAGAAGAAGAAGAAGGGATGGTCGATGGCGGCGGAAGGGGAAGGAGAATAGGAGATTAGGGTTTTGTTATTGTTTCAGCCCTTTTGTATTTTCACGTTGTTTGTATTGTGTAATTATGAGAATAATTATATTAAGTAAGAATAATTATATTAGTTGTTAGTGGAATCATCATAAGATTATGAAATTAAAAGAAATTAAAAGCAATAAACCCAAATAAATGAGCAACTAATCCATTAAGTGCACTGTTTCAATTCCAACAAATGAGATAAGATTGGAAGATTTTGTGGATTCCTGGCCACACCGGCGGTGACACTTGTCACCGTCCGATTAGCATTCTGTGTGGTGGTTTTCGTGTGCGTCGTCCACCATAGCTTTTCATAGGTGTGCAGTGGTGAGCGTTGGATTAGATTACTATAGGAAGACCTAGATCATGCGGCCCATTTTGAAGTCAAGATTGTTGACTAATTCCATGAGATACACCCTCAGGCCAAGCGCAGATTGGGCCTTGCCTTTTGCTTTTTGCACCCCAAAAATCAAGCCCATTTAATCCACCATTTTATCCACTGTTTTAGTAGCTTAATTCATGTAAAATTGTGGTTAATCCTTAGGTAAATTCAAGTGACTTTTAAGCATAGTTAGCTTCTGAATTTTTAGGATTTTTTTTAGCAAAATGCCATAGTCAGTTTTAGGACCCTAGAGTATTAATTTCATATTTTTTACAGGACTTTTACTATTTTTAGTGCATTAATATTTAGGTCATTTTTACATGATAAATCCATTTAGTTTAGCTTAGAATCTTATGGTTCATTAAGGACTAGTTTAATTAGGCTTTGTCTTAGGATTTTAAAATAACTTAGTATAGTTTAATTACTGATTTTAGGATGATAATATTAGATAAGTTCCCTTAGTTTTAGGACTTAGGCTTATAATTTCTAATGAATAAGTTTAGGCTTGCTTTTGGTTTTATGCCTTAATATGCATTTTTTAGAATTTTGTTTCTTTATTCCAATTTTAATGTTTTTCCTTATTATTTGAATTTCTCACTTGTATAGGCTTTCCCATTGTTCTTAGAATCAACTTAACTTCCTTAGGAAGTAAGTTGAATTCTAGTAGTTTCTAGTTCCCTTTTATTCATTAGGCTTAGAAAACCACATAAACCATTAGGACCACTTTTGAATAAATGACTAAAGTTAGGATTGAGTCTTAGTCTCTTAGTTTTTACCTTTTGCAACTTGAGTCCTTCTTTCTCATCTTTAAACAAAATCCAAAAAAACACTTAATAAATGCATGAAAGGATCCCTTGTGTATAGCCTTATTCCATGGGGCACTTGCATTCATTCCATCTTGGAGTGGTGTAGGCTTGTCTAGCATGATGTACAAGTCTTATCAAGGGGTTGTTTCACAAAGGAAAATTTAAAAGATACTTCTTCACAAAAACAAAAAAAACACTTAATAAAGTTCAACAAGCTAGTGAACTTAAACCTTAATCCTAGGAAACAAGTCTTGGATAAATTCTCCTTGCTTGGTGTGCTTGTTCTATTATTCCATCTTGGAATGTAGTAGCAAGTATACATTCCATGGAAAAGAGTTTGAATTCACTTCCTTGTGCCAAATTCATACAAAACTCATAAAAGACAAAAACAAACAATAAGCGACTATCCTGCGGGAACTTCTTTTCTCACCTCATTCATTCTGAACGCGAACTTGCGACGACTTGTCTCGCATGCAAGATGGTAAACGCACTCGTACCAGACGAGCCTGCAACACCTGAGCATAGACATACGCAGTTCCAGCCATAAAAAAACAAACAAATAGATCCCGCCTTGGTTAGGCGAACTACGTCGACTCTGATCCTCATTATCCCGATGAGGTACGTAGGCAGCGGGGTAGGGCCCGTTCGAGCACATTCTTTATTTTCCCTACATTTTCCCCATTCTTTCTTTTTGTTCTTTTTTCCAATTCCCTTTCTCATTTCCATTCTCATCTCAGTTAGTAGTTCATTTGTTCAGCAGTAGTTATATTCTTTTACCCTTTGAAACAAAACAAGAAAGCGTGGATCCCGTCGGGTACGATGGACGATTTGGGGTGCTAATACCTTCCCAGGTCGTAACCGACTCCTGAACCCAGATCTTTGGTTCGCAAGGCCTCGTCCTTTCCTCCTTCCTTAGGTTTGTGCAGCATTACCTTTCCCGTTCCTTCGGGATAAAAATGCCTGGATGGCGACTCTACCTTTTCCGCGCCACTTTTGCGTTTGTAATAGGATGAAAATCCTGGGAGCGACAGCTGCCGACTCTGCTGGGGACCGAACCCAGAATCTCTGGTTTCCCTTGTAGAGTCAATCCTAGCGCCTGTTCGTTTTTGTTTCTTTGGGTGTTTATATGTGTGTGTTGTTGTGTTTATTTACTGTTTTCGTTTACAGTTTATTTTACAGCTTTATTTACTGCTTTCAGTATTTATTTTCCATGCATCATATTATACTGGACTATCTGGCTGTGCTGGTTTTCGTTTTTTCTGCGGGATGGGAGTTACTGCGAGATAAGCCAAATACCCAGCTTGAGTGCACCCTAGGACTTAGAGTGGTTCCACTTTGGCTTCATGGCATCTTGCTATGTTGGTATTAGTGAGTTCCACGCCTTGACTTGCGACCTTCTCGGGATTGTATTGATACCAGAATCTTTCTGGGTTAATACGTTACCTTGATAGTTATGTGCAGTCAAGGGACCGATCATTGAGAACCTTTGTGGAAACATCCCTCTCCAGTGCTGACAGTGGCAAACCACATTTGTTGGCAAACCCACTCGCATCCGAGGGCCCACTAGGAACTCGCATAGGATGGCCTGGTTCTCTCATAGGAATCCAGTTAAGGCAAACTGTTCGTATGACGATAGTATTGTACCCTTCGGGATGAATGTACTATTGTTTCTCGATTCAGTGCTTGAAGTTGAGGACTTATGAGGGATGCTTGTTTTTCCGAACTCAGCTAAGGCCTCCCTGAGTAGTACATAATGCCAAACCGATTCCCTGATTTGGTCATGAACCATTTCTCGGAAATGGTGAACGTATTATTGTTATTCGGCTTTGAGAGTCCGTGATGTTGACCCGAGTAGCATACCCGTGAGATTGGGAGGGGTTTACAGGTTTGCAGGAACCCTGAGACCTTCAGCATACCCGCTTTGCCATTGGTTTGGTTTTGTGATCTGGTTCTCTGGTTCTAAGATATGGATCCCGGATCAGAGGGATTGTTATTGTGATATGTTGATATTGTGGCCTTGCACAAACACTTGATTACCTGATTCACTACACAGACACATCACTGATCACGTGCCTTGCCTTGCATAGCATCATAACATCATTAATCATTTTGTGTTATTTTTATTCTCAGGGTTCATTACCTCCTATTCCTGGTCATATTTGCTGCTTCAACATGGAGATTCCAAGGAAGAGAAATGTCCATTATACGTTCCCACATCCAGAGACAGATGGTATTCAGAGGTTAATTGGCTTGATGGGGGACAAAATGCTTGATAATTTCAGAAGAGTTTGGAAAGATCTTAGACTATGTGAATAAGCCAACCACTGATCAGAGGGATAGCTTGCATTCTCTACTACAGTTCTATGATCCACAGCTGAGGGTTTTTGTTTTCCTTGACTACATCTTGGCTCCCACATTAGAAGAGATATCCAGCATCCTCAAAATCCCCATCAAAAATGATGCTCCTTACTATGGCTTAGAGAAGATGCCTTCATCCAAAGATATAGTTGAGTCTTTTCTTCTAGATTTATCCAAAGTTAACAGAGAAGTGGATGCCACCAAGGGTAAAGGACTTTTCTTAGATTTTCTTATCAAGGAAGCTCAGGACCTGGCCTCTGAGAACAAATGGGCTACGTTCAGCACCTTGCTTGCTTTGATAGTGTATGGGACTAGTTTGTTTCCAGGAGAGAAGGGTTTAATTAACATGTAAGCTATCACCATATTTGCCAGGATAAATCCAATACCCACTTTGCTAGGTGACTTTTACTACGGGGTTCACCATAGAAATGAAAAGAGGAAAGGACATGTAAATTGTTGTGCTCCCCTATTTACTGATTGGTTTGTAAGGCAACTCCCTGAATCAGGTCCTTTTCAGGATTTGAAACAATCTTGGAAGTGCTCCAAAATATTAATGGGCTTAACCTCAGCTGACATTGCATGGGGATACAACAGAGATCTTGTGGGCAAAGAATTGTTGGTCGGTTGTGGTAGCTTCCCAAGTGTGCCTCTGTTAGGAAGGAAAGGTGGGATCAGTTACAATATTATCTTGTCCAGGAAGCAGTTTGGTTATCCATTAAGAGATGTGCCTTTGATTGAAGAGGCAAAGGAATCTTTGTACTTTCCAACAGAAGGAAATCTCAAGAAGAGCATATTGTTATCCCAAGCTTGGGAAGTTAGAGTGATAAAAGGGAAGAAAGACTTTGGGAGAGTGGATCCCAACACTTATGATTCTTCCGCCTGCTTGTTGGAGGATCGTGTGAAGATCCAGTTGCTCCCATTTTCTAGAGAAACACCTCTCTACCCTAAGGAGGTAGCACCCACAACTTCAGTGCCTCTTCAAGATTATCAAAAGTTGGAAGCCTTGGTTCAACAACTCAGGTTAGAGAATCAAGAAGATTACAATTCATGTCAAAATCGGAAGTGCAGAATCAAAAGTTGGAGGAAAGAGCTCATAAAGCTGAAGAGATGGTTAGGCTCAAGCAGCAAGATTTTCAAGAGAGAGAGTTTTACTTCAAGAAAAGGGGATTAGCTGAAACTCACAAGGTGGCCCAGCGCCGAAAGGAGAGGAAGGACCTGAATGAAGCCAATGAAGTTGTCACCTTATGGCAAGAAAAATGGGAAGACAATTTGAGGAAGCAGAAAAAGCTGGACGTCAAGCATAAGCTGGAAATCAAGAGTCTCCAAGATTCTTTGGATGGATAGAGAGAGCTCCTTCGAAAGGCTTATCATCAAGAGAAGAGTCGTCTCCAAAGTCAAGCAGAAAGCCAACAAGTAGTAAAGGAAGCTCAGAAAGAAATAGAAGACTTGAAATTGAAAGCTGATGTGAAGAAGTCAAAGGCCGAGCCAGGTCCGAGCAAGGAGAATGAGATGGCTTTCCTGCAGTAGATTAAAGAGTTACATGCTTCCTTTTATCTAAGGGATATCCTTATCCAGAGACTCATCCAGGAGCCCGATCATCCGGATATAGCTCAGTTGTTCCAGAATGTCAAGTGTCTTAGCTGGAGGCTGCAAGACTTAGAGCTCCCTGGAGTTTAGTTTCATGCTATTGTACTTGGATTACCCACAGACTTGTTGTGGGAGTCCTTTTATTGATATACTTTGTTGTTCTTTTGATTGGCACCCTTCGGGGACTTTGTTGTTTCAAACTTCAGTTGATGTGATTGACTTTCTTTGAATCTCTTGTTTGTTATCTGTTGCACCGACACGGGGTAATGAGCACCAATTCTCCACGGCCGTCACATTATTTGAACATCACATGGGTCTTCTTCCCAATTATTATTCTCTTAATATCAGGACCGGAAAAGGGAAAAACCTCGAGGATAAAAGGAACACATTGCATTGCATACACATCATTTGCATGTTCTTCTTTGTTTTTGCAGGTTTTCTACAGGATGCTTAACTTATTTGTGTTTCAGGCAAAGATTGTGAGAGCTGCCAAGACCCGGCATCTCCGACAAGATATCCCACATCGCTATGCAACTCGCAGCAACCAGAGGATAATCATGGACACTATGCAAACTGAGCTTAATGAGTTTCGCACCAGAATGGGAGAATTCATGGTCATGATGCAAGGGATGGCTCAGGGACAGCAAGAGTTAAGGAATGCAATTCAAGGACTCAACCCTCCTCAGACTAATCCTCCTGTAACCACTCCTGACGTGCATGTGACTCCTCCCAACACCAATAATGGCCCGGGTGGACCTCAAGTACTAGAATAGGTCACAACAACTTTCATTCCGGTACAAGACAGACAGGAGGACCAGTTCTCTCCTTTCAACAACGACATGGGGTTCGGTGGAGAAGGAAATCTTCAGGACTTTTTTATGCTTGCTGAGAAAGTCAAAGCCCTCGAGTGTAGAGACACTTTGGGGATAGATGTGTCTGACATGGGCCTAGTCCCCGGGGTGGTTATTCCTCACAAATTCAGGCCGCCTACTTTTGACAAGTATAACGGTAGCTCCTACCCAAAGACTCACTTGCAGACATTCTACCGGAAGATCGCTGCCCATACTAGGGATGAAAAGCTCTGGATGTACTACTTCCAGAATTGTCTCTCCGGAGGGTCCTTGGAATGGTATATGAAGCTAGAGAGAAGATCTGTAAGAAACTGGAAGGAATTGGGAGAAACATTCCTCAAGCAGTATCAGTATAATATCGACATGGCGCCCAATCGCACTCAACTTTAGAGTCTGGCTCAGAAGAGCTCTGAGAGCTTCAAAGATTACGCACAAAGGTGGCGTGAAGTGGCCGCTAGAGTGCAGCCGCCTTTGTTGGAGAGAGAAATGGTAGACCTGTTCCTAGATACCCTCCCTGGGCATTTCATGGAAAGGCTAGCTGGATGTTCTTCAAGTGGATTCTCAGATATCATCTTTACTAGTGAGAGGATAGAAAGTTGGATCAAGCAAGGGAAGATTCAGAACGGAGGCGCTTCAAATTCTGGTATCAAGAAACCCTTCATGAAGAGAAGAGAAGGAGAGACTGTGGCAGTGTACGCGCAGAGGGGAGGAAGTAACAGAGGTTTTTATCAGCAAGTGGCCCCTGTCACTATCTCAACTCAACCTGTTCAACAGCAAGTCCAACCACCGCAGTCGCAACACCAACAAGGGTATCAACAAAGAGCTCCTTGTCCATATTACCCCTAGAAGACCAGAGAAAGCCATTTCGAAGCTCCGCCGATGTCCTATTCACAACTTTTAAAGAATCTCCTACAACTCCAGATGATTCAACTCCAAACTCTACAACCCCCGAAGCCAGGCCAAATCCCCGAGGGTTATGATACAAACTCCAGATGCGAATTTCATTCCGGAGCTCCCGGGCATACCACAGAGAACTGCAAAGCACTGAAGCATGTTGTTCAAGACCTACTAGATTCTAAAGCGATTAATTTCGCTCCTACTCCTAATGTAATACAGAACCCCATGCCTTCTCATGGAGGTACGGTTGGGGCAGTTGATGAAGGGGAGAATCTAAACTTGGTGTGTGATGTCAACAACCTTCAGACTCCGTTGAGTGTTGTTAAAATCTGCTTGTCAAAGAAGGGTGTTTTTCCAGGGTGCGAAGATGATTGTCCAGGGGGTGTTGAAGCTACAAATGGTTGTGAGCAGTTGAAAGCAGGGATCCAGAGCATGATTAATGAAGGAGTGTTACAGTTTAACAAAGTTGTAAAAGAAAGTGAAGTCTCTATAGTAACCATCTTCTACGATCCATCTCAAGTTCCCCCACGGGCCAGAGCGGCACCGATAACCATCACCACTGCAGGACCAGTAATGTATCTGAGCGATAGAGCCATTCCCTGGAATTATGGTGGCGAAGTATACTGTAACGGCCAGAAGTAAGAGTTGGCCACGTCTAGTACGACCCCAGCTCAAGTAGAAAACGTTGGAGTAGGGGGCTTTACTAGAAGTGGAAGGTTATTTGCGCCGGAAACACTAATAAATAGTGTGATACTGTAACACGGTGGGAGAACTGACTTTCTATAAATGTTGCGGATAGCAAGAGTCGCCACCGACTTTTATTTTATCCAAAAGGAAAGGGCATAAAAGAACAGGAAAGACCTTAAAAAGATTTTGAGTTCGGGGGGTAGGTTATATAAAGGGAAGGTGTTAGCACCCTTTATATCCATGGTTATCCATGGGCTCTTAGTTACTTAGCTCACTTTAAACTGTTTTGAGAAGTGTAGTGTGTGATTGAAAATTTTCTAAGTACTTTATAATGATCCTCGTATGGATGTATATAAAGACTTTGTTTTGAAAATTTGTTTGAAATGTGAAGTGTAAAAGAGTATTTTTGAAGAAGAGTGAGCAAGTACTTAAGAGGAACCTACCCTATGCTAAGTCTTTACTGTTCTTATATGTTCTTTCAATGGTAAGACTATCCCTATTATTAAGGAATAGGTAGTCATTACCTTGGATGTTATAAGGGACATGTGAAGGGACATCTGAAGTTAGGCAACTGTAAGGTGTCTTAGCAATACGAAGGGACTTATCATCTTTTATTCGAAGGGACAAGATCATTTACCGTAGGCAACATCGAAGGGACTTGATCTTATAATCTTAAAAGGGACTTGATGATATTTTATGAAAAGGGACTTTGCTTTAAGACACCTTACTTGACCTTATAATTAGGCAACATGAGGAGTAACCTTAGAAAGTGTAGGATGGCGATCAAAGATCGACTTACGTGTGTGAGTGTTCATATTCATATATTTATCTTATTAAGTAAGTCATTCTAAATTAATTTTAAATCACCAACAGGTTATCACTCCCTATAGTTACTAACCATGGCAAAAACATTTATAAATAATAACATAAAAACAATAATAAACCTACGACTATTACAAGGCTTTCGCAATTACATTATAATATGAATAATAAATATATAGAGAAATTATAATTAATATGATTAATAATAAAATAATTATAAGAAGAAGAGGTTATCACAAATATACAAAAAATATATACAAGTTAAGAGAATATTTTTAAATTAAATAAGCAATTTTAAAGAATTTTTTTTTAAAAGAAAATAATATAATGAGAATAATAATAATAAACCATAGAATAACTATTTACAAAACATGATTAATTATTTAACTATATATTAGAAAAATTAATTAAATTCAATATTTCAAGTTAAATAAAAACTAGGGTTAGAAATTAGGGTTAATTTTACAATTAAGAAAAAATCAGGATAAGGGTTTTGATTATTTAATATAAACTTAATTAAATTATTTATATAAAATATATAAAATAATAATATAAACAAATTTTAAATTAAATATAAACCAAATTAAATTTTAGAAAATAAATTATAATTTTTTTAGAAAATAAATTATAATTTTTTTAGAAAATATAAAGTTATATATATATATATTTACATATTATTATTTAAAAATAATTTTTTTATATAAAAAAAAAATAACTTATATTAATTATAAAACAAAACAATAAAGAAAATAATGAGAAAAAAAAACTTACCTGGGGCAGGGATCGAACCCACGCCCTAGGCCTTTCCTCCCTTGGACCAACAAGGCTGCCACCAGGCCAGGCATACGCAGGTGAAAGGGTTTGGGCAAATGAGAGGTCGAAACCCTAACTATGGTGAATCCTTCAACCTGCAGTGAAAACTCAATCCAAACACATAGAAACATTCCAGGCACCTTCATAAACAAGCATCAATGATCAAAAACAATTTATATTACATGAATATGTGAAATCGAAACTTTAAAAAAAAACAAGAATGTGATGATTCGGTTAGCATGATTCAGTGCATGAATGGATGGTTTTATGATCCAGAAACACTCAGTGATCTTCAAGGAACGATTTGCAACCTTTATTTTGTCTTGAGAGTCCCTCTAAGTCCAAAACCGAATGTGACTTTTTCTTGATATTTTGAAGCTTGAAGGATATGTGTGGAGGCTGGAAATTCGTCCTCTTGTGATTGGGATGTATTCAGGTATATGTAGAGATGAAAATTATGTCAAAAAGTTATGGATTTATGGGCTTTGTATTGATTGCTTGATCATGAAGTTTCTATCTTTCAAATATTGAAAAAGATCACATCTAACCTTGCCAAATCAAGCTAGCACGAATTTGGATCAGATCAATCATCTATAATTGATGTTTATGACTTTCTAGAATCATAATCTCATCCAAATATATGATTTTCATATTTTATTTTGATTTAATTTGTATTTTAATGAATAAAATTCAAATAAATACTAAATAAAATATAAGAAATCAGAAAAGGCATGGGTTGGGTCGTGCTTGATGATATTATGAAGATTGGATGGCAATTTGGTAGGCCCATTTAGCAAAAATTGGTTTTAAGGCTTCATTTGTTTCATAAACTTCCCAAAAATTTCCCAACTTTGAAAGGGCACAAATCCTTCAATTATAATGATATGAAGGTTTTCTTGGACATTTTAGAAAGCTTAGAGAGTCCTCTAACCAACCTCTTTGGTCTCATGTCCATATCTTTTACCATTCTCAAGTTATGCTCTTTGGAAGATGTTGACTTTTTGTTGACTTTTAAAAGGACCTATAATGTCTTAGCTCATACATTCCAAATGAAGCATTTTTGGGATTGGCTTGTGAGACACAAAGTTGTAGAGAATTAAATTTCCTTCAAAATGAGCTTTGGATGGAAAATATTTGATGAAGCATGTGAAAGTTATGGCTGGTCAAAGTTCAGTTGACTTTTCCTGTGAAAACCCTAATTTAGAAACTCCTGATTCTTGATGATCTGAAATCTCCTTGATGAATCATGATCAACCCTTGATCAAATGATGAATTTTACTTCACATAATTGATGTTGGCAAAAAATCATGAAGTTTGACCACAGTTGACCTCAATTTGACTTTTTAACTGCTTTGACTGATTTTAGCCTATCTGATCATCTGACTGAGCAAACCTTTGGGAAACGTCTTGAAACTTGACATGGGGATTCTTGCACACATATAGGATGCTATGAAGCTCACTTGAATTCTTGGAAGTCCATTTAGCCTGATGAAAGTCAAAACCCTAGTTTAGGATGCCTTGCTTAGGAGGATGCATTGTCTGAGGGAATTGTCAAATTTTCTGACTAATTGTGAACCTTGTGAACCTTGTGAACCTCATGAGATGTCTTGTGAACCTTGTGAACCTCTTAGTACACAATGTCTTGTCTTGGGGAGGGCAAATTTTGGGGTGCAATAGCTGCCCCTGTTCATTTTTCTGAAACCTGAGGGGTTAGATTGGTATATATGCCATTCGTGACCTGGAAGGTTGAAGGAGATTGAACACAAAAGCCCAAAAATTTGCACTCGCTGGTGCGTAAAGTAAAACTGATGATTAATTGTATATGCTTGAGTGGGCTTGAAGATTCCACTTGGAAGAACTGGAGATGGGCTTATAGATGCCATCCATAATATCAGGAGGTGATAATATCTTGATGTTGATACTGGATATCAGTATTAGGTCTTCGTATAGGCCGTCTCTGAATCGTTTATGCAACATGGTGAGAATTATCTCTTCTGGAAATATCCTGGACTAGGGAATGGATCTTCGTATAGATCGTTTGCCTACTATCCAAAAATAGAAGAGTATCAGGATTAAATTTCTTGAAAAATATCCTTGACTAGAGAATGGATCTTCGTATAGACCGTTTGCCTACTATCCAAAAATAGAAGAGTATCAGGATTAAATTTCCTGAAAATATCCTGGACTAGGGAATGGATCTTCGTATAAACCGTTTGCCTATTATCCAAAGACAAAAGAGTATCAGGATTAAATTTCCTGAAAATATCCTGGACTAGGGAATGGATCTTCGTATAGACCGTTTGCCTATTATCCAAAGACAAAAGAGTATCAGGATTAAATTTCCTGAAAATATCTTGGACTAGGGAATGGATCTTCGTATAGACCGTTTGCCTATTATCCAAGGACATCTTGAGTAATGATTAAGTATCAGTACTAGACCTTCATATAGATCGTTTCTGACCTGTTGTGAATTGTTGATATTGTTTTATCTGCATATAACTATCCTGCAAAGAGAAGATTAGTTTATGCAATATGTATGCATGCATGGCATGGTGCATCTAAGTAAATGTATTATGCATTTATGGATATGTTATGGTATGATGTAAATGATGTATGTATGAATCATGCAGCCTGAAGTGTCTGGATATCTTTGTATAACAAATGCTGGCTAGGGAAAATAAATCCCGATTCGTTACTGAAGAATATGAAGACCTCGTTCCCGTCTTGTTTGATAGTATAGTATTTATAACCTTCCGTCTTCGTTCGTCGTACTTCTATTGAAGGAACAAGTTCCTGAGTATCCCGACTGAGGATAAAAGAGATGGACATAAATTCAAGGGGAGATGTAACTCGAAGTATCTATAAAGATAGATTTGCTCTACTGGGGATTTATAGTTGTCTTGTGGGGATGTGCCGGCGAAGCTTCGTTGAACTACCATCCTCGTTCGTCCTTAGTAAATACTATTACTGCATTTTATGCATTTCTGGTAAACATCAATCATATTCAAAAGCATACATACATTCAAACACAACCAATGGACGTTTTCGCTTATGTAAATAGGGTAAAAGTAAATCTGGATTCAAAGATGAAATTTTATTTATATTACAAAGTGACCTATACATAGGCAAGTTTGTACAAGGAGACAGAAATCCTAGTAAGAGGAATTCGTCATAAATTTTTTTACAAAACAAAGAAAATCAGCTAAGTGAGAAATAATCCTATTGAGTTTCAATTCTACTATTGCCATTATCTTCAAGCATCTCATCTTCTGCTGTTGAGACGGAAACGATTGGATTGATCTTTATCTGTTCGAATCTTGATTTAGGTAGTACCATCAGTTGAAGTTACATGACTGATCCAAACGAAACATAGTCATACGCTTTAATCCCTAACTTTTGCCTGGATTGCCCTTTCAGGTTTTCAATCCACCGGGATACCCTTTTTTGCCCAAGCCACCCTTTCAGGTTTTCGACTTGCCGGGTGTACATTATATATATATATATATATATATATATATATATATATATATATATATATATATATATATATATATATATATATATATATATATATATATATCCCTAATTTTTTCCCGAACCCTTTTGGTTCGCCGGGATGCCCTTATTTTTGCCTAGGCCAGTCAACCTAGCGAGTCTCTTTTTATGCGTAGTATTTTTTAACTATGTCTGTGTTTACAGGTTGTGGGAAATCTTCACCATCCATAGTAGTAAGCATCATGGCACCTCCTGAAAATACTCTTTTGACCAAAAATGGTCCTTCATATGTAGGAGTCCACTTGCCCCTAGGATCACCCTGTGGTAGTATGATACGCTTGATTACCAAGTCACCAGCCTGATATACCTTTGGCTTAACCTTCTTATTAAAAGCTTTGATCATCCGTTTCTGGTACATCTGGCCATGACAAACAGCTGCCAGCCTTTTCTCATCAATCAAATTTATCTGGTCAAGTCGAGTCTGAATCCACTCATCTTCATCCAAGCCTGCATCCTTCATGATTCTTAAGGAGGGTATCTGAACTTCAATGGGCAGAACTGCTTCCATACCATAGACTAAGGAGAATGGGGTTGCCCCTGTTGAAGTGCGTATTGTAGTACGATAACCATGAAAAGCAAATGGTAACATCTCGTGCCAATCTTTATAAGTGACAGTCATCTTCTGTAGAATCTTCTTAATGTTCTTATTAGCAGCTTTTACTGCCCCATTCATCTTCGGACGATACGGAGAAGAGTTGTGATGCTTAATCTTGAACTGCGTGCAGAGATCATTAATCATAATGTTGTTCAGATTAGAGCCATTATCTGTGATGATCCTTTCAGGGATGCCATACCTACATATGAGATTATTCTTAATGAAATGAGCCACCACATTCTTAGTAACAGATGCAAATGAAGCTGCCTCCACCAACTTTGTAAAGTAATCAATAGCAACCAGGATGAAACGATGCCCATTAGAAGCAGTAGGTTTGATCTCACCAATCATATCAATGCCCCACATGGCAAAAGGCCAAGGAGCAGTCAACACATTCAATGGAGCTGGAGGTATATGTACTTTATCAGCATAGATTTGACACTTGTGACATGTTCTGGAATGTTGATAGCAGTCAGCTTCCATGGTAGACCAATAATAACCTGCTCTCAATATCTTCTTTGCCATGGTATGACCACTAGAATGAGTGCCAAAGATCCCATCATGCATGTCTTCCATAATCTCTGTTGCTTCCCTCTTATCCACACAACGAAGCAAAGTTGAGTCATGATTGCGCTTATACAAAATTCCATTACTCAAGAAGAATTTAGTAGAAAACCTCCTCAGAAACTTCTTATCTTTGACAGATGCCCCTTCAGGGAACTCCTGAGTTTCAAGATATCTTTTCACTTCATAGAACCAAGGCTTCTCCTCTGCTCCTTCAGTATCAATCTCATTGCAGTATGCCGGCTTCTCAAATCTATCAATAGTAATCTTAGGAGCTTCATCATCCCAGCTAATCTCAAACATAGATGCCATGGTGGCTAATGCATCTGCCAACTGATTTTCTCCTCGTGGAATATGTCCAAAGGTAATCTCTTCAAAATGTGGGATCAAAGACAACACATGCTCTCTGTAAGGAATGAGATTTTCATGCTTGGTATCCCAATATCCTTTAATCTGACTCACTACCAGGGCTGAATCTCCATATACGTCCAAGAATTGAATCTTCATATCAATGGCAGCTTTGATACCCAGGATACATGCCTCATACTCAGCCATGTTATTGGTACAATAGAAACAAAGTCTTGCAGTAATTGGGGTATGACAACCTTCAGGGGAAATGATCACAACACCAACACCATTACCAAGTGCATTAGAAGCTCCATCAAAAACCATAGTCCATCGGGATCCTTGTTCAGGTCCGTCATATTGTCCAGGTTCTTTGGTAATAATCATAATGTCTTCATCGGGGAACTCAAAACTCATTGACTGATAATCATCCACTGCTTGATGAGCCAAATGATCAGCTACAACACTTCCTTTAATGGCCTTCTGAGTAGTGTATTGTATATCATATTCTGTTATGATCATTTGCCATCTTGCTATTCGTCCCGAGAGAGCAGGTTTCTCGAATATGTACTTGATTGGATCCATCTTTGAAATCAACAAGGTAGTATGAGTCAACATATACTGTCTTAGTCGACGAGCAGCCCATGCCAAAGGCAACAAGTTTTCTCGAGCAGTGAGTATCTTGTTTCACAGTCGGTAAACTTTTTGCTAAGGTAGTATATTGCCTGCTCTTTTCGACCAGACTCGTCATGTTGCCCCAACACACACCCCATTGAGTTGTCTAATACTGTTAAGTACATAATCAAGGGTCTTCCATCAACTGGTGGCATCAAGATTGGAGGTTCTAAGAGATATCTCTTGATTTCATCAAAGGCTGTCTGGCACTCATCATTCCACTCCATTACCTGATCTTTCTTCAACAACTTGAAGATTGGCTCACAGGTAGCAGTTAATTGGGAAATAAATCTTGCAATGTAATTCAATCGTCCCAAGAAACCTCTAACTTCCTTCTCAGTACGGGGAGCTGGCATCTCTTGTATAGCTTTCACTTTTGCAGGGTCTACTTCAATACCTTTTCCACTGACAATGAAACCCAGGAGTTTACCAGACCTAACTCCAAAAGTACATTTGTTTGGGTTCAGTCTCAACTTGTATTTCTTCAACCTTTCAAACAACTTATGTAGATGATCAAGGTTTTGCTCTTCATTCTGGGACCTGGCTATCATATCATCCACATATACCTCTATCTCATGATGAATCATATCGTGAAACAAAGCCACCATAGCATGCTGATATGTTTCCCCGGCATTCTTCAAACCAAATGGCATCACTTTATAACAAAAAGTGCCCCACTGTGTAACAAATGTAGTCTTATCCATATCTTCAGGTGCCATCTTGATTTGATTGTAACCAGAGAAACCATCCATGAAAGAAAATACCTTATGCTGAGCAGTGTTGTCTACCAGAACATCGATATGTGGAAGTGGAAAGTCATCTTTAGGGCTGGCCTTGTTCAAATCTCTGTAGTCTACACATATACGTACCTTACCATCTTTCTTGGGTACCGGTACCACATTTGCAACCCATTGAGGATAAGAAGTCACAGCTAAAAACCCTGCATCAAACTGTTTCATCACCTCTGCTTTAATCTTTTTTGACATTTCAGGACGCATGCGACGAACTTTCTGCTTCTTTGGACGACAATCTTCTTTTACCGGCAAACGGTGAACCACAATGTCTGTATCCAACCCTGGCATATCTTCATAGGACCAAGCAAAGATTTCCACATAATCACGTAACATCTGAATTAATCTGCTCTTAACACCATCTTCTAATTCAGCCCCTATCTTGACCTCTTTCCTGTTTTCTTCAGTTCCCAGATTCACAACTTCGATTGGCTCTTCATGTGGCTGTATAGCTTTCTCTTCTTGTTGTAATAACCTAGCAAGCTCTACAGGTACTTCACAATCTTCTTCCTTTCCATCTTCAGCTTGATAGATCGGATTCTCGAAATTATAATTGGCAATACTAGAACTGTTATCAACAGGATCCAGAGTGGATGAGGATTTGCATTTCAGTGATGTGGGTGTGTGTAAGAACACATAGCTGATAAAACAAAAATAAAATAAAGGAAAGACAAGGAGCACAATATTTACGAAAACGAAATGTCCATTGATTTTTATTGAATGAAGTATGCAAATGAAATGACATCCCGAAACAAGCATGCCATTGTGCCCTGGGTAAGGCACAAGGCTTAAAAGTTTAATTGTTCAAAATTACAAACTTAAAATAAAAACACAGTAATAGTATTTACTCCTGACTAAAGGAGATAGGAATAACGTCTTCAGTCTTCCAATTGTTGAACCCATCACCCACAGTAGGAAAGATCCAATCATCCAGGTTGTAGTCTTCATTATAGTCACCCACAATATTGATGTGATCTCTCATGACCCTTTGATTGGTGATACGAACAGCACGAGCACGACGAACAGCCTTCTGGGACTCTGCAGTGAAACCCAAACCAAACTTGTCAGACTTGTAAGGAATGTTAGGAAGCTGACCCCAAATAGTACAACCACCTTCTTCAACCACAGCTCTAGCATCTTTGAGGGAAGCCAATGTAGGAGGTACTCTGGTAACCACAGGAACTCTTTTAACAACAGGAGGAGCTTCAGTAGTAGAAACGACCCAAGGAACTACTTTAAATGTCTGGCAAGGAGTCTCAACATATTCACCTTCCACTTCAACATACTTAAATGTATTCACATGACTGACCATGTATTCTTCCTCTCCATAAACAGTGACGATCTTTCCCTTCACTGGATATCTCAACTTCTGATGTAGAGTGGAGGTCACAGCACCTGCCCCGTGGATCCAGGGGCGCCCAAGCAAACAAGAGTACACAGGATGAATATCCATTACATAGAAGGTAGAATTGAAGACTTGAGAGCCTACTTTGATCGGGAGATCTATTTCTCCATGCACCACTCTTCTTGAACCATCAAAGGCCCTCACCACTATATTGCTTGGTCTTAACACAGCATCTTCAGGATTGAGCTTGTTCAGAACCTCTTTGGGAAGTACATTCAATGAAGAACCATTGTCTATCAACACATGAGACAAGGTAGTGCCCCTACATTCAATGGAGATAAGCAAAGCTCTGTTATGGTTTCTCTTGGCAGGAGTCAAGTCAGCATCAGAAAAACCTAACCCATTATCATAAGTCAGATGTGCAACACAATTTTCAAATTAATCCACAGAAATTTCATTTGGTACATGAGCAGTCTTCAAGAACTTGATCAAGGCTTTAGCATGAGCCTCAGAACACAGCAACAAAGACAACATGGAAATTTTGGAGGGAGTATGCCCCAATTGGTCAACAATATCATAATCACTCTTGCGAATGATCTTCAGCACTTCTTCCATCTATTTAGAAAGATTCTCAGCAGTCGATGCCTCAGCTTGCATAGGTTCAACCACAGGACCTTTGTCCCGAGCATCAGCACTTGGCTCAGAAGTGGAGGTAGTAGTTGGAGTAACTGCACTTTTGGAGGTAGCCGGAGAAGAGAAAACTCTTCCACTTCTGGTGATCTTACTAGATCCATCAATATTATCAACATCAAGGTTATCATCAGTAACAGGTGTATTGGTCAGAGGTTCTTGTTTAACACCATGGATGTAAACATCAGAACCATAATTCCAGGGTATAGCTTTATCAGAAGTATACAGAATAGGGCCAGGAGTGGTAATAATCATGGGAGGCACTCTAACTTCAGCAACAGTCTTCACCAGACCTTCAGCAGTAATCTTGATAGGTCCTTTGGAAGTGATCTTGACAGGGCCTTTGGAGGTAATCTTTATTGGCACTTTATCAACCATATCCACATCTTCAACCTTCGTACCTTGAGTTAGATGTTCAACCATACTTTCCAGAGAAGGTGTCCTCTCAAACAATATGGTGTAATTGTCCATGAGGCGTTGAATACCATCTTTCAACTTCCAGCAGCTATCAGGTTTGTAAGCACAATAAAAACAGTCTCCATTGCAACCTGGAAAGAATCCAGCTTGCACCAACTTCTTCTTGATAATAGATAAGGGAGTAGTCACATCCGCAACTGAGGAAACATATGAAACTTCATCAATAACATTAACAGTCTTCTCATGATTGGGCATGGGAGCAGTAATCACATTTGGAGTCCCAGGAGGGTCAAATTCAATCTCTCCAGCTTCAATCATATCTTGAATCTTGTTTTTCAATATCCATCAATTGTTGGTGTCATGTCCTGGACAATTAGAGTGATAAGCACATCTTGCATTAGGATTGTATCGAGGAGAGGAAGTATTAGGATTCTGAGGAGGGTCCTTCAAAGTAATGAGTTCCCCTTTCAACATGTGTTGCAAGGCTTGGGCCAGTGACATATTGATCTTGGTGAATTGTCTTCTAGGCTTCTGCTGATTGTTTTGTGGCAGCTCTGGTGCTGCAGGAGTAGGATTGGAAATGTGAACTGCTCCCACAGATTGGTGACTTCTGTTACGACTAGGTTGACCATACACAACATTAGACTCCTTCTTTCCACTTGGGGGCTTCTTTGCAGTTCTTGATGAAGAGGCACCCACCTGTATCTTACCACTTCTTATACCACTCTCCACACATTCTCCAGTCATTATCAGCTCAGTGAAACCGGATGATGAGCTTCCAATGAGGTGACTATAGAAAGGACCATTCAGCGTACTCATAAACATATCCACTAGCTCTCTGTCAGTCAGAGGAGGTTGAACTCTGCCAGCCAGGTCTCTCCATTTTTGGGCATACTCTTTGAAATTCTCCTTAGCACCCATAGACATGCTTTGGAGTTGCATGCGAGTTGGTGCTAGATCAGCATTATATTGGTATTGCCTATAGAAGGCCTCAGCAAGATCATTCCAATCACGAATATTGACACTTTCCAATTGATAGTATCATTCCAATTGAGCTCCAGACAAGCTCTCTTGGAAGAAATGAATCCACAATTTCTTATCAGCAGTATGTGGTTGAATCCTCCGGACATAGGACCTTAGATGCAGCTTGGGACATGAGACACCATCATACACCACAAAAGCAGGAACCTTGAAACCAATAGGTATAACCACTCCAGATATTAAGCTCAAATCTTCAAAATCAAGCCCAGAAGATTTTTGTAACTCCATGGCATTCATCCTGTCTACCAGCATCTTGTACTTATCTTCATTAGGATCATGATAATAATTTGCTTCAGAATCAGAATCTCCCACAGTATCATGGAGAATACCTCCCTCTTTCTCAGAATTTTCAGACTCAGAATCCTCAACCTGTTCCTTGGTCTTGATAGGACCTTTGAATCTTCTTCCCAGATTAATAAGTCCTCCTGATCTTCTAGTCTTCTTATTCTTCTTAGCCAGCAGTGTCTTTAGCTCATCTTGCCCCTTGGACAAGTTCAGAATCAACTCTTGGAATTGTGCATTCTGAGCCTGGAGATCTTTGACAGTCTGTTCAAGAGCCATTTCTGCTGAAATAAACAGCGAGAAGATAAGATACTTGTACATAAGAAACATGTGATGCAATGATATGGTATATAAATGCGTATGCAATGTTTTCAAGGACCGCAGGATTTAAATTTGTTTAAACCACCAAAAAGTAAAATTTTATTAGTAATAAACTTGTTTGCCCCTTGGGCTTACAACAAAAATGAAATGAATACAAAAATGGGGTTTTAAGTCTCCCATGGACGTTTCCTCTTTGTGTTGAGGTATGAGTTGAGATTCCGCTCCTCGTGAAGTTGTTTTGTTAGCTCCAGTATTCTTTCTTGACTTGCTTTTTAATGAGTCTCAAAAGTATCTCTTTGCTCCTTCAACCGGATCCAGGACCTTTGTAACTCTTCCATGTCAGTGGGCATGTCTGGGTGAAGAATGATATAAGGAGTATCTCCTTCAGCAACAGGCTCCATAGTAACTGGCAGGATATCAGGATATGGCATCATAAGAGTCTGAGCACGAGATCGCATCCATCTGAGATAAGGTTCCATAGGAATTGTGTACTTGGGATCCAGTGTCTTGCTGTCAACCTTGTTCACTTTACCCCATGCTCGTATGAACCTTTGACGGTAACCTTGAATATCGTTGACGTAGTCGAACACAATACCCTGAATAAGCATATCATAAGGACCATCACTCCAAGCGTAACCAAACTAACGTAGAGCTAAGGAAGGATTGTAGGTAATGCCCCCTCTTATGCCAAGGAGAGGCACATTAGGGAACTCTCCACAACGGTCAATGATAGTAACATTCTCCATAGATCTAGAACACCAATGAATATCTGAATGTGAAAGTGACATGATCCTCTTAGACCACCTTAACCCTTGTTCATACTTCATCACTGAACGAGGAAGGTGAGAAATAAACCACCTAGACAATAGAGGTATACAACACATCAGAGTACCTCGTGACTTCGTAGTACGGGTATAGAGAGAATGTAGGATGTCTCCAAGCAATGTAGGCACTGGATTGAGAGTCAGAAATATGTTGATGGCGTGTACGTCTATGAACTGATCTGGATTGGGGAACAACACTAAGCCATAGATCAATAGGGCTAAGATCTCCTCAAAAGCATCATAACTCATAGCCTTCAGGAACACTTGAGCTTTCTCCATCAATACCTTAGCAAGAATACCCTTAACTCCACTCCTTGTTTCTAGGACAATGTCTGATTTCTTCAAATGTAGAGCTGCAGCAATGACTTCAGGTTTAGGCTCTTTCTCTAAGCCTATGAAAGGTCTCTGATCAAGGACAGGTATACCCAGAAGTTTGGAGAACTCTTCCATTGTAGGAACCAGCTGATAGTTGGGGAATGTGAAGCAGTGATGTTTAGGGTCAAAGAACTGAAACAGGACACTCATCATGTCTTCATTGAACCCTGAAGTGACTAGATCCAGTAGGTGACCATGCTTATTGATGAACTGGGAGTTTTCAGAAACTTGAGAGACCAATTCCTTAAGCTTAGGAGGTATTCCTACAAAGTTGATCCGGATAGTATTCCTACGAGCAGAAGCCATGACCTGCAACAAATAACAAAGATAAATCCTTTGGTCCTTGAAATGGTTAGTGAAAATTCTATGCTTATGATGCATGATGATGCTATGATGTTATGCTCAATCACAAACATGTGGCACACACAAACAAGTCACACAATAGCCCTAGGTTTGAAGGCTTGCATGAGGTTTAAAGGTAAGTACCCTCCCCTGAAGTTTAGTTGGTTCATCATGTCCTATAAAGTAACCAGGTTCTAAGGGATCTCAATATCATTGATCCTTCACAAGGGTGGTTGTTCAGTAGGCAACTTACTTGCCAACCAAAACACTCAAAGTTTAAGATCTCAATGAGTGTAGCATCGAGTATCAACCAACTTCAGTCTTCACCAAATTCGGTTATCTCACTACTTTTCTAGAGGCCAAGATGGGATGACTAGGGTTCTAAAAGTTAGTTAGTGTATTGACAACATATGGCAGCCTCATATTATCCTCAACTTGCTTAAGGAACATAAGCACCAACCAAGAAGTCACACTAACTATGGCCACCAGATCAACCATATCGGTATACGCTGTACAGTTTCCTTGGTCTATTTCCATTTACCTAAGGTACACTAGATCCGGGTTAGGATCTTTCACACATAAGAGCACACAACAAGTAAAGTAAAGCAAATAAAGCAAACAAATTTAAAGTGATCTAATTCCTAAGGGTACCCCTCTTTTATTAAATCCCCAGCAGAGTCGCCAATTCTGTAACACGGTGGGAGAACTGACTTTCTATAAATGTTGCGGATAGCAAGAGTCGCCACCGAATTTTATTTTATCCAAAAGGAAAGGGCATAAAAGAACAGGAAAGACCTTAAAAAGATTTTGAGTTCGGGGGGTAGGTTATATAAAGGGAAGGTGTTAGAACCCTTTATATCCATGGTTATCCATGGGCTCTTGGTTACTTAGCTCACTTTAAACTGTTTTGAGAAGTGTAGTGTGTGATTGAAAATTTTCTAAGTACTTTATAATGATCCTCGTATGGATGTATATAAAGACTTTGTTTTGAAAATTTGTTTGAAATGTGAAGTGTAAAAGAGTATTTTTGAAGAAGAGTGAGCAAGTACTTAAGAGGAACCTACCCTATGCTAAGTCTTTATTGTTCTTATATGTTCTTTCAATGGTAAGACTATCCCTATTATTAAGGAATAGGTAGTCATTACCTTGGATGTTATAAGGGACATGTGAAGGGACATCTGAAGTTAGGCAAATGTAAGGTGTCTTAGCAATACGAATGGACTTATCATCTTTTATTCGAAGGGACAAGATCATTTACCGTAGGTAACATCGAAGGGACTTGATCTTATAATCTTAAAAGGGACTTGATGATATTTTATGAAAAGGGACTTTGCTTTAAGACACCTTACTTGACCTTATAATTATGCAACATGAGGAGTAACCTTAGAAAGTGTAGGATGGCGATCAAAGATCGACTTACGTGTGTGAGTGTTCATATTCATATATTTATCTTATTAAGTAAGTCATTCTAAATTAATTTTAAATCACCAACAGGTTATCACTCCCTATAGTTACTAACCATGGCAAAAACATTTATAAACAATAACATAAAAACAATAATAAACCTACGACTATTACAAGGCTTTCGCAATTACATTATAATATGAATAATAAATATATAGAGAAATTATAATTAAAATGATTAATAATAAAATAATTATAAGAAGAAGAGGTTAGGACAAATAT
Organism: Lathyrus aphaca; assembly: GCA_963966055.1. NCBI lineage: Eukaryota > Viridiplantae > Streptophyta > Magnoliopsida > Fabales > Fabaceae > Lathyrus > Lathyrus aphaca. Next base: position 74,710,275 of record OZ014523.1, read on the forward strand.
ACAAAAAATATATACAAGTTAAGAGAATATTTTTAAATTAAATAAGCAATTTTAAAGAATTTTTTTTAAAGAAAATAATATAATGAGAATAATAATAATAAACCATAGAATAACTATTTACAAAACATGATTAATTATTTAACTATATATTAGAAAAATTAATTACATTCAATATTTCAAGTTAAATAAAAACTAGGGTTAGAAATTAGGGTTAATTTTACAATTAAGAAAAAATCAGGATTAGGGTTTTGATTATTTAATATAAACTTAATTAAATTATTTATATAAAATATATAAAATAATAATATAAACAAATTTTAAATTAAATATAAACCAAATTAAATTAGAATTTTTTTAGAAAATATGAAGTTATATATATATTTACATATTATTATTTAAAAATAATTTTTATATATAAAAAAAATAACTTATATAAATTATAAAACAAAACAATAAAGAAAATAATGAGAAAACAAAACTTACCTGGGGCAGGGATCGAACCCACGCCCTAGGCCTTTCCTCCCTTGGACCAACAAGGCTGCCACCAGGCCAGGCATACGCAGGTGAAAGGGTTTGGGCAACAATTGTTTTATTATTAACCTGCAAAAACACCAAAAAATAAAACAAAACAAAATGGCCTGGGGGGATTCGAACCCAGGACCATTCGTTCACAGGCCAATACACCAACCAACTGAGCTAACTGTGCGCGTTTGAAATTAAACCAACAATAAAACAATATATTTTAAAACACAAATTTGAATTTGATTTCAGCGCCAAACTTCATCTTCTTCCCCAGGTTTCCTGCGAATTCTCCTTCAAAGTTTCCTGTGAATTTTCTTGCGTGTTCTTCAGAATTTTTGACCTACGAAACTCAAACATCAAGTAAATGGTAAAAAATTTTCAAATTAATTAGTGCAATGTGATCCTTATGACTCATACAATCTTCCTATGTTCTTAAAAGTCATTTATATTTGGATTATCATGAAACCCCAAATGAGAGGCCGAAACCCTAACTATGGTGAATCCTTCAACCTGCAGTGAAAACTCAATCCAAACACATAGAAACATTCCAGGCACCTTCATAAACAAGCATCAATGATCAAAAACAATTTATATTACATGAATATGTGAAATCGAAACTTTAAAAAAAAACAAGAATGTGATGATTCGGTTAGCATGATTCAGTGCATGAATGGATGGTTTTATGATCCAGAAACACTCAGTGATCTTCAAGGAACGATTTGCAACCTTTATTTTGTCTTGAGAGTCCCTCTAAGTCCAAAACCGAATGTGACTTTTTCTTGATATTTTGAAGCTTGAAGGATATGTGTGGAGGCTGGAAATTCGTCCTCTTGTGATTGGGATGTATTCAGGTATATGTAGAGATGAAAATTAGGTCAAAAAGTTATGGATTTATGGGCTTTGTATTGATTGCTTGATCATGAAGTTTCTATCTTTCAAATATTGAAAAAGATCACATCTAACCTTGCCAAGTCAAGCTATCACGAATTTGGATCAGATCAATCATCTATAATTGATGTTTATGACTTTCTAGAATCATAATCTCATCCAAATATATGATTTTCATATTTTATTTTGATTTAATTTGTATTTTAATGAATAAAATTCAAATAAATACTAAATAAAATATAAAAAATCAGAAAAGGCATGGGTTGGGTCGTGCTTGATGATATTATGAAGATTGGATGGCAATTTGGTAGGCCCATTTAGCAAAAATTTGTTTTAAGGCTTCATTTGTTTCATAAACTTCCCAAACACTTCCCAACTTTGCAAGGGCACAAATCCTTCAATTTTAATGTTATGAAGGTGTTCTTGGACATTTTAAAAAGCTTAGAGAGTCCTCTAACCAACCTCTTTGGTCTCATGTCCATATCTTTTACCATTCTCAAGTTATGCTCTTTGGAAGATGTTGACTTTTTGTTGACTTTTAAAATCACCTATAATGTCTTAGCTCATACCTTCCAAATGAAGCATTTTTGGGCTTGGCTTGTGAGACACAAAGTTGTAGAGAATTCAATTTCCTTCAAAATGAGATTTGGATGGAAAAAATTTGATGAAGAATGTGAAAGTTATGGCTGGTCAAAGTTCAGTTGACTTTTCCTATGAAAACCCTAATTTAGAAACTCTTGATTCTTGATGATCTGAAATCTCTTTGATGAATCATGATCAACCCTTGATCAAATGATGAATTTTACTTCATATACTTGATGTTGGCAAAAAATCATGAAGTTTGACTTTGGTTTGACCACAGTTGACCTCAGTTTGACTTTTTAACTACTTTGACTGATATTAGCCTATCTGATCATCTGACTGAGCAAACCTTTGGGAAAAGTCTTGAAACTTGACATGGGGATTCTTGCACACATATAGGATGCTATGAAGCTCACTTGAAGTCTTGGAAGTCCATTTATCCTTATGAAAGTCAAAACCTTAGTTTAGGATGCCTTGCTTAGGAGGATGCATTGTCTGAGGGAATTGTCAAACTTTCTGACTAATTGTGAACCTTGTGAACCTCATGAGATGTCTTGTGAACCTTGTGAACCTTGTGAACCTCTTAGTACACAATGTCTTGTCTTGGGGAGGGAAAATTTTGGGGTGCAACAGATACCACCCAGAGATACCGCAGAAGCCCAGGCTAAAGCAAGAGGGAAGCAGCAAGTGGTTGTCAATGAGCCCGCACCAGTAACTGATCCAGACCTTACCTTTGATAAAGAAGCTGAAGAATTTCTGAGAATTATCAAAAAGAGTGACTAAAAGATTGTGGACCATCTGCAGCAGACTCTGTCAAAGATTTCCATCTTGTCCTTGCTCATGTGTTCTGATTCCCACAGGAAGGCTCTCTTGAATATTCTGAACAAGGCGTATGTGCCTCAGGATATTTCAGTAAATCAGTTGGAAGCAATGGTATCTAGTGTCAATGTCAGTCACGGATTGGGCTTTACAGACATGGATCTAACATTTGAAAGGCGTGCTCATAATCGGGCACTGCATATCTCTTTAGAATGTAAAGGTTCAATACTCTCTCACGTGTTGGTAGATACCGGATCGTCGTTGAATGTTCTAACCAAGAAAGCATTGATGAAGTTGGATTATGATGGAGTAGTTCTAAAGCCTAGCGACCTGGTAGTTAGAGCATTTGATGGGTCGAGGAGATCGGTGTTCGGGGAGGTGGAGTTACCAATTAAAGTAGGTCCACAAATCTTCAATACCACGTTTTACGTAATGGATATACAGCCTGCATACAGTTGTTTGCTCGGAAGACCTTGGATACATTCAGCAGGAGCAGTATCGTCCACACTTCATCAAAAGCTAAAGTTCGTCTGGGAGGGTCAAATTGTAACTGTCAGTGGGGAAGAAGACCATTTTGTTAGTCATCTGGCTTCATTCAAGTATGTGGAGATGGATGGCAAAATAATTGAGACTCCATGTCAGGCTTTTGAGCCCCTGAAAACTGAACAAGCATTTGCAGTGGCAGCTTCTCCTGAAGAACCAAAGAAGGGGGTTTCCGTGGCCTTTTATAAGCAAGCTCTTGAGTTGGTAGAGTCAGGGGTGTGAGAAGGCTGGGGCAGTCCAGTAGAAGTGCCAGAAAAGAAAGATACGTTCGGAATTGGTTACCATCCTGGGCAGTCATTGTCTGAACTGAGTGCTAAAGGTCGTCAAAGCCCGATTAATTTCACTAGTGCGGGAGTGGTAGATTATGGAAACATCAGTGCCGTGCAGGATGACGCAGTGTATAGTGACTGTGACTTAGATGAGTTGATCAGGCCTGCTGTTCCAGGGACTCAACTTAGCAGTTGGACACCAGAAAGGCATATCTCAGTCATCTCTTTTGAAGAGTAATAATTTATCATAGTAGCTTTTTGTAAGGATTATTTTGTTCTTAACACAATTCATAATCATAAATAAAGCTGACGTTTCACATTCATCCATGTTGTTCTTTGTCTTTCATTTTTTGCTTTTGTTTTTTTTCAAAAAGAAAGAAAAGTTTTAAAATGGCAATGTTTCTCATTTTCTCAAGTTTTTGCTAAAGCCTTGCATGAATCACCATTCATGCAGGTGCTCGTCACCGGATCTTATCAATGAAGACCCTGTTATGGCTGAGTATGACTTTGACAATCCAATTTATCAAGCCGATGAGGAGGGTGAAGAGGATTGCGAACTACCTGAAGAATTGGCCAGACTGCTTAAACAGGAGGAGAAGATGATTCAGCCGCACGAAGAAGCTGTTGAGGTGATAAACCTGGGTACCGAAGAGGACAAGAAAGAAGTCAAGATCGGGGCCGCATTAGAAGAATCAGTCAAGACGCGTTTAATTGCTATGCTTCGAGAGTATGTTGATGTCTTTGCATGGTCCTACCAAGATATGTCGGGTTTAGACACTGACATTGTGGTGCACAAGTTACCTCTGAGAGAAGACTGCCCTCCAGTGAAGCAGAAGTTGAGGCGCACACGTCCTGATATGGCAATCAAGATAAAAGAAGAAGTACAAAAGCAGTTTGATGTCGGTTTCTTGGCCGTGACCAGTTACCCTCCGTGGGTTGCCAACATTGTGCCAGTCCCTAAGAAAGATGGTAAAGTCAAGATGTGTTTAGACTACAGGGATTTGAATAGGGCCAGCCCCAAAGATGACTTCCCTCTGCCTCACATAGATGTGCTTATCGATAATACTGCTCAGTTTTCTGTGTTCTCTTTCATGGACGGGTTTTCCGTTTATAACCAGATTAAAATGTCTCCCGATGATATGGAAAAGACAACCTTCATCACGCCTTGGGGCACTTTCTGTTACAAGGTTATGTCGTTTGGTTTGAAGAATGCGGGGGCCACTTACTAACGGGCGATGGTGACGCTATTTCACAACATGATTCATCATGAAATTGAGGTTTATGTGGATGATATGATAGCAAAATCCCAAACAGAAGAAGAGCACTTGGTTAATCTAGCAAAGTTGTTTGACAGACTCCGGAAGTTCAGATTGAGGTTGAATCCGAATAAGTGCACCTTCGAGGTCCGTTCCGGCAAGCTACTCGGCTTTATTGTTAGTGAGCGGGGAATTAAGGTCGATCCATCCAAAGTGAAAGCCATCCAAGAGATGCCTAAGCCAAAGACTGAAAAGCAAGTGCGTGGTTTCTTAGGGAGGCTAAACTACATTGCACGGTTTATCTCTCACCTAACGGCCACGTGTGAACCCATCTTTAAGCTTCTGAGGAAGAATCAGGCCATTAAATGGAATGAAGACTGCCAACAAGCCTTTGACCGAATCAAAGAATACCTGCTAGAACCTCCAATTCTCATGCCTCCGGTACCAGGGAGACCTTTGATCATGTATCTTACCATGCTTGAAGGATCGATGGGATGTGTGTTGGGTCAGCAGGACGAGTCTGGTCGAAAAGAGCACGCCATTTATTACCTTAGCAAAAAGTTTACCGATTGTGAGACACGTTACTCACTACTCGATAAAACTTGTTGCGCTTTGGCATGGGCTGCTCGCCGACTAAGACAATACATGTTGACTCACACCACTCTCTTAATTTCTAAGATGGATCCTGTGAAATACATTTTCGAGAAGCCGACTCTGACAGGAAGGGTAGCCCGGTGGCAGATGATATTAACAGAGTATGATATCCATTACACTTCGCAAAAGGCAATCAAAGGAAGTGTATTGTCATAATACTTGGCTCAACAGCCAATCGATGATTATCAACCCATGAAATTCGAGTTTCTGGATGAGGACGTATATTCCTCAAGTTGAAAGACTGTGAGGAACCACTTCCGGAGGAGGGGCCAGACCCTGAATCCAAATGGAAGTTGATGTTTGACGGAGCTGTGAACATGAATGGAAGTGGAGTAGGTGCTGTTATCATCTCGCCAGAAGGGGTCCATACACCTTTAGCTGCTCGGTTGACTTTCAAATGCACTAACAATGAGGCAGAGTATGAAGCTTGCATCATGGGGGTCGAAGAGGCAATCAACTTGCGAGTCAAGAACCTCGATATCTTCGGAGGTTCTGCTCTGGTGGTGAATCAAGTCAATGGCAAATGGCAAGTTCATCAACCTCACTTGATTCCTTACAGACATTATGTCAGGAGGCTGTTAACTTTCTTCACCAAATTCAAGTTGAATTATATTCCTCGAGATGAAAACCAGTTCGCCGATGCTCTAGCAACTTTGTCGTCTATGATTAAATTTTGTCAAGAGAATTTTGTGCATCGAATCATGGTCTCCCGTCTTGAAAGACCCGCTTATGTCTTTGTGGTTGATAGTGGTGAAGATAACAAACCTTGGTATCATGATATCAAGCATTTCTTGAAAGCTCAAGAATACCCGGCTGGGGCATCCAGTAAGGACAAGAAGACCCTCATAAGACTGGCAGGTGGTTTCTTCTTGAATCAAGATGGTGTGCTATACAAGCGAAACTTCGACATGGTTCTGCTCAGATGCGTGGATAGACACAAAGCAGACCTGTTGATGCAAGAAGTTCATGAAGGCTCCTTTGGTACCCATGCTGGAGGACATGCTATGGCCAAGAAATTGTTGAGATCGGGATATTATTGGATCACCATAGAATCCGATTGTTGTAAATACTCCCGTAAATGTCACAAGTGTCAGATTTATGCCGATAAGGTCCGTGTGCCTCCGAATCCATTGAGTGTCATGTCTTCACCATGACCGTTCGCCATGTGGGGCATTGATATGATTGGCAAGATCGAGCCGACAGCTTTTAACGGTCATCGCTTCATCCTGGTTGCTATAGACTATTTCACGAAGTGGGTCGAAGCGGCATCTTATGCCAATGTTACTAAACAAGTGGTAGCCCGGTTTATTAAAAGAGACATCATTTGCCGGTACGAAATTCCTGAAAGAATCATTACTGATAATGGTTCTAATCTCAATAATAAGATGATGGTTTACTTGTGTCGGGATTTCAAAATAGAGCATCACAACTCTTCTCCATATCGCCCAAAGATGAATGGCGCCGTAGAGGCAGAGAATAAGAACATCAAAAAGATCGTGCAGAAGATGGTTGTAACATACAAAGACTGGCATGAGATGCTACCATTTGCGTTGCATGGGTACAGAACGTCAGTGTTTACTTCAACAGGGGCAACCCCATTCTCACTAGTGTATGGTATGGAGGCAGTCCTACCAATTGAAGTGGAAATCCCCTCGTTGAGGTTAAGGATGGACATTAAGCTAGATGAAGCTGAGTGGATCCGATCCAGATATAATTAATTGAGGCCCATTGAAGAAAAATGTCTAGCAGCTGTATGCCATGGACAGTTGTATCAGCGGCAGATGAAGCAGGCTTTTGACAAGAAAGTACGACCACAAAGGTATATACCAGGTGACTTGGTGCTAAAAAGGATTCTTCCTTCTCTTAACGATCACAGGGGCAAGTGGACACCTAACTATGAAGGATCGTTCGTGGTTAAAAAAGTTTTCTCAGGTGGAGCTTTGATGCTGACAACCATGGACAGAGAAGACTTCCAATCCCCTGTCAACGCAGACGTAGTAAGAAAATACTTCGTGTAGAAAGGACCCGCTGGATAAAAACAAAATAAAGATCCATGCAAAAATGGGCATCCCGGCGAGCTAAAAACAGAATAAAAGGCTCGGGCAAAAATTAGGGAAATCTTGAAAAAATGTACACCCGCTGAGTTGAAAAGCCACATCGGATAGCTCAGGCAAAAAAGGGTATCCCGGTGGATTGAAAACCTGAAAGGACGATCCACGCAAAAGAGGGACTAACACGAACGACTGTGATCTGCGAAATCCGTAACCTAGCCGCAGCTGAGGTTATTCTAAGGGTTGAAGATCAGTTCAATTACTTTTCTCAAGGGGCAGAGCGAGCGGATCGTCTCGAAGATATGCGAGTCAAAACCGGGTTGAAACTTGATGAGATCCACTTATTACATTGCCAATAAGAGTTTGTTTTCCTTTTTGGCTGTTTCCTCTTTCCAGGGAACTGCTTCCTTTGTATTGCCTATTCATGGCCATTTTTCCGAATCAATAAAAGTTCAACTTCAGTCAACTTGTGACTATCTGCTTCTTGTTTTTGTTTTTCATCTAGCATTGATTAATTGCGAAAATGTCCAGCAAATTGTGGTTTATATTGTGTTGTGAACATTTGAATGCTTTCTAACTCATGCAGGAGGATAGAAACATTTAATACAACTCTGAAAGGGTGTTGAGATGCCCAGATAATGATTCATGCTACGAGCCTGGGACATACAAGTCCCAAACTAACTCTCCATGTTGCAGGCACTATCGGTTGTGTTTATGCAGGTACAGGTGCAGGTGTTGCTAACAGAGCTAAAAACAGATTCCCGGGAGGAACATTTCTTTATGCTTGAACGAGAACAGGTGTCTTCCAGGGTGTTTCCAGTCATCCCCAGTAAAAGTTGGAAGTTGAAATATCTCCTAACAAGGCAGTAGAATGTGGGTGTCCTCCCCAAGCAGAAGCTTTCCTTCAATCACAGGGGCAATCCCCAGCAGTACAAGGAGTGTTTTTCCTCCCCAGCAAGTTGCTTCCTCAGCAGTGTCATGCCTTTGGTTCCCAGCCAAGTTAGGAGGTCTCCACTTCCCCATCAAAGTTCAAGAAGGGTCCATCTCCAGCAGGGTCTTGGCACTCCAATCTTAAAAGTCCAATTTATTTTTGGCAATGGCGGATGTTCAGAGCCGGTGTATCATTGACAGCTTTCCCCGCAGAGTTGTCTCCTCCTCATCAGGATGGATCAGATCAGTGCAGTGATCATCGTTTCTCCCCAGTCAAGCCGCTTGGGATACTTGCAGTCTTCTTGTCAGGAGATCTCCTCGCATTTTCATATGTATAATCATCATTGCATTTGCATCCTCCAAAGCGTATCATTTCCATCATCATGGAGCATTACGCCATAAATTCAAACATATGCATGCCAGCATGAGCCAGTTTTGAGGTATATTACGAACATCTTCTCAACCTGAATTACTCCGCACAGAGGATACCAATATCATTTTTCAGACATCCTTTTATTTTCAAGTCAATATTTGTCAATTATTCTGCGTCTTGTTTGGTACAACAGTCGCGTCGCAGGTTCTCGTTTTGTACAACGGTCCTATTTGTCTGGGCTCTCGTTTATGTACAATGATCCCGTTCCATCTTGTCCTATTCCTATTGCAGTTTCTGGTTATCGACTGAGGCCAGTATACCATTGTGTCTCCATTCTAGGATGGTTTCGTGTTAGATCTGATGATCTTTTGAGAATCGTCATTCGAGGATGGCATTCTTTTCTTCAAGTCCTTCCGAGATTGGTCTTGTTTGTGTTGTTGTGGTTATCATTCGAGGATGATAGACCATTTTGAGCTTATTGATTGAGGTCAGTTTGTCTCTTTTGCAAAGTTTGTTTGAGGTCAGTCTTTGTGTTTCTGGTTATTGACTGAGGCCGGTATACCATTATGTCTCCATTCGAGGATGGTTTCGTGTTAGATCCGAGGATCTTTTGTGAGTTGTCATTCGAGGATGGCATTCTTTTCTTCAAGTCCTTCCGAGGTTGGTCTTGTTTGTGTTGTTGTGGTTATCATTCGAGGATGATGGACCATTTGGAGCTTATTGATTGAGGTCAGTTTATCTCTTTTGCAAAGTCTGTCTGAGGTCAGTATTTGTGTTTTTTGTTATCGATTGAGGCCGGTATACCATTGCGTCTCCATTCGAGGATGGTTTCGTGTTAGATCCGAGGATCTTTTGTGAGTTGTCATTCGAGGATGGCATTCTTTTCTTCAAGTCCTTCCGAGGTTGGTCTTGTTTGTGTTGTTGTGGTTATCATTCGAGGATGATAGACCATTTGGAGCTTATTGATTGAGGTTAGTTTGTCTCTTCTTGCAAAGTCTGTCTGAGGTCAGTCTTTGTGTTTCTGGTTATCGACTGAGGTCGGTATACCATTGCGTCTCCATTCGAGGATGGTTTCGTGTTAGATCCAAGGATCTTTTGTGAGTTTTCATTCGAGGATGGCATTCTTTTCTTCAAGTCCTTCCGAGGTTGGTATTGTTTGTGTTATTGTGGTTATCATTCGAGGATGATAGACCATGTTGAGTTTATTGATTGAGGTCAGTTCGTCTCTTTTGCAAAGTCTGTCTGAGGTCAGTCTTTGTGTTTCTGGTGATCGACTGAGGTCGGTATACCATTGCGTTTCCATTCGAGGATGGTTTTAGTGTTTGATCCGAAGATCTCTTATGAGTTGTCATTCGAGGATGGCATTCTTCCCAGCATATTTTATTACCCACAGTGTGCAAATTTTCAGGCTTGCAGATGATTGAATAGGGGCAGCTGTAATACCTTGAAATTTTCCCTCTTTATTAATTACCTTAGTGGGCTTGCGCTTCACATTTCATATGCATTCTCCCATTAGGTCATATTCACAATCATTCATATCATCAAAGCATGCATTTGGTTAGAAGTTCTTTGGGTGTTCACACCATCTTTGTTTCACAACATTTAGATGTTCTCTTGGGCATCAAGTTTGGGATAGGTGGTTTTGTGGTTTAATGTACTATAAATGTGAGTCATGTTACAAGACATGATTAGAGGATTCACTTGGGAAGAAAGATTCGGCCTAGGTAAAAATTCTTGATTTCTAATGAGTCAAGGAAACCCATCGTGTGGATTGACGCAAATTAAGGAGTCTAACTCAAGAGATTGTTTTTATGATGTCAATATGATCCAAGGTTTGTGGTTCGAAAGAAAGTTCAAGGGATCCAAGTTGCAATACATTCAAACTTAGTGCATTTGGAATAGGCTTTGAAATAATGGCTTACAATCGAAGGACATATCTATTTCGGTTCATAATTGATCTCATTTTTGTCAAGGGAATTTCAAGTTGATACCATGGATTCTAGAGTGACTCAAAGCTGGTTTATGGACTATTTCCACTTTATTTCCCAGTAACTTTCATGCTTTCGAAGGATTAATTCAAGGTCCATTTTTTGCAACCAAAAAAGGGGGACTGAGTAATGTGTGTCGTGCTTCTCATCAAGTTCTTGTGGTTCGTGGAGGTTGTGTACTTTTGTGAGGCAATTCAAGCAATACTAATGAGCACCTTTAAATTTTAAAATGGGAATGGTGGTATAGATTGTATTGTTATTGGTGCAAGAGTTCATGATTATAAATTGGAAACATAAATTTGTGTACACCATAACAAGTACAACTTCTTATCATTGCTCAAGTACAAAGGTTACAAATAAGTGATAAAAAAAGAGGCAATGGACTCCTGCAGGTTTTGATCCCACACGATGGTGTCATCATACAATCCATGTCAAGCTTGGGTTTACATCATAGCATCTTCTAAAATTGCCACTGTAAAAGCCTTGCTACTAACTTTCAGTAAAAAATTTCATCAAACCGTCCCTACCATTGGTGCCCTCACTCTTCATGTCATCACCAACCTGCAAGTGAACTATCTCATCAAATAAGCACACCTGCATAAATTCATAACATGATTTAGCAAAAAAATAGAGAGGGAAAGAAAATGACTTCAAAAAGAAGAAGGGTTTTCATCAAACACTCACAAGCTGCTAATAGAAAATCAAAACTGATCCTAACCGATTTCATAACAGAATTTACCTGAGATATCTCTGATCTACCCTTGATCCTTCTCTATAAAATCATGTTCCTCATTCTTCTTTAGCTCTGGATTTTCGGTTTGCTCTCTTTTGCCATTTTGCTCTCATCAATTTTTGTTTCCTCTTCATCTCTCAATCCGAATCTTCACCTCTTTAATCTCTATCAATCATCTTCAATCTTCTTCTTCCTCACACCATCTTCAATATTTTTCTTCCTCACACCTTCTTCACAAATTTTCATCATTTCTTCAACCCCCCCAATCACCCTTCTTGACCTACCTTATTCAATCCTTCTTTATCTTCTCAAACCTTCTTTCTCCATGGCTTCACAAACCGCTTTCAATCTTCATCAATCGGTAGCAGCAACAATCCTTCATCGACTTTTCAATAACTGATTCAATGAACAAGACAAAGAAGAAGGTTAACCGAATCCACATCAATAGCCAAGCTACGATAACGGATTGTGAAGAGAATAAAAAAGTGACTTACCGTGTAAGAAGATCCATCTTCGTCACCGATCATCAGCATCGCCTACATCGCGCGAGCGTTCATGATACCAGATTGTAAACGAGTCAAATCGCGCAAAAGACGAAACAAACCGAACCAAGCACGTAACTTTGATCGTCGTCTTCACCGGTTTTGATTAATAATGAACCATCATCAAATCCATTACTCTGATTCAAGGTACGAGTTCGTCTTCCTCTTGTACGAAGTAGTTGTTGTGTTGTTTGGTTGTTCTCGACGTTGCTTGATTGTCTAAAATTTGTGATTTAGGGTTAGGAGAAAGTTTAGGTTTAGAAAGAGGATTCAGGTTATGTTCGGATTAAGATGGAAGAGCAAGGTATGGTGTTCGGTTTCAATTTTCCGGTTAGAGGTGGCGGCGGATTGCGAGAAGAAGAAGAAGAAGGGATGGCCGATGACGGCGGAAGGGGAAGGAGAATAGGAGATTAGGGTTTTGTTCTTGTTTCATCCCTTTTGTATTTTCACGTTGTTTGTATCGTGTAATTATAAGAATAATTATATTAAGTAAGAATAATTATATTAGTTGTTAGTGGAATCATCAGAAGATTATGAAATTAAAAGACATTAAAAGCAATAAACCCAAATAAATGAGCAACTAATCCATTAAGTGCACCGTTTCTATTCCAACAAATGAGATAATATTGGAAGATTTTGTGAGTTCCTCGCCACACCGGCAGTGACACTTGTCATTCTGTGCGGTGGTTTCCGTGTGCGCCGTCCACCATAGCTTTTCATAGGTGTGCAGTGGTGAGCGTTGGATTAGATTACTATAGGAAGACCTAGATCATGCGGCCCATTTTGAAGTCAAGATTGTTGACTAATTCCATGAGATACACCCTCAGGCCAAGCGCAGATTGGGCCTTTCCTTTTGCTTTTCGCACCCCAAAAATCAAGCCCATTTGACATATTAACTAGTAAAAATGCTATTTGCACCCCTTTCCTCTATTTCTTTCTTTTTAATTTTTAGTTTTAATATAGGTTAGAATAAAATCCTTAAAAAATAGTAAAATTCATCATAAAATTCTACAAAAATTCCAGTAGCTTTATAATTCAATTTAGAAATTTGTGACAATTTTATTTCTGAATTTTGGCTATTTTTGATTTAATTTTGATTTTTCTTGTAATTGGCATTTTATTGAATTTCTTTAGTTGCACTTAATTTTAATCATTTTATTTCTCCCACTTCCTGTAGGATTTTTAGCCCATTCTTTTTGCTATGATTAGAGGACTAATAAAAGGACTTAGGATATTTTTTGGTAGATTTTTAGGGAAATTTATCCACTGTTTTAGTAGCTTAATTCATGTAAAATTGTGGTTAATCCTTAGGTAAATTCAAGTGACTTTTAGGCATAGTTAGCTTCTGAATTTTTAGGATATTTTTTAGCACAATGCCATAGTCAGTTTTAGGACCCTAGAGTATTAATTTTATATTTTTTCAGGACTTTTACTATTTTTAGTGCATTAATCTTTAGGCTGTTTTTACATGATAAATCCATTTAGTTTAGCTTAGAATCTTATGGTTCATTAAGGACTAGTTTAATTAGGCTTAGTCTTAGGATTTTAAAATGACTTAGTATAGTTTAATTACTGATTTTAGGATGATAATATTAGATAAGTTCCCTTAGTTTTAGGACTTTGGCTTAGAATTTCTAATTAATAATTCTAGGCTTGCTTTTGGTTTTATGCCTTAATATGCATTTTTTAGAATTTTGTTTCTTTATTCCAATTTTAATGTTTTGCCTTATTATTTGAATTTTTCACTTGTATAGGCTTCCCCATTGTTCTTAGAATCAACTTAACTTCCTTAGAAAGTAAGTTGAATTCTAGTAGTTTCTAGTTCCCTTTTATTCATTAGGCTTAGAAAACCACATAAACCATTAGGACCACTTTTGAATAAATGACTAAAGTTAGGATTGAGTCTTAGTCCCTTAGTTTTTACCTTTTGCAACTTGATTCCTTCTTTCTCATCTTCAAACAAAATCCAAAAAAACACTTAATAAATGCATGAAAGGATCCCTTGTGTATATCCTTATTCCATGGGGCACTTGCATTCATTCCATCTTGGAATGGTGTAGGCTTGTCTAGCATGATGTACAAGTCTTATCAAGGGGTTGTTTCGCAAAGGAAAATTTAAAAGATACTTCTTCACAAAAACAACAAAAACACTTAATAAAGTTCAACAAGCTAGTGAACTTAAATCCTAATCCTAGGAAACAAGTCTTGGATAAATTCTCCTTGCTTGGTGTGCTTGTTCTATTATTCCATATTGGAATGTAGTAGCAAGTATACATTCCATGGAAAAGAGTTTGAATTCACTTCCTTGTGCCAAATTCATACAAAACTCATAAAAGACAAAAACAAACAATAAGCGACTATCCTGCGGGAACTTCTTTTCTCACCTCATTCATTCTGAACATGAACTTGCGACGACTTATCTCGCATGCAAGACGGTAAACGCACTCGTACCAGACGAGTCTGCAACACCTGAGCATAGACATACGCAGTTCCAGCCATAAAAAAAACAAATAGTTCCCGCCTTGGTTAGGCGAACTACGTCGACTCTGATCCTCATTATCCCGATGAGGTACGTAGGCAGCGGGGTAAGGCCCGTTCGAGCACATTCTTTATTTTCCCTACGTTTTCCCCATTCTTTCTTTTTGTTCTCTTTTCCAATTCCCTTTCTCATTTCCATTCTCATCTCAGTTAGCAGTTCATTTGTTCAGCAGTAGTTATATTCTTTTACCCTTTGAAACAAAACAAGCAAGCATGGATCCCGTCGGGTACAACAGACGATTTGGGGTGCTAATACCTTCCCAGGTTGTAACTGACTCCCGAACCCAGATCTTTGGTTCGCAAGGCCTCGTCCTTTCCTCCTTCCTCAAGTTTGTGCAGCATTACCTTTCCCGTTCCTTCGGGATAAAAATGCCTGGCTGGCGACTCTACCTTTTCCGCGCCACTTTCGCGTTTGTACTAGGATGAAAATCCCGGGAGAGACACATGTAATGCCCAAATAATTATTTATTATTTTATTATTTAAGTATTTATCGTGGTTATTCGGTATATTTAATGTTGTGGTTGATTTAATCGATAAGTCGGAAATTTAGTCGAAAGTCGTAGAAAATATTATAAGAAATAATAATATAGTTGTTGTGTTATTTGAGTAAGTGGGCTTAATATCGTGTGCGAATTAGTAACATAGGGGGTGTTATGTTTAGGCCCATTAGAAATTATAATATTTAGTTAATTTAATAAAAAGAAATAAATATAAGTTATAGAAACAAAAAGAAAGAAACAAAAGTTGGAAAATAAGGGAATAGAAGAGGAATTGGTAACTGCTGTGCGAGCGTGAGAGAAAGTGAAGCGATTTCCGGAATCCGATCGTAAGAGCAACCTTCAATCCAATATAAGGTAAGGGTGGGTTCGATTCTTATAATCGGGTATGAATTCAATACGATGATTGGGTTTGAAATTGGGTATTAGGTTATTAAATATGTACGGTTATATAGAATTTGTATGTGGTTATTGTTCTGATTTTTAATGTTAAATTGGTGGTCTGATTGTTGATTTTGTGTTGGTATAAGTTGCTCTGGTGTTGCTGGATTATTGCTGATAAAAAAAAACTGTGTTGTGAAATTCTGGGAATTCTTCAATTCGGGGACGATGAACAGAAGTCTGGTTGGGAAAATATTGGTGGAATAACATGGCGTGGGCCATGTGGTATTATATATAATACAATATGTATTATATATAATACATGGCGCAGGCCATGGTGTATTATATATAATACAATATGTATTATATATAATACATGGCGCAGGCCATGGTGTATTATATATAATACATATTATATTATATATAATACAAGGAAAAGCATGGCGCAGGGGGGGCTTGAACATGGCGCTTGCCATGTGGTGAGTGAGGAAGGGTGGCCTGCGCCACCCTATGTGAGGGGGGGGGGGGGGTCCTTCCAATTGTTTTGTTGTAGTATTCATAAAATTAGCTTTTAAATAAACTAGTAGGAATTAAATTAATATGAAAATAAATTACATGATCTTTCTACATTATGGATTAGTAAGATTTTGGCGGAAAATAATTAGTATTGATGCTTAACATTTTAATTAATATAATACGAACAGTAGGAAAACCAGTTTAAGTTTAGCAGGAAATGCAGGTTTAATAAATTAGCAGAAACAGTGGCAGTAGCATGAATTCCATAACAGATGACTTCTAACAGAACATAGAAAATTTAAGTTTTGTAACGAAATCGTGTTAATCGCAGAAAGTAGAAAACATTACTAGTTAGTCGGTTTAGCCGAATTAGGTGAAAAATGGAGTTGCTCGGAATTTCATGAAATTCGTCGGGGTAAGTCAGGTAATATGATAGTTGATTTTAATGAGTTGTTTTGCTGGAAATTATATTGCCAAATGTTGCTACAAGTACAGCTGAGTTGATGTGTTGTTCCGGTTACGAAATTGTCTTAAGTTGATATGTTTTAGGCTTGTTAAGCCAAAGTTGAATATAAGTTGATTATGTTGAAAACGTTATCGTGTTGATCTTGTTGTCATGTTGTCTGAGTTGTAGAGTCGTGTATGCATTTAAGTCATTTGCATTTGTCGGAGCCATTGCTCACACCACGTTGGCCTGGATTGGCAATTTAAGTTGAAAGTTGAAGGCTTATGCCTTGATTCCTCGATAACCTGGCAATGATTTAAGTTGGGAGTTTTACTCCGATTGTACCATATGCATAATTAGTCGAGTCGCATTAAAGTTGTATTTTCCTTGAATTGTTTATGTTGATGCTTGATTGAAGTTGTGAAGTGGTGTTTTGTTTACGATCCTTATTCACTGTATTGGTTTCATATACTGCTTATAATTATCGTAACTCACCCCTTCTGTTGAATGTTGTCCTTATGTGACAACGTGCAGGTAATCCTGAGCAGTAGCCGGTTACCGTTGGTCGAGTCGGTGGTCAGTCGCTCTGATACGTAGCACTCGGGGGGATTGTCGCGTGTCTGCTTTGTTGATCTTTTATTATTGTTGAATTTTATTTAGTCGAAGAACTTAGAGTTGCTTAATTCTTATTTTAAAGTTGTTATTATGTTGTTTAAAGATGCTATGAATCAATTTATGAATCCGCTGCGTAATATTTTATGAAGTTGAACTATTAGAGTGAATGACGTTGTTTATGTTGAATTTACGAAAAAGTGCTATGTATTTAGTATGATTCCTTAAATTGGAAATTGTTTAAAGTTGAATATGTGATATCCCGTTTTGTAGAAAAATTTTACGAACTCTGATTTTGTTTATATTTCGTGGGTAGAAAATGGGGTGTTACATTAGTGGTATCAGAGCATGTCGGTCTGTCCGGCCAGTTGTCGAGTCTTAATTGTCTAACAATCGTGTATTGTTATTATCTAACTTTTAGTTGTGTTGTAGTGATAAGTTGAGATGGCTGGAAGAAATGACGTTGCGATGGCTGCTATAATGCATGCGATGGCACAAGCTGTACAGAACTAGCCAAATGCTGGTGAAGATGTTGGATCACGTAGCTTGGCGACTTTTCAAAGAGAGAATTCGCCGGTGTTCAAAGGAAAGCATGATCCAGATGCAGCTTTGGGATGGTTGAAAGAGATCGAGAGAATCTTCCGTGTTATGGATTGCACTCCAGTGCAGAAGGTTCGGTATGGTACTCACATGCTAGTAGTCGAAGCTGATGACTGGTGGCTAGAGACTCATGAGAGGTTGACCGCGGCAGGTGAAGTCATTACTTGGGATGTATTTCGTAGGGAATTCATGAGAAAGTATTATCCGGAAGATGTTCGTGTCAAGAAAGAGATTGAGTTCCTTGAGTTGAAGCAAGGAAACATGTCTGTCATAGATTATGCTGCAAAATTTGTGGAGTTGTCCAAATTTTATCCTCATTATACTGGTGCTGGCACTGAATTTTCAAAGTGCATCAAGTTTGAAAACGGGTTGCGCTCTGAAATTAAGAAGGTTGTTGGGTATCAGAAGATACGCATTTTTTCTGAATTGGTTGATAGCTACAGGATATTTGAAGAGGACAACAATGCTTATTACAAGGTAGTCAGTGATCGCAGAGGCAAGCAACATCAAAACCGTAGCAAGCCTTATGATGCTCCAGCTGGAAAAGGGAAACAAAAAGTTGCTCCGGCTCAGAGAACTAGTGGGGGAGGTGCTCTTGCTGGTATAGTTTGCTTCAAATGTGGTCAGGCTGGTCATAAGAGTAATGTATGCACTGCTGAAGTAAAGAGGTGTTTTCGCTGTGGTAAGACTGGGCATGCAATAGCTGATTGCAAGCACAAGGAAATGATTTATTTTATTTGTGGCGAAGAAGGGCATATTGGTAGCCAGTGTCAGAAGCCAAAGAAAGCTCAGACTGGAAAGGTGTTCGCGTTGACCGAAACTCAAACCGCTAACGAGGACAGACTTATCAGAGGTACATGTTTCATAAATAGTATTCCTTTAATTACTATTATTGATACCGCTGCTACACACTGTTTTATTTCTGCTAACTGTGCTCGAAGACTGGGTTTAAAACTGTCTGCTTTGAATGGTGAATTGATTGTTGAGATTCCAGCTAAGGGATCAGTAACTACTTCTTTGGTATGTTTAAAGTGTCCTTTGTCGATCTTCGATAAAGATTTCTATGTTGATTTAGTGTGTTTGCCGTTGACTGTGATGGATGTAATTCTTGGTATGAACTGGTTAGAGTATAACTATGTTCATATAAATTGTTATCATAAGACTGTGAGGTTTTCTAATCCTAAAGAGGAAGGAGTTGGTTTGTTATCTTTCAGAGAATTACAACAATTGATGAAAGAAGAAGCTCAGATGTTTTCTTTGATGGAAACTTTGTCGGTTGAGTGTAAAGCTAAGATTGATGAATTGTTAGTAGTGAAAGAATTCCCTGAAGTTTTTCCTGATGAGATTCCTAGTGTGCCGCCAGAGAGGGAAGTTGAATTTGCTATTGATCTGGTACCTAGTACTAGGCCTGTTTCGATGGCACCGTATAGAATGTCGGCATCTGAATTGTATGAATTAAAGAAGCAATTGGAAGACTTACTTGAGAAAAAGTTTATAAGACCAAGTGTATCACCGTAGGGAGCTCCAGTGTTGCTAGTAAAGAAGAAAGATGGTAGTATGAGGCTTTGTGTTTATTATAGACAGCTGAATAAAGTGACGATCAAGAATAAGTATCCACTCCCGAGAATAGATGATTTGATGGATCAGTTAGTGGGTGCTTGTGTGTTCAGTAAAATTGATTTAAGATCGGGCTATCATCAGATCAAAGTGAAAGATGAAGATATTCAGAAGACAGCGTTCAGAACACGGTATGGACATTATGAGTATTCTGTGATGCCTTTCGGTGTGACTAATGCGCCGGGAGTATTTATGGAAAACATGAATCATATTTTTCATACTTATCTGGACCATTTTGTAGTAGTATTTATTGATGATATTTTGATTTACTCTATGTCAGAAGAAGAGCATAAGGAACATTTGAGATCAGTGTTGAATGTTTTGAAAGATAAGAAATTGTACGTGAAGATGTCCAAGTGCGAGTTTTGGTTAAGAGAAGTCAGTTTTCTTGGCCATGTAATTTCAGGAAAAGGTATTGCTGTGGATCCTTCAAAGGTAGAAGCTGTATTGCAATGGGAGACTCCGAGGTCGGCTACCGAGATTAGAATATTTTTGGGATTAGCCGGATATTATAGAAGGTTTATTGAAGGATTTTCTAAGTTAGAACTTCCGTTAACTAAATTAACTTGTAAAAGTAAAGCTTTTGTATGGGATGTTCAGTGTGAAGAGAGTTTTAATGAATTGAAAAAGAGATTGACGTCGGCGCCGGTTTTGACTTTGCCAAATCCAGAGGAACCGTTTGTAATTTACTGTGATGCTTCATTGATGGGTCTAGGAGATGTGCTTATGCAAAATAATAAAGTAATTGCTTATACGTCGCGACAGTTGAGAATTCATGAAAAGAACTATCCTACGCATGATCTTGAACTTGCTGCTGTTGTGTTTGTGCTGAAAATCTGGAGGCATTATCTTTATGGTTCCATATTCGAGGTTTACAGTGATCATAAAAGTTTAAAGTATTTATTTGATCAGAAAGAGCTGAATATGAGACAACGTAGGTGGTTAGAGTTGCTTAAGGATTATGATTTCGGTTTGAATTATCTTCCAGGTAAAGCAAATGTTGTGGCCGATGCTTTAAGTAGAAAGACTTTGCATATGTCAGCAATGATGATTAAGGATGTTGGAATTAATTGAGCAATTTCGTGATATGAGTTTGGTTTGCAAAGTGACCCCGCAGAGTGTAATGTTAGGAATGCTAAAGATTAATAATGATTTTATGGATAGTATCCAAGAGGCGCAGAAAATGGATGTGAAATTAGTGGATATCATTAATCGTTGTGGTTAATCAGAGAAGAGTGACTTTAAGATTGATGCGATAGGTGTGTTGAGATTAGGTGAAAGAATTTATATCCCTGATGATGCGGTTATGAAAAGAAGTATTCTAGAAGAGGGTCATAGAAGCAGTTTGAATATTCATCCAGGAGCTACTAAAATGTATCAAGATTTAAAGAAAATATTTTGGTGGCCCGGAATGAAAGAAGATGTGGCTCGTTTTGTGTATGCATGCTTAACTTGTCAGAAGTCGAAGATTGAGCATCAGAAGCCTGCTGGGTTGATGCAACCATTGGAAGTTCCAGAATGGAAATGGGATAGCATTTCTATGGACTTTGTAACGAGGCTGCCTATTACTTTAAGAGGGCATGATTCGATTTGGGTGATTGTTGATAGGCTCACGAAGTCGGCTCACTTCATACCTATTAACATCAGTTACTCAATTGCGAAGTTGGCAGAGATTTACATCCGAGTAATTGTAAAGCTGCATGGTATTCCTCTGTGTATTGTGTCGGATAGAGATCTGAGGTTTACGTCGGAGTTTTGGAAAAGTCTGCAAGATTCGTTGGGTTCTAAGTTGAGATTGAGTTCGGAATATCATCCTCAAACTGATGGCCAAACTGAGAGAACTATTCAGTCATTAGAGGATTTGTTGAGAGCTTGTTCTTGAGAAAGGAGGTTCATGGGACACTTATCTCCCGTTGATTGAGTTTACATATAATAATAGTTACCATTCTAGTATCAGAATGGCGCCTTTTGAAGCATTGTATGGTCGTAGGTGTAGAACTCCGTTGTGTTGGCATGAATCTGATGAGAGTGTGGTACTTGGACCAGAATTAGTTCGAGAAACTACCGAGAAAGTGAAGTTCATCCGAGAGAAGATGAAAGCTTCTCAGAGTAGGCAGAAGAGTTACCATGACAAGCGAAAGAAGGATTTAGAATTTCAAGCTGGTGACCATATGTTTTTGAGAGTCACGCCTGTGACCGGTGTTGGGAGGGCTTAGAAGTCTAAAAAGCTCACTCCTCGCTTCATTAGTCTGTATCAAATCTTGGAACGAGTTGGAAAAGTTGCTTATCGGATGGCGTTACCGCCAAATCTTTCGAATTTGCACGATGTATTCCATGTGTCGCAACTTCGGAAGTATATTCCAGATCCGTCTCATGTGGTTAGTATGGACGATGTGCAAGTGCGGGATAATCTCACTGTGGAGACAAAGCCTGTACGAGTTGAAGATAGTGAAACAAAGACTCTTCGAGGAAAAAGAGATCGTGTTGGTCAAAGTCGTTTGGTTGGGAGCTACTGGCGAAAGCATGACCTGGGAATTGGAGAGCAAGATGCGAGACTCCTTTCCTGAGCTGTTTGAAGCAGGTAAATTTTTGAGGACGAAAATATTTTTAAGTGGGGGAGAGTTGTAACGCCCAAATAATTATTTATTATTTTATTATTTAAGTATTTATTGTGGTTAGTCGGTATATTTAATGTTGTGGTTGATTTAATCGATAAGTCAGAAATTTAGTCGAAAGTCGTAGAAAATATTATAAGAAATAATAATATAGTAGTTGTGTTATTTGAGTAAGTGGGCTTAATATCGTGTGCGAATTAGTAAAATAGGGGGTGTTATGTTTAGGCCCATTAGAAATTATAATATTTAGTTAATTTAATAAAAATAAATAAATATAAGTTATAGAAACAAAAAGAAAGAAACAGAAGTTGGAAAATAAGGCAGTAGAAGAGGAATTGGTAACTGCTGTGCGAGCATGAGAGAAAGTGAAGCGATTTCCGGAATCCGATCGTAAGAGAAACCTTCAATCCAATATAAGGTAAGGGTGGGTTCGATTCTTATAATCGGGTATGAATTCAATACGATGATTGGGTTTGAAATTGGGTATTAGGTTATTAAATATGTATTGTTATGTAGAATTTGTATGTGGTTATTGTTCTGATTTTTAATGTGAAATTGGTGGTCTGATTGTTGATTTTGTGTTGGTATAAGTTGCTCTGGTGTTGCTGGATTATTGCTGATAAAAAAAAACTGTGTTGTGAAATTCTGGGAATTCTTCAATTCGGGGACGATGAACAGAAGTCTGGTTGGGAAAATATTGGTGGAATAACATGGCGTGGGCCATGTGGTATTATATATAATACAATATGTATTATATATAATATATGGCGCAGGCCATGATGTATTATATATAATACATATTGTATTATATATAATACAAGGAAAAGCATGGCGCAGGGGGGGCTTGAACATGGCACTTGCCATGTGGTGAGTGAGGAAGGGTGGCCTGCGCCACCCTATGTGAGGGGGGGTCCTTCCAATTGTTTTGTTGTAGTATTCATAAAATTAGCTTTTAAATAAACTAGTAGGAATTAAATTAATATGAAAATAAATTATATGATCTTTCTACATTATGGATTAGTAATATTTTGGCGGAAAATAATTAGTATTGATGCTTAACATTTTAATTAATATAATACGAACAGTAGGAAAACCAGTTTAAGTTTAGCAGGAAATGCAGGTTTAATAAATTAGCAGAAACAGTGGCAGTAGCATGAATTCCATAACAGATGACTTCTAACAGAACATAGAAAATTTAAGTTTTGTAACGAAACCGTGTTAATCGCAGAAAGTAGAAAACATTACTAGTTAGTCGGTTTAGCCGAATTAGGTGAAAAATGGAGTTGCTCGGAATTTCATGAAATTCGTCGGGGTAAGTCGGGTAATATGATAGTTGATTTTAATGAATTGTTTTGCTGGAAATTATATTGCCAAATGTTTCTACAAGTACAACTGAGTTGATGTGTTGTTCCGGTTACGAAATTGTCTTAAGTTGATATGTTGTAGGCTTGTTAAGCCAAAGTTGAATATAAGTTGATTATGTTGAAAACGTTATCGTGTTGATCTTGTTGTCATGTTGTCTGAGTTGTAGAGTCGTGTATGCATTTAAGTCATTTGCATTTGTCGGAGCCATTACTCACACCACGTTGGCCTGGATTGGCAATTTAAGTTGAAAGTTGAAGGCTTATGCCTTGATGCCTCGATAACCTGGCAATGATTTAAGTTGGGAGTTTTACTCCGATGGTACCATATGCATAATTAGTCGAGTCGCATTAAAGTTGTATTTTCCTTGAATTGTTTATGTTGATGCTTGATTGAAGTTGTGAAGTGGTGTTTTGTTTACGATCCTTATTCACTGTATTGGTTTCATATACTGCTTATAATTATCGTAACTCACCCCTTCTATTGAATGTTGTCCTTATGTGAAAACGTACAGGTAATCCTGAGCAGTAGCCGGTTACCGTTGGTCGATTCGGTGG
The DNA here is from genome assembly GCA_963966055.1 of Lathyrus aphaca. Taxonomy (NCBI): domain Eukaryota; kingdom Viridiplantae; phylum Streptophyta; class Magnoliopsida; order Fabales; family Fabaceae; genus Lathyrus; species Lathyrus aphaca. The sequence goes on from OZ014523.1 coordinate 74,734,166, forward strand.
TCAGTCGCTCTGATACGTAGCACTCGGGGGGATTGTCGTGTGTCTGCTTTGTTGATCTTTTATTATTGCTGAATTTTATTTAGTCGAAGAACTTAGAGTTTCTTAATTCTTATTTTAAAGTTGTTATTATGTTGTTTAAAGATGCTATGAATCAATTTATGAATCCGCTGCGTAATATTTTATGAAGTTGAACTATTGGAGTGAATGACGTTGTTTATGTTGAATTTATCAAAAAGTGCTATGTATTTAGTATGATTCCTTAAATTGGAAATTGTTTAATGTTGAATATGTGATATCCCGTTTTGTAGAAAAATTTACGAACTCTGCTGCATAGACAATAACAGTTCCTGCTTCTGCTGAAGTCAGTCCAGTCACCATCACGGTACATGGACCCATTCCATATGAAAAAGATAATGATGTGCCATGGCACTATGTTTCATACCTCTACTGCAATGGGAAGAGAGTTTCTCTTGATTCTTCAACTCATACACCACAAATCGATAATGTCGGGGGAGGCGGAGGCTTCACTTGAAGCGGATGTCTCTTCACGTCACAAGTCCCGAGAGTTAATGCTGAGGCAGAGGTTGCTGTCAGAGCTAAAGGCAAAAATGTGGTGCCTGAAGAGCTAGTTTTGAAAGATGCTCAGAAAACGTCCTTTAATCTGGATGTGGATGAATTTATGAGGATAATCAAGAGAAGCGATTATAAGGTCGTGGATCAGCTCCACTAGACTCCTTCCAAGATCTCCATTCTATCATTGTTGTTGTGTTCCGAAGCTCATCGGGATGCATTACTTAAAGTCTTGCACGCAGCCTACGTGCCTGAGGAGATCACGGTGAATCAGCTAGAGACGGTGGTTTCTAATGTTAATACTAGTCATGGACTAGGCTTCACCAATGCTGATTTGACTGCGGAAGGTCGTCATCATAATAAAGCTTTGCACATCACTCTAGAGTGTAAATGGATTGTGCTTTCACATGTTCTAGTTGACATTGGGTCTTCACTCAATGTCTTGCCAAAGAAAGCCCTTGTTAAGCTTGAATATGATGGTATAGCTCTCCGACCAAGCAATCTGGTGGTTAGAGCTTTTGATGGTTCCAAGAGGTCTGTTCTTTGAGAAGTGGAGCTGCTTGTGATAATTGGCCCGCATGTCTTTCAAACTACTATCTACGTGATTTACATTCAGCCGACCTACAGTTGTTTGTTGGATCGACCTTGGATTGACGTCGCTGGCGCAGTTACGTCGACCCTTCACCAGAAATTAAAATACGAGTGGGAAGGGAAAATTATCACAATCTGTGGTGAAGAGGTAATTTTTGTTAGCCATCCGGCTACCTACAAATATATTGAGATGGATGGTGAAATCCACGAGACCATGAGCCAAGGTTTTGAAGCACTGAACGTCAATGAGGCGACAACTGAAGTATTTGTTGCATCCCAAGAAGATAGGATGGGTACTTCAATTGTCTCCTACCAACAAGCTCGGAAGGTTGTTGAAGATAGGAACGCCCAAGGCTGGGGCAAGCTGCTGCCTGTGGAGAAGAAGGGGGACAGATTCAGTTTGGGTTACAAACCATTCCGACAAGATCAAACAGAGGCTGCTAAGGAGACCAAGTTCGTGAGTGGGGGAATGCTAACCCCAGATGCTATCAATAACGTGGAAGACGAGGATGAAAGCGACCTCAACCTGGAGAGCGGGATTCTTCCAAGGATCTCGGTCCAACAAGTCCTTAACTGGTCTTCCCAGGAAATTATAAGAGTTACTCCTGCAGAGTAATTATTATTTCCTGCTTAAGCATGCATCAAGTCCTGCATCTTTCCCAAGGTGTCAGGACTCATTTTGTAATAGGGCCATATTTGTATTTTGTGCAAATGGAATATCAATGAACAATGGACGTCTTTTGCAAACAATTTTCTTTTTCACTCACTGTCTTTTCATTTTTGTTATTTTTCGCACAAAACAATAAATGGCAATGTTTTCAAAATAATAACTTCATTCACACTTTTTTTTTGAACAAGATTAAAATCAATCACTAAAAAGAACAAATCGCAACCCTTGCAGAGATAATCCTCCAGATTGCACCGACAACAACACTGCTATGACCTTGTATGACTTCGACAATCCAATTAATCAAGCGGATGAAGGGGTTGATGAAGACTATGAGTTGCTTGAAGAGTTGGCCAGGTTGTTAAGGCAAGAAGAGAAAGTGATTACTCCCCATCAGGAGGAAATTGAAACTGTTAATCTTGGTACCGAGGAAGATATGAAAGAAGTGAAGATTAGGGCCAGTCTGCAAGCTCCAGTAAAGGAACAGCTCATCAGTATGCTTCGGGAATATGTCGACGTCTTTGCTTGGTCCTATCAAGATATGCCAGGTCTAGATACAAATATTGTCATGCACAGGCTACCATTGAAAGAAGATTGCCCTCCAGTTAAACAGAAGTTGCGCCGCACTCGCCCAGATATGGCCATGAAAATTAAGGAAGAAGTACAAAAGCAGTGGGACGCCGGTTTCCTTGCTGTAACTAGTTACCCGCCGTGGGTTGCTAACATTGTACCCGTGCCTAAGAAGGATGGCAAGGTGTGTATGTGTGTGGATTACTTGGACCTGAACAGAGCTAGCCCGAAGGATGATTTCCCATTACCTCATATTGATGTATTGGTCGACAACACAACTCAGTTCTCAGTGTTTTCTTTCATGGACGGATTTTCTGGATACAATCAGATTAAGATGTCACCCGAAGACATAGAGAAAACAACCTTCATCACACCTTGGGGCACATTTTGTTACAAGGTAATGCCGTTTGGACTGAAGAACGTCGGTGCCACTTATCAACGGGCTATGGTAACATTATTCTACGATATGATCCACAAAGAAATCGAATGCTACGTGGATGATATGATTGCCAAGTCCTTGACTGAAGAAGACCATCTGGTGAATCTACTGAAGTTGTTTAAGCGTTTGAGGAAGTATCAGCTGAAATTGAACCCAAACAAATGCACATTCGGGGTACGTTTCGGTAAGCTGCTGGGTTTTACCGTAAGTGAAAAAGGAATTGAGGTTGATCCCGACAAAGTCGAATCTATTCAGGAAATGCCTGCACCTAGGACTGAAAAAGAGGTTTGAGGGTTCTTAGGTAGATTGAACTACATCTCAAGGTTCATATCTCACATCACTGCAACCTATAAACCCCTATTCAAGCTGTTAAGAAAGGAACAAACAATCAGGTGGAACGACGATTGTCAGAAAGCTTTTGACAAGATCAAGGAGTACATGCAAGTACCTCTAATTAGCATGCCTCCAATTGAAGGAAGACCTCAAATCATGTACTTGACAGTATTAGAAGGGTCAAATGGGGTGTGTGTTGGGCCAGCATGACGAGTCTGGTCGAAAAGAGTATGCAATATACTACCTAAGCAAAAAGTTTACCGACTGTGAACAGCGTTATTCATTGCTCGAGAAAACTTGATGTGCTTTAGCGTGGGCTGCTCGCCGACTAAGACAGTATATGTTGACTCACACTACCATGTTGATCTCAAAAATGGACCCCGTCAAGTACATATTTGAGAAGCCAGCACTTACCGGAAGGGTTGCAAGATGGAAAATGATTCTAACGGAGTATGACATTCAGTACACCTCTCAAAACGCCATCAAGGGTAGTGTATTGTCTGATTATCTGGCTGAGCAACCCATTGATGATTACGAGCCTATGAGATTTGACTTCCCGGATGAAGACATCTTGTTCTTGAAAGCAAAATATTTTGAAGAGCCTGTTCACACCGAAGGGCCTGACCCAGAAGAAGCATGGACTATGATGTTTGACGGGGCTGTCAATATGAATGGCCGTGGAGTTGGTACAGTGCTTATCACACCTAAAGGAGTTCATATGGATTTCTCGGAAAAACTCACCTTTGCCTGCACTAACAATGAAGCGGAATACGAAGCCTGTATCATGGGTCTTGAGGAAGCCATTGAGCTCAGGATCAAAACCCTGAATGTATTCGGAGATTCAGCTTTGGTAATCCACCAGACCAACGGCAAATGGTACACTCATCAGGAGCATCTGATTCTATACTGTGATTATACGAGGAGATTGTTGACCTTCTTCACAACACTTAAGCTTGAATACATCCCTCGAGATGAGAATCAGTTTGTAGACGCTTTGGCTACCATTTCATCCATGACCAAAGTACAAGCTGCAAATTATGTGCCTCGGATTTTGGTATCCAGACTGGACCGTCCGACATATGTATTCTCTGTGGACACTGCTAGTGACAACAAGCCTTGTTTCCATGACATCAAATGTTTCTTAGAAAATAAGACATACCCACCTGGGGCATCATCTAATGATAATAAGACGTTAAGAAGGCTGGCCGACAGTTTCTTCCTCAATGTTGATGGTTCTTTATACAAGCGAAACTTTGACATGGTCCTGCTCAAATGTGTTGACAAGAAGGAAGCAGACCTGCTGATGCACGAGGTGCATGAAGGTTCTTTCGGTACCCATGCTGGAGTACATGCAATGGCAAAAAAGTTGTTAAGATCAGGTTACTACTGGATCACAATGGATGCGGACTGTTGTACCTATGCCAGAAAATTCCACAAGTGCCAGATCTACGCAGATAAAGTTCATGTGCCTCTGAATCCTTTGAATGTAATGTCTTCGCCTTGGCCTTTCGCCATGTGGGGCATTGATATGATTGGAAAGATCGAACCGACTGCTTCAAATGGTCATAGATTCATCCTGGTGGCCATTGATTACTTCACCAAATGGGTTGAAGCAGTTTCATTTGCAAACGTCACCAGGCAAGTGGTAGCTCATTTTTTGAAAAGGGATATCATCTGTCGATATGGAGTTCCCGAGCGAATCATTACTGATAATGGTTCCAATTTGAACAACAAAATGATGACATAACTTTGCCAGGACTTCAAAATTCAACATCACAACTCTTCTCCTTACAGGCCAAAGATGAATGGCGTTGTTGAGGCAGCCACCAAGAACATCAAGAAGATTGTGGAGAAGATGGTAGTTACCTATAAAGACTGGCATGAGATGCTACCATTTGCTTTGCATGGGTACCGAACCTCAATCAGAACATATATTGGGGCAATGCCTTATCAGCTTATGTACGGTATGGAAGTTGTTATACCTATTGAAGTTGAGCTACCTTCCTTACGGGTAATGATGGATGTGAAATTAGATGAAGTAGAATGGATCCGGTCTCGGTACAATCAACTAAATCTGATTGAAGAGAAAAGATTAGCTACCATCTGTCATGGGAAGTTATATCAGAAGCGAATGAAGAAAGCCTTCGATCAGAAAGTCAGACCTCGGGAATACCAAGTGGGAGAGCTTGTTCAGAAAAAGGATCCTTCCTCCTCATACAGACCACAGGGGCAAGTGGACACCAAACTATGAAGGTCCCTATGTGATAACTAAAGTCTTCTTGGGTGGAGCACTGATGCTCGCAACCATGGATGGTGAAGACTTCCCGTCTCCTGTGAATTTAGATGCAGTTAAAAAATACTTTGCATAAAATGACCCGCTGGACATAAAAACAGATTGTAAGTCCAGGCAAAAATAGGGCATCCCGGCGAGTCAAAAATAGAATAAAAGACTTAGGCAAAAATATGGGGAAAATAAAAAAAATGTACACCCGCTGAGTTGAAAAGCCGCATTGGATAGCTCATGCAAAAATGGGTATCTCGGTGGATTGAAAACCCGAAAGGGCGATCCATGCAAAATCAGAGAATAAGCGAACAACTGTATTCTGAATTCGTTTGTATCACTCACAACGTAGCAAGCTCCGAGAGGACAAAGCGGTAGCCAGAATCAGCCTTCTTCAGCAAGCAAGATAAGAAGAACGTCAAGGTTATACAGGTCATAGCAAAGGAAGCTCACTGGAGCATCATCTTCAACATTGCCAACACTTTTATTTTCTCACTTTACAGCAATCTCCTCCTTCCAGGGGATTCGCTTCTTTGATTGTACTTGCCTATTCAGGGGACACAAATCAATAAAATCAGAATGTTCAGTCACACTTTGTTTTTTTTTTCTTTTTGTTTGTGTTTGCAAAATGTCCAGAGTTCGTAATACAACGCTTGCATGAAAATTTATAGGCTATTTTTGAACAAAATGCTTGCAGGAAATATGAATTCTTAAGCAAATCTAATTCCTATGACAAAATCCGGTTAAGGATACCTCGGACACTTGTATGTTTTCCTTTGTCTTAACAGGTTGCAGGTACTCAAGACAAACAATCTTTCGTGACATGGGGCACATTAAGCATTGAATCCTCAGCATACTACTTCCCAGAAGTTATCTCCTCCCCGAGCAGGACCTCCCGAGCAGTGCCTGACAGCTTCTTCCACAACAAAGTGGTCAAGGAATTTCCTATCCCTCAGTAGAGTGCCAGATTTCCCTCATCCTCAACAGAGTTGGTGGAATTGATTCCCCAAAGAGATGCCTCCCCGGTAGAGCATTACCTGAAACACATCCTTAGTGGAGTTGCTAAAAACTTCCTCGTCCCCATTAAGAGTTCTCCCTCCGGACAGATCTATCAATGATCTACTTCCCCAGTTGAGTTCTCCCTCCAAACAAATCAACCAGAGATCTTTATCCCCGCAGGATCCGAGTCTCGGATAAAGTTTCTCACTTGTATAAACATAGCATTCGCATCATATTTACCAAAATAAGCGTAGCATTCCGTCTAATACGGAGCATTACGGCAAAAATCAAACATTTGCATGATCACGAGCCAGGTTCGAGCCAGTCACCTGCAAATACCATCATCACTTCATACAAAACTCATATCCCCTGCAGATAAAAGCCAAAGCATCCCCTTTGCACTCTCAAGACACAGATGCCTGTTTATATTTATACATACTCTTTTCGACACTCGTCAGTGTCATCCTATCCCCCGCAGGTCGCCATAATACCTTTTTGCACTCTCAAATACAGATATTTGCTCATAACTTGTACATATTCTTTTTGACACTCGTCTATGTCATGCTTCCCCAGCAAGTCAAACACTCGTCTGTGTCCCTTGCCCAATCTTTCGACACTCGTCTGTGTCTTGCACATACCTCACCAACAGATCAACACTTGTACATATACAATCCTTTGATACTCGTCCGTATTTTGTATATATCTCCTCAGCAGATTCAAACACTCGTCTGTGTTCCTTGCTTAACCGATTGATACTCGTCCATATCATCATCCTTAAACACACGTCAGCATTTGTTCCTATCGGTACCCGTCTGCATCGTGGTCCAAAGGATGCTCGTCCGCATCTTTAGTCTATACACACCGTCCAAACACTTATATCTTTTATTTTTGAAGGCGTAAACACTCGTCCGTGTTTACCATTCCCCAATAAGTCATCAACAAAACAAATTTCTTCTATCCGACATTCGTCCTATGTCGTGATACTTTCGGCAGCCGTCCCCTGCCAGGTGATCGTCCTTCACCTTCGGATGATCGTCCCTCATCCTTTTCCCCAGTGGAATCTCCATTGTTGGAACCTTCTATCTGGCATTCGTCCTATGTCGTGATATTCTTAGCAGTCGTCCCCTGCTAGGTGATCGTCTTTCACCTTTTGATGATCGTTTGTCATCATTTATCCGATGGTCGTTCCCATCGTTGATCTTTCTTATCCGACATTCGTCCTATGTCGTGATATTCCCCAAGAGCAGCCGTACCTTGCTAGGTGATCGTCCTTCACCTCTTGATAATCGTCCTTCATCATTAATCTGATGGTCGTCCCTATCGTTGACCTTTTCTACCCGACATTCATCCTATGTCGTGATATTTTAAGCAACCGTCCCCTGCTAGGTGATTGTCCTTCACCTTTTGATGATCGTCCCTCATCAAATATTTCATTTATTCTTTAACCCAATGGTCGTCCCCATCGTTGTTTACTTTACTTTCCAAGCCTGATGGCTGTCCCCATCTATGCTTGTCTAAATCCCCAGAGAATTTTTATTTTATTACCCGATGGTCGTCCCCGTCGCGGTTTCTTCATTTCCCCAGCTTGTCGGCCGTCCCCGTCATTGCTTAGCTTACCGTTTACCCCCAGCAGTCGTCCTCTGCTCGATGGTCGTCCTCCATCGCTTTCATTTGATACTCATACTATACTACCTTTTACAATTTATATCCTTTTTCTTCTTATCTCCAACGAGTGCAAATTTCGGACTGTCTTTGGTATTCAAGCACAAGTTACCTTGTTTGTCTGTTAAGCCATGCGCTTACACCCTGCACAGCTAACTCATGCTTGAATAGGGGAAGCTGTAAACACCCCAATTTTGCCCTCACTTTTTCTCACATCATGGCTTGTGATCTTTCATTTTTGCATTAGCTTAAGCATACCATCTCATATTGCATATTTGTTTCACTGCATAGTTCCATTTTCATATGCATCTAGGGTTTGTGATCTGAGCAATCCAAGAATCAATATGAGCCATCCCAATGGTTTTGAAGTTTTCCAAGAGGGTCCATGTATGTTATATGATCATAATATGCTCCCCAAAGTTCATGAAAGTCAAGAGATCACAAAGAATGGCAAAGGCACAGAGGCAAGGCTAGGGTTTTCCTACACAAATGACCAAAATTAGGGTTTTGGTTTCAGAGGCCTTAACTCCAATTATTTTGGTCATTCTTGTTTATAACGTTCTTAATATGTTATAATAATCATGTGTACCAAGTTTGATGAAGAAATTCATTGTGGAAGTTATCTGATCATTGGGTAACTTCTTGAGCAAGTAAAGTCAAATCAGGGCATCTGAGGCCCCCATCAAGAGTACCAAAGGGTCATCATCATCATTTTGAGTCTCTGTGATATTTATTTGATCTTAGAAGTGGTTGGAAGTTCACAAAGTTGAATAATTTTGAGCCAAATGCAAACTTGCCATTTTTGGAAATGACTTGTAATGGAAACTTTCCATTTTGGGAAAGATTTTCAACCTCCTCTTTCATGACCAAAAATGCTTCAAATGAAAACTTCTTGGGCATGAAAGTTATAGATTAGGTCTTTCCCTTTTCAAAAAGTACTGGAACATGTCTTGATTCATCCTAGAACTTAAGATATGGCCTTTCAAAGTTGGCAAAAATCCTATAATTTTCAAGTTCATGCCAAAGAGGGAATTTTGCAATTTCACTTGCCAAGCCTTTTTATGACCTCTAATCAACTTCTATGCATCATAACATGTCAAGGCAACTTCCAAAGATCAGAATTGGCCAAAGATTGCATAGTTTTCATGACTTGATCTTTAAGAAATCTCAAAAGGGCCAAAACACACAAACTTTGCAAAATGCCTTGGAACATTCCATCCACTTGTGCCAGCTACATAAAACCAATTCTAGGGCCCACCTTGATGCAAGCTGAGGCCAGAAACCCCTTGAAGCCAGCTCTACCATGGCACGTGCCTAAGGTACAAAAACATTTGACTTTTTGCAACTTGCCCATACCAATCAAACCATGCCATTAACCACTCTCTGACCAATCAAGACACTACATACAAACATTACGGAGCTCATTTGACACAAGAAGAAAGCCTGGAACCTCCAAGAACTCAACATTCACAAATTTGCCAAAAAGCTTCCCTTCTTTGATTCTCAAAATTCAGCCATCAAACCTCAAAACAAACTTCACCAATCATCTTCAAATAGTCCATAGAACACAAAGCACCTTCTAAAAATCCCTAAAACACAGCCAAACCAAAACACGATTCCTGGTGCAGAAGAGCTGTACCTCTCAAACCAAGCCACACAAACTTGTTCTAAGCATTGCACATCATCAGGGGTTTCATTAGAGGTGGATTGAGCCAAGAAAGAGGCCTGAAAGCTCATGGAGTGAAAGCTTCATCTCAGGTATACCTCAAGAACAATTCTTCCAAAACTTGTTTTTTAAGTTACAATATGAATCTGTATGCTCCACTGATCATTGTGATGTAATCTGTTTTGAAAATGGTTGAGATTTGAGAATGTATGAACCCTCTGAAAATTTTCCCGTGAAACTTGTTTGATTCGATTCTTTCTGTATGCGAAAAATAAATTGTTTTTGTTGATTGATTCTTGCTTATTGATGTTTTTTGAGTGATTCTGGAGAGTTTGGGAAGTTTTCATGGCCTGGGGAGAGAGTTGAGTTTTTGTCTTGCCGGAGATGATGACCGGAGCTAGCTCCGATCACCTGAAAATGCTTAGGGTTCGTAATTAGGGTTTAGACCTCAGTTTAAATGCGGGCCGTAGGATGTGAGTTTCGCGCGTGGATGAAGGGCTTAGATGCCTCACTTAAAACCCTAATCTTGAAATAATTTAATTAATTAGGTTTTAATTAGAAATTAGCCAGTTTGAATCCTGACCATAGGATTGCGCGCATAGTCAAATCCCTCCCCCCCAGTTTTAAATCTCAACCACTGGATCTGCATACTTCCATTTAATTGCTTTTTTATTTCATTTTTTTATTTCTTTTGCTCATTTTATTTAAAATAGTAAAACACATCACAAAAATATGATCTTTTGGATTTCTTATCCAAATATTTTTCTCAACCCAAAAATGATTTTTATTTTATTTTTTGCACTTAAAAAGTATTTTTTAAATATTTAAATGATATTTTTAATTAATTAATGGATTTTAATTAATTTAAAATACATTTAGGTTTCTAAAAATTACAAAAAAAATCATGAACCCTCCCAATACATTTAGAAACATTTTAAACTCATCATACAAATTTATTTTTAGGTTTGATCCTAATTTCACAATTTTCTTTGAATTAGGGTTCTTTAAAATCACATTTTCTAACCCTAATTTGAAAAATTTATTTCTGCCTAACCATGATTGGTTTGAACTTGATTCTTTTTGTATTGTTTCACATATTGCATGTAGTTTCTAGGTTATTTTTATCATGAATTTAGCTTGCATTTTCAATTTGATTTGAATTTTCCCTTGAGAATCACCCAAAAACCCTAGCAAACTTAGAAAATTCATAACTTTCAATAGGATTAGCTTCTGACCTTCTCTTTTGGGATTTGACCTTGTATGGGTTTAGGGTTTGATTGAGCTTGATTTCAATTTTTTATCATGTTGATTGCTTCTGTTTTGGTCATTTGCATTCACCTTTGCATATCATCATCACATGAACTTGCCATGACATTTCAAGCATTTGTATGACATCTTAGACATCTTAAGACATGCTTGAACATTGCTTGATAATTTCTTCATTCATTTTCCATGTCTTGCATTCATTACATTTCATAAACATCCATGTGTTTTCATGCTTCTAAACATGCTTTCATGACATCTCATCTTTGTAGGAACATTCATATGCATATTGTATGACTTTGCATCATCACATATGCCATTTTCATTGCATAAACACTTTTGACTTTGGTCTTCACATCTCATTTCATTTCACTTCCTTTTACTTTATACCTATTGCATTCATACTAACATTTCAGGTACCTTTGGTAAGTTATCTGGGAGGTGGATTTGCCTTCACCTCCCACCTCTTCTTATCTCATTCATATGCATTCTTACATGTCTTTGAAGTGAAATTTTTCACTTGTGTTCCATCCTTCTTACTTTCTTTCTTTCAAGTTACTTATCTTCTTCAGGAAGTAAGTAACTTGTTCTTCTTTCTCCTTCTCTTTTCATCTGCTTCTTCCATTGGTGGCCTTGAAGATCTTTTCTCTTAAGCCTAACAAACCATAGGATACCCAAGAATGATAACTTTTAGGGTTGTGTATAGTCCCCCCTTAGTATTTTACCTTTGAGTCTCCTTGAGTCTCTCTTCTCATCTCAATAATCAGAGACTAAACTCTTAAAGCTTTAGGACATTGAATTAGGGTTATGCCTGCATCCTTCTCTTAGGATGGAGTGTATAACTTTAATCCTAAGTGTTAAACCTTTAATTTGCTTACACCTCTTAATCAAATCACATTAATAATCACCAAGACTTTATCTTGTAACTTGGGCCTTACATTAGGGTTCTATCTCTTCCTTATGGTTAAGAGGGACTAACCCTAGTGTTTAATGGACAAGTCCCCCTCAAGTTGTCTTACAAACTTAAAATCCACTTCTTAATCTCATCCTTTAATTAAAATCCATTTAATGAAGGCTTGTTATATAATGAATTTAATCCCTAACCATGGAATAAGTTGAGGTATCTTCCTCAGCTTAAGTGTTCTCATATATTATCCTTCTATTAGGATGGTGTAATGAGTTCACTAATCCCTGATTAAAGATTAAACCCATTACTTAACACTAAACAAAAAAACCAAAAACATCTAATTAATCACAAGTAGGTTAATGATCTTAATCCTAAATCATCATGGTAATTAAGTTGAGATGCTTATCTCATACTTAAGTAGGCTCATTATCCCTAATTGTCGCTCCCACCAAATGACACGGGGCCAAGAGGGGTACAGACGCGAACAGTCGGCGAAGGGGATGAGAACACATAGGGGTGAACTCATAAAGAAAAGAGTCGCCAGCTAGGCATTTTTATCCCGAAGGAAAGGTAATGCTGCATAGACCTAGAAAGATATGGATAAGACGGTTGCGAACCAGAGAAACTGAGAAAGGGGGTTGGTTACAACCTGGGAAGGTATTAGCACCCAGATTGTCCGTCGTACTCGACGGGATCCACGCTTAAAAGATTTGTGCTTTAAAGGGGTAGTGTCAACGCTATTTGTGTATCAAAGCTGGAAAAGAATGTGAGTGTCAGTGCTGGAAGAAAGTGAAGTGAAAAATATGGAGTGTCAGTGTAAGAACAGGAGTGAAATGCTCAAGACTATGAGGCTAAAAGAATAATGCTGGAAGAAGGGGGAATATACAGAGACTTTTGTTCGATAACTGTTAAGTTATGCCTACGTATCCTCTCGTGCAATGAGGAAGTCAAAACACCGTAGTTCGACTCAAAGAGACTGAAAGATAAATTGACTTGTGAACTGCTTGCTTGTATATGCTCAAGTGTATGACCTGTTTGGCTCAGGTGCAAACTGTCTTGCATTAGACGGAAGAAGCGAGTTCTGGTTTGTGAGTGAATGAGATGAGAAAAGAATCCCGGAGGAGACGATTATTGTTTGTTTTTTGTGTTTTCAATCTTTTATTGCCTTTTTTGAGTTTGTCATAAGAAAATGAGCTTAAGCCTAAACCAATGGGTTAGTAAACTCATCACATCTTCCCTCTGATTAGGGGTAATGAGGATACCTTAAATGTGAAGTAAACACCTCACACTTACTCACCCTGATGTAGGATTAAGATCATTAACCTACTTGCATTTATTTAGATGTTTTTGTTGTTTTTGTTTAGTGTTAAGTAATGAGTTTAAGCCATAATCAAGGATTTAATGGACTCATTACACCATCCTAATAGAAGGATGATAGATGAGAACATTTAAGCTGAGGAAGGCTCCTCAACTTAATCCATGATTAGGGATTAACCTCATGACAAAAAAAACCTTTAATAAAGTGGATTTTAGTTAATGGTAAGATTAAGAAGTGGATTTTATGGTTTGTAAGACAACTTGAGGGGGACTTGTCCATTAACACTAGGGTTAGTCCTTCTTAACCAATTAAGGAAGAATTAGAACCCTAATGCAAGGCCCAAGTTACAAGCTTGATGTCTTAATTATTATTAAGTGAATTGATTAAAGGATTTAAACACATTAAGGGTTTAACACTTAGGATTAAAGTTATACACTCCATCCTAATAGAAGGATGCAGGCATAAGCTTAATCACAAAGCCTTAAAACCTTTAGGGTTCAGTCCTTGATTAAGAGATGGGAAGAGAAGACTCAAAGATGACACAAAGGTAAAAGCTAAATGGGGGACTAATCAAACCCTAATTATTATCATACTTGGAGATCCTAGGGTTAGTGGGGCCTAAGAGAGGAAGAATCTTCAAAGAGCCACCAAGGAGAGAAGCAGATGAAAAGAGAAAGGAGCAGAGAGAAGCAAGACAACTTGCTTCACTCAAGAAGACAAGTTGTCTGAAGGAAGAAAGTGGAGAAAGAGCATGAATGAGCAAGCTCACTCCAATACACAAGATGAAATGCAACAATGATGCAAGAGAGATGAAGAGAGATTGTGAGAAGTGAAGGCAAATTCACTTCTCAAAACAACTTACCACCTGAAAAGTTAGCAAAGAAAATGAAATGAAATGAAAATGCAAAAGATGCAATGATGCAAGCCAAAACCAGAAGCATAAACATGATGTTGATGATACTAAGAGATGATGCAAACACATGACAAGAAATGAGGATGATCATACAAGCATGAAGATGCAAATGAAGCATGCTTTGAACCATAAGGATTCATGAATGTTTATGAAATGAAATGAACACATAACATGGCAAATGAAAGATGCAGAGATAAAACATGATTCTAATATGTCCTAAGATGTATTATGAATCAAGTGGATGCATAAAATGTCATGGCAAGTCATTGAATGCAAACACATGTGAGATGGATGCAAAGGAAGGCATAAATTAGGGTTTACACACAACATGCAACACAAAATTCAAAATCAGAAGCAAATGACATGATAAAAAATTGAAAATGGGATCAAAGGAACCCTGACCCTACACAAGTTCACTGCCCAAAGGAGGGGACCTAACTCTTAACCTAATGGGAGTTATGATTTTTCTAAATCAACTAGGGTTTCAAAGTACCTCACAATGAAAAATGCTAAACAAATTGAAAATGGAAGATAAATTCAAACCAATTTTATCCTATAATCTACATGCTATGAAGGATGCAATGCAAGAAGAACCATCATCAAACTCTCAATGGTTAGGCAGAATGGATTTTTCAAAGTTTGAACAAAAATATTGCCTTTAAATGAATTTAATTCCAATGAAAATTGTAAAAATGCATCAAGAACCAAAAAGAAATTTGTTTTGAGAGTTTGATAATGTTTCTAAATGTCTTAAAATGCAATGTGAATTTTTTGGTGATTTTTAAATACCTAAATGCATTTTTAATTAATTAATTTTCATTAACTAATTAAAAATATACATTTAAATGATTTAAAAATGATTTTTAATGCAAAAAATAAAAATAAAAATATTTTTGGGTTCTAAAAATTAATGAAATGCTTGACAAAAAATTTCAGAATTTTTAAATGTTTTTTACTATTTTTAATAATTCGTACAAGTTAAATATAAAATAAATGAAATAAAAAAGAAATTATGAGAAGTCAACAGATCTAATGGCTGGCATTCAAATGGTTTTGGAGGGAGTTGACTGGCGCCATATCCATTGGCTGTAATTCAAACTGATCAAATTAATTTAAACTTGATTAATTAATCTAATTAATTAGGATTAGGGTTTTAATGGAAGATCTGGGCCCTTCAAACGCGCGGGAGTCAACCCTGGTCAACTGAATCCATGGTCCAAATTCAAACTGAACCCTAAACGTGATTAATGCCCTAATGACATTCAGGTGGCCGGAAATGACCTCCGGTCATCTTCTCCGGCCACACCCCTCCCTGAAAATTGCTAACTTCTTCCCTAGGCTTCTAAAACTCAATTTTCCTGCCCATAAATGATCCCCATACATCATACATCAAGAATCAACAAACAAACAACATTTAAAACACATCAAAAGTGAGAATCGAATCAAAACAGTTCTAGGTCAAAAAATTTCAGAACACGAATACACACTCATTTCTCAACCATTTTCAAAACTAAACACATCAACATGATCAGTGAAGCATAAAGAACCAATTAGTAACTTAAAAACAAGTTTCTGGAAAAATTGTTCTTGAGCTCACCTGAACTTGGAGCTTTGATCTTTGGAACTTTCTGGATGCTTCTTTGACCCAAAACGCCTCTAATGAACCTCCTGAGAAGCTTGTAATGCTTGGTTGGAATTTCTTTTGGCTGGTTTGTGAGATTGATGAAGTTCTGTTCAGGAGGGGTGGAAAATCGTGTTTCTGCTTGGGGTGGTTTCAGGGACAAATGAGGATTGGGAAATGATCAGAGGAACATGGTGAATGGTTTTGTGAAGTTTGTTTTGAGGTTTGAGGCTTGTGTGAGGAGATTCGAATGAAAATGCATAAGAGGTGAGTTTGGAGAATGCTTCCTTGTGGGATGTTTCAGGCTGTGTTGTCTGTTGCTTTGAGTTGCTTTTTGTCCACTTATCACACTGTGATAGGTCTGTGGAGTTGGTGTGGCCTATGCTGATTGGTATGGGCAAGTTGCAAAAATGTCAAAAGTTGGTGTACTTGAGGTATGGGTCATGGTAGGCTAGGGACAATGGGGTGTCCTGTGCAGCAAGGATTGAGGAGAGCCATAGAATCAGTCTTGAGGCCAATTAGCAAGTGGATCAAAGCTTATGGGTGGTTTTGCAAATTTGTGATCTTTGGCCCTTTTGAAGTTTCTTAAAGATCAAGGCATGAAAATGAACAATTCTTTGGTGCATTCTGATTTTTAGGTCATGGTTCATGTTTGTGTAATGCATAGAAGTCCATTTGAAGTCACATTTTTCCTTGGCATGAGGTTTTGCAACTTTGCCTCTTTGGTGTAAAACTTGAAATTATGTGATTTTGTCCAACTTTGGCAAGCCATAACTTTTGATCCAAAATGAATTAGAATGAGTTCTTGTACTTTTTGAAAATGGGAGGATCCATTCTACAACTTTCATGACCAAAGTTTTCTCATTTGAAGCATTTTTGAATCAAAAAGAGAAGGTTGAAAAACTTTCCCAAAATGGCAAGTTTACATTACAAGTCACTTTCCCAAAATGGCAACTTTGCAAATGACCTGAAATTCTTCAATTTTGTGAACTTCTAACACCTTCTATGATCAAATAAAGATCATACACATTCAAAGTGATGGAGAATAACCTTTGGTTGGGTCATTGGGGGCCTCAGATGCCCTAATTTTACACTGGCTTACTCAAGAAGTCATCTATTGATCAGATGCCTTCCCCCATTGAATTTCTTCCTGAAAATTGGTATGCATGGTCCTCATATCATATAGAGACCAATAGAATCAAGAATGACCAAAAACTTTGGAGTTATGGCCTCTGAAACCAAAACCCTAATTCTAAGTCATCTGTGCAGTTAAGCTTGGCTCTGCTTCCATGCCTTTCTCAGTTCTTGTGATTCTTTGACTTCCTTGACCTTGGGAGGATATAATATGATGCTTGAACATACATGGACCCTCTTGAGATTATTGGAGACCTTTGGAGTGGCTCAAATGGCTTAGGGACTGCTCAGATCACAAACCCTAGATGCAGATGACTTTGAATCAATGCAATGAAGCAAAAATGCAATATGGGATGACATGATTGAATCTATGCAAATGAAAAGAATCACAAGCCATGGTGTGAACTTAGTGAGGGAAAATTTGGGGTGTTTACAGCTACCCCTATTCAAGCATGAGTTAGCTGTGCAGGATGTAAGCGACGGCTTAACAGGCAAGCAAGATAACTTGTGGTTGAATACCAAAGACAGTCCAAAATTTGCACTCACTGAATGAAGAAGAAAAGGGATATAGATTGTAAGAGAAAATAAAGTATGATTATAAAGTGCGGGCAACGGAGGACGACCGTCGAGCAGAGGAAGACTGCTGAGGATGAAGCAATGACGAGGACGACCGACATGCTGGGGAAATAAAGCTATCATGATGGGGATGACCATCAAGTAAAGTAACAAGACTCTCTGGGGATTAAAGATGAATGATGGGGACGACCATCGGTTTGAAGAAATAAGTGAAACAGATGATGAGGTACGATCATCAAAGGTGAAGGACGATCACCTAGCAGGGGACGGCTGCTCTGTTGGGGATAAGATGAGGGACGGTCATCTAAGGTGAAGGACGATCACCTAGCAGGGGACGGCTGCTGAAAATACCACGACATAGGACGAATGTCGGATAGGAAGGGGTTCTAGTGAATAGAGACTCCGCTGGGGATGATGAAGGACGATCATCAAAAGGTGAAGGACGATCACCTGGCAGGGTACGGCTGCCGAAAATATCGTGACATAGGACAAATGTCAGATAAAAAGGAAATAACTCATCAGGATTTGCTGGGAATTCTGGGGAATATTAGACACAGACGAGTGTCTAAATTCAAGAAAATAGGGATAAATGTTTGACACGGTGTATAGATTAAAGATGCGGACGAGCATCCTTAAGACCATGATACGGACGAGTATCAGTAGAAACAAATGCTTGACGCATGTTCAGAGATGATGATACGGACGGGTACCAACTAGTTAACAAAGAACACGGACGAGTGTCGATTCTGAGGGGATTTAAGTGGTATACACAAGATACGGACGAGCATCGGTATAAGTGAAAGGTAATGGGTGAGACACAGACGAGTGTTTAACTTGCTGGAGAAAGAACGACACAGACGGGTGCTGGGGAAGTGTATTATAGACAAGTATTTGGTAACTATGCTGGGAAAGGCGACACAGACGGGTGTAGGTAAAAAAGTGTATATATGCATCTGTGTAGTGAGTGCAAAAGGGGGCGCTTTGGCTTTCTGCTGGGGATATGACACAAGCGAGTGTCAAGGAGCATTTGTAATGTATAAGTACCTGTTTGTAGAGAACGCCCGGGCGACTTTACTAGGGAATGACGACACGGATGAGTGCCAAAAAGGAGTATGTATCCGTATCTGTGAGTGTAAAGGAAAATGCCTTAATGTTTTGTCGGGGAGTTTGAGAGGTATTTGGTATTTACAGGTGTTTGATTCAGATCATGGCTTATGATTTATGCAATATGCTTGATTTTTGCCGTAATGCTCCGTGTTAGACGGAATGCTACGCTCTGTGGTGGGAGATATGATGCGAATGCTATGATTATGCAAAGATACCAATCCGGGATCCGGATCCCGTTGCCGTAAAGATCTCTGGCTGATCTGCTTGAAGTGGATATCCCAGCCGGGGATGAGATCTTTGGTAGATCTGATATATATGACTCAGCATGGGGAGGTAGGTCATTGATAAACCTATCTTGGTAATGAGGGACTCGGCTGGGGTCTATAGAAGCTTTCGTTGCTTTGTTGTGAGATCTTCAAGCGTTGTTCTTCCAGATGGAGACTGAATCTCTGTGGGGCTGATTCCCTGTCTAGCACTTGGCTGGGGAATGAGAGAGATCACTGGAAGATCCTCCTAAAGACTTCTTGTGGGGACCCTGCTGAGGATGATACTTGACAACTCAGATGGGGATATGGGCACCTTCTGGTACTTCCCTGAGGGAAATGTTGGAGAAGTGATGCCTGACAACTTTGATGGGGAGAAGGCACCTCTTGGTGTGCTGAGGAAATAATGATTTGGGCAGCCTACTGGGGAGAAGCTTTCATGCCCCCTGCTGCGCTTTGAATACCTGCAAATCCTGTAAAGGCAAAGGAACGCACAAGTACCCCGAGGTATCCCTTAACGGATTCCATCATAGGAGTTTAGACACTCCCGGAAGTAAGCATATTTCCTGTAAGCACGTATTTTAGAAGGGAAGAATTTGTATTTATGCAATCAATATCTTAATGACATCGGACATTTTGCAAATGAAAATAAAATAAAATGTACGAGACAAAATATGACTAAAAATATGATTTTATTAATTTACGTGCCCTGAATTGGCAAGATACAGCCAAAGGAACAGTTCCCCTGAAATGAGGAGATTGTTACAAATTGAGAAACAAAAGAAGTGGTGGCAATGTTGACGAAGCTTTAAGGAGCTTCCCTCTTGCTATGACTTGTATGACATTGACGTTCTTCTCATCTTGCTTTTTGAAGAAGGCTGATTCTGACCGATGCTTAAACCTTTCGAAGCTTGCCGTTTTTGTAAGTGATACAGACGAATTCAGAATGCAGTTGTTCGCTTATTCCCTTATTTTGCGTGGATCGCCCTTTCGGGTTTTCAATCCACCGGGATACCCATTTTTGCCTGAGTTGTCCAATGTGGCTTTTCAACTCAGCGGGTGTACATTTTTTTATTTATTTTCCCTTATTTTTGCCCGAGTCTTTTATTCTGTTTCTGACTCGCCGGGATGCCCTATTTTTTGCCTGGACTTACATTCTGTTTTTATGTCCAGCGGGTCATTTTATGCGAAGTATTTTTTAACTGCATCTGAATTCACAGGGGACAGGAAGTCTTCACCATCCATAGTACTGAGCATCAGTGCTCCACCGGAGAAAACATTCTTTACTATGAACGGACCATCGTAATTCGGAGTCCACTTGCCCCCGTGGTCTATATGAGGAGGGAGGAGTCTTTTCAGCACAAGATCTCCTACTTGGTACTCTCGTAGTCTGACCTTCTGATCGAAGGCTTTCTTCATTCTTTTCTGATATAACTGCCCATGAAAAATTGCAGCTAATCTCTTTTCTTCGATCAGATTTAGTTGTTCATATCGGGATCGGACCCATTCTGCTTCACTCAGCTTAACATCCATCAGTACCCGCAAGGAGGGTAATTCAACTTCAACAGGTAGGACTGCCTCCATACCATACACAAGTTGATACGGTGTTGCCCCAGTGGATGTTCTGATTGACGTACGGTACCCATGCAAGGCAAACGGTAGCATTTCATGCCAGTCTTTATAGGTAACTACCATCTTCTGCACAATCTTCTTGATATTCTTATTAGCTGCCTCGACAGCGCCATTCATCTTTGGCCTGTAAGGAGAAGAATTGTGGTGTTGGATCTTGAAGTCCCGGCACAGTTCTGCCATCATTTTGTTGTTCAAGTTGGAACCATTATCAGTAATGATTCGCTCGGGCACTCCATACCGACAAATGATGTCTCTCTTCAGAAATCGGGCTACCACTTGCCTTGTGACATTTGCATAAGAGGCCGCTTCAACCCACTTGGTAAAATAGTCAATAGCAACCAAGATGAATCTGTGGCCGTTTGAAGCAGTTGGTTCAATCTTGCCAATCATATCAATGCCCCACATGGCAAAGGGCCAGGGTGAAGACATCACATTCAGGGGATTTGGAGGTACATGCACTTTATCCGCATAAACCTGGCATTTATGCCATTTTCTGGCATAAGCACAACAGTCTGCATCCATTGTGATCCAGTAGTAGCCTGATCTTAACAACTTTTTATCCATTGCATGCCCTCCCGCATGGGTACCAAAAGGTCCTTCGTGCACTTCGTGCATTAACAAGTCTGCTTCTGTCTTATCAACGCATCTGAGGAGTACCATATCAAAGTTTCTCTTATACAGGGAACCATCAGTATTCAGGAAGAAACTTCCAGCTAGCCTTCTTAATGTCTTCTTATCATTGGAAGATGCCCCAGGTGGGTATGTCTGATCCTCCAAGAAGCATTTGATGTCGTGGAACCAAGGCTTATCATCTTTAGCAAGGTCTGCTGAGAACACGTATGTTGGTCTGTCAAGTCTGGATACTGAAATCTGAGGTACAAAGTTGGCAGCTTGAACTTTGATCATGGATGAAATGGTAGCCAAAGCATCTGCAAACTGATTTTCATCTCGAGGGATATACTCAAGCTTGACTGTGGTGAAGAAAGTCAATAACCTCCTTGTATAATCCCAGTAAGGTATCAGATGATCTTGGTGCGTGTACCATTTGCCGTTGGTTTGATTAATTACCAAAGCTGAATCTCCGAACACAGTCAAAGTCTTGATCCTGAGGTCAATGGCTTCCTCAAGACCCATAATACAAGCTTCGTATTCAGCTTCGTTGTTAGTGCAATTAAAGGTGAGCTTTGCCGAGAAAGGCATGTGGACTCCCTTAGGTGTAATGAGCACTGCACCAACACCACGACCATTCATATTAACAGCCCCATCAAACATCATAGTCCACTCTTCTTCCGGGTCAGGCCCTTCAGTGTGAATAGGCTCTTCATGATCTTTTGCTTTTATGAACATGATGTCTTCATCGGGGAAGTCAAATCTCATAGGCTGGTAATCATCAATGGGTTGCTCAACAAGATAATCAGACAACACACTGCCTTTGATGGCTTTTTGAGATGTGTACTGAATATCATATTCTGTGAGGATCATTTGCCATCTTGCAACCCGTCCGGTAAGTGCTGGCTTCTCAAATATGTACTTAACTGGATCCATTTTTGAGATCAATAAAGTGGTGTGAGTCAACATATACTGTCTCAGTCGGCGAGCAGCCCACGCTAAAGCACAACAAGTTTTCTCGAGCAGTGAATAACGTTGTTCACAGTCGGTAAAAATTTTGCTTAAGTAGTATATTTCATACTCTTTTCGACCAGACTCGTCATGCTGGCCCATCACACACCCCATTGACTCTTCTAATACTGTCAATTACATGATTAGAGGTCTTCCTTCAACTGGAGGCATAAGGATCGGAGGCTCTTGTAGGTGTTCCTTGATTTTGTCAAAAGCCCTCTGACAATCTTCGTTCCACCTGACCGTTTGTTCTTTTCTTAACAGCTTGAACAAGGGTTCACAGGTTGCAGTAAGGTGAGATATGAACCGTGAAATGTAGTTCAATCTGCCTAAGAACCCCCGAACTTCTTTTTCAGTCTTAGGTGCAGGCATTTCTTAAATGGCTTTGACTTTATCAGGGTCAACTTCAATCCCTTTCTCACTTACAATAAATCCCAGCAGCTTACCAGATCGCACCCCGAATGTGCATTTGTTGGGGTTTAACTTCAATTGGTACTTCCTCAGACGCTTGAATAACTTCAATAGATTCACCAGGTGGTCTTCTTCTGTGAGGGACTTGGCAATCATGTCATCCACATAACATTCAATTTCTTTGTGGATCATGTCGTGGAATAATGTCACCATAGCACGTTGATAAGTAGCACCAGCATTCTTCAGTCCGAACGGCATCACCTTATAACAGAATGTGCCCCAGGGTGTGATGAAAGTTGTCTTCTCCATGTCTTCGGGTGACATTTTGATCTGATTATATCTTGAAAATCCATCCATGAAGGAGAACACTGAGAACTGAGCCGTATTATCAACCAATACGTCAATGTGAGGTAAAGGGAAGTCATCTTTCGGGCTGGCTCTGTTCAGATCCCGGTAATCCACACACATCCTTACCTTGCCATCCTTCTTAGGCACTGGTACAATATTAGCGACCCACGGCGGATAGCTAGTCACAGCAAGGAAATCGGCGTCCCACTGCTTTTGTACCTCTTCTTTTATCTTCATTGCCATATCTGGGCGAGTACGGCGCAACTTCTGTTTTACTGGCGGGCAGTCTTATTTCAGTGGTAGCTTGCGCATGACAATGTCGGTGTCCAACCCTGGCATATCCTGATAAGACCAAGCAAATACATCCACATATTCTCGAAGCATGGCAATCAGTTGCTCTTTCACTGAATCTTGCAGGCAGGCCCCGATCTTGACTTCTTTCACTTCTTCTTCTGTACCAAGATTAACCGTCTCGACCTCCTCCTGATGAGGAGTGATAACCTTCTCCTCTTGCCTTAACAACCTAGCTAGCTCTTCAGGTAGTTCATAATCTTCCTCAACCTCTTCATCAGCTTGATTGATTGGATTATCAAAGTCATACGAAGTCACAGTAGTGTTGTTGTCGGTGCAGTCTGGAGGGCACTCTCTGCAAGGGTTTAGATTTGTTCATTTTAGTGATCGGTTTTATCTTGTTTAGAAAAAGTGAAAATGAGGTTATTTATTTTGGAAAACACTGCCATTTTATTTTTGTACAAAAAGTGAAAAATGAAAAACAGTGGGCGAAAAAGGGAAGACTCATTTGCAAAAGATGTCCTGATATTCATTAATTTAATCTTTGCACAAAATACAAGATGGCCCGATTACAAAATGAGTCTTGACATCTTGGGCAAGATGCGAGACTTGATGCATGCTTAAAAATACAGGAAATAATAATTACTCTGCGGGAGTAACCCTTATAATTTCCTGGGAAGACCAGTTTGAGACATGGCTCCCCGGGGTCCTTGGACGTATCCAACTTTCCAGGTTGCGCTCATCTTCCGACTCATCTTCCAAATTGTTCACAGCATCCGGGGTGAGCATCCCTCCGCTAACAAACTTGGGCTCTTTGGCAGCCTCTGGTTGATCTTGTTGATTTGGTTTGTAACCTAACCCAAATCGGTCTTCTTTCTTTTCCACGGGCAGCAGCTTGCCCCAGCCTTGGGCGGTACCTTCCTCAACAACCTTCCGGGCTTGCTGGTATGATGTTATGGAAGTTCCCAGTACAGCAGATGCTTCATTAATGTTCAAGGCCTCAAACCCCTGGCTCATGGTTTCATGGATCTCCCCGTCCATTTCTTTGTACTTATACGTAGCCAACTGGCTAACAAAGATGTCCTCTTCCCCACAGATGATGATGATTTGGCCTTCCCACTCGAATTTCAACTTTTGGTGAAGGGTAGACGTAACAGCGCCAGCGGCGTGGATCCAGGGTCTACCTAACAGACAGCTGTAGGCCGGCTGAATGTCCATCACATAGAAGGTAGTTTTAAAAGTTTGCGGGCCAATCAACACAGGCAGATCAATCTCCCCGAGCACCGATCTTTTAGAGCCATCAAATGCTCTTACCACCAAATTACTCGGACGTAGTTCAAGCCATCATATTCTAGCTTCACCAAGGCTTTCTTTGGTAGAACATTGAGTGATGACCCAGTGTCTACCAGTACATGAGATAGAACAGCACCCTTGCATTCCAAGGTGATATGCAAAGCCTTGTTGTGGTTACGTCCCTCAGTTGTTAAGTCAGCATTGGTAAAGCCCAGTCCATGACTAGTGTTGACATTTGCCACCACAGTTTCTAGCTGATTAACAGTAATCTCTTCTGGCACGTATGCTGCGTGCAGGACTTTCAATAATGCGTTCCTGTGAGCTTCAGAACACATTAATAGTGATAATATGGAGATTTTTGAGGGAGTTTGGTGAAGCTGATCCACCATCTTGTAATCACTTCTTTTTATGATTCTCATAAACTCTTCTACATCTTGTTCAAAAGATGTCTTCTGAGTTTCCTTGGTAATTGGCTCTTCAGGTACCACACTCTTTCCTTTTGCTTTGGCAACAGCTTCTGCTTCGGCATTAGGTCTTTGCACTTGTGAGGCAAAAAGGCGTCCGCTTCTGGTGAAGCCTCCGCCTCCCCCAACATTATCAATCTGTGGAGAAGAGGTTGATGAATCCAGAGTGATTTTCTCCCCGTTGCATTAAAGATCAGAGCCATAATGCCAAGGTATGGCATTGCTACTTTCATAAGGAACGGGTCCAGGTACAGTAATGGTAACTGGACTGACTGCTGCAGAGGAGGGTACTGTAATGGTGTGCGGATCGTAGTAAATTGTGACGGGTGGCCTGGCAGGAGGTGCCACTGTCTGTTGCTGGAAACTGTTGCCAGGAGGAACATATGATGGATCATAGTAGATGGTGACTGCTGAGACATCTTCATTGATTTTTGCTGGCGTTGTAGAAGATTTTGCTGATAAAATGGATGCTGATGTTGTAGAAGAGATGGTCGCTGATATTTGATTTGTTGAAGTGATGGAAGGAGCCATTGCTGATGATATTGATGAATCGGTAGGAATGATGGTTGCTGCTGTTGTAGAAGAATCAGGAGTTGTTGTTAAAGGAATTGTTGGATTTGTAGGCGCCGTTGTTGAGATCTGAAGGATTCCATCCTTGATAAGACCATCTATGCCGCTTCTCAAATTATCACACCCGTTGACTGCAATGTTGCAATACCCACAACCGAGTTCACACCCGGGGAACACTTGGCATTCTAGAAGCTGAGCTTTAATTTCGACCAAAGGTGTTCGAATTTATGCAACGCTGGTGATCAGAGTAACTGGTTTGTCTTCCTCAATGGCATTAATCCTCAGCCCACCATGATTAGGCATAGGATTTTTGTTGACATTTGGAGGTGGTGCAAATTTGAGGGCTTTAGAATCCACCAGATCTTGGACTTTCATTTGTAAGGCCCTGCACTTTTCAGTATTGTGGTCAGGCGCATTGGAGTGAAAAGCACACCTCACGTTGACATCATAATTCCTTGGGAGGTTGAGGGGATCTGGAGGTGCCAATGTCCTTAACTCAACCAGGTTGAGCTTCAGGAGTTGTGGCAAAAGTGCAGCATATGGCATGGGAATAGGATCAATCACCCTGTTTTCCTGTGATGATTTTTGTTGGAATGGACGTTGTTGTTGATTGCTATTGTTGTTGTTGTAGGCTCTCTGTTGCGGATACTGAACTTGTTGTTGATAATGTGGTTGTTGTTGTTGTTGATATGCTGGTCGCTGAGGGATTGGAGCTGGGATGGTAACAGCTGCTACTGACCTGGGAACATACTGAGGTCTGCCTCTGCTTGCATGAATGGCATTTGTCTCCTTTGTCCTTCGGGGTCCCACAAAAGGCTTCCTGGAATTACTGGATGAGCTTGCACCATTATCAGAAATCTTACCCATTTTCAACAAACTTTCAATTCTTTCACCAGCTATAACAACATCAGCAAAGCTAGTGGAGGAGAAAGCAGCCAACCTATCAATATATGTCCCTTGCAGAGTATTCAAAAACATGTCTGCCATTTCTCTTTCCGACATGGGTGGTTGGACAGCAGCAGCAAGCTGTCTCCACCTTTGGGCATATTCCCTGAAGCTTTCTCTGGAAGATTGGGACATTCCCATCAGAAGGGTCCTGTTAGGGGCCATGTCCAGGTTATATTGATATTGTCTGATGAAGGCTTCAGCTAAGTCCTTCCAGCATCTAATAGTAGCTCTGGTCAAGTGTGAATACCACTCCCTTGAAGCCCCAATCAAACTGTCTTCAAAGTAGAACATCCACAGCTTCTCATCCATAGTATAAGCTTTAAGTCTTCCCAGGAAAGACTGCAGGTGAGTTCGTGGACAAGAGGTTCCATTGTATTTCTCAAAGCACGGGGGTTTGAATTTGTGGGGAATTCTCACCCCATCCACCAGCCCCATGTCCATCACATCAAAGCCCAAGGAATTCTGAGACTCCAGAGATCTCAACTTCTCAGCAATCTCATCTAACCTCCTATCATAGACTTCATCTCCAGCTCCCATAACAGTAAACTGCTCTTCCTGAGGATCTTCTTGCAAGATCCTGCCTGCAGCAGTGTTACCTTGCACATTTCTCGGGATATTAGCTTCTGGATCCAAATGAGGTCCAAATACTGGTGGATCAACATGAGGCTGACCCCTCTCATTGTTGCTAGTTCCTCCAATGCCAGGATGAGGTTCCTCGGGGGTTTGTCTTTCTACCAATGCCCTTAACCTTTCTTGGCTCTGGGCCAAGCCAGTCATTACATTCATGAATTGGGTCATTTGGTTTCTCATCTCCACTCTCTCATTAGCCATTTGAGTTCTGACCTCAGTCAGGTCCTGCTGTACTTGCTCCATCTGGATACCAGGAAGGTTGTTGCGAGTAGGGTACCGGTGCGTACGGTTGACAGGGAACACTCTTCTGCGAGCAATATTTCCTGAAATCACAACAAAGTTAGAAACAATAAAACAAAACCTACAAAACAAAACACAAAGTTAGTATGCAATGCAGTATGCTTATTTGTTTTCCAAGGTATCCGGCTTTGGTTCTTGGTTTTGACCTTTCCAGACCTCGAGGAAGATGCTTGATGTTGTTGAGGAAAGAAATCCAATGAAAGCAAACTGATATATTACAAAAGGTAAACACATACATAGTTTGTTTTACAACACATGCCCCTGGAGGGTCAAAATACAAAAGAAAGAGAAAATTACATCAAATGGAAATGAACAACAAACAAAGAAATCAAACATCTAGCCCAAACTCATCTTCCTTGACCTCCTTCAGGAGAGCCTCAGTCACTGGACCAGCTGGGTGCTCTGTAATGGTCCTAATGAGGAGGTTCCTGGTAGCAATAACAGTGGTCAGCTTCTTGTGCCTGTTCTGGTCCTTTGACTTCTTCACTCCAGCTCTAAACTTCAACTCTGAAATCTCTTTCTGGGCTGCCAACAAGGCTTCCTGTTGCTTCTTCTCATTGGCTTCCAACTGCTCAATCCTAGCTTGAGTTTTCTGGTCTTCTTGTGTCCGGGCTTCAGTGATTCTGACCCACCTAGCCTGACTCTCTTGCAGATAAAGCTCAGTCCTAGCCTGCTGAAACTTGGCTTCTTTACAAGCATTCTTCAATATTTGCTCCCCAGCTCTTGCTTTCTTGATGTAGTCCTCTGTCTTCTCAATTTTGGCCAGATGCTCCACCTTAAGCTTCTCCAACCTCTTAATGTCCAGGAGACCATCACTCCTTTCCCAAAGGGTTTTCTTCAAAGCCTGAGACAGATTCTCATTCCTTTCGTTCAACTTCTCAAATTCTTCTAGGCTAACAGTTGCTGCTGGCTGTACTGTTGGTGGTCCAGGTATGTCCTCAGTGGTGAAAGGCATTCCAGTAATCTGAGCTCTAGTACGGGACCAATCATAGTACTGAGCTGAAGCAACATTATTACACCTCCCTAGAATAGCCATCCCTTTTGTCTGAATGTTGTCCCAGGCCCAGGATGCTTGTCTGACAGCAGCTGAATTAGATTTCACTTCACAATACAGGATCTCAGCTAAATCTTGCACCCCGGGAGGATGAACCAAAGCATAGCCCAGTTGTCTCTTAAACAGCAAAGGATTGTAGTTGATGCAACCTTTTACTCCTATCAGAGGAACATTTGGGTATTGCCCACAGCTGGTGATAATGTCTTTGCCTTTGGTGCTCTGGGTGCACCATCTAATATCATCTGAAGTCAAGGCAATGAGCCTCTTGGCCCAATTCTTCTGTTGGTGAGGATTCAGGAAAGCATCTGACTTAGGAAGGTGTCTGAGCAGCCAGGTGTAAAACAAAGGAGCACAACATCTCACCAACTTCCCCCTTTGTTTTTCATTCCTCTGATGGATGGAATAATAAAAGTCTCCCAACAATGTGGGTACTGGGTTCCTCAGAAGGAAAAGATGAATGGCATTCTTGCTGATAAATTTGGGCTCATCTGCAAATAGTATCACCCCATATATGCTGAGGGCTAACAGTGCATAGACTACCCTCCACTCTCCCAAGGAGGCCTTCAGGATGGCCTGAGAGATTAAGAAGTCCAAGTGAAGACCAGGGATTCCAGCCTTTGTTGTCATGCTTTGCTTAATTAAAGCAGGCTCCAGGTACAGTGCTTTTGCTACTTCTCCATTGCTGGGAAAAGCCATTTCTGGGTTAAAGGGGATCCCACCCTTGACAGGTACTCCAATCAATGATGAAAACTCTTCCAGTAAAGGCCCTAGCTGAAAGTCTGGGAATGTGAAACATCTCAAAGGAGGGTCATAGAACTGCAAGCATGTGTGGATCATGCTCCTCTGAGAAGGGTCTAGGTCCATGACCATATCCAGGATACCTCCATACTGCTCTCTGAATAATGGGATGTGGTCTGGGGTGATAAGTGTCTGGACCTGTCTGATGCCAGTCAGCACAGGGTCAAAGAAATGGTATGATATGTTGCTCTTCCTGGGAGTAGCCATGAATGCTGATGAAGAGCTGAAGGCAAGTGCTGATGAAGATCAAGACTGATACTGGATATGA
Organism: Lathyrus aphaca; assembly: GCA_963966055.1. Taxonomy (NCBI): domain Eukaryota; kingdom Viridiplantae; phylum Streptophyta; class Magnoliopsida; order Fabales; family Fabaceae; genus Lathyrus; species Lathyrus aphaca. Next base: position 74,763,673 of record OZ014523.1, read on the forward strand.
GCCACTGATAGGCTGATGCTGGTGATGATGAAGATGACTGAAGCAGACAACTGATGAAGATTGCTGAAGCAGATAACTGATGAAGCAGAGGTCTATGCAGGAGAAGGGGTCAAAACCAAGCCAGATATAATGTGGATACCCTGAAAAACAAATAAAAAAATGTTAAATGATGCAATGATGATGTATGCAAATGATATGCAAGGGTTTGTGATCAAGCTGGATCTGATTATCTGTCTTGATATAAGGCCCATGTATGTTCAAAGAAGGTCCAGATGGAGGTTCATAAATCCAGTAACCAATGTGGGGGACTCAAATAAAGAGTCACATATCCAGGGTTAATCACAAGAACTGTCCAAAATGAGGTACTCTTAAACCAAATAGTAACAGGGTATGATGTGGCCAAGGGTACCTACAAACCTGTAAACAACCCAACCCCCCTCACAGGTAATGTTCTAAAACAAAGATCCTCAGACTTGGATCAGTTATGAGGAGTGTAAATACTTCTAACCCGGAGGTACAGTGTTTACAGTAACCATAAAAGATCCTCCTCTAATTCACCTCAGTTTCTGAAGGTCATAAATAAAGGTCATCCAGACTTAACAGGCTTCCCAGATAGCCCTAGCACTACAGGAGATCTCTAGCACAGAGTTCTCAAGAAGAAACCCACATCTGAACCGTGTTTCATATTCCCGCACCAAACCGAAATGGAATGGGAAAGAACATGAACCACTCTAGCCTAGGTGTCACTCAGGTCCCAGGTATAGGACCTCAAAACTCCCAATGGAACCCCACCCATCAAAACAGCAAACCAGATCCAGCAGTGGTAGTATGACAGTATGATGTATAAAACTGTAAAGAAAGCAATAAATAACTGTACATAAAGCAATAAAACAAACACATATAGCACATAGCACCCCAGTAAACACAAATCAAACAAGCGCTAGGAGGAACCCACAAAAAGAACCAGAAGCCCTGGTTACAGTATAAGGGTCCCCAGCAGAGTCGCCAAGCTGTCGCTCCCACCAAATGACACGGGGCCAAGAGGAGTACAGACGCGAACGGTCGGCGAAGGGGATGGGAACACACAGGGGTGAACTCAGAAAGAAAAGAGTCGCCAGCTAGGCATTTTTATCCCAAAGGAAAGGTAATGTTGCATAGAACTAGAAAGATATGGATAAGACGGTTGCGAACCAGAGAAACTGAGAAAGGGGGTTGGTTACAACCTGGGAAGGTATTAGCACCCAGATAGTCCGTCGTACTCGACGGGATCCACGCTTAAAAGATTTGTGCTTTAAAGGGGTAGTGTCAGTGCTATTTGTGTATCAAAGCTGGAAAACAATGCGAGTGTCAGTGCTGGAAGAAAGTGAAGTGAAAAATATGGAGTGTCAGTGTAAGAACAGGAGTGAAATGCTCAAGATTATGAGGCTAAAAGAATAATGCTGGAAGAAGGGGGAATATACAGAGACTTTTGTTCGATAACTGTTAAGTTATGCCTACGTATCCTCTCGTGCAATGAGGAAGTCAGAACACCGTAGTTCGACTCAAAGAGACTGAAAGATAAATTGACTTGTGAACTGCTTGCTTGTCTATGCTCAAGTGTATGACCTGTCTGGCTCAGGTGCAAACTGTCTTGCATTAGACGGAAGAAGCAAGTTCTGGTTTGTGAGTGAATGAGATGAGAAAAGAATCCCGGAGGAGACGATTATTGTTTGTTTTTTGTGTTTTCAATCTTTTATTTCCTTTTTTGAGTTTGTCATAAGAAAATGAGCTTAAGCCTAAACCAATGGGTTAGTAAACTCATCACATCTTCCCTCTGATTAGGGGTAATGAGGATACCTTAAGTGTGAAGTAAACACCTCACACTTACTCACCCTGATGTAGGATTAAGATCATTAACCTACTTGCATTTATTTATATGTTTTTGTTGTTTTTGTTTAGTGTTAAGTAATGAGTTTAAGCCATAATCAAGGATTTAATGGACTCATTACACCATCCTAATAGAAGGATGATAGATGAGAACATTTAAGCTGAGGAAGGCTCCTCAACTTAATCCATGATTAGGGATTAACCTCATGACAAAACAAAACCTTTAATAAAGTGGATTTTAGTTAATGGTAAGATTAAGAAGTGGATTTTATGGTTTGTAAGACAACTTGAGGGGGACTTGTCCATTAACACTAGGGTTAGTCCTTCTTAACCAATTAAGGAAGAATTAGAACCCTAATGCAAGGCCCAAGTTACAAGCTTGATGTCTTAATTATTATTAAGTGAATTGATTAAAGGATTTAAACACATTAAGGGTTTAACACTTAGGATTAAAGTTATACACTCCATCCTAATAGAAGGATGCAGGCATAAGCTTAATCACAAAGCCTTAAAACCTTTAGGGTTTAGTCCTTGATTAAGAGATGAGAAGAGAAGACTCAAAGATGACACAAAGGTAAAAGCTAAATGGGGGACTAATCAAACCCTAATTATTATCATACTTGGAGATCCTAGGGTTAGTGGGGCCTAAGAGAGGAAGAATCTTCAAAGAGCCACCAAGGAGAGAAGCAGATGAAAAGAGAAAGGAGCAGAGAGAAGCAAGACAACTTGCTTCACTCAAGAAGACAAGTTGTCTGAAGGAAGAAAGTGGAGAAAGAGCATGAATGAGAAAGCTCACTCCAATACACAAGATGAAATGCAACAATGATGCAAGAGAGATGAAGAGAGATTGTGAGAAGTGAAGGCAAATTCACTTCTCAAAACAACTTACCACCTGAAAAGTTAGCAAATAAAATGAAATGAAATGAAAATGCAAAAGATGCAATGATGCAAGCCAAAAACAGAAGCATAAACATGATGTTGATGATACTAAGAGATGATGCAAACACATGATAAGAAATGAGGATGATCATACAAGCATGAAGATGCAAATGAAGCATGCTTTGAACCATAAGGATTCATGAATGTTTATGAAATGAAATGAACACATAACATGGCAAATGAAAGATGCAGAGATCAAACATGATTCTAATATGTCCTAAGATGTATTATGAATCAAGTGGATGCATAAAATGTCATGGCAAGTCATTGAATGCAAACACATGTGAGATGGATGCAAAGGAAGGCATAAATTAGGGTTTACACACAACATGCAACACAAAATTCAAAATCAGAAGCAAATGACATGATAAAAAATTGAAAATGGGATCAAAGGAACCCTGACCCTACACAAGTTCACTGCCCAAAGGAGGGGACCTAACTCTTAACCTAATGGGAGTTATGATTTTTCTAAATCAACTAGGGTTTCAAAGTACCTCAATGAAAAATGCTAAACAAATTGAAAATGGAAGATAAATTCAAACCAATTTTATCCTATAATTTACATGCTATGAAGGATGCAATGCAAAAAGAACCATCATCAAACTCTCAATGGTTAGGCAGAATGGATTTTTCAAAGTTTGAACAAAAATATTGCCTTTAAATGAATTTAATTCCAATGAAAATTGTAAAAATGCATCAAGAACCAAAAAGAAATTTGTTTTGAGAGTTTGATAATGTTTCTAAATGTCTTAAAATGCAATGTGAATTTTTTGGTGATTTTTAAATACCTAAATGCATTTTTAATTAATTAATTTTCATTAACTAATTAAAAATAAATATTTAAATGATTTAAAAATGATTTTTAATGCAAAAAATAATAATAAAAATATTTTTGGGTTCTAAAAATTAATGAAATGCTTGACAAAAATTTTCAGAATTTTTAAATGTTTTTTACTATTTTTAATAATTCGTACAAGTTAAATATAAAATAAATGAAATAAAAAAGAAATTATTAGAAGTCAACAGATCTAATGGCTGGCATTCAAATGGTTTTGGAGGGAGTTGACTGGCGCCAGATCCATTGGCTGTAATTCAAACTGACCAAATTAATTTAAACTTGATTAATTAATCTAATTAATTAGGATTAGGGTTTTAATGGAAGATCTGGGCCCTTCAAACGCGCGGGAGTCAACCCTGGTCAACTGAATCCATGGTCCAAATTCAAACTGAACCCTAAACGTGATTAATGCCCTAATGACATTCAGGTGGCCGGAAATGACCTCCGGTCATCTTCTCCGGCCACACCCCTCCCTGAAAATTGCTAACTTCTTCCCTAGGCTTCTAAAACTCAATTTCCTGCCCAGAAATGATCCCCATACATCATACATCAAGAATCAACAAACAAACAACATTTAAAACACATCAAAAGTGAGAATCGAATCAAAACAGTTCTAGGTCAAAAAATTTCAGAACACGAATACACACTCATTTCTCAACCATTTTCAAAACTAAACACATCAACATGATCAGTGAAGCATAAAGAACCAATTAGTAACTTAAAAACAAGTTTCTGGAAAAATTGTTCTTGAGCTCACCTGAACTTGGAGCTTTGATCTTTGGAACTTTCTGGCTGCTTCTTTGACCCAAAACGCCTCTAATGAACCTCCTGAGAAGCTTGCAATGCTTGGTTGGAATTTCTTTTGGCTGGTTTGTGAGATTGATGAAGTTCTGTTCAGGAGGGGTGGAAAATCGTGTTTCTGCTTGGGGTGGTTTCAGGGACAAATGAGGATTGGGAAATGATCAGAGGAACATGGTGAATGGTTTTGTGAAGTTTGTTTTGAGGTTTGAGGCTTGTGTGAGGAGATTCGAATGAAAATGCATAAGAGGTGAGTTTGGAGAATGCTTCCTTGTGGGATGTTTCAGGCTGTGTTGTCTGTTGCTTTGAGTTGCTTTTTGTCCACTTATCACACTGTGATAGGTCTGTGGAGTTGGTGTGGCCTATGCTGATTGGTATGGGCAAGTTGCAAAAATGTCAAAAGTTGGTGTACTTGAGGTATGGGTCATGGTAGGCTAGGGACAATGGGGTATCCTGCACAGCAAGGATTGAGGAGAGCCATAGAATCAGTCTTGAGGCCAATTAGCAAGTGGATCAAAGCTTATGGGTGGTTTTGCAAATTTGTGATCTTTGGCCCTTTTGAAGTTTCTTAAAGATCAAGGCATGAAAATGAACAATTCTTTGGTGCATTCTGATTTTTAGGTCATGGTTCATGTTTGTGTAATGCATAGAAGTCCATTTGAAGTCACATTTTGCCTTGGCATGAGGTTTTGCAACTTTGCCTCTTTGGTGTAAAACTTGAAATTATGTGATTTTGTCCAACTTTGGCAAGCCATAACTTTTGATCCAAAATGAATTAGAATGAGTTCTTGTACTTTTTGAAAATGGGAGGATCCATTCTACAACTTTCATGACCAAAGTTTTCTCATTTGAAGCATTTTTGAATCAAAAAGAGAAGGTTGAAAAACTTTCCCAAAATGGCAAGTTTACATTACAAGTCACTTTCCCAAAATGACAACTTTGCAAATGACCTGAAATTCTTCAATTTTGTGAACCTCTAACACCTTCTATGATCAAATAAAGATCATACACATTCAAAGTGATGGAGAATAACCTTTGGTTGGGTCATTGGGGGCCTCAGATGCCCTAATTTTACACTGGCTTGCTCAAGAAGTCATCTATTGATCAGATGCCTTCCCCATTGAATTTCTTCATGAAAATTGGTATGCATGGTCCTCATATCATATAGAGACCAATAGAATCAAGAATGACCAAAAACTTTGGAGTTATGGCCTCTGAAACCAAAACCCTAATTCTAAGTCATCTGTCCAGTTAAGCCTGACTCTGCTTCCATGCCTTTCTCAGTTCTTGTGATTCTTTGACTTCCTTGACCTTGGGAGGATATAATATGATGCTTGAACATACATGGACCCTCTTGAGATTATTGGAGACCTTTGGAGTGGCTCAAATGGCTTAGGGACTGCTCAGATCACAAACCCTAGATGCAGATGACTTTGAATCAATGCAGTGAAGCAAAAATGCAATATGGGATGACATGATTGAATCTATGCAAACGAAAAGAATCACAAGCCATGGTGTGAACTTAGTGAGGGCAAATTTGGGGTGTTTACACTAATCAGGGAGGATATAATGAGTTTACAAACCCTTGGTTTAGGCTTAAGCTCATTATCCTATGCAAAACACCAAAAACAATAACAAAACTGAAAACACAAAAACAAACAATAATCGTATCCTCCGGGATTCTTTTCTCATCACACTCATTCATAAGCGAGAACTTGCTTCTTCTGTCTAATGCAAGACAGTTAGCACTCGAGCCAGACGAGTCATACACTTGAGCATAGACAAGCAAGCTGTTCACATTCAATTTCATTTTCAGTCCCTTTGAGTCGAACTACGGTGTTCTGACTTCCTCATTGCACGCGAGGATACATAGGCATAACTTAACAGTTATCGAACAAAAGTCTATGTGTCATCCCCCTCTTTCAGCATTCTTTTCTAAGCCTCAGTTCCTGAGCAATTCACACCTTTTGCACTAACACCTGTACATTCATTTCTAGCTTTTGCACACAGATAGCACATACACTAGCCCTTTAAACACAATCTTGTAAGCGTGGATCCCGTCGAGTACGATGGACAATCTGGGTGCTAATACCTTCCCAGGTTGTAACCAACCCCCTTTCTCAGTTTCTCTGGTTTGCAACCGTCTTATCCATCTCTGGCAACTCTATTCAATTCATTTCACTTTCTCTTTTCGCCGACCGTTTGCGTCTGCATCGGGATGCAAATCTTCGGGAGCGACATGAGGTACATACTAAAGCTTGACCTTCGTGAAGAATGTCAACAACCTCTTGGTATAATCCCTGTAAGGGATCAAATGCGGTTGATGAACGAGCCATTTTCTGTTAACCTGATGGATAACCAAAGCTGAATCACCAAAGATATCGAGGGCCTTAATTCACAAATTAATAGCCTCCTCAATCCCCATTATGCAGGCTTTGTATTCTGCCTCATTGTTGGTGCATTCGAAGGTCAATCGGACAGAGAAGGGCATATGAACTCCTTTAGGTGATATTGTAACAGCTCCAACTCCGTTTCCATTCATGTTAACGGACCCATCGAACATCAGACTCCATTTGGATTCAGGGTCTGGCCCCTCCTCCAGGAGTGGTTCTTCACAATCTTTCAATTTGAGGAACATGATGTCTTCATTAGGGAATTCAAACTTCTTTGGTTGATAGTCTTCGATTGGTTGTTGGGCCAGATAATCTGATAATACACTTTCTTTGATAGCTTTCTGTGAAGTATACTAGACGTCGTATTCAGCTAGGATCATCTGCCAATGAGCTACCCTTCCGGTCAAGGCTTGCTTTTCAAAGATGTATTTAATGGGGTCCATCTTGGATATCAGTAGGGTGGTATGAGTTAACATGTACTGTCTTAGTCGGCGAGCATCCCATGCCAAAACGCAACAAGTTTTCTCGAGAAGTGAGTATCTTGTCTCACAGTCGGTAAACTTTTTACTTTGGTAGTATATTGCATGCTCTTTTCGACCAGACTTGTCATGCTGACCCAATACACAGCCCATTGATCCCTCGAGAACTGTAAGGTACATGATCAAAGGTCTCCCCGACACTAGAGGTATGAAGATTAGAATTTCTTGCAGATACTCCTTGATTCGGTCGAAAGACAATTGACAATCATCATTCCACCTGATGGCCTGATTCTTTCTCAAGAGCTTGAAGATCGGTTCACACATAGTTGTTAGGGGAGATATGAATCGTGTGATGTTGTTCAATCTTCCTAAGAAGCCACACACTTCTTTCTCAGTTCTAGCCTTAGGCATCTCTTGAATTTCTTTCACCTTTGCAGGGTCGACCTCAATCCCCTTTTCACTTACGATAAAGCCCAACAAATTTCCAGAGCGCACCCCGAAGGTACACTTATTTGGATTCAACCTCAATCTTAACTTCTGCAACCTGCCAAATAGCTTGGCCAAGTTGACTAAGTGCTCTTCTTCTGTTTGTGACTTTTCGATCATATCATCCATATAAACCTTGATCTCGTGATGAATCATGTCGTGAAAGAGAGTCACCATTGCCCATTGGTAAGTTGTCCCACCATTCTTCAAACCAAACAGCATCACTTTGTAATAGAAGGTGCCCTAAGGGGTGATGAAGGTATTTTTCTCCATGTCATCTGGAGACATCTTGATTTGATTGGAGCCCGAAAAGCCATCCATGAAGTAAAACACAGAAAATTGGGTTGTATTGTCAACTAGCACATCAATGTGTGGCAGCGGGAAGTCATCCTTAGGACTAGCCCTGTTTAAGTCTCGATAATCCACACACATACGAACCTTGCCATCTTTTTTAGGTATAGGCATGATGTTGGCAACCCACGGTGGATAAATTCTAACCGCCAAGAATCCAGCATCAAATTGTTTTTGAACCTCTTCGTTGATTTTTATTTCCATGTCAGGTCGATTTCTTCTTAGTTTCTGCTTTACCGGCGAGCAATCTTCTCGAAGCGGCAACTTGTGTACTACGATATTAGTGTCCAACCCTGGCATATCCTGGTAAGACCAGACAAAGATATCAACATATTCACGGAGCAAGGAAATCAACCGAATCTTTACAGATTCTTCCAAAGCAGCCCCAATTTTGACTTCTTTCTTGTCCTCTACGGTTCCCAGGTACACCACCTCAATTTCATGTGGCTGAATCACCCTCTCCTCTTGCTTTAACAATCTGGCTAATTCCTCGGGCAATTCACAATATTCTTCACCCTCCTCATCGGCTAGGTAAATTGGATTGTTGAAGTCATAGTGATCCATAGCAAGACCGTCATTGATGAGACTCGATGGGGTACGTCTGCATGAATGATGATTCATGCTAGATTTTAGAAAGGAGTGGGAGAAACATGAAAAAACACACATTTCCATTTATTGTAAAAATGAAAATAAAAATGAAAGATAGGGAACACCATGAATGAATTCCAAAATCTCCATTTTATTAATGAATTGATGTTGCATAACAAAACAATGAAAATCCCTTAAAATGAGCTACTATGCCTCGGGAAAAACATAGTGCTTTCATACAAAGAATGAAACAACAAAAAATTACTCTTGGCGTTGGGTAACAGTGATGATTGCTTCAGATGACCAATTACAAAGTTTGACCCCTGGGACACATGCCCTTATCCACTCATCCATCTCGCAGTCACTGTCAATTATCTCCTTTTGAACAGCACAGATATTGCCATGATCCACCCAACCGGAACTAGTGAAAGTAATTGGGCCTTTTCGACCTCTAGCTTGTTGACTTGACATTGGTTGAGCAGGATTATAACCAATCCCGAACATGTCTTCTTTCTTAGGGACTTCTACCATCTTGCCCCAACCTTCGTTAACCCCTGATTCCACAACTTTCAGAGAAGCTGATAACAACATAGCCTCAGTTCTGACTGGCTCAAAAGCCTGGAAAGGAGTTTCATAAATCTCGCCATCCATCTCCACATATTTGAAAGAAGATAGATGGCTAATGAAAATATCTTCCTCCCCACACACCGTGACAATTTTCCCTTCCCAGACAAATTTCAGCTTAGGATGTAGGGTTGAGGATACAACCCCGGTTGCATGGATCCAAGGATGCCCGAGTAGACAGATGTATGAAGGCTGGATGTCCATGACATAAAAGGTCGTTTTGAATACCTGTGGGCTTACCTTGATGGGTAACTTCACTTCTCTGAAAACTGACCTTTTTGAGCCATCAAATACCCGGACCACCAAGTCACTCGGCCTGAGCACCACTCCATCATAATCTAACTTGATTAATGCCTTCTTGGGAAGCACATTTAGGGAGGACCTTGTATCAACCAGTACGTGTGAAAGCACAACTCCCTTACATTCCATCGAAATGTGAATGGCTCTGTTGTGGTTGCGACCCTCAGTAGTTAGATCTAGATCAGTAAACCCTAATCCGTGGCTGGCGTTCACAGAAATAACCGTCTCGAGTTGGTTTACCAATATTTCTTGTGGCACGTAAGCATTGTTCAGGATCCTCAGCAGAGCGTTCCTGCGAGATTCAGAACACATCAATAATGACAAGATTGAGATCTTGGAGGGTGTCTGTTGCAAATGATCGACTATCTTGTAGTCGCTCTTCTTTATGATCCTCAAGAATTCTTTGGTCTCTTTTTCAAAGGTGATATCTGGAGTTGGCACAATAACATCATTTGTCATATCCTGCTTTCCTTTGGCCTTAGCTCGCGCCTCTGCATCATCATTCGGTGGTACTACGCCGTTCCACAAGGTTTGAGGTGGGAATAATCGTCCACTCCTTGTAAATCCACCGACTCTCACATTTTCAACCTACCATGGAACTGCACTAGAGGTGGTTAAGTTTTGTTTCTGGTCGTTACAATAAACTTCTGCCCCATAATACCATGGGACAACTTTCTCACTTTGATACGGCATGGGACCTGCAGTGGTGAACGTAGTCGGTGTCGCCCGATCAAAATAGACGCTTCCTTCATTGTTCATATTCTGAATTCCCGACTTCAACCTGTCACACCCATTAATAGATCCTTCACATTATGAACACACTTCCCCATAGCCTGGGAATATACCTTTCTTTTCCAAACATCCCTTTACTAATAGTAGCAGAGTCTTCAAGGAATTAACATTATACACCAAATTCAAATTGTCACCGTCATCAATGGCTCCCACAGTTCTTCTATGCAAAGTCATGGGGTTTTGCAGGACATTCGGTGTAAGAGCAAAGTTGATTGCCTTGGAATCCAACATATCTTAAATAACATGCTTGAGGGCCTTATAATTTTTCGTAGTATGACCTAGAGCTCTAGAGTTGAACTCATAATGGGCATTGGGATCATACCCCTCTAGAATCTGCCATGGCTTCGATGGAGCCAATGTTCTGAGCTGAATCATCTGCAAATGAAGGAGATTATGCAAGAGTTGAGAATATGAAATCAGTGGCGTTTTGAAATGCATATCCTTTGGCCGAGGTGGATAATACTGTCGAGGAGCTCTTTATTGATGATAATTTTTCTAACGCGATTGTTGTGGCTGTTGTATCTGTTGTTGATTGGTAGTAGCAGGGATGTTAACGGAAGCTGCCTGGTAGTAGGAATTCTGGTCTCCTCTTTTCCTCTGAGCATACACTACCCCAGTTTCCCCCACTCTTTTTTTACAAATGGCTTCTTAACCCTAGAAGTTGAAGCTCCACCATTATGTATTTTTCCCTATTTCATCAAGTTCTCAACTCTTTCACCGGTCAGTATAATATCGGAAAAACCATTGGACGAGCAACCTGCTAGACGTTTGTAACATGGTGGGAGAACTGACTTTTTATAAATGTTGCGGATAACAAGAGTCGCCACTGACTTTTATTTTATCCCAATGGAAAGGACATAAAAGAACATGAAAGACCTTTTTTTAAAAGACTTGAGTTCATGGGGTAGGTTATATAAAGGGAAGGTGTTAGCACCCTTTATATCCATGGTTATCCATGGGCTCTTAGTTACTTAGTTCACTTAATTGTTTTGAAAGTGTGAAGTGTGTGATTAGAAAATTTTCTAAGTAATTTATAATGATCCTCGTATGGATGTATACAAAGCCTTTGTTTTGAAAATGTTTGAAAAATTGTGAGGTGTGAAAAGTATTTTAAAGGGTGTGAGCAAGTAACTTAGATTTCCTACCCTAGACTAAGTCATTCATGTTCTTGTATGTTCTTTCAAGGGTAAGATTGTCCCTATTATTAAGGAATAGGTGTTCATTACCTTGGATTTGTTTAAGGGACGAGCATAGGGTCATCGTATGGTCAATGAAGGCAACATGAGGGGTGTCTTTAGCAATTAGGAGGGACTATCATCTTTTAAACCGAAGGGACAAGATCATTATCGAAGGCAACATCGTAAGGACTTGATCTTTTTAAAATGGGGAGGGACAAGATGATTTTTATTTGTAGGATCGTTTGCTTAAGACACCCCTATTTTCGAGGGACTTGACCATATAAAGGCACCTTTAAGAAGGGTAACCCAAGGAGGTGCAGACGATGATCGTAGATTGACTTACGTGTGTGAGTGATTTTATTCAGATATTTAATCTTTTTAATTAAATTATCTAAGTCCTTATTAATTTCAATTAGGTTTTACACTCCCTATTTACTAACCACGCAATTATTAAACAAAAAATAAATGGCAGAAAATTAAAGGCAAAAATAAGAAATTCCTAAACTATTACAAGGCTTCAGGGCTGTTACATAATTATGAGGCGAAAAATAAAAATATAAAAGTTTACAAGTGAGAAACAGTTACATAATTATAATGGCAAAGAAAAAAAATGATGAAAATTTCAGAGCAACAATAATAAGGCAGGTTATATGAATAACATAAAAAGGAGGGTGAAAGATTTTTAGGGTTCAAAAAAAAGAAAATTAAGGTTTAATAAATAATTAGGGTTAGAAAAAGATAAATTAGGGTTTATAGAAAATTTAGATTTTTAAGAGAAAATTAGGGTTAAAAAATTTTAAAAAACCTAAATTTATTTATTTAATTATTTATAATTAATAAAAAAAGTAATTTGATAAAAAAAGATAAATATGTGTTATTTAGAAATTGTTTTATTGTTAAGAATATAATTAAAAGTAATTAACCTAAATACTAATTATTTAATTAATATAATATATAATATAATAAATTAAAAGAAGAAAAGAAAGAAAAGCATAAAAAATAAATGGGGGAGGCCTGGATTTGAACCCAGGACCTCCCCATTACCAAGTTAAGGCAAGAACCATTGAGGCTGCGCGTGCGATTTGGTAATGGAATGACCAAAGCATATTATATAAAAAACCCTGCGAAATAGGGCAAATTATAAAAAAAGAATGGAGGACCTGGAAATCGAACCCAAGTCCTGAGGTTCACACGCGCGTTCTACAACCACTGAGCCATCAACATCTTAATGATACCTATCTTGAAACAAACAATATATATTTTAAAAAAATCAAATTCCAGAAACGCGCCAAGCTTCATCTTCAAGCTCTGGCCGTCTGGTAAACTTTTAGTGACACTCATCCGTCACTAAAACTTGTAGTGACAGATTTTTTTCGTCACTATAAATCCTGTGCAATTAAACATGTGAAATACGATGGATAAATTGGTTTTAATAGTCCAAGTCAGTTAATATGAGGTCCCTAAACATGATTATGTCATCAATTTCATCAGAAATCCTTTCAATCACATGCCCCCAAATAGAATTCTCAAGAACCCTAGTTTATGGTTCCGTCCCCATATGGCCATGATTCTTCAAATTTCTTGCCCATAAATACTCCTTGTAACCTCATAAACACAAATCAAATATTAGATATGCTTTAAATCAATCATACATATGAAATAAAAAAACATGAATATGAACAATTCGATTATCAGTGACCTTCAAGGAAGCTATTAAAAACCCTCAAGACCTTTGAAACTACCTGAATCTTGTAAAATCGATTTGGATTTTTGTGTGAAAATTCTGAATTGGAACAAGGTGTGTGACTGCTAAGTTTCGTCCCTCTGCACTTGTTTATGTTTGTGTATATGTATGAAGTGATATTAGGTCAAAATATGGGCCTCTTGTTCATGGATTTGAGTTACTTGATATTGAAGAAATCTCACTTCTATTTTTGCCAAAAAATCAAATATATCATTACCATAACAAGCTTGCACGAAATTAGATGGTCTCAATCAACTTAAATGCCATATATTTGGTTCTAGAACAAATATTTGATCCATTTTTTTGATTTTTCATATTTTATTTTTATTAAAATTGAATTTTAAAAAATAAAATCCAAAATAATATAAAATAAAATTATAAAATCAGAATAAATGGTCATTGGGTCATGCATGACTTTATATTTGAGATTGGGTTGCAATTTTATGGGCCAATTTAGAAAATTTTGAAGTTAAGACCTTTTTTGCTTCATACACCCCTTGAAAATTTCCCAACTTTGACAAGGCACAACTCCCTCAATTTTAAGGCTATAAGAGTGATCTTGGACTTTTTAGAAAGCTTAGAGAGTCCTTTAACCATCCTTTTTTGTCCCATGTCCATATCGTTTACCATTTTCAAATTACGAGCTTTGGAAAAGTTGACTTTTTGTTGACTTTTAAAAGGACCTATAATGTTTTAGCTCATACCTTCCAAATGAAGCATTTTTAGGCTTGGCTTGTGAGACACAAAGTTGTAGAGAATTAAATTTCCTTCAAAATGAGCTTTGGATGGGAAATTTTTGATGAAGTATGTGGAAGTTATGGATGGTCAAATTTCAGTGGACATTTACTATGAAACCCTAATTTAGAAACTTCTTGATTCTTGATAATCTGAGATTTCCTTGATGAATCATGATCAAATATTGATAAAATGATGAATTTTACCTCATAATCTTGATGTTGACAAAAAATCTTGAAGTTTGACTTTAAGTTGACCACAGTTGACCTCAGTTTGACTTTTTTTACCAAATTGACTTATTTTTGAATACTTGAACATTTGACTGGTCAAACGTATTGGGAAAGCTCTGAAATTTGACATGGGAATTCTTGAAGACATGTGGGATGTTATGAAGCTCACTCGAGACCTTGGAAGTCCATTTAGCTTGGAGAAATTCAAAACCCTAGTTTTGGATCTATTGTTCAGGATGAGGCTTAGTCTAGTGAAACCTTCAATCCTTTTGACCAATTGTGAACCTTGAGAGATCTTGAGATACATTTCCTTGATTGTGGGAGGGCAAATTTTGGGGTACAAAAGCTTCCCCTGTTCAATTTTCTGAAACCTGAGGAGATAGATTGGCATGGACGCCATTCGTGACTAGAATGTTGAAGGGGATTGAACACAAAAAACCCAAAAATTTGCACTCGTCGGTGCATAGAGTAACATGTTGGTTGGTTGTATTGCTTGAATGGGCTTAAAGATGCTATTCGGATAAAGAGTTCTTCAGATATACTTCTTGGAGGATAAAGTTGTCCAAAGAGTAGATTGATGCAATCTTGGGGGGATGTAGTAGCCCAAGAGGTTGTTTGATGTGACCCTGGAGGGTAGAGCAGTCCAAGATATTGTGATATAGCTTTTGGGAGGATAAAATAGCCCAAGGTATTGTGATATAGCTTTTGGGAGGATAAAGCAGCCCAAGTTATTGTGATATAGCTTTTGGGAGGATAAAGCAGCCCAAGGTATTGTGATATAGCTTTTGGGAGGATAAAGCAGCCCAAGGTGTTGTGATATAGCTTTTGGAAGGATAAAGCAGCCCAAGGTAAAAGTCGTTGATGATGTTCGTATGCTGGGGAATTAACTTGAAAAAACAAAGTCAGTTCTATGCAAATATCATGATGTACATAACACTTTGCAAGATGATATTCTTATGAGAATATTGTATGCGTATGATATGATATGAATGATGTATGTATGAACTATGTAGTTGAAGCGCATGAGTAGCTTCGTAGAACAACTGCTGGTTGGGAAAAATAAATCTCGATTCGTTGCTTAGGAATATGAAGACTTTGTTCCCATCTTGTCTTGGAATATCGTACTTAGAACCTCCCGTTTTCGTTCATCATACTTCTTATTGAATGGTTAAGTTCCTAAATATCCTGACCGAGGATAAAAGAGATGGACATTGCTCTGGGAGACTTATCCGGTCAAGTATCAATTCTTCGGAGGATATATTGTTTTTGAAATGAAACTATTTGAAGTATTCCGTAAAGATTACTATGTGGGGATGAACCGGCGAAGATTCGTTGAATTCCTACCTCCACTCGTTCTTAGTAAATGCTATTATTGTATTTTATGCATTTCTGGTAAAGATCAATCATATTCAAAAGCATATATACATTCAAACACAATCAACGGACGTTTCTCGCTTTAGTAAAAGGGGAAAAGTAAACCTGAATAAATAGGGAAAAGTAAACCTGAATAAAGAGGGAAAAGTAAACCTGAATTCGAAAATGGAATTTTATTTATTTAGAAAGTGACCTATAAACAAGCGAATTTTAACACGGAGACATAAATCATAGTAAGAGGAATTCGTCGAAGAAACTTTAAAAAAGTACAAAAACAAGGAAAATAGCTATGTGTAAATAATCCTATTGAGTTTCAACTCTGCTATTGCCATTATCTTCAAGTATCTCATCCCTTACTGTCGGAGTAGAAGCGATTGGAATGATCTGTATCTGTTGAATTTGACATAGATAACATAACTAGTAGAGGTTACATGGGTGATCCAACGAGACATTGTCATACGCATTAATCCCTAACTTTTTCCTGGATCGCCTTTTCAGGTTTTCAATCCACCGGGATACCCTTTTTTGCCCAAGCCGCCTTTTCAGGTTTTCGACTTGTCGGGTGTACATTATATATATATATATATATATATATATATATATATATATATATACATATATATATATATATATATATATATATATCCCTAATTTTTCCCGAACCCTTTTGGTTCGCCGGGATGCCCTTATTTTTGCCTAGGCAAGTCAACCTAGCGGGTCTCTTTTTATGCGTAGTTTTTTTTAACTATGTCTGCATTCACAGGTGTAAACACCCCAAATTTTCCCTCACTAAGTTCACACCATGGCTTGTGATCTTTTCATTTGCATAAGTTCAATCATATCATCTCATACTGCATTTTTGCTTCACTGCATTGGTTCAAAGTCGTCTGCATCTAGGGTTTGTGATCTGAGCAATCCCTGAGCTATCTGAGCAACTCCAAAGGTCTTCAATCCTCTCAAGAGGGTCCATGTATGTTCAAACATCATATTATATCCTCCCAAGATCAAGGAAGTCAGAAAATCACAAGAACTGAGAGAGGTATGGAAGCAGAGCCAGGTTTAACTGCACAGATGACCTAAAATTAGGGTTTTGGTTTCAGAGGCCATAACTCCAAATATTTTGGTCATTCTTGTTTCTATTGGTCTTTATATCTTATAAGGATCCTACATAACAATTTTCATGAAGAAATTCAATGGGGAAGGCATCTGATCAATAGATGACTTCTTGAACAAGTCAGTGCAAAATCAGGGCATCTGAGGCCCCCAATCATCCAACCAAAGGGTCTTCTCCATCATTTTGGGTGTATATGATCTTTATTTGATCTTAGAATAAGTTATAAGTTCACAAAGTTGAAGAATTTCAAGCCATTTGCAAAGTTGCCATTTTGGGAAAGTGACTTGTAATGCAAACTTGCCATTTTGGGAAAGTTTTTCAACCTCCTCTTTTTGATTCAAAAATGCTTCAAATGAAAAATTCTTGGTCATGAAAGTTGTAGATTGGATCATTCCCTTTTCAAAAAGTACAAGAACTTGATCTAATTCATCATAGAACTCAAGTTATGGCCTTGCAAAGTTGGGAAAAATCACAAAATTTCACTTATGTACCAAAGAGGGAAACTTGCAAAAACTCATACCAAGGAAAAATGTGACCTCTAATTGACTTCTAACCATTACACAAACATCATACATGACCTATAATTCATAATTGCCCAAAGAATTCTCAAGTTTCGTGCCTTGATCATCAAGTATTTCAAAAGGGGCCAAAACCTTCACAAATTGCAAAATGCCCCAAATCTTGACATCTACTTGTGCCAGCTATAAAATCTGAATTCCATGGACCTCCCTAAAGCCAGCTGCGCAGGACATACCCTTGGCCTGCCATGAGCCCATACCTCCAAGGACAACTTTGTTGACTTTATGCAAATTGAGCCATACCAATCAAACTGCTCCACAACAACTCTCTGCCCAATCAGAACATGTTATGTGGACCTCAAGCAAGCCATTTCACACAACAACACAAGTTGAATCCTCCCACAACTCAGCATTCACCAGAAACTCCCCTCTTTGCATTTTTCTTCGAAATTGATCACACAAGCCACAAACATCAAAACAAATTCCATAGAACAACTCACCATGATCCACTGATCATTTCCCACCCCTTGAAACAACCTGAAACACTCCAAATCAAAAACACGATTCTGGCCCCTCCTTGAACTGAACTTCAGCAAACTTCACATAGAGGCCATATAAACTCCAACCAAGCTTTGCAAACTCTTCAGGGGGACCATTGGGAGTGATTTGAAGCAAAGAACTGTCCAGAAAGCTGCAAACTGAAGAAGATCAAGCTCAGGTACCTCAAGAACTTTTTTTCCAGAAATGAGTTTTTAGGTTCTTATATTGTTCTTTGTGTTGCACTGATCATGGGGATGTATTTTGTTTTGAAAATGATCAAGTATTAAGCATGATATGACTCTCTGAAATTTTGTCCAGTTTTACTTTCTTCTTCGATTCTCCTTAAATGCGTGTTATAAATCTTGTTTGAATGCTGGTTTAAGTTTGTTTTGAGTAGAGAAGCATTTCTGGGCAGTTAATTTGGGGTGGGGTAGCCTGTAGGAAGAGTTGGCTTTTTGTCTCGTCGGAGAAGACGACCGGAACCACTGTTCCGGTCGTCTGAAGCTTGTTAGCCCTAATTAGGGTTTAATCACGTGTTTAGCAAAGTTCAAATCTCCACCCCTGGATTGCTTTTCCCGCGCGCGCACGAATGGTCAGGATTAGCTCATTAGCCATAATCTCATTTAATTAGGATTAATCAAAATTAATTAAATTCAAAAACTCAGTTTGAATGTGGACCACAGGATAACGCGCCAGTCAATTCCCGCGTCCCCAGTTTAAATCCTGGCCTTAGGATCTGCATACTTCTCTTATAATTATTTTTATTTCATTTTTCTTGCCATTTAATTTGTGCATTTTATTTAAAATAGCAAAGCACTTTCAAAAAATTTCATTTTTTGCATCATGACTTTAAATATTTTTCTCATTCTAAAAATAATTTTTATTTTATTTTTTGCATTAAAAATTATTTTTAAATCATTTAAATGTTTATTTTTAATTAGTTAATGGAAATTAATCAATTAAAAATACATTTAGGTATTTAAAAATCCCAAAAAAAAATTCAGAGAGAATTTTAAAACATTTACAAACTCACAAAGCAAATTTCGTTTTGGTTTTATCACACTTTGACAATTTTCATTTGAATTAGGGTTCTTTAATTTGAATATTTTTAACCCTAACTTCAAAAATTCATAACTTTTGATCCAAGTTGAGTTTGTGAATGGTTCTTTTTGCATTGTGTTATGCATACTTTCAAGCTTCTAAAAACATTTTTGTTTCATTTTTATCTTGAATTTTCAATTTGTTTGGCATTTTTCCTTTAGGATCACCCTTAAAACCTTAGAAACTTAGAAAAATCATAAGTCCCTTAGGGTTTAGCTTCTGGTCTTCCCCTTTGGGAAGTGAACTTGTATGGGTTTAGGGTACCTTTGATTTCATTTTCAATTTTTTATCCCATGTCTTGCTTCTAGTTTTGAATTTTGCATTGCATATTGTATGTAAACCCTAATCTTTGCCTTCATTTGCATTCATTCTTCATAAGCTTGCATACATGAACTTGCCATGACATTTTTTGCATCCACATGACATATAAGACATCTTAGGACATATTAGAATCATGTTTGATCATTTCATCATCCATTTTCCATGATTTTTATTTCATTTGATGTCATATGTGTCGCTCCCACCAAATGAAGCTAGGTCAAATGGGGTACAGACGCGAACGGTCGGCGAGAGGAGGTGCGAGAACACACAGGAGTGAACTCACAAGAAAAGAAAAGAGTCGCCAGCTAGGCATTTTTATCCCGGAGGAAAGGTAATGCTGCATAGACCTAGAAAGATATGGATAAGATGGTTGCGAACCAGAGAGACTGAGAAAGGGGGTTGGTTACAACCTGGGAAGGTATTAGCACCCAAATTGTCCGCCGTACTCGACGGGATCCACACTTAGAAGATTTGTGTTTTAAAGGGGTAGTGTCAGTGCAATCTGTGCATAAAAGAGATGGAAAGAATGCAAGTGTCAGTGTAAAGGAAATGTGAAGTGTATAAGTGAAGTGTCAGTGTGAGGAAAGGGTGAAATGCTCAAGATCATGAGGCTTAAAAGAATGAAACTGGAAGGAGGGGGAATATACAAAGACTTTTGTTCGATAACTGTTAAGTTATGCCTACGTATCCTCTCGTGCAATGAGGAAGTCAGAACACCGTAGTTCGACCCAAAGAGACTGAAAGATGAATTGACTTGTGAACTGCTTGCTTGTCTATGCTCAAGTGTATGACCTGTCTGGCTCAGGTGCTAACTGTCTTGCATTAGACGGAAGAAGCAAGTTCTCGTTTGTGAGTGATTGAGATGAGAAAAGAATCCCGGAGGAGACGATTATTGTTTGTTTTTGTATTTTTAGCCTTTTATTGCTTTTGAAAGTTTGTCATAAGTTATGAGCTTAAGCCTAAACCAATGGGTTAGTAAACTCATCACATCCTCCCTCTGATTAGGGGTAATGAGAATACCTTAAGTGTGAAGTCAGCTTCTCACACTTAATCACCTTTGATGCAGGATTAAGATCATTAACCTACTTGTGATTATTTATATGTTTTTGTTGTTTTTGTTTAGTGTTAAGTAATGAGATTAAGCCATAATCAGGGATTAAACAGACTCATTACACCATCCTAATAGAAGGATAATAGATGAGAATGTTTAAGCTGAGGAAGACTCCTCAACTTAATCCATGATTAGGGATTAACCTCATGACAAAACAAAGCCTTTATTAAGTGGATTTTAGTTAATGATATGATGAAGAAGTGATTTTTAGGGTTTGTAAGACAACTTGAGGGGGACTTGTCCATTAACACTAGGGTTAGTCCTTCTTAACCAATTAAGGAAGAATTAGAACCCTAATGCAAGGCCCAAGTTACAAGCTTGATGTCTTTGATGATTATTAAGATGAATTGATTAAAGGATTTAAACACATTAAGGGTTTAACACTTAGGATTAAAGTTATACACTCCATCCTAATAGAAGGATGCAGGCATAAGCTTAATCACAAAGCCTTAAAGCCTTTAGGGTTTAGTCCCTGATTATGAGATGAGAAGAGAAGACTCAAAGAGACACAAAGGTAAAAGCTAAGTGGGGGACTTAATCAAACCATAATTGTTATCATGCTTGGTCATTCCTAGGGTTTGTGAGGTTTAAGAGAAAGATCTTCAGAGAAACCACCAGGAAGCAGAAACAGATGAAAGGAACAAAGAGAAGCAAAACAACTTGCTTCACTTAAGAAGTCAAGTTGCTTGAAGAAAGAAAGTGAGATGAACAAGAATGAGCAAGCTCAATCCAAACACATACAAAAATGCAGCAATGGTGCATAAGAAAGATGAAAAGAGATTGTGAGAAGTGAAGGCAAATTCACTTCTCAAAGTAACTTACCACCTGAAAAGTTAGTGAAAGAAATGAAATGCAATGCAAATGAGATGAAATGGCATGATGCAAGACAAAGTCAGAAGCAAATACATGATGTTAATGATGTTAAGAGATGATGCAAACATGAAACAAGGCATGAGGATGATCATACAAACATATGGAATGCAAAAGAAACATGCTTAGAACCATGAACATACATGAAAAGTTATGAAATGCAAATGACATACAACATGGAAAATGAAAGATGCAATGATCAAACATGATTCTAATGTGTCCTAAGATGTGTTATGAATCAAATGAATGCATAAAATGTCATGGCAAGTCTTGGTATGCAAGCAAATGGAAGATGGATGCAAAAGAAAGCCCAAATTAGGGTTCATGATCAATACACAAAACAAAATTCTAAACCAGAAGCAAACATTATGATAAAAATTTGAAAATGCATTCAAAGGAACCCTAAACTTATACAAACTTACTGCCCAAAGGAGAGGATCCAAATCTTAACCTAGTGAGGGTTATGAATTTCCTAAGTTGGCTAGGGTTTTAAGGTACTTTGTCAAGAAAAATGTTAAGCAAATTGAAAATGCAAGATCAATTCATGCCAATTTAATCCTATAAACTACATGTTATGCAAGATGCAATGCAAAAAGAATCATTGTCCAACTCTCAATGGTTAGGCAGCAATGAATTTTTGAAGTTTGGATCAAAATAATGCCTTGAAATGAAATTAATTCCATTGAAAATTATCAAAAGGGATCAAGAACAAAAAAGAAATTTGGTTTGAGGGTTGGACAATGTTCTAAAATGTTTTTGAAGGTTACATGAATTTCTTTGTGATTTTTAAATACCTAAAAGTATTTTTAATTAATTAATTTTCATTAATTAATTAAAAATAAACTTTTAAATGATTTAAAAATAAATTTTTATGCGAAAAATGAAAATAAAAATATTTTTGGTTTCTGAAAATTAATAAAAGGTTTGATAAAAATTTTCAGAATTTTTTGATGATTTTTACTATTTTTAATTAAATGTACAAATTAAATATGAAACAAATAAAAATAAAATGAATTTAAACTGAAAAATGAGAAAGTCAACAGATCAAATGGTCAGGATTCAAACTGGGACGCGCGCGAAATGACTAGGCGCGCATCTGGACGGCCAGCATTCAAATTCCCCTAATTATGATTAAACCCTAAGTCAATGCCCTAATCACTTTCAGATGACCGGAACAGTGTTCCGGTCATCTTCTCCGGCAGGCCAAAATCCCTATCTCTCTTAATACGCATCAAATCCTCACAAAACTCTCCAGAATCAATCTATGAACATCACTAAGCATAAACCCTAACTCAAACAACATTTATTTTCACTGAATCAAAGGAAACAAGCAAGAACATTTTTACGGGCAAACTTTCAGATCATCATAACATGCTTGTTTCTGGCTCATTTTCAAAAATAAATAGATCCCCATGATCAGGGCAACATACAGAACAACATTCTAACAAGAAATTAAAGTTCTGGAAAATTTGTTCATCATGCTACCTGAGATTGAGCTTTCGAAACAGGGACTTTCTGGCTGCTTCTCTGGCTGAAACAAGCTCCAATGATCCTCCTTTGAAGCTTTTGACACTTAGTTGGAGTTTATGTGGCCTCTAGAGAGAGTTGGCAGAAGCTCAGGCCAAGGGAGTGTGAAAATCGTATTTGTGATGGGGGAAGTTTCAGGCCAAAACAATGGTTGGTTTGTGATCAGTGGAACCTGTTGAGATGTTCTATGAAGTTTGTTTGTGTGTTTGATGTTTGTGTGATGAGTTTCAAATGGTTTTGCATAAGAGGTGGAAAATGAGAATGTTGTGTTCTTGAAGGTTTCAGGCTTGTGTGTCTTATGAGAATGAAGCCTTGGGATGTGTTTGTAAAGTCTGGATTGGGCAGAGAGTGGTTGTGTCACTGTGGGATTGGTATGGCTTCAAGTTGCAAAAAGTCAAGCAAGTTGTACTTGGAGGTATGGGCAAGTGGCAGGCTAAGATAGGGGCATGGTTGAGTTCAGCAAGGATCAAGGAATGCTTTTGGATCAGATTTTGTGAACTGAGGCAAGTGGATGAGAAGTTTTGATCCCTTTTGCAAATTGTCACAACTTTGGCCCCTTTTGTAATTCTTGAAGTTTAAGGCATGGAACTTAAGAAATTCTTGGGCCAATCTGAAGTTTAAGTCATGTATGATGTTTGTGTAAAGGTTAGACATCAATTAGAAGTCACAAATTGCCTTGGTACAAGAATTTGCAAGTTTCCCTCTTTGGTGCATAACTTGAAATTATGTGATTTTTCCCAACTTTGACAAGCCATAACTTTTGATCCAAAATGAATTAGAATGAGTTCTTGTACTTTTTGAAAAGGGAATGATCCATTCTACAACTTTCATGACCAAAGTTTTCCCATTTGAAGCATTTTTGAATCAAAAAGCAAGGGTTGAAAAAGTTTCCCAAAATGGCAATTTTCATTATAAGTCAACTTTCCCAAAAAGTCAACTTTGCAAATGGCTTGAAATTCTTCAAATTTGTGAACTTCTAACATCTTCTACGATCAAATAAAGATCATACATAATCAAAATGATGATGAACATCCCTTGGTTGGGTCATTGGGGGCCTCAGATGCCCTGATTTTACACTGACTTGCTCAAAAAGTCAACTCTTGATCAGATGACTTCCCCATGGAATTTCTTCATGAAAATTGATATGCATGATCCCTATACCATATAGAGACCAATAGAAACAAGAATGACCAAAAAAATTGGAGTTATGGCCTCTGAAACCAAAACCCTAATTCTAGGTCATCTGTGCAGTTAAGCCTGGCTCTGCTTCCATGCCATTCCCAGTTCTTTGTGATTTTTTGACATTCTTGACTTTGATAGGATATAATATGATGCTTGAACATACATGAACCCCTTTGAAGTGATTGATGACCTTTGGAGTGGCCC
Organism: Lathyrus aphaca; assembly: GCA_963966055.1. Taxonomy (NCBI): domain Eukaryota; kingdom Viridiplantae; phylum Streptophyta; class Magnoliopsida; order Fabales; family Fabaceae; genus Lathyrus; species Lathyrus aphaca. The sequence continues at coordinate 74,787,876 of OZ014523.1, forward strand.
AAGTGGCTCAGGGATTGCTCAGATCACAAACCCTAGACGCAGATGACTTGGAACCAATGCAGTGAAGCAAATATGTAATATGAGATGCTATGATTGAAATTATGCATATGAAAAGATCACAAGCCATGGTGTGAATGGGTGAGGGCAAATTTGGGGTGTTTACAGCTGCCCCTATTCAAACATGAGTTAGCTGTGCAGGATGTAAGCAACGGTTTAGCGGGCGAACGAGATAACTTGTGGTTGAATACTAAAGACAGTCCAAAATTTGCACTCACAGAATGAAGAAGAAAAGGGATATAGATTGTAAAAGAAAATAAAGTATATTGTAAAGTGCAGGCGACGGAGGACGACCGTCGAGCAGAGGACGACTGCTGAGGAAAGAGCAATGACGGGGACGGCCGACATGCTGGGGATAAAAGGGATTATGATGGGGACGGCCATCAGGTAAAGCTATGAGATTCTCTGGGGATTAGTAAAAATGATGGGGACGGCCATCAGGTTCATAAAGTAATGTAAACAACGATGGGGATGACCATCGGGCTAAATTGATGAAGGACGATCATCAGGAAAAGGAAAAGGGACCACGACGGGGACGGCCATCGGGTTAAAGAATAAATGAAATAATGATGAGGGACGGTCATCAAAGGTGAAGGACGATCACCTAGCAGGGGATGGCTGCTCTTGGGGATAAGATGAGGGACGGTCATCTAAGGTGAAGGACGATCACCTGGCAGGGTACGGCTGCCGAAAATATCGCGACATAGGACGAATGCCGGATAAAAGATCGACGATGGGGACGGCCATCAGATGAGCATGATGAAGGACGATCATCAAGAGGTGAAGGACGATCACCTAGCAGGGGACGGCTGCTCTCAAGGTTTATCATGACATAGGACGAATGTCAGATAATAAGATCAACGATGGGGACGGCCATCGGATAAAATGATGAAGGACGATCATCAAAAGGTGAAGGACAATCACCTAGTAGGGGACGGCTGCTAAAAATATCACGACATAGGACGAATGTCGGATAGAAAAGGTCAACGATGGGGACGGCCATCGGATGAGCATGATGAAGGATGATCATCAAGAGGTGAAGGACGATCACCTAGCAGGGTACGGCTGCTCTCAGGGTTTATCATGACATAGGACGAATGTCAGATAGAGAAGAGATTTTGCTTTGCTGGCGACCTACTGGGGAATAGTAAACACGGACGAGTGTTTACGTCCAAGAAATAAAAGGTATAAGTGTTTTGACGTTGTGTATAGATTAAAGATGCGGACGAACATCCTTAAGACTACGATACGGACGAGTATCGGGTAGAAACAAACGCTGACGCATGTTCTGAGATGATGATACGGACGAGTATCAACTGGTTAACAAAGAACACGGATGAGTGTTGATTATGAGGGGACTCTTCTGGGGAATAATAAACACAGACGAGTGTCTAAGTTCAAGAGGACATGAGTGTTTGACACGTGTATGGATTAAAAATGCGGACGAACATCCTTAAGACTATGATACGGACGAGTATCAGTTAGAAACAAACGCTCGACGCATGTTCTGAGATGATGATACGGACGAGTATCAACGGGTTAACAAAGAACACGGACGAATGTCGGATCTGAGGGGATTTGAGTGGTATATACAAGATACAGACGAGTATCTGTATGAGTGAAATAAGTATAAGTGATGTACAGGAGAGCGTTCAACTTGCTGAGGAGGGTGACACGGACGAGTGTCAAAAGGAAGTATATAATATATATGGTTTACAAAATGTTCAGGTAGCTCTGTTGGGAAAAGTGACACGAACGGGTGTCAGGGAATTTGTATAAAGATGTATCTGTGAGTGCAAAGGGGACGCTTTGGCTTTTTGCTGGGGATATGGCACGGACGGGTGTCAAGAAGTATCTGCGATATGTATAAGTGTTTGTTTGTAAAGAAGGCTCGGGCGACTTTACTGGGGAATGATGACACGGACGAGTGCCAAAAGGAGTGTGTACTGGTATTTGTGAGTGGTGGGCAAATGCTTTAGCTTTAGTTCTCCACTGGGGATATGACACGGACGGGTGTCAGGACGTATCCATATCTTTAGGGGAGGTGCCTTGGCTCTCTGGTGGGGAATCTGGGGAGTTTTCTGTATATTGTTGATGGATTGCCAATATTTACAAGTGTTTGATCCAGACCATGGCTTGTGATTATGCAATATGTTTGATTTTTGCTGTAATGCTCCGTATTAGACGGAATGCTACGATCTGTGGGGAAAATAATGATGTGAATGTTATGATTATGCAAAAGGTACCGATCCGGGATTTGGATCCCGATGCTGCGAAAATCTCTGGTCGATCTGCTTAAAGTGAATATCCCAGCTGGGGATGAGATCGTTGATATATGGGACTCTGCTTGGGGATATAGGTCACTGATAGACCTATCTCAGTAATGAGGGACCCAGCTGGGAGTTTGTAGAAGCTTTCATTACTCTGTTGTGGTTTCTTCAGACGTTGCTCTTCTGGATAGAGGCTGAGATTCTGTGGGGAGATGGTTCCCTGGTTTTTTGCACTTGGTTGAGAAGGACAGACAATCTTGGCTGGGGAAGAAAAAAGACCGTGGGAAGGTCTTCCTGGAGATTTCTGTAGGGGTCCTGCTGAGGATGACACTTGACAACTCAGTTGGGGCGAAAACACCTCTGGTGCTAAGGCTGAGTAGATAATGATTTGCCAGCTGGCTGGGTGAAGTTTTCAGGCCCCATGTTGTGCTTTGAATACCTGCAATCCCGAAAAGACAAAGAAATGCACAAGTAATCCCGAGGTATCCCTTACCGGATTCCGTCATAGGAGTTCAGACACTCCCGGGAGTAAGTATATTTCCTGCAAGCACGTATTTTTAGAAGAAGAGTATCTGTATTTATGCAATCAGTATCTTAAGGACATCGGACATTTTGCAAATGAAGGTAAAGCGTATGAGACGAAATGTGACTGAAAAATCTGATTTTATTAATTCATGTGCCCTGAATTGGCAAGATACAGTCAAAGAAACAAATCCCCTAGAATGAGGAGATTGTTATAAATTGAGAAACAAAAGATGCTGGCAATGTTGATGACGCTTCAGGGAGCTTCCTTTTGTTATGACTCGTATGACATTTGACGTTCTTCTCGTCTTGCTTTTTGAAGAAGGCTGATTCTGACCGGCGCTTGAATCTTTTTGAAGCTTACCAAGTTGTAAGTAATACAGACAAATTCAGAGTACAGTTGTTTGCTTATTCCCTTGTTTTGCATGGATCGCCCTTTCGGGTTTTCAATCCATCGGGATACCCATTTTTGCCTGAGTCGTCCAATGCGGCTTTTCAACTCAGCGGGTGTACACATTTTTTTAATATTTATTTTCCCTTATTTTTTCCCGAATCTTTTATTCTGTTTTTGACTCGCCGGGATGCCCTATTTTTTCCTGGACTTTCATTCTGTTTTTTATGTCCAGCGGGTCATTTTATGCGAAGTATTTTTTAACTGCATCTGAATTCACAGGGGACGGGAAGTCTTCACCATCCATAGTACTGAGCATCAGTGCTCCACCGGAGAAAACTTTCTTTACTACGAATGGTCCTTCATAGTTCGGAGTCCACTTGCCCCTGTGGTCTGTATGAGGAGGGAGGAGTCTTTTCAGCACAAGATCTCCCACTTGGTACTCTCGGAGCCTGACTTTCTGATCGAAGGCTTTTTTCATTCTTTTCTGATATAATTGCCCATGACAGATTGCAGTTAATCTCTTTTCTTCTATCAGACTCAGTTGTTCGTATCGGGATCGGACCCATTCTGCTTCATTCAGTTTAACATCCATTAGTACCCGCAAGGAGGGTAATTCAACTTCAACAGGTAGGACTGCCTCCATACCATACACAAGTTGATACGGTGTTGCCCCAGTGGATGTCCTGATTGACGTACGGTATCCATGTAAGGCAAACGGTAGCATTTCAAGCCAGTCTTTGTAGGTGACTACTATCTTCTGCACAATCTTCTTGATATTCTTATTTGCTGCCTCGACAGCGCCATTCATCTTTGGCCTGTAAGGAGAAGAGTTGTGGTGTTGGATCTTGAAGTCCCGGCATAGTTCTGCCATCATTTTATTATTCAAGTTGGAACCATTATCAGTAATGATTCTCTCGGGCACTCCGTACCGACAAATGATATCTCTTTTCAGAAATCGGGCTACCACTTGCCTCGTAACATTTGCATAGGAAGCGGCTTCAACCCACTTGGTAAAATAGTCAATGGCTACCAAGATGAATCTGTGGCCGTTTGAAGCAGTTGGTTCAATCTTGCCAATCATATCAATGCCCCACATGGCAAAGGGCCAGGGTGAAGACATCACATTCAAATGATTGGGAGGCACATGCACCTTATCCGCATAAATCTGGCATTTATGGCATTTTCTGGCGTAGGCACAACAGTCGGCGTCCATTGTGATCCAGTAATATCCTGATCTTAGCAACTTTTTAGCCATGGCATGCCCTCCTGCATGGGTACCAAAGGATCCTGCGTGCACTTCGTGCATCAACAAGTCTGCTTCTGTTCTATCGACGCATCTGAGCAGTACCATATCAAAGTTTCTCTTGTATAGGGAACCATCAGTATTCAGGAAGAAACTGCCAGCAAGCCTTCTCAATGTCTTCTTATCATTGGAAGATGCCCCAGGTGGGTATGTTTGATCCTCCAAGAAGCACTTAATGTCGTGGAACCAAGGCTTATCATCCTTAACAACATCTGCTGAGAATACATATGCTGGTCTGTCGAGTCTGGACATTGAAATCCGAGGCACAAAGTTGGCAACTTGAACTTTGATCATGGATGAAATGGTGGCAAGAGCATCTGCAAATTGATTCTCGTCCCGAGGGATATACTCAAGCTTGACCGTTGTGAAGAAAGTCAGTAACCTCCTTGTATAATCCCTGTAAGGTATCAGATGATCCTGGTGTGTGTACCATTTACCATTGGTTTGATTGATTACCAAAGCTGAATCTCCGAATACAGTCAAAGTCTTGATCCTGAGGTCAATGGCTTCCTCAAGACCCATGATGCAAACTTCGTATTCGGCTTCGTTGTTAGTGCAGTTAAAGGTGAGTTTTGCCGAGAAAGGCGTGTGAACTCCCTTAGGTGTAATGAGTATTGCACCAACACCACGACCATTCATATTAACAGCCCCGTCAAACATCATAGTCCATTCTTCTTCTGGGTCAGGCCCTTCAGTGTGAACAGGCTCTTCATGATCTTTTGCTTTTATGAACATGATGTCTTCATCAGGGAAGTCAAATCTCATAGGCTGGTAATCATCAATGGGTTGCTCAGCAAGATAATCAGACAATACACTGCCCTTGATGGCTTTTTGAGATGTGTACTGGATGTCATATTCTGTGAGGATCATTTTCCATCTTGCAACCCTTCCGGTAAGTGCTGGCTTCTCAAAAATGTACTTAACTGGGTCCATCTTTGAAATCAACAAGGTAGTGTGGGTCAACATATACTGCCTTAGTCGGCGAGCAGCCCACGCTAAAGCACAACAAGTTTTCTCGAGTAGTGAATAACGTTGTTCACAGTCGGTAAACTTTTTGCTTAGGTAGTATATTGCATACTCTTTTCGACCAGAATCGTCATGCTGGCCCAGCACACACCCCATTGACTCTTCTAATACTATCAAGTACATTATCAGAGGTCTTCCTCCAACTTAGGGCATAAGGATTGGAGGCTCTTGTAAGTATTCCTTGATTTTTTCAAAAGCCCTCTGGAAGTCTTCGTTCCACCTGACCGTTTGTTCTTTTCGCAACAGCTTGAATAGAGGTTCACAGGTTGCTGTAAGGTGAGATATGAACCTTGAGATGTAGTTCAATCTACCTAAGAACCCCCGAACTTCTTTCTCAGTTTTCGGTGCAGGCATTTCTTGAATGGCTTTGACTTTATCAGGGTCAACTTCAATCCCTTTCTCGCTCACAATAAAGCCCAGCAGCTTACCAGATCGCACCCCGAATGTGCACTTTTTGGGGTTCAATTTCAGTTGGTACTTCCTCAGACGCTTGAATAGCTTCAACAGATTTACCAGGTGGTCTTCTTCCGTGAGGGACTTGGCAATCATGTCATCCACATAACATTCGATTTCCTTATGGATCATATCGTGGAATAGTGTTACCATAGCCCGTTGATAGGTTGCACCAGCATTCTTCAGTCCGAATGGCATCACCTTGTAACAGAACATGCCCCAGGGTGTGATGAAAGTTGTCTTCTCCATGTCTTCAGGTGACATTTTGATCTGATTGTATCCTGAAAATCCGTCCATGAAGGAGAATACCGAGAACTGAGCCGTATTATCAACCAATACATCAATATGAGGTAAAGGGAAGTCATCTTTCGGGCTGGCTCTGTTTAGATCCCGGTAGTCCACACACATCCTCACTTTGCCGTCTTTCTTAGGCACAGGTACAATATTAGCAACCCACGGTGGATAGCTAGTCACAGCAAGGAACCCGGCGTCCCACTGCTTTTGTACCTCTTCCTTAATCTTCATTGCCATATCCGGGCGAGTACGGCGCAGTTTCTGTTTAACCGGTGGGCAATCTTCTCTTAAAGGTAGCTTGTGCATAACAATATCGGTGTCCAACCCTGGCATATCCTGATAAGACCAAGCAAAAACATCCACATATTCACGAAGCAGGTCAACCAGTTGTTTCTTCACTGAGTCTTGTAAGCAGGCCCCGATTTTAACCTCTTTCACATCTTCATCCGTACCAAGATTAATCGTTTCGACCTCCTCCTGATGAGGAGTGATAACCTTCTCCTCTTGCCTTAACAACCTGGCTAGCTCTTCAGGAAGCTCATAATCTTCTTCAACCCCTTCATCAGCTTGATTGATTGGATTGTCAAAGTCATACGAAGCCATAGCTGTGCTGTTGTCGGTGCAGTCTGAAAGGCACTCTCTGCAAGGGTTTAGATTGTTCATTTTAGTGATTGATTTTAATCTTGTTTAGAAAAGTGAAATAAAGTCGTCATTTTGAAAACATTGCCATTTTATTTTTGTACAAAAAGAAAAATGGAAAAAACAGTGAGTGGAAAAGAAAAAAGACTCATTTGCAAAAGATGTCCGATATTCATTGATTGATCTGTTTGCACAAAATTACAGATGGCCCGATTACAAAATGAGTCTTGTCATCTTGGGCAAGATGCAAGACTTGATGCATGCTTAAAATATACAGGAAATAATAATTACTCTGCAGGAGTAACCCTTATAATTTCCTGGGAAGACCAGTTTGAGATACGGCTCCCCGGGATCCTTGGACGTATCCAGCTCTCCAGGTTGCGTTCATCTTCCGACTTATCTTCCAAGTTGTTCACTGTATCCGGGGTGAGCATTCCCCCACTGACAAAACTGGGCTTCTTAGCAGCCTCTGATTGATCTTGTTGAGTCGGTTTGTAACCCAACCCAAATTTGTCCTCCTTCTTCTCCATGGGCAGCAGCTTGCCCCAGCCTTGGGCAGTCCCCTCTTCAACAACCTTCCTGGCCTGCTGATAAGACGTTATGGAGGTTCCCAGTACAGCAGATGCTTTATTTATGTTCAGGGCCTTAAATCCCTGGCTCATGGTTTCATGGATTTCTCCATCCATCTCAATATACTTGTATGTAGCCAGATGGCTAACAAAGATATCTTCTTCACCACAGATGGTGATGATCTGGCCTTCCCACTCGAATTTCAGCTTCTGGTGAAGGGTAGACATAACTGCGCCAGCGGCATGGATCCAAGGTCTACCCAACAAACAACTGTAGGCCGGCTGAATGTCCATCACATAGAAGGTTATTTTGAAGGTCTGTGGGCCAATCATCACAGGCAGATCAATCTCCCCAAGCACTGATCTTTTAGAGCCATCGAAGGCTCTCACCACTAAATTACTTGGACGCAGTGCCAAGCCGTCATACTCCAGCTTCACTAAGGCTTTCTTTGGTAGAACATTGAGTGAAGACCCAGTGTCCACTAGCACATGAGATAGAACAGCACCCTTGCACTCTAGAGTGATGTGTAAAGCCTTGTTGTGATTACGTCCCTCAGTTGTCAGATCAGCATTGGTGAAACCCAATCCATGGCTGGTATTGACATTTGCTACCACGGTTTCCAGCTGATTAACGGTGATCTCTTCTGGCACATATGTTGCGTGCAAGACTTTCAGTAATGCATTCCGGTGAGCTTCGGAGCACATCAGCAGGGATAATATGGAGATCTTTGAGGGAGTCTGGTGAAGCTGATCCACCACCTTGTAATCACTTCTCTTTATAATTCTCATGAACTCATCTATATCTTGCTCAAAAGATGTCTTATGAGTTTCTTTGACAGTTTGCTCTTCAACTACCACACTCTTTCCTTTTGCTTTGGCAGCAGCTTCTGCTTCGGCATTAGGTCTTTGCATTTGTGAGGCAAAAAGGCGTCCGCTTCTGGTGAAGCCTCCGCCTCCCACAACATCATCAATTTGTGGAGAAGAGGTTGAAGAATCCAAAGTGATTTTCTCCCCGTTGCAGTAGAGGTCAGAGCCATAATGCCAAGGGATGGCATTATTGCTTTCATATGGAACGGGTCCAGGCACCGTGATGGTAACTGGACTGACTGCTGCAGAGGAGGGTGTTGGAATGGTGTGCGGATCGTAGTAGATAGTGACTGGTGACCTGGCAGGAGATGCCACTGTTTGTTGTTGAAAGTTGTTGTTTGGAGGAACATATGCTGGATCATAATAAATGGTGACTGCTGAGATATCTGTTGGCGTTGTAGAAGATTCTGTTGAATGAATGGGTGCTGATGTTGTAGAAGAAATGGTTGTTGACATCTGATTTGCTGAAGTGATGGGTGGAGCCATTGTTGATGATATTGATGAATCGGTCGGAATGATTGTTGTTGCAGTTGTAGGGAACTCAGGAATTGTTGTCATAGGGATTGCTGGATTTGCAGGTACGGATGTTGTGATCTGAAGGATACCACTTTTGATAAGATCATCTATGCCGCTTCTCAAGTTATCACACCCGTTGACCGAAATGTTGCAATAACCACAACCGAGCTCACACCCGGGGAACATCTGGCATTCTAGGAGCTGAGCTTTAATTTCTACCAGAGGTGTCCGAATCTGCCCAACACTGGTGATTAAGAAAGATGGTTTATCTTCCTCAATAGCATTAATTCTTGGTCCTCCATGATTGGGCATGGGATTCTTGTTGACATTAGGCGGGGGTGCAAAGTTGAGGGCTTTAGAATCTACCAGATCTTGCACTTTCATTTGTAAAGCCCTGCATTTCTCTGTACTGTGGCCTGGTGCATTAGAATGAAAAGCACACCGGGCGTTGACATCATAATTTCTTGGCAGACTGGAGGGATCTGGTGGTGCCAATGTCCTTAGTTCAACCAGGTTGAGTTTCAGGAGTTGTGGCAATAAAGCGGCATAAGGCATAGGGATAGGGTCAATCACCCTATTTGCCTGTGATGGTCTTTGCTGAAAGGGTCTTTGCTGTTGATTGCTGTTGTTGTTGTTGTTGTAGTTTCTTTGTGGCGGATACTGAACTTGCTATTGATAGTGTGGTTGTTGTTGTGGTTGATATGCTGGTTGCTGAGGAATCGGAGCTGGAATAGTGACAGCCGCCACTGACCTATGAACATACTGAGGTCTGCCCCTATTGGCATGAATAGCATTAGTCTCACCGGTTCTTCTTGATCCCACAAAAGGCTTCCTGGGATTGCTTGACGAACTTGCACCATTATCAGTAATTTTGCCCATCTTCAGAAGGCTTTCAATTCTTTCTCCAGCTATGACTACGTCAGCGAAGCTGGTGGAAGAAAAGGCAGCTAGCCTATCAATATTTGTTCCCTGTAGAGTGTTCATGAACATGTCGGCCATTTCTCTTTCCGACAGGGTGGCTGGACAGCAGCAGCAAGCTGTCTCCACCTCTGGGCATATTCCCTGAAGCTTTCTCTGGAGGATTGAGACATTCCCATTAATAGAGTCCTGTTAGGAGCCATGTCTAAGTTGTATTGGTACTGCCTGATGAAGGCCTCGGCTAGGTCCTTCCAGCATCTAATAGTAGCTCTGGTCAAGTGAGAGTACCACTCCCTTGAAGCTCCAGTCAAGCTATCTTCAAAGTAAAACATCCACAGTTTTTCATCCATGGTGTATGCCTTAAGTCTTCCCAGAAAAGATTGCAAGTGAGTTCGTGGACAGGAAGTTCCGTTGTACTTTTCGAAGCACGGGGGCTTAAACTTGTGAGGAATCCTTACCCCATCCACTAACCCCATGTCCATGACATTAAAACCCAAGGAGTTTTGAGACTCCAGAGATCTTAATTTCTCAACAATTTCATCAAGCCTCCTATCATAGGCTTCATCCCAGCTCCCATTACAGTGAATCGATCCTCTTGGGGGTCTTCCTGTAAGACTCTGCCTGCAGTAGCATTCCCTTGCACATTAGTAGGGATGTTGATCTCTGGATGAAGATGAGGCCCATATACTGGTGGGTTAACATGAGGCTGAACCCTCTCATTGTTACTTGTTCCTCCAGTCCCTAGATGGGGTTCTTCCGGGGTCTGTCTTTCTACCAATGCCCTTAATCTTTCTTGGATTTGAGCCAAGCCATTCATTACTTCCATGAACTGGGTCATTTGGTTTCTCATCTCCAGCCTTTCGTTAATCATCTGGGTTCTGACCTCTGTCATCTCTTGCTGTACTTGGTCCATCTGGATACCAGGAAGATTGTTGCGAGTAGGATATCTGTGTGGACGGTTGAGAGGGAACACCCGACGGCGAGCAATAATTCCTGAATCACAACAGAGTTAGTAACAAACAAAACAAAAACCTACAAAACAAAACCAAAGTTAGCATGCAATGCAGTATGCTTATTTGTTTCCAAGGTATCCGGCTTGGCATTTGGTTTTGACCTTTCCAGACCCTGAGGAAGATGCTTTGATGTTGCTTGAGAGAGAGAGACTTAAATGAAACAAACTGACAAATATATTACAAATGGTGAATCAATACATAGTTTGTTTTTACAACACATGCCCCTGAAGGGTCAAAATACATCAAAGAGAAAAGTACATGAAATGGAAATAACAACAAGCAAATAAGTCAAACATCTAAGCCAAACTCATCCTCCTTAACTTCCTTCAAAAGTGCTTCAGTTACAGGACCAGCCGGATGCTCTGTAATGTTTCTGATGAGAAGGTTCCTGGTGGTAATAGCAGTGGTCAGCTTCTTGTGTCTGTCCTGGTCCTTTGACCTCTTCACACCAGCCCTAAGCTTCAATTCTGAGATTTCCTTCTGGGCTGCTAGCAGAGCCTCTTGTTGTTTTCTTTCATTTGCCTCCAACTGCTCAATCCTGTCTTGAGTTCTCTTATCTTCTTGAGTGCGAGCTTCAGTGATCCTGACCCACCTAGCTTGACTTTCCTTTAGATAGAGATCAGTTCTAGCCTTCTGAAACTGGGCCTCTTTACAGGCATTCTTCAAAATTTGCTCTCCTGCTCTTGATTTCTTGATGTAATCCTCTGATTTCTCAATCCTGGCTAGGTGCTCCATCTTTAGCTTTTCCAACCTCTCAATGTCTAGACGACCATCACTCCTCTCCCATAGGGTCTTCTGCAGAGCTTGAGACAGATTTTCATTTCTTTCCTTCAGCTTCTCAAATTCCTCCAGGCTGACAGTGGCTGGAGGTGGTGCTGTGGATGGTCCAGGTGCATCCTCAATGGTGAAAGGCATCCCAGAAATTTGAGCCCTAGCATGAGACCACTCATAATACTGAGCTGAAGCCACATTGTTGCATCTCCCAAGAATGGCCATCCCCTTGGTCTGGATGTTGTCCCAAGCCCAGGATGCTTGTCTGACAACAGCTGGATTAGGCTTTATCTCACAATACAGGGTTTCAGCCAAATCTTGCACTTTAGGAGGGTGAACCAGAGCATATCCCAACTGTCTTTTAAACAGCAAAGGGTTGTAGTTGATGCAACCCTTCACTCCTATCAGAGGTACATTGGGAAACTGTCCACAGCTAGTAATTATATCCCTTCCTTTGGTGCTCTGGGTACACCACCTGATGTCATCTGAAGTCAAAGCAGTGAGTCTTCTAGCCCAATTCTTCTGTTGGTGAGGGTTCAAGAAAGCATCAGTCTTGGGTAAGTGTTTGAGCAGCCAAGTATGAAATAGAGGAGCACAACATCTCACCAATCTCCCTCTCTGCTTCTCATTCCTTTGGTGAATAGAATAGTAGAAATCTCCCAGCAAGGTGGGTACTGGGTTCCTCAAAAGGAAGAGATGAATAGCATTCTTGCTGATAAACTTGGGCTCATCTGCAAAAAGTATAACCCCATATATACTGAGGGCTAACAATGCACAAACTGCCTTCCATTCTCCCAAGGAGGCCTTCAGGATGGCCTGAGAAGTGAGAAAATCCAAATGTAGGCCAGGAATTCCAGCCTTTGTAGTCATGTTCTGCTTAATCAGAATAGGTTCCAAATACAGTGCCTTTGCCACTTCTTCATTGCTAGGAGAAGCCATTTCTGGGTTGAAGGGGATACCACCCCTGATAGGTACTCCAATCAGTGATGAAAACTCCTCCAACAGAGGTCCCAACTGAAAATCCTGAAAAGTGAAACATCTCAAAGGAGGATCATAGAACTGTAGGCAAGTGCGAATCAAACTCCTCTGAGAAGGGTCCAAGTCCATAACCATATCAAGGATGCTTCCATAATGTTCCCTGAATAAAGGGATATGGTCTGGAGTAATGAGTGCCTGGACCTGTCTGATGCCAGTCAGCACAGGCTCAAAGAAATGATATGAAATGTTGCTCTTCTTGGGTGCCATGACTGCTGATGAAGAGCTGAAAACAAATGCTGATGATGATGATTGATACAGGAATTGAGCCACTGATGGGCTGAGGATGATGATAGAGGTAGCTGAAGCAGGCAACTGATAACTGATGCAGATAACTGATGAGCAGGGGTCTATGCAGATGAAGGGGTCAAAACCAAGCCAAATGAAATGTGGATACCCTGAAAAACAAATAAGCAAATGTTAAATGATGCAATGATGATGTATGCAAATGATATGAAAGGGTTTGTGATCAAGCTGGATCTGATTACTGCCTTGATATAAAAGGCCCATGTATGTTTAAGAAGTCCAGATGGAGGTTCAGAAGTCCAGTAACCAAGGTGGGGGACTCAAATAAAGAGTCACATGTCCAGGGTTAAATCACAAGAACTATCCAAAGTGAAGCATTCTTAAACACAAAAAGTATCAGGGTATGATGTGGCCAAGGGTACCTGCAAACCTGTAAACAGCCCAACCCCCTCACAGGTGATGTTCTAAAACAAGGATCTTCAGACTTGGATCAGTTATGAGAAGTGTAAACACTTCTAACCCGGAGGTACAGTGTTTACAATAACCATAAAAGATCCTCCTCTAATTCACCTCAGTTTCTGAAGGTCAATAGTAAAGGTCATCCAGACTTAGTAGGCTTCCCAGATAGCCCTAGCACTACAGGAGATCTGTAGCACAGAGTTCTCAAGAAGAAACCCATATCTGAACCGTGTTTCATATTCCCGCACCAGACCGAAATGGAATGGGAAAGAACATGAACCACTCTAGCCTAGGTGTCACTCAGGTCCCAGGTATAGGACCTTAAACTCCCAGTAGAACCCCACCCACCAAGGCAGAAAACAGATCCAGCCAGATGACAATATGACAGTATGATATATAAAGCTATAAAGAAAGCAATAAATAACTGTACATAAAGCAATAAATAAAGCAAATATATGAACACAATTAGCACATAACACCCCAGTAAACACAAATCAAACAAGCGCTAGGAGGAACCCACAAAAAGAACCAGAAGCCCTGGTTACAGTATAAGGCTTCCCCAGCAGAGTCGCCAAGCTGTCGCTCCCACCAAATGAAGCTAGGTCAAATGGGGTATAGACGCGAACGGTCGGCGAGAGGAGGTGCGAGAACACACAGGAGTGAACTCACAAGAAAAGAAAAGAGTCGCCAGCTAGGCATTTTTATCCCGGAGGAAAGGTAATGCTGCATAGACCTAGAAAGATATGGATAAGACGGTTGCGAACCAGAGAGACTGAGAAAGGGGGTTGGTTACAACCTGGGAAGGTATTAGCACCCAGATTGTCCGCCGTACTCGACGGGATCCACACTTAGAAGATTTGTGTTTTAAAGGGGTAGTGTCAGTGCAATCTGTGCATAAAAGAGCTGGAAAGAATGCAAGTGTCAGTGTAAAGGAAATGTGAAGTGTATAAGTGAAGTGTCAGTGTGAGGAAAGGGTGAAATGCTCAAGATCATGAGGCTTAAAAGAATGAAACTGGAAGGAGGGGGAATATACAGAGACTTTTGTTCGATAACCGTTAAGTTATGCCTACGTATCCTCTCGTGCAATGAGGAAGTCAGAACACCGTAGTTCGACCCAAAGAGACTGAAAGATGAATTGACTTGTGAACTTCTTGCTTGTCTATGCTCAAGTGTATGACCTGTCTGGCTCAGGTGCTAACTGTCTTGCATTAGACGGAAGAAGCAAGTTCTCGTTTGTGAGTGATTGAGATGAGAAAGAATCCCGGAGGAGACGATTATTGTTTGTTTTTGTATTTTTAGCCTTTTATTGCTTTTGAAAGTTTGTCATAAGTTAATGAGCTTAAGCCTAAACCAATGGGTTAGTAAACTCATCACATCCTCCCTCTGATTAGGGGTAATGAGAATACCTTAAGTGTGAAGTCAGCTTCTCACACTTAATCACCTTTGATGCAGGATTAAGATCATTAACCTACTTGTGATTATTTAGATGTTTTTGTTGTTTTTGTTTAGTGTTAAGTAATGAGATTAAGCCATAATCAGGGATTAAACAGACTCATTACACCATCCTAATAGAAGGATAATAGATGAGAATGTTTAAGCTGAGGAAGACTCCTCAACTTAATCCATGATTAGGGATTAACCTCATGACAAAACAAAGCCTTTATTAAGTGGATTTTAGTTAATGATATGATGAAGAAGTGATTTTTAGGGTTTGTAAGACAACTTGAGGGGGACTTGTCCATTAACACTAGGGTTAGTCCTTCTTAACCAATTAAGGAAGAATTAGAACCCTAATGCAAGGCCCAAGTTACAATCTTGATGTCTTTGATGATTATTAAGATGAATTGATGTCTTTGCCTTGGTACAAGAATTTGCAAGTTTCCCTCTTTGGTGCATAACTTGAAATTATGTGATTTTTCCCAACTTTGACAAGCCATAACTTTTGATCCAAAATGAATTAGAATGAGTTCTTGTACTTTTTGAAAAGGGAATGATCCATTCTACAACTTTCATGACCAAAGTTTTCCCATTTCAAGCATTTTTGAATCAAAAAGCAAGGGTTGAAAAAGTTTCCCAAAATGGCAATTTTCATTATAAGTCAACTTTCCCAAAAAGTCAACTTTGCAAATGGCTTGAAATTCTTCAAATTTGTGAACTTCTAACATCTTCTATGATCAAATAAAGATCATACATAATCAAAATGATGATGAACATCCCTTGGTTGGGTCATTGGGGGCCTCAGATGCCCTGATTTTACACTGACTTGCTCAAAAAGTTAACTCTTGATCAGATGACTTCCCCATGGAATTTCTTCATGAAAATTGATATGCATGATCCCTATACCATATAGAGACCAATAGAAACAAGAATGACCAAAAAAATTGGAGTTATAGCCTCTGAAACCAAAACCCTAATTCTAGGTCATTTGTGCAGTTAAGCCTGGCTCTGCTTCCATGCCATTCCCAGTTCTTTGTGATTTTTTGACATTCTTGACTTTGAGAGGATATAATATGATGCTTGAACATACATGAACCCCTTTTAAGTGATTGATGACCTTTGGAGTGGCCCAAGTGGCTCAGGGATTGCTCAGATCACAAACCATAGACGCAGATGACTTGGAACCAATGCAGTGAAGCAAATATGTAATATGCGATGCTATGATTGAAATTATGCATATGAAAAGATCACAAGCCATGGTTTGAATGGGTGAGGGAAAATTTGGGGTGTTTACAATATGCATTCATGGACTTTCATATGCCTCATTTGTATTCTCATCCTTTGTATGATCATCTTCATCTCATGACATACATTTATATCATCTCTTTGCATCATTAGCATCATAAAAATGCTTCTAGTTTTGGTATCCATCTTTGCATTTCATTTCTTTTTCATTTCATTTCATTTCCTTTTGCTAACTTTTCAGGTGGTAAGTGTTTGAGAAGTGAATTTGCCTTCACTTCTCATAATCTCTTCTCATCTCTCTTATGCATCATTGCTGCATTTTACTTGTGAATTAGAGTGAGCTTTCTCATTCATGCTCCTTACTCACTTTCTTTCCTCAAGCAACTTATCTTCTTAAGTGAAGTAAGTTGTCTTGCTTCTTCTTGCTTCTCCTTCCTTCATCCTGCTTCTTCCATGGTGGCTTTTCCCTTGAAGATCTTCTTGCAAGCTTCATAAACCCTAGGAACACCCAAGCATGATCACAATTAGGGTTTGATTAGTCCCCCATTAGTTTCTACCTTTGTGTCATCTTTTGAGTCTTCTCTTCTCATCTCTTAATCAAGGACTAAACCTTAAAGGTTTTAAGGCTTTGTGATTAAGGTTATGCCTGTATCCTTCTATTAGGATGGAGTGTATAACTTTAATCCTAAGTGTTAAACCCTTAATGTGTTTAAATCCTTTAATCAATCCATCTAATAATCACTAAGACATCAAGCTTGTAACTTGGGCCTTGCATTAGGGTTCTAATTCTTCCTTAATTGGTTAAGAAGGACTAACCCTAGTGTTAATGGACAAGTCCCCCTCAAGTTGTCTTACAAATCATAACATTCATTTCTTAATCTTACCATTAACTAAAATCCACTTCAATAAAGGTTTGTTTTGTCATGAGGTTAATCCCTAATCATGGATTAAGTTGAGGAGCCTTCCTCAGCTTAAATGTTCTCATCTATTATCCTTCTATTAGGATGGTGTAATGGGTCCATTAAATCCTTGATTATGGCTTAATCTCATTACTTAACACTAAACAAAAACTCCAAAAACATCTAAATAAATACAAGTAGGTTAATGATCTTAATCCTACATCATGGTGATTAAGTGTGGGGTGCTTACTTCACACTTGAGGTATTCTCATTACCCCTAATCAAAGGGAAGATGTGATGAGTTTACTAACTATTGGTTTAGGCTTAAAAGCAATAAAAGATTGAAAATATCAAAAACAAACAATAATCGTCTCCTCCGGGATTCTTTTCTCATCACCTTCACTCACAAACGAGAACTTGCTTCTTCCGTCTAATGCAGGACAGTTAGCACCTGAGCCAGACAGGTCATACACTTGAGCATAGACAAACAAGCAGTTCATCAGTCAATTCATCTATCAGTCTCTTTGAGTCGAACTACGGTGTTCTGACTTCCTCATTGCACGAGAGGGTACGTAGGCATAACTTAACAGTTATCGAACAAAAGTCTCTGTATATTCCCTCTCTTCTAGCCTTATTCTTTTAAGCCTCATTGTCTTGAGCATTGCACTCTTTTCTTACACTAACACTCCTTTTATTCACTTCACACTTCTTTAACAATGACACTTGTACATCCTTTTTCAACTTTTTCACACAAGTAACACTGACACTACCCCTTTAAACACAAATATTTCAAGCGTGGATCCCGTCGAGTACGGCGGACAATCTGGGTGCTAATACCTTCCCAGGTTGTAACCAACCCCCTTTCTCAGTTTCTCTGGTCCGCAACCGTCTTATCCATATTTTCTTAGGTCTATGTGTTGCACCCCAAAATTTTCCCTCACAATACAAGACTTTGTGTGCTAAGAAGGTTCACAAGGTTCACAATGTTTATAAGACCTTTCATGAGGTTCATGAAGTCTACAAGTCACTTTATGAGGTTCACAAGGTTCACCAAGATTCACAACACTTACAAGACCTTTCATGAGGTTCATGAAGTCTACAAGTTACTTTATGAGGTTCACAAGGTTCACAAGATTCACAATGCTTACAAAACCTTGCATTGAGGTCCATGAAGTCTACAAGTCACTTTATGAGGTTCACAAGGTTCACAAGACCTCCCATGAGGTTCACAAGGTTCACAAGACATTTTATGATGGTTCACAAGGTTCACAAATTTCACAATTGGTCAGAAGAGTTGACAATTCCCTCAGACAATGCCCCTTCTAAGCAGTACATCCAAAACTAGGGTTTTGACTTTAATCAGGCTAAATGGACTTCCAAGACTTCAAGTGAGATTCATAATATCTTATATGTGTTTAAGAACCCCCATGACAAGTTTCAAGACTTTTCTCAAAGGTTTGCTCAGTCAAATGATCAGATAAGTCAAAATCAGTCAAAGCAGTTAAAAAGTCAAACTGAGGTCAACTGTGGTCAAACCAAAGTCAAACTTCATGATTTTTTGCCAACATCAAGTATATGAAGTAAAATTCATCATTTGATCAAGGGTTGATCATGGTTCATCAAGGAGATTCCAGATCATCAGGAATCAGGAGTTTCTAAATTAGGGTTTCCTCAGTAAAAGTCAACTGAACTTTGACCAGCCATAACTTTCACATACTTCATCACCAAGTATCCATCCAAAGCTCATTTTTAAGGAAATTGAATTCTCTACAACTTTGTGTCTCACAAGCCAAGCCCAAAAATGCTTCATTTGGAAGTTATGAGCTAAGACATTATAGGTCCTTTTGAAAGTCAACAAAAAGTCAACAACTTCAAAAGGGCATAACTTGAGAATGGTAAATGATATGGACATGAAACCAGTGGGGTTGGTTAGAGGACTCTTTAATATTTCCAAAATGTCCAAGAACACCCTCATAGCATTAAAATTGAAGGATGTGTGCCCTTGCAAAGTTGGGAAATTTTGGGTTGGTTTATGAGGAAAATGGAGGTCTAAAACCAATTTCTTCCAAATGGGCTTGCCAAATAATGACCCAATCCACATCAAAACATCTTGCACGAAATTAAATTGATTTATTCATAATTTTATTCATTTTGTTTTTATTTATTATGATTTTTATATTAAAAAATCATTTTAAATTCAAATAAAATATCAAATAATGAAAATTAATTTTGATTTGGTTTCTAGAAAGTCTTAAATCACATTTAGACTTGATTGATACAAGAGTAATGAGAATCATACCAAAATAGCAAGTGTTTATGCAAGATATTTGATTTTTAAAAGGCCATCTTTTTTAATCTTTTTAGATCAAACTTTCCACACAAGTGATCAATCTTTTTGACCTAATACATTGTACTATAAGTACTTAGTGTAACCCTAACCAAAGCCACGAATTTTCTGCCTCCCAAGAGTAAGTTCCATAAGTCAAAAAACCTTTCCAAAGCTTGCATTCGGTTTTGAATTTCCAGGACATTTGAAGGTATTTGAAGCACATAGCCATGATCACTGAATACCATTGAGTGAAAACCAATACTCATATGCATCCCAAACACTCCATAATGCATAACCCGAATCTTGTTTGTTCTTGAATAATTTTTTTTTCGATTACACTAATCCAATGCGTTTTAACTAATTTTGTTTGTTCAATCATGTTTGTGAGGTTGTATGGAGTGTTTCTGGACAATTGAATCAAAGCTTCATGGCTTGAATCGTAATCGGCCATTGTTAGGGTTAGAGCTTCAAAATTGGGGGTTCATGGAATACCTAATATAAATAGATAACGAACTCAGATTTGGACTGTAATCGTTGCATAGATCATGTTTGCAGGTTCAATTTGATGAAATTTTACTCGTATGATGATGTACATGATTCGCATGTCTAGAACGCAGAAAAATTCGTAGGAATTTTCCCAAGAAAATTCGCAGGAAATCCTACGAATTTGAGGTTGAAGATGAAGATGTTCTGGCGTGAATTTACAATTTGAATTTCTATTTTAAAATATTATGAATTAATCCTGTTTGTATTTCACAAGCACACGCTTGTCCCAGTGGAAAGTCAGGCATGCGTATTATGAGAAGGCAGGGGATCGAATCTTGGCTGTGACAATATTTTTGCGTTTTTCTCTTTTATTCACTGAATATAATATATTATCAAATGTTGTTGGTTCATTAACAGACGCGCTCACCCAGCAGGATTGGTAATGTGTATATGTGTTTGTTTGAGAGGTCCTGGGTTCGATCCTCCCCCAGGCCTTTTGCTTTTTCATTATTTTTTTGATTTTCCAGGTTTAAAGAACAAAACCAAGGGGTATTCATTCTTCTTGCACCACTAGCGCGCAGCTCAGTTGGCAAACCTCTTCATTATCCAGGTTAGGGACCTGGGTTCAAATCCCAGGTCCTGTTTTTTTTTTATTTCTTATTTTCTTTTCTTTTGTTATATTTTTTTATTATTTTCCATATTATATTAAAATGATTTCTAAATTATAAAATGTATATATTATATTTTCTAAATTCTAAAAAATATATTTTCTAAATTCCAAAATTAGTTTTTATTATTATGTGTTTAAATTATAAAATGTATATATGTATTATTTGGTTAAATAAATTATTATTGCTAATTAAACCCTAATTATATTTTACAAACTTATAAACCCTAATATATTATTTTCTAAACAATTAAAAAACCTAATTTTATCTTATGATTTAAATTTCTAAATTTTTTTGTAAATATAATTATTATGTACATATTTTATTTAATATAAGTAATTTTTTTTGTAAATATAATTATAATCTATTTTTTATAATATGTAAATATTTCTATAATTTGTTTATAATCTAAATTTTATATATAAATAATTTTCCTTTTGAATATATGTTTAGAAATAATTGCATCTATGCTAATTTAATTTTGTGATTATAATATGTTTAAAAATAATTTAATAATTTGTATATAAGTTAAAATGTTATAATAATTACTTAATTGTTCATATTTTCTTTTATTTCTAAATAATTGTCTATATTAAAATCTAATCTTTTTGCTTATTATTTTAATTATGTTCTTATAATATTTTTGCTAACTCCATTATTATTATTATTACTAATCATGTTTATTACTAATCCATTTATTTTTTAATTATGCTTATTATTATTATTTCACTAACCTCATTTATTTTTAATTATTATTACTAACCCAATTAAATTGCTTAATTATTTTACTTCTTTATTTATTTATTTTGCTATCTATTTTAATTGTTTATTATCATTGTTGTAATTGCTCCTGGATGTAATTTTTGTAATATTTAATTTATTTAATTTTATGCCATGGTTAGTAAAATAGGGAGTGTAAACATGTATTTAAAAAATTGAATTTAGGTCATTTAAATTATAAGATAAATATAAAATTAAACACTCACACACGTAAGTCGATCTTTGATCGCCATCTCACTTTCTAGGGTTGCCTCTCATTGTTGCCTAATCACAAGGTCAAGTGGGGTGTACAAAGCAAAGTCCCTTAAAAGAAAAGTCATCTAGTCCCTTCATAATCAAAGATCAAGTCCCTTAATGGTTGCCTTTCATAATGATCTTGTCCCTTTCGAATAATGATGACAGTCCCTCCGAAATGCTTAATACACCCTACAGTTGCCTTCATTAAACAGATGTCCCTTCACATGTCCCTCACATCCAAGGTAATGACTACCTATTCCTTAATAATAGGGATAGTCTTACCATTTAAAGGATTCAAGAACAGAAAGACTTAAACTTTAGGGTAGGTTCCTCATAGTTACTTGCTCACTATTCAAAAATTTCTCAAACACTTCACAATTTTAAACAATTTTCAAACACAAGTTTTTTACGCATCCGTACATGGATCATTATTAAACTCTTATGAAAATTTCTATTCACACACTTCACATTTTCAAAAACAATTCAAAGTGAGCTAAGTAACTAAGAGCCCATGGATAACCATGGATGTAAAGGGTGTTAACACCTTCCCTTTACATAACCTACCCCCCGGACCCAAAAATCTTTTAAAAAGGTCTTTCCTGTTCTTTTATGCCTTTCCTTTGGATAAAATAAAAGTCGGTGGCGACTCTTGCTATCCGCAACATAACTAAAGTCAGTTCTCCCACCGTGTTACAGAACTGGCGACTCTGCTGGGGACTTAAATTAAAGAGGGGTACCCTTAGGAATTAGATCACTTTAAAATTGTTTGCCTTGTTTGCTTTATACTTATCTGTTGGGTGCTCTTATGTGTGAAAGATCCTAACCCGGATCTAGTGTACCTTAGGTAAATGGCAATAGACCAAGGAAACTGTACGGCGTATACCGATATGGTTGATCTGGTGGCCATAGTTAGTGTGACTTCTTGGTTGGTGCTTATGTTCCTTAAGTCAAGTTGAGGATAATATGAGGTTGCCATATGTTGTCAATGCACTAACTAACTTTTAGAACCCTAGTTATCCCATCTTGGCCTTTAGAAAAGTAGTGAGATAGCCGGCTTTGGTGCAGACTAAAGTTGGTTGATACTCGATACTACGCTCATTGAGATTCTAAACTTGGAGGGTTTTGGTTGGCAAGTAAGTTGCCTACTGAACAACCACCCTTGTGAAGGATCAATGATATTGAGATCCCTTAGAACATGGTTACTTTTATAGGACAGGATGAACCATCTTAACTTCAGGGGAGGCTACTTACCTTTAAATCTCATGCAAGCCTTTAAACCTAGGGTTATTGTGTGACTTGTTTGTGTGTGCCACATGTTTGTGATTGAGCATAACATCATGACATCATCATGCATCATAAGCATAACATTTTCACTAACCATTTCAAGGACCAAAGGATTTATCTTTGTTCTTTGTTGCAGGTCATGGCTTCTGCTCGTAGAAACACCATCAGGATCAACTTTGTGGGCGTACCTGCTAAGCTTAAAGAGTTGGTTTGTCAAGTGTCTGATCATTCCCAGTTCTTCAAGAGACATGGTCATTTATTGGATCTAGTCACTTCAGGGTTCAATGAAGACATGATGAGTGTTCTGTTTCAGTTCTTTGACCCTAAGCACCATTGCTTTACATTCCCTGACTATCAGTTGGTTCCAACCATGGAGGAGTTCTCTAAACTTCTGGGTATACCTGTGCTTGATCAAAGACCCTTCACAGGCTTGGAGAAGGAGCTTAAACCAGAGGTTATTGCTGCAGCTTTACATCTGAAGAAGTCTGACATTGTTCTAGAAACGAGAAGCAGAGTCAAGGGTATTCTTGCTAAGGTATTAATGGATAAAGCTCAAATATTCTTGAAGGCCATGAGCTATGATGCTTTTGAGGAAATCTTAGCCTTGCTGATATATGGTTTAGTATTGTTCCCCAATCCAGATCAGTTCATAGACGTTCATGCCATCAATATATTCCTGAGTCACAATCCAGTGCCTACCTTACTTGGAGACATCCTGCATTCTCTTCACACCCGTACTACAAGGGCAAGAGGAACTTTGATGTGCTGCATACCTTTGCTTTCTAGGTGGTTTATTTCTCACCTTCCTCGCTCAGTAATGAAGAATGAGCAAGGGTTCAGATGGTCCAAGAGAATTATGTCACTCTCTCATTCAGACATTCATTGGTGCTCCAGATCTATGGAGAATGTCACCATTATCGACCGTTGTGGGGAGTTTCCTAATGTG
This sequence comes from Lathyrus aphaca, assembly GCA_963966055.1. NCBI lineage: Eukaryota > Viridiplantae > Streptophyta > Magnoliopsida > Fabales > Fabaceae > Lathyrus > Lathyrus aphaca. Next base: position 74,811,539 of record OZ014523.1, read on the forward strand.
CCACTTCTAGGCATAAGAGGAGGAATCACCTACAACCCCTCTCTAGCTTTACGACAGTTTGGATACGCTCGGAGCGATGGTCCACATGACATGTTGATTCATGGCATTGTGTTTGATTACGACAACGATCTTCAAGGTTACCGTCAGAGATTCATACGAGCATGGGGAAAAGTAAACAGGGTTGACAGCAAGACACTGGAGCCTAAGTACACTATTCCTATGGAAGCTTATCTCAGATGGGTACGATCTCGTGCTCAGACTCTCATGATGCCATATCCTGCTATCCTGCCGGTTACCATGGAACCTGTTGCTGAAGGAGACACTGCTTATACCATCCTTCACCCAGACATGCCTACTGATATGGAAGACTTGCAGAGATCTTGGACCCAACTGAAGGAGCAAAGGGATACTTTCGAGGCTCATTACAAAGCAAGCCAAGAAAGAATCCTGGAACTAATAAAGCAACTTCATGAGGAACGGAATCTCAACTCATACCTCAACACAAAGAGGAAACGTCCATGGGAGACTTAAAACCCCATCTTTTGTACTTATTTCATTTTTGTAAGCCCAAGAGGCAAAACAAATTTATTACTAATAAAATTTTTTTAAATCCTGCGGTCCTTGAAAACATTGCATATACATTTACATATCATATCATTGCATCACAGGTTTCTTATGCACAGGTTTCTTATCTTCTCGCTGTTTATTTCAGCAATGGCTCTTGAGCAAACAGTTAAGGATCTCCAGGCACAAAATGCACAGTTCCAAGAACTGATCCTGAACTTGTCCAAGGGGCAAGATGAATTGAAGACACTGCTGGCTAAGAAGAAGAATCCTGAGGACAACAAGGATGATCAGCTGAAACAACTACAAGCTGAGATAACGGAAATGAGGATCCAGATGAATGGCCAGGTGGCTCTTATTCAAAGATTAGCTCATGGGCAAGAAGAGCTAAGAACCTTTGTCCACAAACTTCAAAGTAATAGGGTCAGGGATCTAATTGTCAGTGAACCTCCATTAAAACAAGCTGATTTGGTTGAAAGGAGGATGAAGATAAAAGAGGGTAAGAGACAGGTTGCCATTGATTGTTCTTCAATTGAAGAAGAAAGACCTGATAAGGTTAATCCACCTCAACACCAGAAATATAGAAGGCAGTTTGTCAAGTTCAGCACTCCAATGTCACAAGTTCTGCAATGCTTGTTGGAGATGAAGCTAATTTCTTTGAAAAATCCTCCTCAAAATCCTAAAACTTCCTCTCCTCGCTATAATCCCAAGGCAAGGTGTGGGTATCACTCCAACTGTCCTGGACATGATACTAATAGTTGTTGGACATTGAAGAAAAAGATCCAAGACCTGATTGACGAAGGAATCCTAGAGGTTACTCCAGAAGGTCAAGTTGAATTCTACTATCACCCATCAAACACCGAAGCTGCAAGCCAAGTTGCCCAGTGTAGCAAGAAAGGAAGCCTACCTATTCCTGTTGAGATATGGGGCACCTTGGGACATTCAAGTGGTAAATTTGATTTCATGGTGAAGTATACTGCTCCTCAAAGTTCACAGATTGCAATTGAGGACATTCAGCCAACTGGATGGGACAACATTTGAATTTTCATTTGTAATTTCTTTTATTTGTTTAAACACTTACTATTATGTTAAACTTTTGTTTTCATTAATGCATTGCATATGTTTGTCTTGAATTAATCCATTCGTTCCACTATATTTTGAATTATGCTTCTTATTTCTATCTTGTGATATTTAACTCCTGATAAAGCTATAAGCCTGTAGAGGGAGGATGACGAAAACAATACCATAATATTAGGCAGTATGCTTTTGAACAGACTATGCTGACGATGTACAGGCATTGTTTCAATTCCTAAACAGTGGAGATATAAGGAAGTTAATCCCTAGACAACCCTTTTGAGCCTATGAAGTAGGAGTTTTTATTCTCGCACAAATCAAAACCCTTATTCATAACCCGGGGCAGGGTATTTACTCGGTTAACTCAAATATGCCAATTATATGTGTGGTACACGACTAATGATGGTTCTCTGTAATCATTAAACCTGACAGTCAATATCCAGCAAGAGAAAAACCCACTAAGTCAAAACCTATGAAGGAGACTTAGTAAAAAAAAATTGAGAAAATCCCGCTGACTGTAATCTTGAAACAAACAGTTCAGGCAAAAGGAAGGGATAATAAAGCCAAAAAAGCAAAAGAAAAAAGAGGTCACTATGAATCCTCAACAAAGAAAGATGACTGAAGGTTCAAATAAAGTTATGGTTTCTGAATCATCTCAAATATCAGTGGTACAATTCCAAATACTTTTGGAGCCTCAATGCATAAGTTAACTGAGTATAGGACTGAAGAACATCATGGAGATTGGGTTGGGTACAAATAAAATTTGAGCCTTTATCTTTTGTTTCTTAAACCATGAACCAGGCCATGTTACAACCCTTTAAAAGTCCTAACTGAAGCATGGTTAGTTCGAAAGCATACTGTTACAAAAAGGTATCCTGACTCCTTTAGGGCTTATTATAAAACTTGAGTTAATATCACAGTTTTCTTGATAAAAAATTTTTAAAATAATTCTTTTCCAAAAAAAAAAAAAAACTTCAAGACAGACATAAGCATTGCATTTTTGAATATATTTGTTTGCATATACCTGAGTGCTTGACAAATGGAGAAACTTACAGGATGACTGTTCAAAGTCCTTCCGATGAACAAAGTTGCTTCCTGGATCAAAGTCCATGTATACAAAAGGGCATAATCATTATCTCCCAATCAAGGGGGCAGGCCATGATACTGCCTAACTCATTTGGGGCAATCAGGACAAGATTCAACTACGTTTAAGCAGCCAGAGGAAGATCTCCTCATCTATCTGAAGTGCCAAGGGTAACATTACAGAAGTCATAACGCCATGGGCATGGTCATTGTTTCCTAATCAAGGGGGCATACCAAGTTACTGTTCAACTCAATCAAGGGGCAATGCTTTCTTTTCAAATCTAGTAGCCGGAGCGTATATGGTCCATTACAATTTGAAGATACATTCCTCTCGTTATATTACCTTGATTTGGAGTTCTCGGCAGAAGTCATTGTGGGAATTAATGGTCTACGCCAGTAGTATCAGATGGTGTCAGTATCATGTCTTCAGATCCAGCTATGAGGATTTCTGGGAGGGTATTCAGGAAAGTTAAAAATTTCAGGAGCTCCAAATCCAACTGGTTATACACTCTCGAAGTTGAAACGATTCTGTTTTCAAGTTCAGCTTTACTTTTCCCTCTGAATCCAGATTTACTTTTACCCTAAGCGAAACGTCCATTGGTTGTGTTTGAATGTATGTATGCTTTTGAATATGATTGATGTTTATCAGAAATGCATAGATGCTTAATATGATTGATGTTTACCAGAAATGCATAAGAATGCAGTAATAGTATTTACTAAGGACGAACGAGGGGAGGATTTCAACGAAGCTTCGCCGGTTCATCTCTACAAAACAGCTACAAACCCTCAGTAGGACAAGTCCATCTTCGTAAAGTCACATCTCCCCTGGAATTTATATCCATCTCTTTTATCCTCATACGGATATTCGGGAATTTACTTTCCAATAAGGGTACGACGAACGAAGACGGGAGGTTATATCTACCCTACTATCAAACGAAGACAAAGGTTATATATATCCCCAGCAGACGGGAGGTTATATATACCTTGCTATCCCCGGCAGACGGGAGGTTATATATACCTTGCTATCCCCAGCAGACGGGAGGTTATATATACCTTGCTATCCCCAGCATACGGGAGGTTATATATGCCTTATTATCAAACAAGACGGGAACGAATTCCTCGTATTCTTCAGCAACGAATCGGGATTTATTTTCCCTGGCCAGCAGTGGTTATACGAAGATATCCAAGCGCTTCCGGCAGTATCATATCATACATACATCATTTACATCCTATCATAACATACATATCCATAGATACATAATACATTACTTAGGTGCATCATATCATACACGCATACATAATGCATAAGCTAATATTGTTATACAGAATGCTACCTTATTTTCAGGTTAATTCTCCAGCAAATAGACTTATGATTATCAGGACCGCTTTATCCTCCTGAAGATTATCATCCCTCAGGATTGCTTTATCCTCCTGAAAGCTTATTATTACCTCAGGACTGCTTTATCCTCCTGACAGCTTCTTATACCTCAGGACTGCTTTATCCTCCTGAAAGCATCACTACATCAGGACTGCTTCATCCTCCTGAAAGCTTATTATCTCATCAGGACTGCTTTATCCTCCTGAAAGCATACTATTACCTCAGGATTGCTTCATCCTCCTGATAGCTCATCACTACCTCAGGATTGCTCCATCCTCCTGAAAGATTATTATTACCTCAGGATTGCTTTATCCTCCTGACAGCTTCTTGTACCTCAGGACTGCTTTATCCTCCTGACAGATTATTACCTCAGGATTGCTTTATCCTCCTGACAGCTTCTTGTACCTCAGGACTGCTTTATCCTCCTGACAGCTTCTTATACATCAGGAATGCTTTATCCTCCCGACAGCTTCTTGTACCTCAGGACTGCTTTATCCTCCTGACAGCTTCTTGTACCTCAAGATTGCTTTATCCTCCTGAAATCATATTATTACCTTAGGACGGCTTCATCCTCCTGATAGCTATCATCATCACATCAGGATTGCTTTATCCTCCTGAAAACATATCACTACATCAGGATTGCTTTATCCTCCTGAAAACATATCACTACATCAGGACTGCTTCATCCTCCTGAAAGCATATCATTACCTCAGGATTGCTTCATCCTCCTGAAAGCATATTATCAATCTCTCAGGACTGCTTCATTCTCCTGAAAGCATATCATTACCTCAGGATTGCTTCATCCTCCTGAAAGCATATTATCAATCTCTCAGGACTGCTTTATCCTCCTGAAAGCTTATATCTCAGGACTGCTTTATCCTCCTGAAAACATATCACTACATCAAGATTGCTTTATCCTCCTGAAAACTATCATTATACCTTCATACTTTGGACTGCTTTATCCTCCAAGAAATGTATCTGAAGAACTTTTCTCCAAGTGGCATCTTTAAGCCCACTCAAGCATATTCAACTAGCCATATGTATCACTCTATGCATTGGTGAGTGCAATTTTTGGGCTTTTATGTTCAATCCCCTTCAACCTTCCAGGTCACGACTGGCAAATATACCAATCTAACCCCTCAGGTTTCAGAAAATTGAACAGGGGCAGCTGTTGCACCCCAAAATTTGCCCTCACAATACAAGACTTTGTGTGCTAAGAAGGTTCACAAGGTTCACAATGTTTATAAGACCTTTCATGAGGTTCATGAAGTCTACAAGTCACTTTATGAGGTTCACAAGGTTCACCAAGATTCACAACACTTACAAGACCTTTCATGAGGTTCATGAAGTCTACAAGTTACTTTATGAGGTTCACAAGGTTCACAAGATTCACAATGCTTACAAAACCTTGCATTGAGGTCCATGAAGTCTACAAGTCACTTTATGAGGTTCACAAGGTTCACAAGACCTCCCATGAGGTTCACAAGGTTCACAAGACATTTTATGATGGTTCACAAGGTTCACAAATTTCACAATTGGTCAGAAGAGTTGACAATTCCCTCAGACAATGCACCTTCTAAGCAGTACATCCAAAACTAGGGTTTTGACTTTAATCAGGCTAAATGGACTTCCAAGACTTCAAGTGAGCTTCATAATATCTTATATGTGTTTAAGAACCCCCATGACAAGTTTCAAGACTTTTCTCAAAGGTTTGCTCAGTCAAATGATCAGATAAGTCAAAATCAGTCAAAGCAGTTAAAAAGTCAAACTGAGGTCAACTGTGGTCAAACCAAAGTCAAACTTCATGATTTTTTGCCAACATCAAGTATATGAAGTAAAATTCATCATTTGATCAAGGGTTGATCATGGTTCATCAAGGAGATTCCAGATCATCAGGAATCAGGAGTTTCTAAATTAGGGTTTCCTCAGTAAAAGTCAACTGAACTTTGACCAGCCATAACTTTCACATACTTCATCACCAAGTATCCATCCAAAGCTCATTTTTAAGGAAATTGAATTCTCTACAACTTTGTGTCTCACAAGCCAAGCCCAAAAATGCTTCATTTGGAAGTTATGAGCTAAGACATTATAGGTCCTTTTGAAAGTCAACAAAAAGTCAACAACTTCAAAAGGGCATAACTTGAGAATGGTAAATGATATGGACATGAAACCAGTGGGGTTGGTTAGAGGACTCTTTAATATTTCCAAAATGTCCAAGAACACCCTCATAGCATTAAAATTGAAGGATGTGTGCCCTTGCAAAGTTGGGAAATTTTGGGTTGGTTTATGAGGAAAATGGAGGTCTAAAACCAATTTCTTCCAAATGGGCTTGCCAAATAATGACCCAATCCACATCAAAACATCTTGCACGAAATTAAATTGATTTATTCATAATTTTATTCATTTTGTTTTTATTTATTATGATTTTTATATTAAAAAATCATTTTAAATTCAAATAAAATATCAAATAATGAAAATTAATTTTGATTTGGTTTCTAGAAAGTCTTAAATCACATTTAGACTTGATTGATACAAGAGTAATGAGAATCATACCAAAATAGCAAGTGTTTATGCAAGATATTTGATTTTTAAAAGGCCATCTTTTTGAATCTTTTTAGATCAAACTTTCCACACAAGTGATCAATCTTTTTGACCTAATACATTGTCCTATAAGTACTTAGTGTAACCCTAACCAAAGCCACGAATTTTCTGCCTCCCAAGAGTAAGTTCCATAAGTTAAAAAACCTCTCCAAAGCTTGCATTCGGTTTTGAATTTCCAGGACATTTGAAGGTATTTGAAGCACATGGCCATGATCACTGAATACCATTGAGTGAAAACCAATACTCATATGCATCCCAAACACTCCATAATGCATAACCTGAATCTTGTTTGTTCTTGAATAATTTTTTTTTCGATTACACTAATCCAATGCGTTTTAACTAATTTTGTTTGTTCAATCATGTTTGTGAGGTTGTATGGAGTGTTTCTGGACAATTGAATCAAAGCTTCATGGCTTGAATCGTAATCGGACATTGTTAGGGTTAGAGCTTCAAAATTGGGGGTTCATGGAATACCTAATATAAATAGATAACGAACTCATATTTGGACTGTAATCGTTGCATAGATCATGTTTGCAGGTTCAATTTGATGAAATTTTACTCGTATGATGATGTACATGATTCGCAGGTCTAGAACGCAGAAAAATTCGTAGGAATTTTCCCAAGAAAATTCGCAGGAAATCCTACGAATTTGAGGTTGAGGATGAAGATGTTCTGGCGCGAATTTACAATTTGAATTTCTATTTTAAAATATTATGAATTAATCCTGTTTGTATTTCACAAGCACGCGCTTGTCCCAGTGGAAAGTCAGGCATGCGTATTATGAGAAGGCAGGGGATCGAATCTTGGCTGTGACAATATTTTTGCGTTTTTCTCTTTTATTCACTGAATATAATATATTATCAAATGTTGTTGGTTCATTAACAGACGCGCTCACCCAGCAGGATTGGTAATGTGTATATGTGTTTGTTTGAGAGGTCCTGGGTTCGATCCTCCCCCAGGCCTTTTGCTTTTTCATTATTTTTCTGATTTTCCAGGTTTAAAGAACAAAACCAAGGGGTATTCATTCTTCTTGCACCACTAGCGCGCAGCTCAGTTGGCAAACCTCTTCATTATCCAGGTTAGGGACCTGGGTTCAAATCCCAGGTCCTGTTTTTTTTTATTTCTTATTTTCTTTTCTTTTGTTATATTTTTTATTATTTTCCATATTATATTAAAATGATTTCTAAATTATAAAATGTATATATTATATTTTCTAAATTCTAAAAAATATATTTTCTAAATTCCAAAATTAGTTTTTATTATTATGTATTTAAATTATAAAATGTATATATGTATTATTTGGTTAAATAAATTATTATTGCTAATTAAACCCTAATTATATTTTACAAACTTATAAACCCTAATATATTATTTTCTAAACAATTAAAAAACCTAATTTTATCTTATGATTTAAATTTCTAATTTTTTTTGTAAATATAATTATTATGTACATATTTTATTTAATATAAGTAATTTTTTTTGTAAATATAATTATAATCTATTTTTTATAATATGTAAATATTTCTATAATTTGTTTATAATCTAAATTTTATATATAAATAATTTTCCTTTTGAATATATGTTTAGAAATAATTGCATCTATGCTAATTTAATTTTGTGATTATAATATGTTTAAAAATAATTTAATAATTTGTATATAAGTTAAAATGTTATAATAATTACTTAATTGTTCATATTTTCTTTTATTTCTAAATAATTGTCTATATTAAAATCTAATCTTTTTGCTTATTATTTTAATTATGTTTTTATAATATTTTTGCTAACTCCATTATTATTATTATTACTAATCATGTTTATTACTAATCCATTTATTTTTTAATTATGCTTATTATTATTATTTCACTAACCTCATTTATTTTTAATTATTATTACTAACCCAATTAAATTGCTTAATTATTTTACTTCTTTATTTATTTATTTTGCTATCTATTTTAATTGTTTATTATCATTGTTGTAATTGCTCCTGGATGTAATTTTTGTAATATTTAATTTATTTAATTTTATGCCATGGTTAGTAAAATGGGGAGTGTAAACATGTATTTAAAAAATTGAATTTAGGTCATTTAAATTATAAGATAAATATAAAATTAAACACTCACACACGTAAGTCGATCTTTGATCGCCATCTCACTTTCTAGGGTTGCCTCTCATTGTTGCCTAATCACAAGGTCAAGTGGGGTGTACAAAGCAAAGTCCCTTAAAAGAAAAGTCATCTAGTTCCTTCATAATCAAAGATCAAGTCCCTTAATGGTTGCCTTTCATAATGATCTTGTCCCTTTCGAATAATGATGACAGTCCCTCCGAAATGCTTAATACACCCTACAGTTGCCTTCATTAAACAGATGTCCCTTCACATGTCCCTCACATCCAAGGTAATGACTACCTATTCCTTAATAATAGGGATAGTCTTACCATTTAAAGGATTCAAGAACAGAAAGACTTAAACTTTAGGGTAGGTTCCTCATAGTTACTTGCTCACTATTCAAAAATTTCTCAAACACTTCACAATTTTAAACAATTTTCAAACACAAGTTTTTTACGCATCCGTACATGGATCATTATTAAACTCTTATGAAAATTTCTATTCACACACTTCACATTTTCAAAAACAATTCAAAGTGAGCTAAGTAACTAAGAGCCCATGGATAACCATGGATGTAAAGGGTGCTAACACCTTCCCTTTACATAACCTACCCCCCGGACCCAAAAATCTTTTAAAAAGGTCTTTCCTGTTCTTTTATGCCTTTCCTTTGGATAAAATAAAAGTCGGTGGCGACTCTTGCTATCCGCAACATAACTAAAGTCAGTTCTCCCACCGTGTTACACTATGCAGCATTACCTTTCCTTCGGGATAAAAATGCCTAGCTGGCGACTCTTTTCAGTTCACCCTTGTGTGGTATCCTCTCTCGCCGATCGTTCGCGTCTGTACCCTATTTGACCTAGCTTCATTTGGTGGGAGTGACAGCTTGGCGACTCTGCTGGGGACCCTTATATTACAACCAGGGCTTCTGGTTCTTTTTGTGGGTTCCTCCTAGCACTTGTTTGATTTGTGTTTACTAGGGTGTTTTGTGCTATGTGTGTTTATTTATTTTGCTTTATTTACTGCTTTATGTACAGCTTTATTTATTGCTTTCTTTACAGTTTTGCATATTTCATACTGTCATTTTTTGGATCTGGTTTGCTGTTTTGGTGGGTGGGGTTCCATTGAGATTTTAAGGTCCTATACCTGGGACCTGAGTGACACCTAGGCTAGAGTGGTTCATGTTCTTTCCCATTCCGTTTCGGTCTGGGGAGGGAATATGAAACACGGTTCAGATGTGGGTTTCTTCTTGAGAACTCTGTGCTACAGATTTCCTATAGTGCTAGGGCTATCTGGGAAGCCTGCTAAGTCTGGATGACCTTTATTATGACCTTCAGAAGCTGAGGTGAATTAGAGGAGGATCTTTTATGGTTATTGTAAACACTGTACCTCCGGGTTAGAAGTGTTTACATTTCTCATAACTGATCCAAGTCTGAGGATCCTTGTTCTAGAACACTACCTGTGAGGGGGTCGGGCTATTTACAGGTTTGCAGGAACCCTTGGCCACATCATACCCTTTACTGTTTAGTTTAAGAGTACTCCACTTTGGACAGTTCTTGTGATTAACCCTGGACATGTGACTCTTTATTTGAGTCCCCCACCCTGGTTACTGGATTTCTGAGCCTTCATCTGGACTTTTGGACATACATGGGCCTTATATAAAGACAGATAATCAGATCCAACTTGATCACAAACCCTTGCATATCATTTGGATATATCATCATTGCATCATTTGACATTTGTTTATTTGCTTTTCAGGGTATCCACTTCATTGTATCTTGGTTTTGGTTTTGACCCCTTCTTCTGCATAGACCTCTGCTTCAGCTGTCTTCATTAGTTACCTGCTTCAGTTATCTCCACCCTCACCAGCATCAGTCTATCAGTGGTCCACCTGCAGCACCTCAGTCTGTGATCTTCATCAGCACTTATCTTCAGCTTCCTCAGCAACACTCATGGCTACTCCCAGGAAGAGCAACATATCCTACCACTTTTTTGAGCCTGTTTTGACTGGTATCAGGCAGGTCCAGTCACTCATCACACCTGACCACATCCCATTGTTTAGGGAGCACTATGGAGGTATCTTGGATATGGTTATGGACCTTGATCCTTCTCAGAGGAGCATGATCCACACATGCTTGCAGTTTTATGACCCTCCATTGAGATGTTTCACCTTTCCAGACTTTCAGTTAGGGCCCCTGCTGGAAGAGTTTTCTTTATTGATTAGAGTACCTATTAGAGGTGGAATCCCCTTCAACCCAGAGATGACTGCTCATAGGAATGAAGAGGTAGCAAGGGTATTACACTTGGAACCTGCCCTTATTGAGCAAAGTATGACAACAAAAGCTGGGATCCCTGGTTTGCATTTGGACTTCTTGATTTCTCAAGCCATCCTGAAGGCTTCATTGGGAGAGTGGAGGGCAGTCTGTGCACTGTTAGCTCTCAGCATATATGGGGCTATACTGTTTGCAGATGAGCCCAAATTTGTCAGCAAGAATGCCATCCATCTGTTTCTTCTGAAGAACCCAATACCTACATTGCTAGGAGATTTTTACTACTCCATTCATCAGAGGAATGAGAAACAAAGGGGGAAGTTGGTAAGATGTTGTGCTCCTTTGTTTTACACCTGGCTACTCAGACACCTGCCTAAATCAGATGCTTTCTTGAACCCCCACCAGCAGAAGAATTGGGCCAAGAGGTTCATTGCCTTAACTTCAGATGATATCAGATGGTGCACCCAGAGCACCAAGGGCAAGGACATTATCACCAGTTGTGGGCAATACCCAAATGTTCCTCTGATAGGAGTGAAGGGTTGCATCAACTACAATCCTTTACTGTTCAAAAGACAATTGGGTTATGCCTTAGTTCACCCTCCCAGAGGACAGGATTTAGCTGAGACCCTATACTGTGAAGTGCAACCTAATTCAGCTGTTGTCAGGCAAGCATCCTGGGCTTGGGACAACATCCAGACAAAAGGGGTAGCTATTCTTGGAAGATGTAACAATGTCGCTTCAGCTCAATACACAGACTGGTCCTGTACTAGAGCTCAGATTACCATGATGCCTTTCACCTCGGAAGACACACCTGGACCATCCACAGTACAGCCTGCAGCAACAGTTAGCCTGGAAGAATTTGAAAAGTTGAAGGAAAGGAATGAGCAGCTATCCCAGGCCTTGAAGAAGACTCTTTGGGAAAAGAGTGATGGTCGCCTGGACATTGAGAGATTGGAAAAGCTCAGGGTTGTGCATCTTGCCAAAATTGAAAAGACAGAAGACTACATAAGGAAGGCAAGGGGAGGGGAGAAGATATTGAAAAATGCCTGTAAAGAGGCCAAGATTCAGAAAGATAGGGATGAGCACTATCTGCAGGAAAGTCAGGCTAGGTGGGTCAGGATCACCGGAGCCCATACACAAGAAGACCAGAAGACTCAAGCCAAGATTGAACAGCTAGAGGCTAATGAGAAGAAGCAGCAGGAAGCTTTGTTGGCAGCTCAGAAGGAGATTTCAGAATTGAAGATTAGAGCAGGATTGAAGAGATCAAAGGACCAGGACATGCATAAGAAGCTGACTACTGCCATTGCTACCAGGAACCTCCTCATTAGGACCATTACAGAGCACCCAGCTGGTCCAGTGACTGAGGCACTCCTGAAGGAGGTCAGAGAAGATGAGTTGGGACTGGAAGTCTGACTCTTTGCTTGTTGTTTGTTTCCATTTGATGTACTTTTCCTTTTTTTGTATTTTGACCCTCCATGGGCATGTATTGTAAAACAAACTATGTATTGTTCATCACGTGTAATATATTTTAGTTTGTTTTCATTTGGGTTTTCTCTCAACAACATCACACATCTTCCTTGAGGTCTGGAAAGGTCAAAACCAAGAACCAAACTGGATACCTTGGAAAACAAATAAGCATACTGCATTGCATACTAACTTTGTTTTTGTTTTGTAGGTTTTGTTATTATTATTGTTTCTAACTTTGTTGTGATCTCAGGAAACATTGCTCGTCGCCGAGTGTTCCCTGTCAATCGCACGCACCGGTACCCGACTCGTAACAACCTTCCCGGCATTCAAATGGAGCAAGTACAGCAGGACCTGACTGAGGTCAGAAATCAGATGGCCAATGAGAGAGTAGAGATGAGAAACAGATGTCTCAGTTTATGGCAGTGATGACTGGCTTAGTCCAGAGTCAATGGAGGTTAAGAGAGCTGGTGGAAAGACAAACTCCTGAAGAGCCTCATCTGGGAACAGGGGGAACTAGCAATAATGAACGGGGCTAGCCTCGTATTGACCCACCAGAGTATGGACCTCACTTGAATCCAGAAGTTAACATCCCGAGGAATGTTCAAGGGAATACTGCTGGGGGCAGAATCCTGCAAGAGGATCCCCAAGAAGAACAATTTACTGTTATTGGGGCTGGAGATGAGGTGTATGATAGAAGATTGGATGAAATACCCGAAAAGTTAAGATCTTTGGAATCTCAGAATTCTTTGGGTTTCGACGTGATGGATATGGGACTAGTAGATGGGGTGAGAATTCCCCACAAATTCAAACCCCCATGCTTTGAAAAGTATAATGGTACCTCCTGTCCTCGCACTCATCTGCAGTCTTTCTTGGAAAGGCTCAAGGCTTATACCATGGATGAGAAGTTGTGGATGTTTTACTTTGAGGACAGTCTGACTGGAGCTTCAAGAGAATGGTATTCGCATTTGACTAGGGCCACCATAAGATATTGGAAGGACTTAGCCGAGGCCTTCATCCGGCAATATCAGTACAACCTGGACATGGCTCCCAATAGAACTCTCCTAATGGGCATGTCTCAGTCTTCTAGAGAGAGCTTCCGGGATTATGCTCAGAGGTGGAGACAGCTTGCTGCTGCTGTCCAACCACCCATGTCAGAAAGAGAAATGGCTGACATGTTCATGAACACTTTGCAAGGGACTTATATTGATAGACTTGCTGCTTTCTCCTCTACCAGTTTTGTTGATGTAATTATAGCTGGTGAGAGAATCAAAATTCTTTTAAAGATGGTCAAAATCTCTACAATGGTGCGAGTTCCTCCAGCAACCCCAGAAAACCTTTTGCAGGACCCCGAAGGGCAGGTGAAACAAATTCTATTCATACAAGCAGGGGCAGACCCCAGTATTCTCACAGGTCAGTAGCAGCTGTTACCATACCAGCTCCAGTTCCAAAACAACCACTCTATCCTCAACAACAACAACATCACTATCAGCAACCATCTCATTTTCCACAACAGAGAACCTACAACAACAACAATAGCAACCAACAGCAGCGTCCCTTCCAACAAAGTCCATCTCAGGCAAATAGGGTAATTGACCCTATCCCCATGCCCTATGCTGCCTTATTGCCACAACTCCTGAAGCTTAACCTGGTTGAGTTAAGGACGTTGGCACCACCAGATCCTCTCAATCTCCCAAAGAATTATGATGTCAATGCCAGGTGTGCCTTCCACTCCAATGCACTTGGTCACAATACTGAGAAGTGTAGGGCCTTACAGATGAAGGTACAAGATCTAGTCGATTCTAAAGCTCTCAATTTTGCACCTCCTCCGAACGTCAACAAAAATCCTATGCCTAATCATGGTGGGCCTAGGCTTAATGCTATTGAAGAGGACCAACCATCTACTTTAATTGATAATGTGGCACAGATTCAAACACCACTGGCTGAAGTCAAAGTTCAACTTTTAAGATGCCAAGTGTTCCCAGGCTGTGGGGCCTGCTGTGAACTGTGTAAAGCAGCTGCTAATGGTTGTGAGAAGCTAAGGATTGGCATAGATGGCCTTATCCAAGATGGGATTTTACAAATTACTTCAACGGTTCCTTCAGCAACTTTTGTTTCAGCAACACTGGATCCACCTACAACATCAACAATCATTCCTTCAGCAACAAATTCTCCTACAACAGCAACAACAATCATTCCTACAGATTCATCAACAACACCAGCAATTACTCCGTCCATCATTTCAAAAGGTCAAATTTCAACAACTGCTTCTTCTACAACATCAGCATCCATTTTACCAAAGGAATCTTCTACAACGCCAGCAAAAATTAATGAAGATATTTCAACAGTTACAATCTACTATGACCCATCAAATGCTCCTCCCAGTAGCAATTTCCAACAACAAACTGTGGCACCTCCTGCCAGATCTCCGGTCACTATTTACTATGATCCTCACACCATTACAGTTCCTTCTTCTGCAGCAATCAGCCCAGTTACCATTACGGTACCAGGGCCTGTTCCTTATGAAAGCAGCAATGCCATACCTTGGCATTACGGCTCTGATCTTTACTGCAATGGGGAGAAAATCACCTTGGATTCATCAACCTCTTCACCACAAATTGATAATGTTGGGGGAGGTGGAGGATTCACCAGAAGCGGACGCCTTTTTGCCTCACAAACACAAAGACCTAATGCTGAAGCAGAAGCTGCTGCTAAGGCAAAAGGAAAGAATGTGGTATCTGAAGAGCCATCTGCCAAAGAAACTCAGAACACATCTTTTGAACAAGATGTAGATGAGTTCATGAGAATAATAAAAAGGAGTGATTACAAGGTAGTGGACCAGCTTCACCAAACACCCTCCAAAATCTCCATATTATCACTATTGATGTGTTCCGAAGCTCACCGGAATGCACTGTTGAAGGTCCTGCATGCAGCATATGTGCTGGAGGAGATCACTGTTAATCAGTTAGAAACTGTGGTTGCAAATGTCAGTACCAGTCATGGACTGGGCTTTACCAATGCTGACTTAACAACAAAGGGACGCAACCATAACAAGGCTTTGCACATCACCTTGGAATGCAAGAGTGCTGTTCTGTCTCATGTACTGGTGGACACTGGGTCGTCACTCAATGTTCTACCAAAGAAAGCCTTAGTGAAGCTGGAGTATGATGGATTAGCATTACGCCCAAGTAATTTGGTGGTGAGAGCATTTGACGGCTCTAAAAGATCAGTGCTTGGGGAGATTGATCTGCCTGTGTTGATTGGCCCGCAAACCTTCAAAACTACCTTCTTTGTGATGGACATACAGCCGGCCTACAGCTGTCTGTTGGGTAGACCCTGGATCCACGCCGCTGGCGCTGTTATGTCTACCCTTTACCAGAAGTTAAAATTCGAGTGGGAAGGCCAAATCATCACCATCTGTGGGGAGGAGGACATCTTTGTTAGCCAGCTGGCTACGTATAAGTACATAGAAATGGATGGGGAGATCCATGAGACCATGAGTCAAGGGTTTGAGGCCCTTAACATTAATGAAGCATCTGCTATGTCTGGGATTTCCATCACATCATATCAACAGGCCCGGAAGGTTGTTGAGGAGGGTACCGCCCAAGGCTGGGGCAAGCTGCTGCCAGTTGAGAAGAAAGAAGATAGATTCGGGTTGGGTTACAGACCAACTCGACAAGATCAACCAGAGGCTGCAACAGAGCCCAAGTTTTTCAGTGGGGGGATGCTCACCCCAGATGCTGTGAATAGTTTGGAAGATGAGTCAGAAGACGAGCGCAACCTGGAAAGCTGGATACGTCCAAGGATCCCAGGGAACCATGTCTCAAACTGGTCTTCCCAGGAAATTATAAGAGTTACTCCTGCAGAGTAATTATTATTTCCTGTCTTTAAGCATGCATCAAGTCCTGCATCTTGCCCAAGATGTCAGGGCTCATTTTGTAATCGGGCCATCTTGTATTTTGTGCAAACGATCAATTAATGAATATCAAGACATCTTTTGCAAATGAGTCTTTTCTTTTCCGCTCACTGTTTTTCATTTTTCATTTTTTGTACAAAAATAAAATGGCAATGTTTTTCAAAAAAATAATAAATTCATTTTCACTTTTTCTAAGCAATATAAAACTGATCACTAAAATGAACAAATATAAACCCTTGCAGAGAATGCCCTCCAGACTGCACCGACAACAATACTGCTATGACTTCGTATGACTTTGACAATCCGGTTAATCAAGCTGATGAAGGGGTTGAAGAAGATTATGAGCTACCTGAAGAACTAGCCAGGATGTTAAGACAAGAGGAGAAGGTTATAACTCCTCATCAGAAGGAGGTCGAAACGGTTAATCTTGGTACAGAAGAAGACCTGAAAGAGATTAAGATCGGGGCCTGTCTGCAAGATTCAGTAAAAGAGCAACTTATTGACATGCTTCGGGAGTATGTGGATGTTTTTGCCTGGTCTTACCAGGATATGCCAGGGTTGGACACCGACATTGTTATGCACAAGCTGCCTCTAAAGGAAGGTTGTCCACCAGTAAAATAGAAGTTGTGCCGTACTCGCCCGGATATGGCCATGAAGATAAAGGAAGAGGTACAAAAACAGTGGGACGCCGGTTTCCTTGCTGTAACCACTTACCCGCCGTGGGTTGCTAACATTGTACCTGTGCCTAAGAAGGATGGCAAGGTGAGGATGTGTGTAGATTACCAGGATCTGAACAGAGCCAACCCAAAAGATGACTTCCCTTTACCTCACATTGATGTATTAGTCGACAATACGGCTCAGTTCTCGGTATTCTCCTTCATGGATGGATTTTCAGGATATAATCAGATCAAGATGTCACCTGAAGACATGGAGAAGACAACTTTCATCACACCCTGGGGCATATTCTGTTATAAGGTAATGCCATTCGGACTGAAGAATGCTGGTGCCACTTATCAACGGGCTATGGTGACATTATTCCACGATATGATTCACAAAGAAATTGAATGTTATGTGGATGACATGATTGCCAAGTCCCTCACAGAAGAAGACCACCTGGTGAATCTGTTGAAGCTATTCAAGCGTCTGAGGAAGTACCAACTGAAGCTGAACCCCAACAAATGCACATTCAGGGTGCGATCCGGTAAGCTACTGGGATTTATTGTGAGTGAGAAGGGAATTGAAGTTGACCCTGACAAAGTCAAATCCATTCAAGAGATGCCTGCACCGAAGACTGAGAAAGAAGTTCGGGGGTTTCTAGGTAGATTGAACTACATTTCACGGTTCATATCTCATCTTACAGCAACCTGTGAGCCCTTGTTCAAATTGTTAAGGAAAGAACAAACGGTCAGGTGGAATGAAGATTGCCAAAGGGCTTTTGACAAAATCAAGGAGTACTTACAAGAGCCTCCAATCCTTATGCCTCCAGTTGAAGGAAGACCTCTAATAATGTACTTGACAGTATTAGAAGAGTCAATGGGGTGTGTGCTGGGCCAGCATGACGAGTCTGGTCGAAAAGAGTATGCAATATACTACCTAAGCAAAAAGTTTACCGACTGTGAACAACGTTATTCACTGCTCGAGAAAACTTGCTGTGCTTTAGCGTGGGCTGCTCACCGACTAAGGCAGTATATGTTGACCCACACTACCTTGTTGATCTCCAAGATGGATCTAGTTAAGTACATATTCGCGAAGCCAGCACTTACCGGACGAGTTGCAAGATGGAAAATGATTCTCACAGAATATGACATTCAGTACACATCTCAGAAAGCCATCAAAATCAGTGTATTGTCTGATTATCTTGCCGAGCAACCCATTGATGATTACCAGCCTATGAGATTTGACTTCCCGGATGAAGACATCATATTCATAAAAGCAAAAGATCATGAAGAGCCTATTCACACTGAAGGGCCTGACCCAGAAGAAGGGTGGACTATGATGTTTGATGGGGCTGTTAATATGAATGGTCGTGGTATTGGTGCAGTACTCATTACACCTAAGGGAGTTCACATGCCTTTCTCGGCAAAGCTCACTTTTAACTGCACTAACAACGAAGCTGAATACGAAGCTTGCATCATGGGTCTTGAGGAGGCCATTGACCTCAGGATCAAGACTTTAACTGTATTCGGGGATTCAGCTTTGGTAATCAATCAAACCAACGGCAAATGGTACACTCACCAGGAGCATCTGATTCCATACCAGGACTATACGAGGAGATTACTTACATTCTTCACAACAGTCAGGCTTGAGTATATCCCTCGAGACGAAAATCAGTTTGCAGATGCTCTGGCTACCATTTCATCCATGATCAAAGTTCAAGCTGCCAACTTTGTGCCTCGGATTTCAGTATCCAGACTTGATAGACCAGCATATGTATTCTCAGCAGACCTTGCTAAAGATGATAAACCTTGGTTCCATGACATCAAGTGCTTCTTGGAGGATCAAACATACCCACCTGGGGCATCATCCAATGACAAGAAGACATTAAGAAGGCTGGCTGGTAGTTTCTTCCTGAATGCTGATGGTTCCTTGTACAAAAGAAACTTTGATATGGTACTTCTCAGATGTGTTGATAAGACAAAAGCAGACTTGTTGATGCACGAAGGATCTTTTGGTACCCATGCTGGAGGGCATGCAATGGCTAAAAAGTTGTTAAGATCAGGTTATTACTGGATCACAATGGATGCAGACTGTTGTGCTTATGCCAGGAAATGCCATAAATGCCAGATTTATGCAGATAAAGTGCATGTGCCTCCGAATCCTTTGAATGTGATGTCTTCACCCTGGCCTTTTGCCATGTGGGGCATTGATATGATTGGGAAGATCGAACCGACTGCTTCAAATGGCCACAGATTCATCCTGGTTGCCATTGACTATTTTACCAAGTGGGTTGAAGCAGCTTCCTATGCCAATGTCACCAGGAAAGTGGTAGCCTGATTCCTGAAGAGAGATATCATCTGTCGGTATGGAGTACCTGAGCGAATCATTACTGATAATGGTTCCAACTTGAACAATAAAATGATGGCAGAACTATGTCGGGACTTCAAGATCCAACATCACAATTCTTCTCCTTACAGGCCAAAGATGAATGGCGCTGTGGAGGCGACTAACAAGAATATCAAGAAGATTGTGCAGAAGATGGTGGTCACCTACAAAGACTGACATGAAATGCTACCATTTGCCTTGCATGGGTACCGTACATCAATCAGAACATCCACTGGGGAAACACCGTATCAGCTTGTGTATGGTATGGAGGCAGTCCTACCTGTTGAAGTTGAATTACCCTCCTTGCAGGTACTAATGGATGTTAAACTGAATGAAGCAGAATGGGTCCAATCCCGGTACGAACAACTGAGTCTGATCGAAGAGAAGAGGTTAGCCGCAATCTGTCATGGGCAGCTGTATCAGAAGAGAATGAAGAAAGCCTTCGATCAGAAAGTCAGGCTTCGGGAATACCAAGTAGGAGATCTTGTGCTGAAAAGACTCCTTCCTCCTCATACAGACCACAGGGGCAAGTGGACTCCAAATTACGAATATCCATTCGTAGTAAAGAAAGTTTTCTCTGGTGGAGCACTGATGCTCAGTACTATGGATGGTGAAGATTTCTTATCCCCTGTGAATTCAGATGCAGTTAAAAAATACTTCGCATAAAATGACCCGCTGGACATAAAAACAGAATGTAAGTCCAGGCAAAAATAGGGCATCCCGGCGAGTCAAAAACAGAATAAAAGACTCGGGCAAAAATAAGGGAGAATAAATAAAAATATGTACACCCGCTGAGTTGAAAAGCCGCATTGGACAGCTCAGGAAAAATTGGGTATCCCGGTGGATTGAAAACCCGAAAGGGCGATCCACGCAAAATAAGGGAATAAGCGAACAATTGCATTTTGAATTCGTCTGTATCACTTACAACATGGCAAGCTTCGAAAGATTAAAGCATCGGTCAGAATCAACCTTCTTCAAAAAGCAAGATGAGAAGAACGTCAATGTCATACAAGTCATAGCAAAAAGGAAGCACACGGAAGCGTCATCAACATTACCAGCACCTTTTTTGTTTCTCAATTTGTAACAATCTCCTCATTTCAGGGGATCTGTTTCTTTGACTGTATTTGCCAATTCAGGGCACACAAATTAATAAAATCAGATTTTTAGTCACGTTTCGTCTCGTACGTTTTATTTTCATTTGCAAAAATGTCCAATGTCCTTATAATATTGATTGCATAAATACAAATGTGTCTTTTCTAAATTACATGCTTACAGGAAATAGATTCGCTCCCAGGAGTGTCTAAATTCCTATGATGGAATCCAGTAAGGGATACCTCGGGATACTTGTACGTTTCTTTGTCATAACAGGATTGCAAGTATTCAAAGTGCAACATGGGGCATGAAAGCTTCTCCCAACAAGCTGTCAAATCATTATTTCCTCGACACATCTTCCAAATAGCACCAGAGATGCTTTCTCCCCATCAGAGCTGCTAGGCATCATTTCTACAGCACTTCCTCCAGAACAACATCATAAGGGGCTCATTTCCCCAACTAAGTACGTCATCCTCAACAGGATCCCCACAGAAATCACTAGGAAGGTCGTTTAGTGATCATTCCTCCCCAGCCAAGTGTTAGACAGGGAACCATCTCCCCACAGAGTTTCAACCTCTATCCAGAAGAGCAATGTCTAAAGATTTCACAACAAAGTGACGAAAGCTTCCACAGACCCCAGCTGGGCTCCTCATCATTAAGATAGGTCTATCAGTGACCTGTTTCCCCAAGCAGAATCATTTGTATCAGATCTACCAATGATCTCATCCCCAGCTGGAATATTCTTTCAAAGCAGATCAGCCAGAGATCTTCACAGCAACGAGATCCGAATCCCGGATCCGTATCTTTTGCATGATCATAGCATTCGCATCATATTTCCCCTCAGAGCATAGCATTCCGTCTAATACGGAGCATTACGGCAAAAGTCAAAACATATTGCATAATCATAAGCCATGTTTTGAATCAAACACCTGTCTATACTAGCATTCCATCAGCAATATATATACAAAGACCCACAGTCACAACAGAAAGCCAAAGCCTCCCCTTTGCACTCACTAATACATATTAATATATACTTTTTCCGATACTCGTCCGTGTCGTATCACTCCCCTGTAGGTATAAACCACAAACAGATATATATACACTCTTTGGACACTCGTCCATGTCACCATCACCCAGCATGATTACCAAAACACTTATGGAAAACCCAACACTTGTTTATAACACACTTCTTCCGACACCCGTCCGTGTCATCTTATCCCCACAGATCTTCAGAATATCTCTTACATTTATAAGTTCATAACTTATAAACTTCCTTTTATGATACTCATCTGTATCATGCTCTCCCCAGCAAGTTGAACACTCGTCTGTGTCTCACTCATGCTTACTCTTATTCATACAAATACTCGTCCGTAACTTGTCTACACCACTTGTCTTCCTCAGATTCGACACTCGTCCGTGTTCTTTGTTAACCAGTTGGTACTCGTCCGTACCATCATCTCTGAACATGCGTCAGCGTTTGTTTCTACTGATACTCATCCGTATCATAGTCTTAAGGATGCTCATCTGCATCTTTAATCTATACACAGTGTCAAACGCTTATACCTTTTCTTTCTTGAATTTAGACACTCGTCTGTGTCTACCATTCCCCAGAGGAGTCCCCAGCAAATCCCAATAAATTATTTCTCTTCCATCTGACATTCGTCCTGTGTCGTGATACTTCTGGCAGCCGTACCCTGCCAGGTGATCGTCCTTCACCTTTTGATGATCGTCCTTCATCATCCCCAGCGAAGTATCCATTATTGGAACCCTTTCCTATCTGACATTCGTCCTATGTCGTGATATTTTTAGCAGCCGTACCCTGCTAGGTGATCGTCCTTCACCTTTTGATGATCGTCCTTCATCATTTTATCCGATGGCCGTCCCCATCGTTGATCTTGTTATCTGACATTCGTCCTATGTCATGATAAACCCCGAGAGCAGCCGTACCCTGCTAGGTGTTCGTCCTTCGCCTCTTGATGATCGTCCTTCATCATGCTTATCCGATGGCCGTCCCCATCGTCGACCTTTTTTATCCGACATTCGTCCTATGTCGTGATACTTTCGACAACCGTACCCTGCCAGGTGATCGTCCTTCACCAATAAATGACTGTCCCTCATCTTATCCCCAACAGAGTAGCCGTCCCCTGCTAGGTGATCGTCCTTCACCTTTGATTTCATTAACCCGGTAGCCGTACCCCATCGTTGTTTACCATTTACTTTATAAAACCTGAAGGCCGTCCCCATCATGATACCTCCATCACCCCAGCATGTCGGTCGTCCCCGTCATTGTTGTTTCCCCAGCAGTCATCCTCTGCTCGGCAGTCGTCCTCCGTCCCCCGCACTTTATAAACATACTTTATTTTATTTTTTTTACAATCTATATCCCTTTTCTTCTTCACAACCAGTGAGTGCAAATTTTGGACTGTCTTTGGTATTCAACCACAAGTTATCTTGTTGGCCTGTTAAGCCCGTCGCTTACAACCTGCACAACTAACTCATGTTTGAATAGGGGCAGCTGTAAACACCCCAAATTTTCCCTCACTAATTTCACACCATGGCTTGTGATCATTTCATTTGCATAAGTTCAATCATATCATCTCATACTGCATTTTTGCTTCACTGCATTGGTTCAAAGTCATCTGCATCTAGGGTTTATGATATGAGCAATCCCTGAGCTATCTGAGCAACTCCAAAGGTCTTAAATCATCTCAAGAGGGTCCATGTATGTTCAAGCATCATATTATATCCTCCCAAGATCAAGGAAGTAAGAAAATCACAAGAACTGAGAAAGGTATGGAAGCAGAGCCAGGTTTAACTGCACAGATGACCAAAAATTAGGGTTTTGGTTTCAGAGGCCATAACTCCAAATTTTTTGGTCATTCTTGTTTCTATTGGTCTTTATATCTTATAAGGATCCTACATACCAATTTTCATGAAGAAATTCAATGGGGAAGGCATCTGATCAATAGATGACTTCTTGAACAAGTCAGTGCAAAATCAGGGCATCTGAGGCCCCCAATCATCCAACCAAAGGGTCTTCTCCATCATTTTTGGTGTATATGATCTTTATTTGATCTTAGAAGAAGTTATAAGTTCACAAAGTTGAAGAATTTCAAGCCATTTGCAAAGTTGCCATTTTGGGAAAGTGACTTGTAATGCAAACTTGCCATTTTGGGAAAGTTTTTCAACCTCCTCTTTTTGATTCAAAAATGCTTCAAATGAAAAATTCTTGGTCATGAAAGTTGTATATTGGATAATTACCTTTTCAAAAAGTACAAGAACTTGATCTAATTCATCATAGAACTCAAGTTATGGCCTTGCAAAGTTGGGAAAAATCACAAAATTTCACTTATGTACCAAAGAGGGAAACTTGCAAAAACTCATACCAAGGCAAAATGTGACCTCTAATTGACTTCTAACCATTACACAAACATAATACATGACCTATAATTCATAATTTCCCAAAGAATTCTCAAGTTTCATGCCTTGATCATCAAGTATTTCAAAAGGGGCCAAAACCTTCACAAATTGCATAATGCCCCAAATCTTGACATCCACTTGTGCCAGCTACAAAATCTGAATTCCATGGACCTCCCTAAAGCCAGCTGCGCAGGACATACCCTTGTCCTTGGCCTGCCATGAGCCCATACCTCCAAGGACAACTTTGTTGACTTTATGCAAATTAAGCCATACCAATCAAACTGCTCCACAACAACTCTCTGCCCAATCAGAACATGTTCTGTGGACCTCAAGCAAGCCATTTCACACAACAACACAAGCTGAATCCTCCCACAACTCAGCATTCACCAGAAACTCCCCTCTTTGCATTTTTCTTTGAAACTGATCACACAAGCCACAAACATCAAAACAAATTCCATAGAACAACTCACCATGATCCACTGATCATTTCCCACCCCTTGAAACAACCTGAAACACTCCAAATCAAAAACACGATTCTGGCCCCTCCTTGAACTGAACTTCAGCAAACTTCACATAGAGGCCATATAAACTCCAACCAAGTTTGCAAACTCTTCAGGGGGACCATTGGGAGTGATTTGAAGCAAAGAACTGTCCAGAAAGCTGCAAACTGAAGAAGATCAAGCTCAGGTACCTCAAGAACTTTTTTTCCAGAAATGATTTTTTAGGTTCTTATATTGTTCTTTGTGTTGCACTGATCATGGGGATGTATTTTGTTTTGAAAATGATCAAGTATTAAGCATGATATGACTCTCTGAAATTTTGTCCAGTTTTACTTTCTTCTTCGATTCTCCTTAAATGTGTGTTATAAATCTTGTTTGAATGCTGGTTTAAGTTTGTTTTGAGTAGAGAAGCATTCCTGGGCAGTTAATTTGGGGTGGGGTAGCCTGTAGGAAGAGTTGGCTTTTTGTCTCGTCGGAGAAGACGACCGGAACCACTGTTCCGGTCGTCTGAAGCTTGTTAGCCCTAATTAGGTTTTAATCACGTGTTTAGCAAAGTTCAAATCTCCACCCCTGGATTGCTTTTCCCGCGCGCGCACGAATGGTCAGGATTAGCTCATTAGCCCTAATCTCATTTAATTAGGATTAATCAAAATTAATTAAATTCAAAAACTCAGTTTGAATGTGGACCACAGGATAACGCGCCAGTCAATTCCCACGTCCCCAGTTTAAATCCTGGCCTTAGGATCTGCATACTTCTCATTTAATTATTTTTATTTCATTTTTCTTGCCATTTAATTTGTGCATTTTATTTAAAATAGCAAAGCACTTTCAAAAATTTTCATTTTTTGCATCATGACTTTAAATATTTTTCTCATTCTAAAAATAATTTTTATTTTATTTTTTTCATTAAAAATTATTTTTAAACCATTTAAATGTTTATTTTTAATTAGTTAATGGAAATTAATCAATTAAAAATACATTTAGGTATTTAAAAATCATAAAAAAAATTCAGAGAGCATTTTAAAACATTTAGAAACATTTACAAACTCACAAAGCAAATTTCGTTTTGGTTTTGATCACACTTTGACAATTTTCATTTGAATTAGGGTTCTTTAATTTGAATATTTTTAACCCTAACTTCAAAAATTCATAACTTTTGATCCAAGTTGAGTTTGTGAATGGTTCTTTTTGCATTGTGTTATGCATACTTTCAAGCTTCTAAAAACATTTTTGTTTCATTTTTATCTTGAATTTTCAATTTGTTTGGCATTTTTCCTTTAGGATCACCCTTAAAACCTTAGAAACTTAGAAAAATCATAAGTCCCTTAGGGTTTAGCTTATGGCCTTCCCCTTTGGGAAGTGAACTTGTATGGGTTTAGGGTACCTTTGATTCCATTTTCAATTTTTTATCCCATGTCTTGCTTCTAGTTTTGAATTTTGCATTGCATATTGTATGTAAACCCTAATCTTTGCCTTCATTTGCATTCATTCTTCATAAGCTTGC
The DNA here is from genome assembly GCA_963966055.1 of Lathyrus aphaca. Taxonomy (NCBI): domain Eukaryota; kingdom Viridiplantae; phylum Streptophyta; class Magnoliopsida; order Fabales; family Fabaceae; genus Lathyrus; species Lathyrus aphaca. The sequence goes on from OZ014523.1 coordinate 74,837,548, forward strand.
ATACATGAACTTGCCATGACATTTTGTGCATCCACATGATATATAAGACATCTTAGGACATATTAGAATCATTTTTGATCATTGCATCATCCATTTTCCATGCTTTTTCTTTCATTTGATGTCATATGCATTCATGGACTTTCATATGCCTCATTTGTATTCTCATCCTTTGTATGATCATCTTCATCTCATGACATACATTTATATCATCTCTTTGCATCATTAGCATCATGAACATGCTTCTGGTTTTGGTTTCCATCTTTGCATTTCATTTCTTTTTCATTTCATTTCATTTCCTTTTGCTAACTTTTCAGGTGGTAAGTGTTTGAGAAGTGAATTTTCCTTCACTTCTCATAAAATCTTCTCATCTCTCTTATGCATCATTGCTGCATTTTACTTGTGAATTAGAGTGAGCTTGCTCATTCATGCTCCTTCCTCACTTTCTTTCCTCAAGCAACTTATCTTCTTAAGTGAAGTAAGTTGTCTTGCTTCTTCTTGCTTCTCCTTCCTTCATCCTGCTTCTTCCATGGTGGCTTTTCCCTTGAAGATCTTCTTGCAAGCTTCATAAACCCTAGGAACACCCAAGAATGATCACAATTAGGGTTTGATTAGTCCCCCATTAGTTTCTACCTTTGTGTCATCTTTTGAGTCTTCTCTTCTCATCTCTTAATCAAGGACTAAACCTTAAAGGTTTTAAGGCTTTGTGATTAAGGTTATGCTTGTATCCTTCTATTAGGATGGAGTGTATAACTTTAATCCTAAGTCTTAAACCCTTAATGTGTTTAAATCCTTTAATCAATCCATCTAATAATCACTAAGACATCAAGCTTGTAACTTGGGCCTTGCATTAGGGTTCTAATTCTTCCTTAATTGGTTAAGAAGGACCAACCCTAGTGTTAATGGACAAGTCCCCCTCAAGTTGTCTTACAAATCATAACGTTCATTTCTTAATCTTACCATTAACTAAAATCCACTTCAATAAAGGTTTGTTTTGTCATGAGGTTAATCCCTAATCATGGATTAAGTTGAGGAGCCTTCCTCAGCTTAAATGTTCTCATCTATTATCCTTCTATTAGGATGGTGTAATGGGTCCATTAAATCCTTGATTATGGCTTAATCTCATTACTTAACACTAAACAAAAACTCCAAAAACATCTAAATAAATACAAGTAGGTTAATGATCTTAATCCTACATCATGGTGATTAAGTGTGGGGTGCTTACTTCACACTTGAGGTATTATCATTACCCCTAATCAAAGGGAAGATGTGATGAGTTTACTAACTCTTGGTTTAGGCTTAAGCTCATTTTCTTATGACAAACTCCAAAAAGCAATAAAAGATTGAAAATATCAAAAACAAACAATAATCGTCTCCTCCGGGATTCTTTTCTCATCACCTTCACTCACAAACGAGAACTTGCTTCTTCCGTCTAATGTAAGACAGTTAGCACCTGAGCCAGAGATGTCATACACTTGAGCATAGACAAGCAAGCAGTTCATCAGTCAATTCATCTATCAGTCTCTTTGAGTCGAACTACGGTGTTCTGACTTCCTCATTGCACGAGAGGGTACGTAGGCATAACTTAACAGTTATCGAACAAAAGTCTTTGTATATTCCCTCTCTTTTAGCCTTATTCTTTTAAGCCTCATTGTCTTGAGCATTGCACTCTTTTCTTACACTGACACTCCTTTTATTCACTTCACACTTCTTTAGCAATGACACCTGTACATCCTTTTTCAGCTTTTGCACACAAATAGCACTGACACTACCCCTTTAAACACAAACCTTTCAAGCGTGGATCCCGTCGAGTACGGCGGACAATCTGGGTGCTAATACCTTCTCAGGTTGTAACCAACCCCCTTTCTCAGTTTCTCAGGTCCGCAACCGTCTTATCCATCTTTTCTTAGGTCTATGCAGCATTACCTTTCCTTCGGGATAAAAATGCCTAGTTGGCGACTCTTTTAAGTTCACCCTTGTGTGTTCTCCTCTCTCGCCGATCGTTCGCGTCTGTACCCTATTTGACCTAACTTCATTTGGTGGGAGCGACAACAGGCTGTGGGAAATTTTCACCATCCATAGTGGTAAGCATCATGGCACCTCCAGAAAATACTCTCTTAACAACGAATGAACCTTCATAGGTGGGGGTCCATTTGCCTCTGGGATCATCCTGTGGTAATATGATACGCTTGATCACCAAATCACCAGCCTGATATACTTGCCGCTTAAATTTCTTATCAAAGGCTTTGATCATACGTTTCTAATACATCTGACCATGATAAATAGCTTCCAATCTTTTCTCATCAATCAAGTTTATCTGGTCAAGTCGAGTCTAGATCCATTCATCTTCATCTAAGCCTACATCCTTCATAATTCTCAAGGAGGGAATCTCGATGGGTAGAACTGCTTCCGTACCATAGACAAGGGAGAATGGGGTTGTCCCGGTTGAAGTACGTATTGTGGTACTATAACCATGAAGAGCAAATGGAAACATCTCATGCCAATCTTTGTATGTCACTGTCATCTTTTGCAAGATCTTCTTAATATTCTTGTTGGCGGCTTCCACTGCGTCATTCATCTTTGGTCGATACAAAGAAGAATTGTGATGCTTAATCTTGAACTACGTGCAGAGGTCAGTAATCATAGTATTGTTCAAATTAGTACCATTATCTGTGATAATCCTTTCAGGGGTGCCATACCTACATATAAGATTATACTTGATGAATCGAGCTACAACATTCTTGGTAACAAAAGCGAACGAGGCTGCCTCTACCCATTTTGTAAAGTAATCAATGGTAGCAATGATGAAACAATGTCAATTAGAAGCAGTAGGCTTGATCTCACCAATCATATCAATGCCCTACATGGAAAAAGGCCAAGGAGCATTCAAAACATTTAACGGAACTGGAGGCACATGAACCTTATCAGCATAAATCTGGCATTTGTGACAAGTTTTGGAGTGTTGATAGCAATCAGCCTCCATGGTAGACCAATAATAACCTGCTCTCAATATCTTCTTAGCCATGGTATGCCCGTTAGAATGAGTACCAAAGATCCCACCATGCATGTCCTCCATAATCTTTGTTGCTTCCTTCTTATCCACACTGCAAAGCAAAGTTGAATCATGATTGCGCTTGTACAAAATTCCATTATTTAGGAAAAACGTAGCAGAATATCTCCTCAAAAACTTCTTATCATTGACAGATGCCCCTTCAGGGAACTCTTGAGCTTCAAGATGCCTTTTCACTTCATAGAACCAAGGCTTTTCTTCTACTCCTTCAGTATCAACCCCATTACAATATGCAGGTTCATCAAATCGATCAATAGTAATTCTGGGAGCTTCATCATCCTAACTGATTTCAAACATAGATGCCATGGTGGCTAATGCATCTGCCAACTGATTCTCTTCTCGTGGAATATGTCCAAAAGTGATCTCTTCAAAGTACGGGATCAAAGACTACACATGCTCTCTGTAAGGAAGGAGCTTTGGATGCTTGGTGTCCCAATCTCCTTTAACTTGACTAACTACCAGGGCTGAATCTCCATACACATTCAAAAACTAAATCTTCATCTTAATGGTAGCTTTGATACCCATGATGCACACTTCATATTCAACCATATTATTGGTACAATCAAAACAAAGTCTTGCAGTAATTGGTGTATAACAACCTTTAAGAGAGATAATTACAACACCAACTCCATTACCAAGTTGTTGCACCCCAAAATTTTCCCTCCCCAAGACAAGACATTGTGTACAAAGAGGTTCACAAGGTTCACAACACATCTCATGAGGTTCACAAGGTTCACAATTAGTCAGAAAGTTTGACAATTCCCTCAGACAATGCATCCTCCTAAGCAAGGCATCCTAAACTAGGGTTTTGACTTTCATCAGGCTATATGGACTTCCAAGACTTCAAGTGAGCTTCATAGAATCCTATATGTGTGCAATAATCCCCATGTCAAGTTTCAAGACTTTTCCCAAAGGTTTGCTCAGTCAGATGATCAGATAGGCTAAAATCAGTCAAAGCAGTTAAAAAGTCAAACTGAGGTCAACTGTGGTCAAACCAAAGTCAAACTTCATGATTTTTTGCCAACATCAAGTATATGAAGTAAAATTCATCATATGATCAATGTTTGATCATGATTCATCAAGGAGATTTCAGATCATCAAGAATCAGGAGTTTCTAAATTAGGGTTTTCACAAGAAAAGTCAACTGAACTTTGACCAGCCATAACTTTCACATTCTTCATCAAAAATTTTCCATCCAAAGCTCATTTTGAAGGAAATTGAATTCTCTACAACTTTGTGTCTCACAAGCCAAGCCAAAAAATGCTTCATTTGGAAGGTATGAGCTAAGACATTATAGGTCATTTTAAAAGTTAACAAAAAGTCAACAACTTCCAAAGAGCACAACTTGAGAATGGTAAAAGATATGGACATGATACCAAAGGGGTTGGTTAGAGGACTCTATAAGCTTTCTAAAATGTCCAAGAACACCTTCATAGCATTAAAATTGAAGGATTTGTGCCCTTTCAAAGTTGGGAAATTTTTGGGAAGTTTATGAGACAAATGAGGCCTTAAAACCAATTTTTGCTAAATGAGCCCACCAAATTGCCATCCAATCTTCATAATATCATCAAGCACGACCCAGCCCATGCATTTTCTGATTTTTTATATTTTATTTAATATTTATTTGAATTTTATTCATTAAAATATAAATTAAATCAAAATAAAATATGAAAATCATATATTTGGATGAGATTATGATTCTAGAAGGTCATAAACATCAATTATAGATGATTGATCTGATCCAAATTCGTGCTAGCTTGATTTGGCAAGTTTAGATGTGATCTTTTTCAATATTTGAAAGATAGAAACTTCATGATCAAGCAATCAATACAAAGCCCATAAATCCATAACTTTTTTACCTAATTTTCATCTCTACATATACATGAATACATCCAAATCACAAGGGGACGAATTTCCAGCCTCCACACATATCCTTCAAGCTTCAAAATATCAAGAAAAAGTCACATTCGGTTTTGGACTTAGAGGGACTTTTAAGACAAAATAAAGGTTGCAAATCGTTCCTGGAAGATCACTGAGTGTTTCTGGATCATAAAACCATCCATTCATGCACTGAATCATGCTAACTGAATCATCATATTCTTATTTTTTTTAAAATTTTTGATTTCATATATTCATGTAATATAAATTGTTTTTGATCTTTGATGATTGTTTATAAAGGTTCCTGGAATGTTTCTGTGTGTTTGGATTGAATTTTCATTGCAGGTTGAAGGATTCACCATAGTTAGGGTTTCGGCCTCTCATTTGGGGTTTCGTGATAAACCAAATATAAATGACTTTTAAGAACATATGAAGATCGTATGAATCATAAGGATCACATTGCACTAATTAATTTAAATAAATTTTACCATTTACTTGATGTTTAAGTTTCGTAGGTCAAAAATATGGAAGAACACGCAAGAAAATTCGCAGGAAGCTTTGAAGGAGAATTCGTAGGAAACCTGGGGAAGAAGATGAAGTTTGGCGCTGAAATCAAATTCAAATTTGTGTTTTAAAATATATTGTTTTATTGTTAGTTTAATTTCAAACACGCGCAGTTAGCTCAGTTGGTTGGTGTATTGGCCTGTGAACGAATGGTCCTGGGTTCGAATCCCCCCAGGCCATTTTGTTTTGTTTTATTTTTTGGTGTTTTTGCAGGATAATAATAAAACAATTGTTGCCCAAACCCTATCACCAGTGCGCGCCTGGCCTGGTGGCAGCCTTGTTGGTCCAAGGGAGGAAAGGCCTAGGGCGTGGGTTCGATCCCTGTCCCAGGTAAGTTTTGTTTTCTCATTATTTTCTTTATTGTTTTATTTTATAATTAATATAAGTTATATTTTTTTTATAGGAAAATTATTTTTAAATAATAATATGTAAATATATAACTACATATTTCCTAAAAAAAATTATAATTTATTTTCTAAAATTTAATTTGGTGTATATTTAATTTAAAATTTGTTTATATTATTATTGTATATATTTTTTATATAAATAATTTAATTAAGTTTATATTAAAACCCTAATCCTGATTTTTCTTAATTGTAAAATTAACCCTAATTCCAAACCCTAATTTTTGTTTAACTTTAAATATTAAATTTAATTATTTTTTTTCTAATATATAGTTCAATAATTAATCATGTTTTGTAAATAGTTATTCTATGGTTTATTATTATTATTCACATTATATTATTTTCTTGTAAAAAATTCTTTAAAATTGCTTATTTAGTTTAAAAATATTCTCTTAACTTGTATATATTTTTTGTATATTTGTGCTAACCTTTTCTCCTTATAATTATTTTATTACTAATCATTTTAGTTATAATTTCTCTATATATTTATTATTCATATTATAATGTAATTGCGAAAGCCTTGTAATAGTCGTAGGTTTATTATTGTTTTTATGTTATTGTTTATAAATGTTTTTGCCATGGTTAGTAACTATAGGGAGTGATAATCTGTTAGTGATTTAAAATTAATTTAGAATGACTTACTTAATAAGATAAATATATGAATATGAACACTCACACACGTAAGTCGATCTTTGATCGCCATCCTACACTTTCTAAGGTTACTCCTCATGTTGCCTAATTATAAGGTCAAGTAAGGTGTCTTAAAGAAAAGTCCCTTTTCATAAAATATCATCAAGTCCCTTTTAAGATTATAAGATCAAGTCCCTTCGATGTTGCCTACGGTAAATGATCTTGTCCCTTCGAATAAAAGATGATAAGTCCCTTCGTATTGCTAAGACACCTTACAGTTGCCTAACTTCAGATGTCCCTTCACATGTCCCTTATAACATCCAAGGTAATGACTACCTATTCCTTAATAATAGGGATAGTCTTACCATTGAAAGAACATATAAGAACAATAAAGACTTAGCACAGGGTAGGTTCCTCTTAAGTACTTGCTCACTCTTCTTCAAAAATACTCTTTTACACTTCACATTTCAAACAAATTTTCAAAACAAAGTCTTTATATACATCCATACGAGGATCATTATAAAGTACTTAGAAAATTTTCAATCACACACTACACTTCTCAAAACAGTTTAAAGTGAGCTAAGTAACTAAGAGCCCATGGATAACCATGAATATAAAGGGTGCTAACACCTTCCCTTTATATAACCTACCCCCCGAACTCAAAATCTTTTTAAGGTCTTTCCTGTTCTTTTATGCCCTTTCCTTTTGGAAAAAATAAAAGTCGGTGGCGACTCTTGCTATCCGCAACATTTATAGAAAGTCAGTTATCCCACCGTGTTACAGAACTGGCGACTCTGCTGGGGATTTAATAAAAGAGGGGTACCCTTAGGAATTAGATCACTTTAAACTTGTTTGCTTTGTTTGCTTTACTTTACTTGTTGGGTGCTCTTATGTGTGAAAGATCCTAACCCGGATCTAGTGTACCTTAGGTAAATGGCAATAGACCAAGGAAACTGTACGGCGTATACCGATATGGTTGATCTGGTGGCCATAGTTAGTGTGACTTCTTGGTTGGTGCTTATGTTCCTTAAGCAAGTTGAGGATAATATGAGGCTGCCATATGTTGTCAATACACTAACTGACTTTTAGAACCCTAGTCATCCCATCTTGGCCTTTAGAAAGTAGTGAGATAACCGGCTTTGGTGAAGACTGAAGTTGGTTGATACTCGATACTACGCTCATTGAGATTCTAAACTTGGAGGGTTTTGGTTGGCAAGTAAGTTGCCTACTGAACAACCACCCTTGTGAAGGATCAATGATATTGAGATCCCTTAGAACCTGGTTACTTTATAGGACAGGATGAACCATCTAAACTTCAGGGGAGGGTACTTACCTTTAAACCTCATGCAAGCCTTTAAACCTAGGGCTATTGTGTGACTTGTTTGTGTGTGCCACATGTTTGTGATTGAGCATAACATCATAGCATCATCATGCATCATAAGCATAGCATTTTCACTAACCATTTCAAGGACCAAAGGATTTATCTTTGTTCTTTGTTGCAGGTCATGGCTTCTGCTCGTAGGAATACTATCCGGATCAACTTTGTAGGGATACCTCCTAAGCTTAAGGAATTGGTCTCTCAATTTTCTGAAAACTCTCAATTCATCAAGAGACATGGTCACCTACTGGATCTAGTCACTTCAGGGTTCAATGAAGACATGATGAGTGTCCTGTTTCAGTTCTTTGATCCTAAACATCATTGCTTCACATTCCCCGACTATCAGCTGGTTCCTACAATGGAAGAGTTCTCCAAACTTCTGGGTATACATGTCCTCAATAAGAGACCTTTCACAGGCTTAGAGAAAGAGCCTAAACCTGAAGTCATTGCTGCAGCTCTACATTTGAAGAAATCAGACATTGTCCTAGAAACAAGGAGTGGAGTTAAGGGTATCCTTGCTAAGGTATTGATGGAGAAAGCTCAAGTGTTCCTGAAGGCTATGAGTTATGATGCTTTTAAGGAGATCTTAGCCCTATTGATCTATGGCTTAGTGTTGTTCCCCAATCCAGATCAGTTCATAGACGTACACGCCATCAACATATTTCTGACTTGCAATCCAGTGCCTACATTGCTTGGAGACATCCTACATTCTCTCCATACCCGTACTACGAAGTCACGAGGAACTCTGATGTGTTGTATACCTCTATTGTCTAGGTGGTTTATTTATCACCTTCCTCGATCAGTGATGAAGAATGAACAAGGGTTAAGGTGGTCTAAGAGGATCATGTAACTTTCACATTCAGATATTCATTGGTGTTCTAGATCTATGGAGAATGTTACTATCATTGACCATTGTGGAGAGTTCCCTAATGTGCCACTCCTTGGCATAAGAGGGGGCATTACCTACAATCCTTCCTTAGCTCTACGTCAGTTTGGTTACACTCGGAGTGATGGTCCTCATGATATGCTTATTCAGGGTATTATGTTCGACTACGACAACGATCTTCAAGATTACCGTCAAAGGTTCATACGAGCATGGGGTAAAGTGAACAAGGTTGACAGCAAGACTCTGGAGCCCAAGTACACTATTCCTATGGAACCTTATCTCAGATGGGTGCGATCTCGTGCTCAGACTCTTATGATGCCATATCCTGATATCCTGCCAGTTACTATGGAGCCTGTTGCTGAAGGAGATACTCCTTATATCATTCTTCACCCAGACATGCCCACTGACATGGAAGAGTTACAAAGGTCCTGGATCCGGTTGAAGGAGCAAAGAGATACTTTTGAGACTCATTACAAAGCAAGTCGAGAAAGAATCCTGGAGCTAACAAAACAACTTCACGAGGAGCGGAATCTCAACTCATACCTCAACACAAAGAGGAAACGTCCATGGGAGACTTAAAACCCCATTTTTGTATTCATTTCATTTTTGTTGTAAGCCCAAGGGGCAAACAAGTTTATTACTAATAAAATTTTACTTTTTGGTGGTTTAAACAAATTTAAATCCTGCGGTCCTTGAAAACATTGCATACGCATTTATATACCATATCATTGCATCACAGGTTTCTTATGTACAGGTATCTTATCTTCTCACTGTTTATTTCAGCAGAAATTGCTCTTGAACAGACTGTCAAAGATCTCCAGGCTCAGAATGCACAATTCCAAGAGTTGATTCTGAACTTGTCCAAGGGGCAAGATGAGCTGAAGACACTGCTGGCTAAGAAGAATAAGAAGACTAGAAGATCAGGAGGACTTATTAATCTAGGAAGAAGATTCAAAGGTCCTATCAAGACCAAGGAACAGGTTGAGGATTCTGAGTCTGAAAATTCTGAGAAAGAGGGAGGTAGTCTCCATGATACTGTGGGAGATTCTGATTCTGAAGCAAATTATTATCATGATCCTAATGAAGATAAGTACAAGATGCTGGTAGACAGGATGAATGCCATGGAGTTACAAAAATCTTCTGGGCTTGATTTTGAAGATCTGAGCTTAATATCTGGAGTGGTTATACCTATTGGTTTCAAGGTTCCTGCTTTTGTGGTGTATGATGGTGTCTCATGTCCCAAGCTGCATCTAAGGTCCTATGTCCGGAGGATTCAACCACATACTGCTGATAAGAAATTGTGGATTCATTTCTTCCAAGAGAGCTTGTCTGGAGCTCAATTGGAATGGTACTATCAATTGGAAAGTGTCAATATTCGTGATTGGAATGATCTTGCTGAGGCCTTCTATAGGCAATACCAATATAATGCTGATCTAGCACCAACTCGCATGCAACTCCAAAGCATGTCTATGGGTGCTAAGGAGAATTTCAAAGAGTATGCCCAAAAATGGAGAGACCTAGCTGGCAGAGTTCAACCTCCTCTGACTGACAGAGAGCTAGTGGATATGTTTATGAGTACGCTGAATGGTCCTTTCTATAGTCACCTCATTGGAAGCTCATCATCCGGTTTCACTGAGTTGATAATGACTGGAGAACTTGTGGAGAGTGGTATAAGAAGTGGTAAGATACAGGTGGGTGCCTCTTCATCAAGCACTGCAAAGAAGCCCCCAAGTGGAAAGAAGGAGTCTAATGTTGTGTATGGTCAACCTGGTCGTAACAGAAGTCACCAATCTGTGGGAGCAGTTCACATTTCCAATCCTACTCCTGCAGCACCAGAGCTGCCACAAAACAATCAGCAGAAGCCTAGAAGACAATTCACCAAGATCAACATGTCACTGGCCCAAGCCTTACAACACATGTTGAAAGGGGAACTCATTACTTTGAAGGACCCTCCTCAGAATCCTAATACTTCCTCTCCTCGATACAATCCTAATGCAAGATGTGCTTATCACTCTAATTGTCCGGGACATGACACCAACAACTGCTGGATATTGAAAAACAAGATTCAAGATATGATTGAAGCTGGAGAGATTGAATTTGAACCTTCTGGGACTCCAAATGTGATTACTGCTCCCATGCCCAATCATGAGAAGACTGTTAATGTTGTTGATGAAGTTTCCTATGTTTCCTCAGTAGCAGATGTGACTACTCCCCTATCTATTATTAAGAAGAAGCTGGTGCAGGCTGGATTCTTTCCAGGTTGCAATGAAGACTGTTTTTACTGTGCTTACAAACCTGATAGCTTCTGGAAGTTGAAGGATAGTATTCAACGCCTCATGGACAATTACACTATATTGTTTGAGAGGAAACCTTCCGTGGAAAGTATGTGTGAACATCTGACTCGAGATATGAAGGTTGAAGATGTGGACATGGTTGATAAAGTGCCAGTGAAGATTACCTCCAAAGGCCCTGTCAAAATCACTTCCAAAGGACCTATCAAGATTACTGTTGAAGGTCTGGTGAAGACTGTTGCTGAAGTTAGGGTGCCTCCCATGATCATTACCACTCCTGGTCCAATTCCTTATACTTCTGATAAGGCTATACCCTGGAATTACGGTTCTGATGTTTACATTCATGGTGTTAAACAGGAACCTTTGACTGATACACTTGTTACTGATGATAACCTTGATGTTGATAATATTGTTGGATCTAGTAAGATCACCAGAAGTGGAAGAATTTTCTCTCCTCCGGCTACCTCAAAAAATGCAGTTACTCCAACTACTACCTCCACTTCTGAGCCAAGTACTGATGCTCGGGGCAAAGGTCCTGTGGTTGAACCTATGCAAGTTGAGACATCGACTGCTGATAATCTTTCTAAACAGATGGAAGAAGTGCTGAAGATCATTCGTAAGAGTGATTATGATATTGTTGACCAGTTGGGGCATACTCCCTCCAAAATTTCCATGTTGTCTTTGTTGCTGTGTTCTGAGGCTCATGCTAAAGCCTTGATCAAGTTCTTGAGGACTGCTCATGTACCAAATGAAATTTCTGTGGATCAATTTGAAAATTGTGTTGCACATCTAACTTATGATAATGGGTTAGGCTTTTCTGATGCTAAATTGACTCCTGCCAAGAGAAATCATAACAGAGCTTTGCATATCTCCATTGAATGTAGGGGCACTACTTTGTCTCATGTGTTGGTGGACAATGGTTCTTCATTGAATGTACTTCCCAAAGAGGTTCTGAAAAAGCTCAATCCTGAAGATGCTGTGTTAAGACCAAGTAATATAGTGGTGAGGGCCTTTGATGGTTCAAGAAGAGTGGTGCATGGAGAAATAGATCTCTCGATCAAAGTAGGCTCTCAAGTCTTCAATTCTACCTTCTATGTAATGGATATTCGTCCTGCGTACTCCTGTTTGCTTGGGCGCCCCTGGATCCACGGGGCAGGTGCTGTGACCTCCACTCTACATCAGAAGTTGAGATATCCAGTGAAGGGAAAGATCGTCACTATTTATGGGGAGGAAGAATATATGGTCAGTCATGTGAATACATTTAAGTATGTTGAAGTGGAAGGTGAATATGTTGAGACTCCTTGCCAGACATTTGAAGTAGTTCCTTGGGTCGTTCCTGCTACTGAAGCTCCTCCTGTGGTTAAAAGAGTTCCTGTGGTTACCAGAGTACCTCCTACAATGGCTTTACTCAAAGATGTTAGAGCTGTGGTTGAAGAAGGTGGTTGTACTATTTGGGGTCAGCTTCCCGACATTCCTTACAAGTCTGACAAGTTTGGTTTGGGTTTCACTGCAGAGTCCCAGAAGGTTGTTCGTCGTGCTCGTGTTGTTCGTATCACCAATCAAGGGATCATGAAAGATCAAATCAATGTTGTGGGTGACTATAATGAAGACTACAACCTGGATGATTGGATCTTTCCTACTGTGGGTGATGGGCTCAACAATTGAAAGACTGAAGACGTTATTCCTATCTCCTTCAGTCAGGAGTAAATACTATTACTGTGTTTTTATTTTAAGTTTGTAATTTTGAACAATTAAACTTTTAAGCCTTGTGCCTTACCCGGGGCACAATGGCATGCTTGTTTCGGGATGTCATTTCATTTACATACTTCATTCAATAAAAATCAATGGACGTTTCGTTTTCGTAAATATTGTGCTCCTTGTCTTTCCTTTATTTTATTTTTGTTTTATCAGCTATGTGTTCTTACACACACCCACATCACTAAAATGCAGATCCTCATCCACTCTGGATCCTGTTGATAACAGTTCTACTATTGCCAATTATAATTTCGAGAATCCGATCTATCAAGCTGAAGATGGAAAGGAGGAATATTGTGAAGTACCTGTAGAGCTTGCTAGGTTGTTACAACAAGAAGAGAAAGCTATACAGCCACATGAAGAGCCAATCGAAGTTGTGAATCTGGGAACTGAAGAAAACAGGAAAGAGGTCAAGATAGGGGCTGAATTAGAGGATGGTGTTAAGAGCAGATTAATTCAGATGTTACGTGATTATGTGGAAATCTTTGCTTGGTCCTATGAAGATATGCCAGGGTTGGATATAGACATTGTGGTTCACCGTTTACCAGTAAAAGAAGATTGTCGTCCAAAGAAGTAGAAGGTTCGTCGCATGCGTCCTGAAATGTCAGAAAAGATTAAAGCAGAGGTGATGAAACAGTTTGATGCAGGGTTCTTAGCTGTGACTTCTTATCCTCAATGGGTTGCAAATGTGGTACCGGTACCTAAGAAAGACGGTAAGGTATGTATGTGTGTAGATTACAGGGATTTGAACAAGGCCAGCCCCAAAGATGACTTTCCACTTCCTCATATTGATGTTCTGGTAGACAACACTGCTCAGCATAAAGTATTCTCTTTCATGGATGGTTTCTCTGGTTACAATCAAATCAAGATGACACCTGAGGATATGGAGAAGACTACATTTGTTACACAGTGGGGAACTTTTTGTTATAAAGTGATGCCATTTGGTTTGAAGAATGTCGGGGCAACATATCAGCGTGCTATGGTGGCTTTGTTTCACGATATGATTCATCATGAGATAGAGGTATATGTGGACGATATGATAGCCAGGTCCCAGAATGAAGAGCAACACCTTGATCATCTGCATAAGTTGTTTGAAAGGTTGAAGAAGTAAAAGTTGAGATTGAACCCAAACAAATGTACTTTTGGAGTTAGGTCTGGTAAACTCCTGGGTTTCATTGTTAGTGGAAAAGGTATTGAAGTAGACCCTGCAAAAGTGAAAGCTATACAAGAGATGCCAGCTCCCCGTACTGAGAAGGAAGTTAGAGGTTTCTTGGGACGATTGAATTACATTGCAAGATTTATTTCCCAATTAACTGCTACCTGTGAGCCAATCTTCAAGTTGTTGAAGAAAGATCAGGTAATGGAGTGGAATGATGAGTGCCAGACAGCCTTTGATGAAATCAAGAGATATCTTCTAGAACCTCCAATCTTGATGCCACCAGTTGATGGAAGACCCTTGATTATGTACTTAACAGTATTAGACAACTCAATGGGGTGTGTGTTGAGGCAATATGACGAGTCTGGTCGAAAAGAGCAGGCAATATACTACCTTAGCAAAACGTTTACCGACTGTGAAACAAGATACTCACTGCTCGAGAAAACTTGCTGCTCTTTGGCATGGGCTGCTCGCCGAGTAAGACAGTATATGTTGACTCATACTACCTTGTTGATTTCAAAGATGGATCCAATCAAGTACATATTCGAGAAACCTGCTCTCTCCGGACGAATAGCAAGATGGCAAATGATCTTAACAGAATATGATATATAGTACACTACTCAGAAGGCCATTAAAGGAAGTGTTGTAGCTGATCATTTGGCTCATCAAGCAGTGGATGATTATCAGTCAATGAGTTTTGAGTTCCCCGATGAAGACATTATGATTATTACCAAAGAACCTGGACAATATGACGGACCTGAACAAGGATCCCGATGGACTATGGTTTTTGATGGAGCTTCTAATGCACTTGGTAATGGTGTTGGTGTTGTGATCATTTCCCCTGAAGGTTGTCATACCCCAATTACTGCAAGACTTTGTTTCTATTGTACCAATAACATGGCTGTGTATGAGGCATGTATCCTGGGTATCAAAGCTGCCATTGATATGAAGATTCAATTCCTGGACGTATATGGAGATTCAGCCCTGGTAGTGAGTCAGATTTAAGGAGATTGGGATACCAAGCATGAAAATCTCATTCCTTACAGAGAGCATGTGTCGTCTTTGATCCCACATTTTGAAGAGATTACCTTTGGACATATTCCACGAGGAGAAAATCAGTTGGCAGATGCATTAGCCACCATGGCATCTATGTTTGAGATTAGCTGGGATGATGAAGCTCCTAAGATTACTATTGATAGATTTGAGAAGCCGACATACTGCAATGAGATTGATACTGAAGGAGCAGAGGAGAAGCCTTGGTTCTATGAAGTGAAAAGATATCTTGAAACTCAAGAGTTCCCTGAAGGGGCATCTGTCAAAGATAAGAAGTTTCTGAGGAGGTTTTCTGCTAAATTCTTCTTGAGTAATGGAATTTTGTACAAGCGCAATCATGACTCAACTTTGCTTCGTTGTGTGGATAAGAGGGAAGCAACAGAGATTATGGAAGACATGCATGATGGGATCTTTGGCACTCATTCTAGTGGTCATACCATGGCAAAGAAGATATTGAGAGCAGGTTATTATTGGTCTACCATGGAAGCTGACTGCTATCAACATTCCAGAACATGTCACAAGTGTCAAATCTATGCTGATAAAGTACATATACCTCCAGCTCCATTGAATGTGTTGACTGCTCCTTGGCCTTTTGCCATGTGGGGCATTGATATGATTGGTGAGATCAAACCTACTGCTTCTAATGGGCATCGTTTCATCCTGGTTGCTATTGATTACTTTACAAAGTGGGTGGAGGCAGCTTCATTTGCATCTGTTACTAAGAATGTGGTGGCTCGTTTCATTAAGAATAATCTCATATGTAGGTATGGCATCCCTGAAAGGATCATCACAGATAATGGCTCTAATCTGAACAACACTATGATTACTGATCTCTGCACGCAGTTCAAGATTAAGCATCACAACTCTTCTCCGTATCGTCCGAAGATGAATGGGGCAGTAGAAGCTTCTAATAAGAACATTAAGAAGATTCTACAGAAGATGACTGTCACTTATAAATATTGGCACGAGATGTTACCATTTGTTCTTCATGGTTATCGTACTACAATACGCACTTCAACAGGGGCAACCCCAATCTCCTTAGTCTATAGTATGGAAGCAGTTCTGCCCATTGAAGTTCAGATACCCTCCTTAAGAATCATGAAGGATGCAGGCTTGGATGAAGATGAGTGGATTCAGACTTGACTTGACCAGATAAATTTGATTGATGAGAAAAGGCTGGCAGCTGTTTGTCATGGCCAGATGTACCAGAAACGGATGATCAAAGCTTTTAATAAGAAGGTTAAGCCAAAGGTATATCAGGCTGGTGACTTGGTAATCAAGCGTATCATACTACCACAGGGTGATCCTAGGGGCAAGTGGACTCCTACATATGAAGGACCATTTGTGGTCAAAAGAGTATTTTTAGGAGGTGCCATGATGCTTACTACTATGGATGGTGAAGATTTCCCACAGCCTGTAAATGCAGACATAGTTAAAAAATACTACGCATAAAAAGAGACCCGCTAGGTTGACTGGCCTAGGCAAAAATAGAACATGTAGCCACAGATCTGCAATTAGCTGATATATTTACTAAAGCTTTGGATGCTACCCAATTTGAAAACCTAAGAGGTAAATTGGGAATCTGCTTATGTGAAATATAGAAGTTATGGAGAAGTGCCAACATGTCCTATGACATCGTGTGGCATGATCACCAGATGGCAACACCAGTCTGGTCAAGAACTCTGTGTATTCCACTCCTTAAAATTCTCCTAGTAATGGCTCTTATAAAAGCTCCAGCTTGCTCTCAGCTATTCATCTTCTCATCATCCTCTCAAAACAAATTGCATGCTATAACTGATTTTCAGAGCTCATCAAAATCAATCAAACCTAACCTCTTCTTCCACCACATTCGAGAATGTCTCAACATCAAAACCCTAACCTCACTGATGAAAACCTCAACCAAGAAGATGTGGTGCATGCAACCCCAATCTCCATGGTTCCAATGGATACTACTCCCATTGACGAAATCAGAGGAAGTGTTCCTCTTGCTCAAAAACCTAGAACTCCAAATGTGAGAAGAGCAAAGGAACATGTGTTCAGCAAAAGCAAAGGGGTTCCTTCATCCTCAAACACCACCCCCAAAGCCTCTGATTATGTGGATGCCTCCATCAAGCATCTTGTTAATAGGATTCTATCTGAGCAAAGAGTTGTGAGTGGTATCTCTATTCCTCTGAACACCATGCCAGCTCCACAAGAAGAACAAAGCAATCAGGCTGAAGAGGACACTCCTGCTCAACAGGATGTCCCAATAGATGTTGAAACATCTGAGGACCAGAGCAAGGCCTCAACTGATGATGATGATGAAGCCACTGATGACCAAGCTTCTGTTGATCCACCTACTGAAGAGGAGACTACCCAACCTCCTCCTGTTGAAGACATAGATAATGACTCTGACACAGAGATCATTGTTTCTGTGGACCCTAGCATAGCCAAAAGGCTAAGGGCAAGGAAAGAAAATAAGACTGCAGGACATGCAACTCCTGAAAAGAAACAGCCTACTCCAAAGAAAGACAAGGCCAAAGTGTCATTTGGACCTACCAAACAATGGAGCAAAGTAAGTACACAAAAGAGGAAAGCTGTTACTCCACCAGATTCAGATGTTGAAGAAGATGTCCCAACATCCCAACCAAATAAGAAACCAGCACCTTCAAGGTCTTCCTCTGCTGTTCCAGAAGCTCCTCTGGATAATATATCATTCCATCATGTGTCAAGTGTGAGCAGATGGAAATTTGTCTACCAAAGAAGGGTGGCACTGGAAAGAGAGCTGGGCAGAAATGCACTAGAGTGTACTGAGGTAATAGACCTCATATCATCTGCTGGCTTATTCAAGACAGTTTCAAACTTTTCACCTTGCTATGAGCTGCTAGTCAAGGAGTTTATTGTCAACCTGCAAGAAGACTGTGCTGATGGCAAGTCAGAAGAATTCAGAAAGGTGTATGTAAGAGGGAGATGTGTGGAATTCTCTCCTAGGGTTATCAATCATTACCTAGGGAGAGAATTTGATGGACCTAATGAGCTGGGGAAGACTGACAACCAGATTTGCAAGGTCATCACTGCCAATCAGGTCAAGACTTGGCCAGTCAAGGGCAAACTTTCTGTTAGCTTGCTAACAAGGAAGTATGCAATGCTGCATAGGATTGGTACTGTTAACTAGGTCCCTACCAATCATACCTCTTCAATAGCTATTGGATTGGGCAAATTTATTTATGTTGTGGGCACCCAAACAAAGCTGGACTTTGGGGCTTACATATTTGATTAAACACTGAAGCATGCAGGAACATCAGCAACAAAGCTTCCCATTGCCTTTCCATCTCTGCTATGTGGTATAATCCTCAGTCAGTATCCAGGTATCATCACTGAGAAGGATTCAATCTGCAAAAGAGAGAGTCCTCTGGCCTTCCACTACAAGTTGTTCTTAAGCCATCATGCAGCTGATGTTGAAGCTCCCACTGGGACATCTGCAGGACCTTCAAAAGCAAAATCTCCCATATCCAAAGCTGCCTTGATTGCAGAGTTGAAGAACACTTGCAAAGAGCTGGATGCCAGGAAGAAGAAGCTGGAGGAAGTCATTCAAAGGCTGGAGTTGGAAGAGGGTGAAGCTGCTAAGTCTGATGATGAATCTGAAGAGGAAGAAGTCACTGAATATGAAGATTCTGAGTGAAAAATGTGTGTGAGGGATGTGTACTGTCTGCTTCAGAATTGTATTTTGGTTTTTGTAATTTTGTTTTTCTCTCTGACTATGTAAAATTTGGCCCCAATTTATGTCTAACAAGGGGAGAAGAGAACTGAACAACAACAATGTCTGCTGCAACTGATTAATGAAAAATGTCTTTTGTCTGTTTAATGTCTGCTTCTGAACTAAGTTGTTGTTAATGAAAAATTTCTGTTGAACAAGTCAGATCACATACAGGTTTGAGGGGGAGTAAACTCACACATGACTCAACAGAAAAGAACTGCTGCACTCTGATAAATGAAACTCTGCTGCACTCTGATAAAACCAGAAGATTGTGTTAGCCAAAAAATTAGCCAAAGGGGGAGTTTGTAGATGTTTAGAATTGGCAGAATTTTTGACCAACAAGAAGTGTTGAACTTAGTTCAGGATGTCACACCAGATGTTGTGACATTATCAAACAGAGTATAAGTTAATGAACTTAATTCAGGATGTCACACCAGATGTTGTGACATTGTATAAGTTAATGAAGTAAGTTCAGTTTTCAGGATGTCACACCAGATGTTGTGACATCTCAAACCTGCTACCATAATTAAATAATGCTTAACAGAACTGAGTAAATTCAGGGAATTTATCTGGAATTAATTGTGAATGGATAAAACAGTAGAAGGCGCATTTGTAGGGAGAATGGTTATATGATTTCAGTATAACAGAAGAACTGACTCACCTAGAATCAAGGAAGTAACAAACCCTAATTCAAGGTGATGACAGCATGCGTATCAGGATTGGATAACCTACAGAAAGCCCAAAATCCAAGCATCTATTTAAGCAACAGAAACTCTCAGAATAGAGTATGAAATTAAGAAGACTAAATAGGGTGTTTGTGTTGTAATAGCAGGTTTTATATGTGTAACACTTTATGAGCTTTTAAGCAAAAGTGTATTGTGACTTAATTGAAACTGTGAAGTAAGATCAAGCTGTTTTGTTTGAAGTGTGACTTCAATTTTATTAAACTTGTAATATATCACTGTGTGATTGAGGGGGAGTGAGTTGATACTCATATCTAAGTTGTGTCTTAGGTAGAAATTGCCTTGGGTAGATATTAAGTGAAAGATTAAACTGAGTGGTTTAAGTCTAGAATTAATATTACTTATATTGGATTTCCTTCCTGGCTTGGTAGCCCCCAGATGTAAGTGTGGAGATACACTGAACTGGGTTAACAATTTCCTGTGTTGTTTAAATTTACCTGCACTTTAAGTTTTGTTTAAGTCTTCAAGTGTTTAAACATCTCATTCGACATCACGTACCTGATCCTAGAATTTCACATTTGCCATCTCGTTATTCGTCCGGAGAGAGCATGTTTCTCAAATATGTACTTGATTGGATCCATTTTTGAAATCAATAAAGTAGTATGAGTTAACATATAATGTCTTAGTCGGCGAGCAGCCAATGCCAAAGTGCAGCGAGTTTTCTCGAGCAGTGAGTATCTTGTTTCACAATCGGTAAACTTTTTGCTAAGGTAGTATATTGCCTTCTCTTTTCGACCCGACTTGTCATGTTACCCCAGTACACACCCCATTGAGTTATCCAATACTTTCAGGTACATAATCAAAGGTCTTACTTCAACTGGTGGCATCAATATAGGAGGTTCTTGGAGGTACTTTTTGATCTCATCAAAAGCTACCTGGCATTAGTCATTCCATTCCATTACTTGATATTTCTTCAATAATTTGAAGATTGGCTCACAAGTAGCAGTTAACTGGAAAATAAAACTTGCAATGTAATTCAGTCGTCCCAAGAAACCTATAACTTCCTTCTCGGTACGGGGAGCAGGCATCTCTTGTATAGTTTTTACCTTTGCAGGATTAACTTCAATACCTTTACCACTGACGATAAAACCCAAAAGTTTACCAGATCTAACTCTGAAGGTACATTTGTTTGGATTTAATCTCAACTTGTACTTCTTCAACCTCTCAAACAACTTCTGCAGATGATCAAAATGTTCTTCTCCAGTCTGAGATCTGGCTATCATATATGTCGCTCCCGAAGATTTGCATCCCGGTACAAGCGCGAACGGTCGGCGAAAGGAGAAAATGAAGGTGAACTGAATAGAGTCGCCAACTAGGCATTTTTATCCCGAAGGAAAGGTAATGCTGCATAAACCTAGGAAGATATAGATAAGATGGTTGTGAACCAGAGAAACTGAGAAAGGGGGTTGGTTACAACCTGGGAAGGTATTAGCACCCAGATTGTCCGTCGTACTCGACGGGATCCATGCTTAAAAGATTGTGTTTAAAGGGGTAGGTGTATGTGCTATCTGTGTGCAAAAGCTGAGAATGAATATACAAGTGTCAGTGCAAAAGGGTGAATTTCTCAGGAACTGAGACTTAAAAGAGAATGCTGAAAGAGGGGGAAGACACAGAGACTTTTGTTCGATAACAGTTAAGTTATGCCTACGTATCCTCTCGTGCAATGAGGAAGTCAGAACACCATAGTTCGACTCAAAGAGACTGAAGAAGAAATTGACTGTGAACTGCCTGCTTGTCTATGCTTAAGTGTATGAGTCGTCTGGCTCTAGTGCTAATTGTCTTGCATTATGTAACACGGTGGGAGAACTGACTTTAGTTAAATGTTGCAGATAGCAAGAGTCGCCACCGACTTTTATTTTATCCAAAGGAAAGGGCATAAAAGAACAGGAAATACCTTAAAAAGATTTTGAGTTCGGGGGGTAGGTTATGTAAAGGGAAGGTGTTAGCACCCTTTACATCCATGGTTATCCATGGGCTCTTAGTTACTTAGCTCACTTTAAACTGTTTTGAGAAGTGTAGTGTGTGATTAAAAATTTTCTTAAGTACTTTATAATGATCCTTGTACGGATATATATAAAGACTTTGTTTTGAAAATTGTTTGAAAATGTGAAGTGTTTATGAAATGTTTTTGAATGAGTGAGCAAGTACTTAAAAGGAACCTACCCTAATTTGAATCTTTTCTGTTCTTAAATGTTCTTTCAATGGTAAGACTATCCCTATTATTAAGGAATAGGTAATCATTACCTTGGATGTTGTAAGGGACATGTGAAGGGTCATCTGTGATTAGGTAACTGCAAGGTGTCTTAGCAATTTGAAGGGACTTATCATCTTTTATTCGAAAGGGACAAGATCATTCACGAAGGCAACATCGAAGGGACTTGATCTTATAATCGTAAAGGGACAAGATGATATTAATGGAGAAGGGACTTTGCTTTTAGACACCTTACTTGACCATTTTATTTAGGCAACATGAGGGATACCCTTAAGAAAGTGAGATGGCGATCAAAGATCGACTTACGTGTGTGCGTGTACAAGTTCATACATTTATCTTATAATTAGTGATCTAAATTAATTTTAAAGTACAAACATGTTTTCACTCCCTAATTTACTAACCACACAGTTAATATATTTACAATAAAAATAAAGCAAAAATATGAACCTAAACTATTACAAAGCTTTGGGATAGTTACAATATAATCGAGAAATATAAACAATGATAAATAATAATAATAAATAAGCAATAATTTAAATGGTTAGTAATAATGAAATAATAATAATAATAAAAGGGTTAGCAAAAATATAAAGAAAAATAACAATCTAAGAGAAAATATTATTTTTTAAGTTAAATAAATGATTTAGAAAATTTTTAGAAGAAAATTATAACAATTATAATAATAAACAAATAATAATTACTTATAATAAAAAATGATTAATTATTTAATTAAGTTAAATATTAAAGTTAATAAAAATTAGGGTTTAGGGAAAAAATTAAGGTTTATGAAAAAAAATTAAGGTTTATAATAAAAATGTAAGTTTTAAAAATAAAATAAAAAAAGGATTATGTTTTATCTTTTAGAAATTAGTTTAGTAATAATAATAAGAAAATACAAAGAAAATACATAATTTGATGAAAAAGGGAAAAAATAAAGTTAGAGATACCCAAAATATTGGGGGTTTGCCCTTTTTGCTTCATTGAGTTCTTTGCCACTGGGACACCCATGTTTCTTCATCAAAATGCTCCAAACCTCAGTTCCTTGCCACTAGGTTGTGGGTCTGCATATGAATAAGTGTAACAAATACTTATTATATAATAAAAATGAAAAAAACATGTTAGTAAAACAAAATTTTCCAAGGTTGAGTTTTATAAAAGAAAATATATAAACAGTTTATATTAAAATAGCCTAATAATTAAATAAATCTAAGAAAAATGAATTATGAGAATTAATTAAATTAAAAAACATTTAAAGGTTGATTAAGGTTTTTATAAAAAAAAAAGTTTGAGGTTTTAATAAACCTAAATATAAAAGTAATAATACTAATAAAAAAATGCTAACCTAAATTTAATAAAAAAAAATTTGTTAAAAAAAGTTAATTAAAGACAATAGGTTAACCATGTTTAAAAGATAAATTAAGGAAAAGAAAGAAAATGATGAAGAACCCATGTTTCTTTTCCAAAATGTTATGTCCAGGGTTTGAACCCAAGCCCTTTTAATTCCAATCTCTGGAGAACCTTTACCATTGGGTCATGCGTGTCTGTGTTACTAAACATTGAAAACATATATTATATGATAAGGCGGATAAAGAATAACATAAAAACGAGTGAAAATAGGAAAATATTTACTTTAGAGAAAATTTTTGAGGTTAATCATGGTTAAAAGGATAAATCAATTAGAAAATGTGTTAATTAGAGAAATTAAAGGAAAATATGAAAGAAAAGCAGGTTTTTGCCCAAAATGTTGTGAGTGGGAATTGAACTCACGCCCTTGACCTTCCAGTTTCCAACCTTAGCCACTAGGCTATACGCAGTCCTCATGAATAAACCTCTTGACCTCTGAAATTTCCTACGAAATTTGTAAAAACCCCAAATTTGAGATTGAAACCCTAACTATGGTAAGATTCGGTTTTGGTCATGAAGCTTCGAATAATCAACCCCGAAAGCTTCTATAACATGAGACAAACAACGTTAGATAAACAAAATTGATTAAAATATCAAGAATAAATGAAATTAAAAAAAACTAAAGAAAGCTTCAAAATTTCAATTCAGTTCATGCATTTTTGTATGAACTTGATAATGATGATGATGGGGATAACTTTTTTTCTGAATTTCTTGACATTTGGTTCTTGCTCTTAGAGGCTAATCTTTTTTTTTTTGTGTTTGTATGAGTTGTATATATGTAGTAGAACAAAATTAGGTTAAAAAAAACCACATCATATTTTGGACTTTTGGATAGTTAGAAATTGAAAAATATATGCCTTTAAAATATTGAAAATTTGGATATATCCTTGCTATTTTTGTATGATCTGAATTTGTATAATCTCAATCACTTCTAAATAGCCTTTAAGACTTTCTAGAACCAAAATCAAATCAAATATTCTTATTTTTATATTTTATTTAGATTTAAAATGATTTTTAATGTAAAAAATCATAATAAATAAAATAAAATGAATAAAAATTTGAATAAATAATTTTTAATTCGTGCATGATGTCATGGAAGTGTTTGGATCATAAAAAAGCAAGCCCATTTGGTGAATTTTGGTTTTAAGACCCCATTTGCTTCATAAACCTCTCAAAAATTTCCCAACTTTGCAAGGGCACAAATACCTCAATTTTAATGCTATGAAGGTGTTCTTGGACATTTTAGAAAGCTTAAAGAGTCCTCTAACCAACCTCTTTGGTCTCATGTCCATATCTTTTACCATTCTTAAGTTATGCTCTTTGGAAGTTGTTGACGTTTTGTTGACTTTTAAAAGGACCTATAATGTCTTAGCTCATACCTTCCAAATGAAGCATTTTTGGGCTTGGCTTGTGAGACATAAAGTTGTAGAGAAGTAAATTTCCTTAAAAATGAGCTTTGGATGGAAAAATTTTGATGAAGCATGTGAAAGTTATGGCTGGTCAAAGTTCAGTTGACTTTTCCTGTGAAAACCCTAATCTAGAAACTCCTGATTCTTGATGATCTGAAATCTCCTTGATGAATCATGATCAACCCTTGATCAAATGATGAATTTTACTTCATATACTTGATGTTGGCAAAAAATCATGAAGTTTGACTTTGGTTTGACCACAGTTGACCTCGGTTTGACTTTTTAACTACTTTGACTGATTTTAACTTATCTGATCATCTGACTGAGCAAATCTTTTGGGAATGTCTTGAAACTTGACATGGGGATTCCTGAACACATATAGGATTCTATGAAGCTCACTTGAAGTCTTGGAAGTCCATTTAGCCTAATGAAAGTCAAAACCCTAGTTTAAGATGCATTGCTTAGGAGGATGCATTGTCTGAGGGAATTGTCAAACTTTCTAACTAATTGTGAACCCTGTGAACCTCATGAGATGTCTTGTAAAGTTTGTGATCCTTGTGAACCTCTTGGGACACAATGTATTGTCTTGTGGAGGGCAAATTTTGGGGTGCAACAGCTGCCCCTGTTCAATTTTCTGAAACTTGAGGGGTTAGATTGGTATATGTGTTATTCGTGACCTGGAAGGTTGAAGGGGATTGAACACAAAAGCCCAAAAATTTGCACTCGCCGGTGCGTAAAGTAAAGCTGATGATTAATTGTATATGCTTGAGTGGGCTTGAAGATGCCACTTGGAAGAACTGGAGATGGGCTTAGAGATGCCATCTAAAGTATCAGGATGTGAAGATGTCTTTATGTTGATACTGGATATCAGTACTAGGTCTTCGTATAAGCCGTCTCTGAATCGTTTATGCAACATGATTTGAATTGTTGAATAGACCAGTAGAAATAAATCTTCGTGACGATTATCTCTTCTGGGAATGTCTTGGATTAGGGAATGGGTCTTTGTACAGACCGTTTTCCTACTCTCCAAGGACAAAAGAACATCAGGATTAATTCTTCTGCAAAATATCTTGAACTAAGGAATGAATCTTCTTACAGACCGTTTGCCCGCTATTCAAGGGCCAATAGATTAAATCTTCTGAAAATATCTTGAAGCAGGGAATGGATCTTTGTACAGACCGTTTGCCTGCTATTCAAGACCAGATAGATGAAATCTTCTGGAAATATCCTGGATTAGGGAATGGATCTTCTTACAGACCATTTGCCTACTCTCCAAGGTCAAAAGAACGTCAGGATTAATTCTTCTGAAAAATATCTTGAACCAGGGAATGGATCTTCTTACAGACCGTTTTCCTGCTATTCAAGGGCCAATAGATTAAATCTTCTGAAAATATCTTGAACCAGGGAATGGATCTTTGTACAGACTGTTTGCCTGCTATTCAAGACCAGATAGATGAAATCTTTTGGAAATATCCTGGATTAGGGAATGGATCTTCTTACAGACCGTTTGCCTACTCTCCAAGGTCAAAAGAACG
Organism: Lathyrus aphaca; assembly: GCA_963966055.1. Taxonomy (NCBI): domain Eukaryota; kingdom Viridiplantae; phylum Streptophyta; class Magnoliopsida; order Fabales; family Fabaceae; genus Lathyrus; species Lathyrus aphaca. The sequence goes on from OZ014523.1 coordinate 74,863,649, forward strand.
TCAGGATTAATTCTTATGAAAAATATCTTGAACCAGGGAATGGATCTTCTTACAGACCGTTTGCCTGCTATTCAAGGGCCAATAGATTAAATCTTCTGAAAATATCTTGAAGCAGGGAATGGATCTTTGTACAGACCGTTTGCCTGCTATTCAAGACCAGATAGATGAAATCTTCCGGAAATATCCTGGATTAGGGAACGGATCTTCTTACAGACCGTTTGCCTCCTCTCCAAGGTCAAAAGAACGTCAGGATTAATTCTTCTGAAAAATATCTTGAACCAGGGAATGGATCTTCTTACAGACCGTTTGCCTGCTATTCAAGGGCCAATAGATTAAATCTTCTGAAAATATCTTGAACCAGGGAATGGATCTTTGTACAGACCGTTTGCCTGCTATTCAAGACCAGATAGATGAAATCTTCTGGAAATATCCTGGATTAGGGAATGGATCTTCTTACAGACTGTTCGCCTACTCTCTAAGGTCAAAAGAACGTCAGGATTAATTCTTCTGAAAAATATCTTGAACCAGGGAATGGATCTTCTTACAGACCGTTTGCCTGCTATTCAAGGGCCAATAGATTAAATCTTCTGAAAATATCTTGAACCAGGGAATGGATCTTTGTACAGACCGTTTGCCTGCTATTCAAGACCAGATTGATGAAATCTTCCGGAAATATCCTGGATTAGGGAATGGATCTTCTTACAGACCGTTTGCCTACTCTCTAAGGTCAAAAGAACGTCAGGATTAATTCTTCTGAAAAATATCTTGAACCAGGGAATGGATCTTCTTACAGACCGTTTGCCTGCTATTCAAGGGCCAATAGATTAAATCTTCTGAAAATATCTTGAACCAGGGAATGGATCTTTGTACAGACCGTTTGCCTGCTATTCAAGACCAGATTGATGAAATCTTCCGGAAATATCCTGGATTAGGGAATGGATCTTCTTACAGACCGTTTGCCTACTCTCCAAGGTCAAAAGAACGTCAGGATTAATTCTTCTGAAAAATATCTTGAACCAGGGAATGAATCTTCCTACAGACCGTTTTCCTGCTATTCAAGGGCCAATAGATTAAATCTTCTGAAAATATCTTGAACCAGGGAATGGATCTTTGTACAGACCGTTTGCCTGCTATTCAAGACCAGATAGATGAAATCTTCTGGAAATATCCTGGATTAGGGAATGGATCTTCTTACAGACCGTTTGCCTACTCTCCGAGGACATCTTGAGTAATGTATGGATCATTTCTGACCTGTTGTGAATTGTTAATGCTGTTTCATCTGTATACAACTATCCTGTAAGGAAAATGTTAGTTTATGCAATATGTATGCATGCATAGTATGATGCACCTAAGTAAATGTATTATGTATTTATGGATATGTTATGGTATGATGTAAATGATGTATGTATGAATCATGCAGCCTGAAGCGTCTGGATATCTTCGTATAACAACTGCTGGCTAGGGAAAATAAATCCCGATTCGTTGCTGAAGAATATGAGAAACTCGTTCCCGTCTTGTTTGATAGTATTGTATTTATAACTTCCCGTCTTCGTTCGTCGTACTTCTATTGAAGGAATAAGTTCCTGAGTATCCCGACTGAGGATAAAAGAGATGGACATAAATTCAAGGGGAGATGTAACTCGGAGTATCTATCAAGATAGATTTTCCCTAGCTGGGGATTTGTAGTTGTCTTGTGGGGATGAACCGGCGAAGCTTCGTTGAACTACTACCCTCGTTTGTCCTTAATAAATACTATTACTGCATTTTATGCATTTCTGGTAAACATCAATCATATTCAAAAGCATACATACATTCAAACACAACCAATAGACGTTTTTCGCTTTAGTAAAAGAGGAAAAGTAATCCTGAATAAAGAGGGAAAAGTAAAGCTGAACTCGAAAACAGAATCGTTTCAACTTTGAGAGTGTATAACCAATTGGATTTAGAGCTCCTGAGATTCTTAACTTTCCTGAATACCTTCCCAGAAATCCTCATAGCTGGATCTGAAGACATGATACTGACACCATCTGATACTACTGGCGTAGACAATTAATTTCCACAATGGCTTCTGCTGAGAATCCAATATCAAGGTAATACAATGAGAGGAACATGTCTTCAAATTGTGATGGACCATATACGCTCCGGATATTAGATTTGAAAAGAAAGCATTGCCCCTTGGTTGAGGATGAATTGTCCCATAATGGAAGTATCTGAAGGTAGTTACCTCAAGAGAAATAAGCAGAACGCCCCACAATAATATGCCCCTGACATCATGAACTTCGTAATGTTACCCTTGGTAATTCAAATACATGAGGAAAGCTGCCCCTGGCTATTAAGCACTGTTGAATCTGGACCTGATTGCCCCGAATGAATTGAACAGTAACTTGGTATGCCCCCTTGATTGGGAAACAGTGACTATGCCCCTAGCATTATAAACTCTGTAATGTTACCCTTGGTAACTTAGATAGATGAGGAGATCTTCCCCTGTCTACTTAAACATAGTTGAATCCTGTCCAGATTTCCCCAAATGAGTTAGGCAGTATCATGGCCTGCCCCCTTGATTGGGAGATAATGACTATGCCCCTTTGTATACATGGACTTTGATCCAGGAAACAAATTTGTTTATCGGAAGGACTTTGGTTTATTGAACATTCATCCTGTAAGTTTCTCTGTTTATCAAACATTCAGGTATATGCAAACAAATATATTCAAAAATGCTATGCTTATGTCTGTCTTGAAGTTTTGAAAAAGAGTCATTTTAGAAAAACAATTTTTGTGAAAACTGTGATATTAACTCAAGTTTTATAATAAGCCCTAAAGGAGTCAGGATACCTTTTTGTAGCAGTACGCTTTCGAACTAACCATGCTTCAGTTAGGACTTTTAAAGGGTTGTAACGTGGCCTGGTTCACAGTTTAAGAAACAAAGGATAAAGGCTCAAATTTTATTTGTACCCAACCCAATCTCCATGATGTTCTTCAGTCCTATGCTCAGTTAACTTATGCATTGAGGCTCAAATGAGTTTGGAATTGTAACAATGACATTTGGGATGGTTCAGAAACCCAAAATTTATTTGAATATTCAGTCATCTTTCTTTGTTGAGGATTCATAGTGACCTCTTTTTTCTTTTGACTTTGTTATCCCTTCTTTTTGCCTGAACTGTTTATTTCAAGGTTACAGTCAGCGGGATGTCTTAATTTTTTTACTAAGTCTCCTTCATAGGTTTTGACTTAGTGAGATTTTCTTTTGCTAGATATTGACTGTCAGGTTTAATGATTACAGAGAACCATCATTAGTTGTGTACAACACAGATAATTGGCATATTTGAGTTAACCGAGTAACTACCCTGCCCCGGGTTATGAATAAGGTTTTTAATTTGTGCGAGAATAAAAACTCATACTTCATAGGCTCAAAAGGGTTGACTAGGGATTAACTTCCTTATATCTCCACTGTTTAGGAATTGAAACAATGCCTGTACATCGTCAGCATAGTTTGTTCAAAAGCATACTGCCTAATATTATGGTATTGTTTTTGTCATCCTCCCTCTACAGGCTTATAGCTTTATCAGGAGTTAAATATCACAAAATAGAAATATGAAGCATAGTTCAAAATATAGTGAAACGAATGGATTAATTCAAGACAAACATACGCGATGCATTAATGAAAACAAGAGTTTAACATAATAGTAAGTGTTTAAACAAATAAAAGAAATTACAAATGAAAATTCAAATGTTGTCCCATCCAGTTGGCTGAATGTCTTCAATTGCAATCTGTGAACTTTCAGGAGCAGTATATTTCACCATGAAATCAAATTTTCCACTTGGATGTCCCAAGGTACCCCATATCTCAACAGGAATAGGTAGGCTTTCTTTCTTGCTACTTTGGGCAACTTGTCTTGCAGCTTCGATGTTTGATGGACGATAGTAGAATTCAATTTGGCCTTCTGGCGTAACCTCGAGGATTCCTTCGTCAGTTAGATCTTGAATTTTATTCTTCAGTGCCCAACAGTTATTAGTATCGTGTCCGGGACTGTCGGAGTGATACTCACACCTTGCCTTGGGGTTATAGCGAGGAGAGGAAGTATTAGGATTTTGAGGAGGATTTTTCAAGGAAATTAGCTTCATCTCCAACAAGCATTGCAGAACTTGTGACATTGGAGTGCTGAATTTGATAAACTGCCTTCTACATTCCTTGTGTTGAGGTGGATTAACCTTATCAGGTCTTTTTTCTTCAACTAAAGAACAATCAGTGGCAACCTGTTTCTTACCTTCTTTTATCCTCCTCTTCCTTTCAACTAAGTCAGCTTGTTTTAACGGAGGTTGACTAACGATTAGATTCTTAGTTCCATTAATTTGAAGTTTATGGACAAAGGTTCTTAACTCTTCTTGCCCCTGGGCTAAACTTTGAGTAAGAGCCACCTGGTCATTCATCTGGATCCTCATTCCTGTCATCTCAGCTTGTAGTTGTTTCAGCTGATCATCCTTGTTGTCCTCAGGGTTCTTCTTCTTAGCCAGCAGTGTCTTCAACTCATCTTGTCCCTTGGACAAGTTCAGAAGCAACTCTTGGAATTGTGCATTCTGAGCTTGGAGATCTTTGATAGTTTGTTCAAGAGCCATTTCTGCTGAAATAAACAGCGAGAAGATAAGATACTTGTACATAAGAAACCTGTGATGCAATGATATGGTGTATAAATGTGCATGCAATGTTTTCAAGGACCGCAGGATTTAAATTTGTTTAAACAACCAAAAAGTAAACTTTTATTAGTAATAAATTTGTTTGCCCCTTGGGCTTACAATAAGAAATGAAATAAATACAAAAGATGGGGTTTTAAGTCTCCCATGGAAGTTTCCTCTTTGTGTTGAGGTATGAGTTGAGATTCCGCTCCTCGTGAAGTTGTTTTGTTAACTCCAGGATTCTTTCTTGACTTGCTTTGTAATGAGTCTCAAAAGTATCCCTTTGCTCCTTCAACTGGATCCAGGACCTCTGTAACTCCTCCATGTCAGTGGGCATGTCTGGATGAAGAATGATATAGGAAGTATCTCCTTCAGCAACGGGCTCCATAGTAACTGGTAGGATGGCAGGATATGGCATCGTAAGAGTCTGAGCACGAGATCGCACCCATCTGAGGTAAGGTTCCATATGAATGAAGTACTTTGGTTCCAGAGTCTTGCTGTCAACCTTGTTCACTTTACCCCATGCTCGTATGAACCTTTGACGGTAACTTTGCAGATCGTTGTCGTAGTTGAACACAATTCCTTGAATAAGCATGTCATGAGGACCATTGCTCCGAGCATAACCAAACGGACGTAGAGCTAAAGAAGGATTGTAGGTAATGCCCCATCTTATGCCAAGGAGTGGCACATTGGGGAATTCCCCACAACGGTCAATGATAGTAACATTCTCCATAGATCTAGAACACCAATGAATGTCTGAATGAGAAAGTGACATGATCCTTTTAGACAACCTTAACCCTTGTTCATTCTTCATCACTGATCGAGGAAGGTGAGAAATAAACCACCTATACAATAGAGGTATGCAACACATCAAAGTTCCTCGTGCCTTCGTAGTACGAGTATGAAGAGAGTGTGAGATATCTCCAAGTAATGTAGGCACTGGATTATGAGTCAGAAATATGTTGATGGCGTGTATGTCTATGAACTGATCTGGATTGGGGAACAACATTAAGCCATAAATCAATAGGGATAAGATCTCCTCAAAAGCATCATAACTCATAGCCTTCAGGAACACTTGAGCCTTCTCTATCAACACCTTAGTAAGAATACCCTTAACTCCACTCCTCGTTTCTAGGACAATGTCTGATTTTTTCAAATGTAGGGCTGCAGCAATGACTTCAGGTTTAGGCTCTTTTTCCAAGCCTGTGAAGGGTTTCTGATCAAGAATAGGTATACCCAGAAGCTTGGAGAACTCCTCCATGGTAGGAACCAGCTGATAGTCAGGGAATGTGAAGCAATGATGCTTAGGATCAAAGAACTGAAACAGAACACTCATCATATCTTCATTGAACCCTGAAGTGACTAGATCCAGTAGGTGACCATGTCTCTTGATGAACTGGGAGTTTTCAGAAACTTGAGAGACCAACTCCTTAAGCTTAGGAGGTATTCCTACAAAGTTGATCCGGATAGTATTCCTACGAGCAGAAGCCATGACCTGCAACAAAGAACAAAGATAAATCCTTTGGTCCTTGAAATGGTTAGTGAAAATGCTATGCTTATGATGCATGATGATGCTATGATGTTATGCTCAATCACAAACATGTGGCACACACAAACAAGTCACACAATAGCCCTAGGTTTGAAGGCTTGCATGAGGTTTAAAGGTAAGTACCCTCCCCTGAAGTTAGTTGGTTCATCCTGTCCTATGAAGTAACCAGGTTCTAAGGGACCTCAATATCATTGATCCTTCATAAGGGTGGTTGTTCAGTAGGCAACTTACTTGCCAACCAAAATCCTCCAAGTTTAGAATCTCAATGAGCATAGTATCGAGTATCAACCAACTTCAGTCTTCACCAAAGCCGGTTATCTCACTACTTTCTAAAGGCCAAGAGGGGATGACTAGGGTTCTAAAAGTTAGTTAGGGTATTGACAACATATGACAGCCTCATATTATCCTCAACTTTACTTAAGGAACATAAGCACCAACCAAGAAGTCACACTAACTATGGCCACCAGATCAACCATATCGGTATATGCCGTACAGTTTCCTTTGTCTATTGCCATTTACCTAAGGTACACTAGATCCGGGTTAGGATCTTTCACACATAAGAGCACCCAACAAGTAAAGTAAAGCAAACAAAGCAAACAAGTTTAAAGTGATCTAATTCCTAAGGGTACCCCTCTTTTATTAAATCTCCAACAGAGTCGCCAGTTCTGTAACATGGTGGGAGAACTGACTTTAGTTAAATGTTGCGGATAGCAAGAGTCGCCACCGACTTTTATTTTATCCAAAGGAAAGGGCATAAAAGAACAGGAAAGACCTTAAAAAGATTTTGAGTTCGGGGGGTAGGTTATGTAAAGGGAAGGTGTTAGCACCCTTTACATCCATGGTTATCCATGGGCTCTTAGTTACTTAGCTCACTTTAAACTGTTTTGAGAAGTGTAGTGTGTGATTAAAAAATTTCTTAAGTACTTTATAATGATCCTTGTACGGATATATATAAAGACTTTGTTTTGAAAATTGTTTGAAAATGTGAAGTGTTTATGAAATGTTTTTGAATGAGTGAGCAAGTACTTAAGAGGAACCTACCCTAATTTGAATCTTTTCTGTTCTTAAATGTTCTTTCAATGGTAAGACTATCCCTATTATTAAGGAATAGGTAGTCATTACCTTGGATGTTGTAAGGGACATGTGAAGGGTCATCTGTGATTAGGCAACTGCAAGGTGTCTTAGCAATTCGAAGGGACTTATCATCTTTTATTCGAAAGGGACAAGATCATTCACGAAGGCAACATCGAAGGGACTTGATCTTATAATCGTAAAGGGACAAGATGATATTAATGGAGAAGGGACTTTGCTTTTAGACACCTTACTTGACCATTTTATTTAGGCAACATGAGGGATACCCTTAAGAAAGTGAGATGGCGATCAAAGATCGACTTACGTGTGTGCGTGTTCAAGTTCATACATTTATCTTATAATTAGTGATCTAAATTAATTTTAAAGTACAAACATGTTTTCACTCCCTAATTTACTAACCACACAGTTAATATATTTACAATAAAAATAAAGCAAAAATATGAACTTAAACTATTACAAAGCTTTGGGATAGTTACAATATAATCGAGAAATATAAACAATGATAAATAATAATAATAAATAAGCAATAATTTAAATGGTTAGTAATAATGAAATAATAATAATAATAAAAGGGTTAGCAAAAATATAAAGAAAAATAACAATCTAAGAGAAAATATTATTTTTTAAGTTAAATAAATGATTTAGAAAATTTTTAGAAGAAAATTATAACAATTATAATAATAAACAAATAATAATTACTTATAATAAAAAATGATTAATTATTTAATTAAGTTAAATATTAAAGTTAATAAAAATTAGGGTTAATAAAATTAGGGTTTAGGGAAAAAATTAAGGTTTATGAAAAAAAATTAAGGTTTATAATAAAAATGTAAGTTTTAAAAATAAAATAAAAAAAGGATTATGTTTTATCTTTTAGAAATTAGTTTAATAATAGTAATAAGGAAATTCAAAGAAAATACATAATTTGATGAAAAAGGGAAAAATAAAGTTAGAGATACCCAAAATATTGGGGGTTTGTCCTTTTTGCTTCATTGAGTTCTTTGCCACTGGGACACCCATGTTTCTTCATCAAAATGCTCCAAACCTCATTTCCTTGCCACTAGGTTGTGGGCCTGCATATGAATAAGTGTAACAAATACCTATTATATAATAAAAATGAAAAAAAACATGTTAGTAAAACAAAATTTTCCAAGGTTGAGTTTTATAAAAGAAAATATATAAACAGTTTATATTAAAATAGCCTAATAATTAAATAAATCTAAGAAAAATGAATTATGAGAATTAATTAAATTAAAAAACATTTAAAGGTTGATTAAGGTTTTTATAAAAAAAAAGTTTGAGGTTTTAATAAACCTAAATATAAAAGTAATAATACTAATAAAAAAATACTAACCTAAATTTAATAAAAAAAAGATTTGATAAAAAAAGTTAATTAAAAACAATAGGTTAACCATGTTTAAAAGATAAATTAAGGAAAAGAAAGAAAATGATGAAGAACCCATGTTTCTTTGCCAAAATGTTATGTCCAGGGTTTGAACCTAAGCCCTTTTAATTCCAACCTCTGGAGAACCTTTACTATTGGGTCATGCGTGCCTGTGTTACTAAACATTGAAAACATATATTATATGATAAGGCGGATAAAGAATAACATAAAAACGAGTGAAAATGTGTTAATTAGAGAAATTAAAGGAAAATATGAAAGAAAAGCAGGTTTTTGCCCAAAATGTTGTGAGTGGGAATTGAACTCACGCCTTTGACCTTCCAGTTTCCAACCTTAGCCACTAGGCTATACGCAGTCCTCATGAATAAACCTCTTGACCTCTGAAATTTCCTGCGAAATTTGTAAAAACCCCAAATTTGAGCTTGAAACCCTAACTATGGTAAGATTCAGTTTTGGTCATGAAGCTTCGAATAATCAACCCAGAAAGCTTCTATAACATGAGACAAACAACGTTAGATAAACAAAATTGATTAAAATATCAAGAATAAATGAAATTAAAAAAAACTAAAGAAAGCTTCAAAATTTCAATTCAGTTCATGCATTTTTGTATGAACTTGATAATGATGATGATGGGGATAGCTTTTTTTCTGAATTTCTTGACATTTGGTTCTTGCTCTTGGAGGCTAATCTTTTTTTTTGTGTTTGTATGAGTTGTATATATGTAGTAGAACAAAATTAGGTTAAAAAAAACCACATCATATTTTGGACTCTTGGATAGTTAGAGATTGAAAAATATATGCCTTTAAAATATTGAAAATTTGGATATATCCTTGCTATTTTTGTATGATCTGAATTTGTATAATCTCAATCACTTCTAAATAGCCTTTAAGACTTTCTAGAACCAAAATCAAATCAAATATTCTTATTTTTATATTTTATTTAGATTTAAAATGATTTTTAATGTAAAAAATCATAATAAATAAAATAAAATGAATAAAAATTTGAATAAATAATTTTTAATTCGTGCATGATGTCATGGAAGTGTTTGGATCATAAAAAAGCAAGCCCATTTGGTGAATTTTGGTTTTAAGACCCCATTTGCTTCATAAACCTCTCAAAAATTTCCCAACTTTGCAATGGCACAAATCCCTCAATTTTAATGCTATGAAGGTGTTCTTAGACATTTTGGAAAGCTTAAAGAGTCCTCTAACCAAAATCTTTGGTCTCATATCCATATCTTTTACCATTCTTAAGTTATGCTCTTTGGAAGTTGTTGACTTTTTGTTGACTTTTAAAAGGACCTATAATGTCTTAGCTCATACCTTCCAAATGAAGCATTTTTGGGCTTGGCTTGTGAGACACAAAGTTGTAGAGAATTAAATTTCCTTCAAAATGAGCTTTGGATGGAAAACGTTTGATTAAGCATGTGAAAGTTATGGCTGGTCAAAGTTCAGTTGACTTTTCCTGTGAAAACCCTAATCTAGAAACTCCTGATTCTTGATGATCTGAAGTCTCCTTGATGAATCATGATCAAACCTTGATCAAATGATGAATTTTACTTCATATACTTGATGTTGGCAAAAAATCATGAAGTTTGACTTTGGTTTGACCACAGTTGACCTCAGTTTGACTTTTTAACTACTTTGACTGATTTTAACTTATCTGATCATCTGACTGAGCAAATCTTTTGGGAATGTCTTGAAACTTGACATGGGGATTCCTGAACACATATAGGATTCTATGAAGCTCACTTGAAGTCTTGGAAGTCCATTTAGCCTGATGAAAGTCAAAACCCTAGTTTAAGATGCATTGCTTAGGAGGATGCATTGTCTGAGGGAATTGTCAAACTTTCTAACTAATTGTGAACCCTGTGAACCTTGTGAACCTCATGAGATGTCTTGTGAACTTTGTGATCCTTGTGAACCTCTTGGGACACAATTTATTGTCTTGTGGAGGACAAATTTTGTGGTGCAACACATTAGACGGAAGAAGCAAGTTCTCGTTTGTGAATGAGAGTGATGAGAAAAGAATCCCGAAGGAGACGATTATTGTTTGTTTTTTGTGTTTTCAGTCTTGTTATTGTTTTTGGTGTTTTGCATAAGTTAATGAGCTTAAGCCTAAATCGAAGACTTGTAAACTCATTATATCCTCCCTGATTAGGGATAATGAGAGTACTTAAGTATGAGATAAGCATCTCAACTTAATTGCCATGATGATGTAGGATTAAGATCATTAACCTACTTGTGATTATTTAGATGTTTTTGGGTTTTTGTTTAGTGTTAAGTAATGAGTTTAATCTCTAATCACAGATTAGTGAACTCATTACACCATCCTAATAGAAGGATAATAGATGAGAACACTTAAGCTGAGGAAGATACTTCAACTTAATCCATGGTTAGGGATTAAATTCATTATATAACAAGCCTTTATTAAGTGTATTTTAATTAAGGGATGAGATTAAGAAGTGGATTTTAAGTTTGTAAGACAACTTGAGGGGGACTTGTCCATTAAACACTAGGGTTAGTCCTTCTTAACCATAAAGGAAGAATTAGAACCCTAATTTAAGGCCCAGGTTACAAGATGAAGTCTTAGTGATTATTAAGATGATTTAATTAAGAGGTTTAAACAAATTAAAGGTTTAACACTTAGGATTAAAGTTATACACTCCATCCTAAGAGAAGGATGCAGGTATAACCCTAATTCCAAAGTCCTAAAACTTTAAGAGTTTAGTCTCTGATTATGAAGATGAGAAGAGAGACTCAAGGAGACTAAAAGGTAAAAACTAAGGGGGATTAATCACAACCCTAATTATTATCTTGCTTGGATGTTCCTATGGTTTATGAGGCTTAAGAAAGATCTTCAAGGAAGCCACCAATGGAAGAAGCAGATGAAAGGAGGATGAGAAAGAGAATAAGTTACTTACTTCATTGAAGAAGATAAGTAACTTAAAGAAAGAAAGTGAGAGAGATGGAACACAAGTGAACAAGTTCACTAAAAAGACAAGTAAAATTCATATGAAAGAGATAAGAAGAAGTGAGAAGTGAAGGCAAATCCACTTCTCAAAGTAACTTACCACCTGAAAATGTTAGCATGAATGCATAAAGTACTAAGCATAAAGAAATGAAATAAAATGAGATGCAATGAGATGAAATGACCAAAGTCAGAAGTGTTTATGCAATGTTAATGTCATGTGAGATGATGCAAAGGCATACAAACTGCATATGTGTGATCATACAAGAATGAGATGTCATGTAAGCATGCTTTGAAGTTTGAAAACACATGAAAGTTAATGAAATGAAATGGATGCAAATCATGGCAAATGAATGAAGAAATGATCAAGCATGGCTCTAACATGTCCTGAGATGTCTAATATGACTTATGAATGCAATAAATGTCATGGCAAGTTCATGTAAGGATGCATATGCAAGATGAATGCAAATGAACATGAGAAATTAGGGTTATATGGAAGTATGAGATGCAAATGAACAAAACATAAGCATATGACATGATAAAAATTTGAATTCAAACTCAAACAAACCCTAATCCCATATTAGGTCACACCCCAAAGGAGAAGGTCAGAAGCCTAACCAATCAAAAGTTATGAATTTCCTAAGTTTTCTAGGGTTTTTGGGTGATTCAAAAGGAAAAATGCAAATCAAATTGAAAATGCAAGACAAATTCATGAGGAAACATACCTATAAACTACATGCCATATGCAAAATAATGCAAAAAGAATCAACTTCAAACTCTTCTTGGTTAGGCAAAAATGATTTTTTAAAGTTAGGGTTCAAAAAATGAAATTTAATGACCCTTAATTCAAAGAAAATTCACAAACTATAATCAAACCTAAAAATAAATTTGTGTGAAGAGTTTGAAAATGTTTCTAAATTCATTGGGATGATTCATGATTTTTTTGGGGATTTTTAGAAACCTAAATGTATTTTTAATTAATTAAAAGACTTTAATTAATTAAAAATAACATTTAAATATTTTAAAAATACTTTTTTAATTCAAAAAATAAAAATAAAAATGTTTTCAGGTTAAGAAAATTATTTAAAACAGAAATGCAAAGTTTCATATTTTTTGGATGATTTTTGCTATTTTTAATAAAATAAACAAAAGAAATAAAAAGAAAATGAATAAATATGAAATAGAAGGAAAGTAATCACATCTGAGGGTCCAGATTCAAACTGGGAGGGATGGGGTTGACCACGCGCGTGAATCAAGGGCTTGGATTGAATCTGACTAAATGAGATTAATTAATTTAATTAATTGGATTAGGGTTTAAGTGAGAGGATCCTGACCACCCACACACGCGGGAAACAACATCCAACGGCCTAAATTCAAACTGGGGAATTAATCACAGATTAGGGTTTATTGACTTTCAGGTGGTCGGAGAAGACCTCCGGTCATCTTCTCCGGCAACTCACTCTTCCTATCTCTCTCAAAACGCCATGAAATCAACTTAAACTCTCCATAATCACTCCCCAAACATCAATAAACAAGAATCAGCCATCAAAAACAATTTATCATTCACCAAAAACAAGATTCGAAGCAAATCGTGAAATTGAACAAAACTTTCAGAAGTTCAATACATGCTTAATACTCAACCATTTTCAAAAGTAAACATATCACAATGATCAGCACATCATGTAGAATCAATTTGTAACTTAAAAAACAAGTTCTGGAAAAAATGTTCTTGAGGTTACCTGAAGTTGAGCTTTCAGTTCTTGAGCTTTCTGGGCCTCTCCCTTGTACAATCCAGTCCCCTTTGACCCCCTGAGGCTATTGGCAAGCTTGAATGAAGCTTAGAGTGGCTGGTTTGTGAGCTTCAGTTCTGAGGTTGCAGAAATCGTGTTTGAGTTTGGGGATGTTTCAGGCTATGGTGATGGGTGGTAAATGATCCTGGGGTGATGCTGAGTTGATTGGTGGAAACATATTTGAAGTTTTATGGCTGGTTTTGCAGATTCAAAGAGAGGAAGGTTCTTGATGATTTTGTGAATCCTGACTTGTGGGAGGTTCTGAGCTTGTGTGTGTTGTGTTTTGGAATTCTTGAGGCTAGTATAAACAATTGTGATTGGTTCAGAGAGTTATTGTGGCTCAGCTTGATTAGTATGGGAGATTTTGCAAAAAGTCAAGGTTGTGTACTTTGAGGTATGGGCATGGTGCAGGCCTGATTTCTTGGGGTGTCTAGCCTCAGATGACTTTGTGGAGATCCATGGAAATGGTTTTGATGTGCTAGCACAAGTGGATGAAGAGATATTATATGTTTTGCAAAATTCCAACTTTGATGTTTCTTGGATCACAAGTCATGAAATTCCTCTAACCATGGGCCAATTCTGATCTTTTGAGGTTTGTTTGACATATTGTGAAATATTTGTGCCTATTAGAAGTCATTAGAATGCTTGAATATGCCAATTTGCAAAGTCTCTCTTTGACATGAAACTTGAAATTTTACGATTTTTGCCAACTTTGAAAGGCCATATCTTGAGTTCTAGGATGAATCAAGACATGTTCTTGTACTTTTTGAAAAGGGAAAGATCCAATCTACAACTTTCATGACCAAGAATTTTTCATTTGAAGCATTTTTGATTAAGAAAGAGGAGGTTGAAAAACTTTCCCAAAATGGAAAGTTTCCATTACAAGTCATTTCCATTTTTGGCAAGTTTGCAAATGGCTCAAAATTCTTCAATATTGTGAAATTCCAACCTCTTATAAGATCAAATAAAGATAATAGAACTTCAATTTGATGAAAATACCCCTTTCGTTCCATTGTTGGGGGCCTCAGATGCCCTGATTTTGACTTTACTTGCTCAAGAAGTTACCCAGTGAACATATGACTTCCACAATGAATTTCTTCATCAAACTTGGTACACATGATCCTTATAACATCTTAAGAACAATATAAACAATAATGGCCCAAATATTTGGAGTTAAGGCCTCTGAAACCAAAGTCCTAATTTTGGTCCTCTGTGTAGTGAAAACCCTAGCTCTGCTTCCATGCTTTGCTAGTTCTTGTGATTTCTTGACTTCCATGAACTTTGAGGGACATAATATGATGATAGAACACACATGGAACCTCTTGGAACACTTTGAGGCCTTTGGGATGGCTCAGATGGACTTCTTGGATTGCTCAGATCACAAACCCTAGATGCAGATGAACTTGAATTATGTAGATGAAACAAATATGCAATGTGATGTAGTATGCTTATGCTTATTCAAAAATAAAAGATCACAAGCCATGGTGTGATATGAGTGAGGGAAAATTTGGGGTGTTTACAATATCATCAACATATACCTCTATCTCATGGTGAATCATGTCATGGAACAAAGCTATCATAGCACGTTGATATGTTGCCACAACGTTCTTCAAACCAAATGGCATTACCTTATAACAGAAAATGCCCTATTGTGTAACAAACCTAGTCTTTTCCATATCTTCAGGTGCCATCTTAATCTGATTGTAACCAGAGAAACCATCCATAAAAGAGAATACCTTATGTTGAGCAGTGTTGTCTACCAGAACATCAATATGTGGAAGTGGAAAATCATCTTTGGGGCTGACTTTGTTTAAATCCTTGTAATCTACACACATGCGTACTTTACCATATTTCTTGGGCACCGGTACCACATTTGCAACCCACTGAGGATAAGAAGTAACAGCTAGGAACCCTACATTTAATTGTTTCATCACTTCTTCCTTAATCTTTTCTAACATTTCAGGACGCATACGACAAACTTTCTGTTTTATTAGGCGACAATCCTCTTTCACTGGTAGACGGTGAACCACAATATCAGTATCTAGCCCTAGCATATCCTCATAAGACCAAGCAAAAATTTCCACATATTTACGTAACATCTGGATTAACCTGTTCTTAACACCATCTTCCAATTCAGCACCTATCTTGACCTCTTTCCTGTTTTCCTCAGTTCCCAGATTCACAACTTCAATTGGTTCCTCATGTGGCCATATAGCTTTCTCTTCTTGCTATAGCAATCTAGCCAGCTCTACAGGTACTTCACAATCTTCCTCCTTTCCATCATCGGCTTGATAGATCTGATTCTCAAAGTTATAATTGGCAATAGCAGAATTGTTATCAACATGATCCAGAGTGGATGAGGATCAGCATTTTAGTGACGTGGGTGTGTGTAAGAGCACATAACTTTAACAAATAAAAATAAAGATAAAGATAAAGAGCGCAATATTTACGAAATCAAGAAACGTCCATTGATTTTATTGAATAAAAATATGCAAATGAAATGGCATCCCTAACAAGCACACCATTGTGCCCCGGGCAAGGCACAAGGCTCAAAAGTATTTGATTTTTCAAAATTACAAAATTAAAATTAGAAAATAAAATAGCATTTACTCCTGACTAAAGGAGATAGGAATAACGTCTTTAGTCTTCCAATTGTTGAACCCATCACCAATGGTAGGAAAGATCCATTTATCCAGGTTGTAATTTTCATCATAATCTCCCACAATATTGACTTGGTCATTTATGATTCCTTGGTTAGTGATACGAACAACACGAGCACGACGAACAACCTTCTGAGATTTTGCAGTAAAACCCAAACCAAACTTGTCAAACTTGTAAGGAATGTTAGGAAGCTGACCCCAAATAGTACAATCACCTTCTTCAACCACAACTTTAGAATTCTTAAGAGAGGCCATTGTAGGATGTACTCTGGTAATCATAGGAACTTTTTTAGCAGCCGGGACAGACTGAGGAGCAGGAACCACTTCAAATGTCTGGCAAGGAGTTTCAACAAATTCACCCTCCATCTCAACATATTTAAAAGTATTCACATGACTGACCATGTATTCCTCTTCACCATAAACAGTGACGATCTTGACTTTCACTGGATACTTTAGCTTCTGATGTAAAATGGAGGTTATAGCACCTGCCTCATGGATCCAGGGGCGCCCAAGCAAATAGGAATACACAAGACGGATATATGATCGCTTGACTATATATCTAAAGGAATGGTTCTGCAAGTGCACAGTCGTACGTGTAGTTTTAAAGATTATCGATCCCTCAGAGACTTAAAAATCGATCTAACGCTATCTAGTATCACGGTGTAAAGCTAAGGCTGATTGTTTCTTTTGGTTGGTTTATGGCAGGAATAATTAGATCTAAAGTTTAATTAATAGATAATAACAATATATCCGTATGTAACTCGTTAATTGTCAGGAATTAAATCAAATATCAGTTAAGGCTAGTATGCTAAAAATACTTCTTAGTGGAAAAATACTCATTTAAAAATCCTTGTCTCAAACTTTCGCTCTTTTGATTCAGATTAAATTACTAAAGTCCTATGCCTGCTTTCGCACGCCCATAAGTGTTTAGAAATCCTTTTTGAAAATAAATAAATCCCAATTAATTTTAAACTCTCAAACTTTCGTTCTATTAAATTTAAAATAAATGCTAAACCTCAGCTATCCGGTTAAATTCGCAAACTTTCGTTCTATTGAATTTACCTTAATTTACTTTCCTTATTTTCATAACAAAAAGCATTAAATTAATTTTAAGAGATCTCGCCTAATTGTAAAATTAGTAAAATAATTTATACCGATTTTAATTTAATTCCTCCCGATTAATTCATCTACATACGGATATATATAAAAATTTAGCTAGACATAATAAATAAAATAACAATGCAGAAAAAATATAATTTAAATAAACTACTCATAAATGATAAATAGAACATAAGAAATTAAATAAACAATAAAATAAAAAACCTGAATAATAATACTTGATGTGATAATTCTCCAAGCTCCAATCTGTACAAAGAAATGGCAAAAAATGTTCACTAAACTAAAATAATAAGACTGGAAAATAATTGCTTCTAATGCTCTAAAATAAAAAACTCTCTCTAAAAAAACTGTCTCTAAAAAAAAACTCTCTCTAAAAAAAAACTGTCCTTAAAACTAATGGAAATTGCTGTATTTATAGGAGTGAAAAATCCATCGTAGGTTGAAAAAAAAGTAGGATTAAATGGGCTTATTTTTGGGCTTCAAAAGAGACCGGTTCTGCTTGAGAAACGCACGCCGTAAATACCGGGCGGAGAATTGACTAAGTGGCCTACGCCACATCCATGTGGCTTGCGCCACGTCTCACAGTAAAGTGTGGTGGGCGCCACACTCATGGCTTGCGCCATGTGTAGGTGTGGTGGGACCCACCACCTTTATTTTCCTTCCCTTTCCTTTCTTTCCTTCTATTTTCTTTCTTTGCATTTTCTTTCTTCTCATTTTCTTTCTCTTCAATTTCTTTCTCTTCAATTAAATTCTTTTCTTCAATTTAATTATTTTCTTCACTTTTTCGACTTTTTTCCAACCGACTCGATTTTCTGCAATAATAAATAAATATAGTAAATAGCAATAAATAAATTCGGAAAACTTAATAAAACATAATATTTATTTATGTAAATCAAGCCAAAAACACGATATAAATTCGTGTTATCAAATTCCCCCAAACTTAAACCTTTGCTTGTCCTCAAGCAAAATTAATAAAACAATCTAAGTGCTAGTTTAGATTAGACACGAGTATCATAGGCATTAGTTAGAAAGATAAGAACTATGTATTAATACTAATGATACCGTAATGACACTTTTTATCTTGCAAAATAATCGAGAACTCCTATCTTATACAGACAAATCCAAATCATGTTATTATACCTCGACCCACACACCTCTCTTTCATTCTAGCGCAATCACATTAAGCCCGTTATCCCTTCACACTCATGGTAGGATAGCCTGTTAGTGACTATGATCTCATTTTCATCAATTTTTTTTTCTTTTTGCATATATCAATAGAATAAAGAATTTTTACACCGTTGGGCTAAATGATCGGGTAAGGACCACCTAACTTAGAAGGAGAATTTCTTTTCATTCATTCATTTTTTTTTCTCTTGATTTATTTTTTTAACTTTGAGATCATACACTTATTTGCATCGACTTCCTACTTAGTGTGTGCTTAGGATGGTGTTGACTGCTAATATAAACTAATAAAGAGGGTGGTTTTGACATAATAAGTATTTAAATTCATCCGCATAATCAAGGGGTTCAAGGTGTAAGGACGGTACCTATATTATCAATACTTTTCCTAAGTCTTTTTAGGATGGCCTAATTCTAGCATCGTGTCATTTCTAAAATAATATATATACATATATATTATTATTATTATTTTGTTTTTTTTATTTATTTATTTATTTATTTTTATTTTTTTATGGTTCAAGAAAATTGGGTAAATCTGATTTGAAACAGAAATTTCGTGAAATGACTCGATTTAACATAAATATTGTTTTTTTTTATAATAAAATGCAAAATTAAAACTTCTATCTAGAAAGCAAAAATTAAAAGCAATAAATTTCCTCCCCCACACTTAAATCGAGCATTGTCCCCAATGCGTCAAAATAAGGTGGAAAAAGGAAAGCGAAATCTGTGATGTCGGCTACCCACGACTGCCTCTACCTCGTGTGCGTCTGACATTTCCCGACGTGCCCACGTCTGGATTCTCTTCTTCTGTCTGGAAGGACATGCCGACCATTCCGTGGATAAGCTCTGCCATGCGGTTTTGTCCTTGTTGCATTTGGGTCAAGATTTGCATCATGTTATTCTGTTGAGCATGCATCTCAGTTTGTTGAGCATACATCTGGTTTTGTTGCTGCAGCAGTAATGCTTGCTGAGTTGTCAGATTTTGGATTCTTTGGTCTCTTAAGGCATTTGCTTCGCCTTGTAGCATCAACTCATGTAGAACCCCTTCAAGACCTTCACGTGGTTCGTCCTCTGGTCGCCTCGGGACTCGCCTTGTAGAAGTACCTGCAACATAATCAGAAGAAAATTCCGCATCTTGTGCGGGTGGGTTAGGTTCATCATCAGCCCCGCCAGCGGCATCATTCATCGGAATGTGCGCGGGGCGTGTGTCAAAATAAAGGAAATTCCTCTCGCTAGTCACATCAGTGCGACTCGGGTTTGGTAAAATAAAACCCGTTAACACTTTATTAGCAATTAAAAGCTCGTATTTTTCGTCTCTACGTGGTTTGACTAATTTCATATTCCTAGCCGTATTTAGATCAATGGTTTCGACGGGAATTGATTCCATTGTAGAGAAATGTGCTTCTAGTCCTAAGGCTCTAGCAATTGTGGTAATAAGACCGCCAAAGGATATAGGTCCTTTGCCGGCGGTTACAGTTTTCATATGATGAAGAATAAACGGGACATGATTTATTTTAAATTGTGCAAAAGCAGCCATGAGATACATCAATTCGCGTTCATTTACCTTACTCGTGTTTGACCGACCAAAAACAGTTGTGGCTAAAATCTGACGAAAATAGCGGATGGCCGGGTTGTGAATAAGGGTGGCTCTAACACCTTCGATAGTTTGTAAGAACGTTCCCGTTATTCCTTTCCAAAACATTTTATACGAACTTACCCATTGGTCCCCGGTGGGCATTTCATATCGCACACCCTCCCCTACAGGAAATTTCAACAAAACAGCAAGCTGATCGAAAGTGTAAGTGTAACTTTCGTTAAACATTCGAAAACAGGTTGTTTGATTTTCATCATCAATAATTAATGAGCTCAGAAATTCGGCGGTTAACCGGATATAAACAGGATCATGGAAAGATAGAAAATGTTTTAAATGAATTCTTTTGAGCAATATATCAACACTTTCTTTCAATCCTAAAGTTTCTAAACAGGTTAAATCGGCATACCTTGTGGACTCAATACCTCGGTCGAGCAGACTTCGGAATAAATCAGCTTGGTCCTGATTTCTGAAAAGGATATGGGATCCCGGATTTTGCTCCATAATTTTCTTCTCTTGCTTTCTTACACTTAAGGTTAAAAAGAAATTTTATAGTAGAAAATATATTTTTGAGTGTAAGAAAAATGTAGAGTTAGGGGGGGTATTTATAGGAATGAAAAATTAAATGGGGGTAGTTGGTAATTAATTTTTGGAGGTAAATTTTGAAATTTGAATTTTGAATTTTTGAATTTTGAATTTGAAAAGTTTATGACAAATGCATGGATAATAATTATGCATGAAGGACATTTGTAAGAATTGATATGACTAATGCATGCAAAAATTTAAGAAGAAAAAATGCATGTGAAAATGTGAAATGTAGTAAAAATAAGAGTGTTTAAAGAAATAATAGAAAAGGTAAAAGTTATTGCATAAAAAAAATAAACAAAACAAATAAGTACAAGAAATAATTAAAAATAAAGAAAAGAAAAAAAATGGTGGCCCCCACATTAAAGGGCATGGCGCAGGCCATGCCTTGTATGTTTGGAAGGTGGCGTAGGCCACATGGTGCGGCCCAGGCCGTGCGTGTGTGAGTGGTGGGCATGGCGTGGGCCATGCCTGTGTGAGAAATTTTTTTTTTCTACGTTATAACTTTAAAGAATTTTATTTAATGTTATTATTTTCCTTTTTTTATTTTTATTTTTATTTTTTTTATTTTTATAAAATGGAAATAAAATAGAGTTTTAATAATAATAATCAGATATTTAAAAGTCAAATAGATAGATATAAATATTAAAACAGAATTGATAATAATGATGGTAACAATTTAAAGTACTAAAGCATTAATATTAGAAAAGAAAAGGAAAATACTGTAAGTATTTAAAATTTAATAAATCTCATAGAGAAACAACTTGAAACAAAAACAATTAAAATAAATCATACGGAAATTTAAAATCCTAATTAATCTTAGGAAGAGATGAAAGTAATTATACCGTAGTTAGATAGTATTAAAACAAATAATAAACATAAATAATTTTAATAAAAAAAACAAAAATATAAATAATAGAATCAACAAAGATTTAAATAAGTCTAAAGAAAGGGAAATTTGTGGGTTGCCTTCCACATAGCGCTTCGTTTAAGGTCAAGGGCTCGACCACACATTTTAATGGGTTAATCATTTGGTTGAGCGGGTAACTCATCTAGTAAGAGACTAGTTACGTAATTTCGGTTTTCAACCATGTGATAGTGCTTAAGGCGTTGACCGTTTACTATGAATGGGGCTCCCGTGTTTCCTTTGATTTCAACGGCTCCGCTAGGAAAAACTTTAGTGATTAAATACGGGCCAGCCCATCTGGAACGTAGTTTACCCGGAAAAAGTCTCAATCTTGAATTAAATAAAAGCACAGCATTTCCTTCATTAAACTCTTTTTTGGATATACGCCGATCATGCCATTTTTTAGTGCGTTCTTTATAAATTTTAGCGTTCTCGTAAGCATCTAGTCTGAGCTCTTCTAATTCATGGAGATCTAGAATTTGTTTTTCTCCTGCAGCTGATGAATTTAAATTTAGGGTTTTAATAGCCCAATAAGTTTTGTGTTCTAATTCAACTGGAAGGTGACATGACTTTCCGTAAACTAACTTAAAGGGGGTAGTTCCTATCGGGGTTTTAAAAGCGGTTCTATAGGCCCACAAAGCTTCTTGTAATTTAGATGACCAGTCTTTTCTAGATATAGCAACAGTTTTTTCTAATATTTGTTTTATCTCTCTGTTGGAAACTTCTACTTGTCCACTTGTTTGTGGATGATAGGGTGTTGCAACTCGGTGCCTAACTCCATACTTCAATAATAATTTCTCAAAGATTTTGGAAATAAAATGTGATCCACCGTCACTTATGACTAGTCTTGGTACACCGAATCTTGGAAATATTACGTTCTTAAATAATTTGATTACTACTCGTGTATCATTGGTCAGAGAAGCTATAGCCTCGATCCATTTTGAAAAATAATCAACGGCGACGAGTATGTATTTATTTCCAAAAGAAGATGGGAAAGGTCCCATGAAATCTATCTCCCATACATCGAAGACTTCTACTTCTAGGATTCCTTTCTGTGGCATCTCATCACGTCGAGAAATGTTTCCAGTTCGTTGACATCGGTCACAGTTAATAATTGCAATATGGACGTCTTTCCATAGATTAGGCCAGAAGAGGCCAGCTTGCAGAATTTTAGCACAAGTTTTTGAAGTGCTCGCATGTCCACCATAAGGGGCGGAATGGCAATGAGTTATTATGTTGTCTATTTCATCTTCTGGAACACATCGACGGAAAATACCATCGGCACCTCTTTTGAAAAGAAGTGGTTCATCCCAATAGTAATGTTTAAGGTCGTGAAAGAATTTTTTCTTTTGCTGGTAAGTTAGATCGGGTGGAAGTACTCCGGCTGCAAGGTAGTTGACAAAGTTAGCATACCATGGTAGTCCTGTAGTTACAACTCCTTTGGGTTTTTGTTTGCTTGGATCTAGTCGGGCCAGATCGCTTCTTATCTGTGCTACGAGTTGTTCATAAGGAAACTCATCATTAATGGGAAGTTCTTCTGGTTTAATACCTTCTAATCTAGATAGATGGTCTGCTACCACGTTCTCGGAACCTTTCTTATCTTTGATTTCTAAATCGAATTCTTGCAGAAGTAGAATCCATCTTAAAAGTCTAGGCTTGGCATCCTTTTTAGTCAGTAAGTACCTAATAGCTGCGTGGTCTGTGTAAACAATTATCTTAGCTCCTACTAAGTAAGAACGGAATTTGTCAAGAGCGAACACAACGGCTAAAAGTTCCTTTTCTGTGGTGGCGTAATTCATTTGGGCAGGGTCTAAGGTTCTACTTGCGTAATATATTACGTGAAGTTTCTTATCCCTTCTCTGTCCCAAAACTGCACCTACGGCAAAATCGCTCGCATCACACATGATTTCAAATGGTAATTCCCAATCCGGAGGTTGCATGATAGGTGCGGAAATGAGTGCCGTTTTCAGCTGGTCAAACGCTTGCTGACATTTTTCATCGAAGATAAAGTCAGCATCTTTCATTAATAAACCTGTAAGAGGTTTTGTAATTTTCGAGAAATCCTTAATAAATCGTCGGTAGAAACCGGCGTGTCCTAAAAAACTTCTTATTTCTCGTACTGTTTTTGGAGGTTGAAGATTTTCTATGATTTCTATTTTGGCTTTATCAACCTCAATTCCTTTCTCCGAAACAACATGTCCTAGAACAATTCCCTGTTGGACCATAAAGTGGCACTTCTCCCAATTCAAAACGAGGTTTACTTTCACGCATCTTTCGAGTACCATCTCTAGGTTTGATAGGCATTCTTCAAAGCTTTGCCCACAAACGGAAAAATCGTCCATAAATACTTCCATAATGTCATCTATAAAATCAGCGAAAAATTGACATCATGCACCTTTGAAATGTTGCAGGGGCGTTGCATAGTCCGAATGGCATTCGTCGGTAAGCGAATGTACCATAAGGGCAAGTGAAAGTGGTTTTTTCTTGGTCATCGGGATGAATAGGGATCTGAAAAAATCCTGAATAACCGTCTAAATAACAGAAATAAGAATGTTTAGCCAATCGTTCTAACATTTGATCAATAAATGGTAGTGGGAAATGGTCTTTTCGAGTGGCTTTATTTAGTTTTCTATAGTCAATACACATTCTACTCCCTGTAACAACTCTTTATGTTATAGATTCACCTTTTGCGTTTTTAATCACTGTAACACCTCCTTTCTTTGGCACTACATGCACTGGGCTGACCCATTGGCTATCTGAGATAGGATATATGATTCCTGCTTCAAGTAACTTTTGCACTTCGTCTTTTACCACAGCACTTAAGTTTGGGTTAATCCTCCTCTGGTGCTCTCTAGAAGACTTACAATCTTCCTCTAGCATGATTCTATGCATACAGATGGAAGGGCTTATCCCTTTCAAGTCAGAAATGCTGTATCCTAAAGCAGTTGGGTATTTCTTTAGAACGTCTAAAAGCTTCTGAGTTTCGAGTGTTCCTAAACTGGAATTTACTATCACTGGTCGCTTACATTCGATGTCTAGGAATTCATATCTTAAGTTCCTAGGTAAGGTTTTTAACTCTGAATAAGTTTCTTTAGGTTCTAGCATATGATCTGGTGTAAGTACTAAGCTTTCGCTTAGACTATCATCTTGATATGGTTTTTGCCAGTCGCCATCTTCGAGAATCGGAGGGGTTTGAATTTTCATGATTTCAGAATAAGTAGTTTCTTTCATTCCCATCTCTCTTACACACTCGTCAATGACATCCAATAGATAGCATGTGTCCTCTATAGCTGGTGATTGTAAGAATTGTGTTAAAATAAATTCAACTTTCTCTTCACCTACTTCAAAGGTTAGCTTACCTTTCTTTACATCAATAATAGCTCCAGCGGTAGCTAAGAATGGTCTTCCTAGTATGATAGGTGTAGTGGCATCTTCAGTGATGTCCATGATTATAAAATCAGTAGGAATGTAGAATTGGCCTATTCGTACTGCGACATTCTCTAGTATTCCTACAGGATATTTGATAGAGCGGTCGGCTAACTGAATAGACATTTTAGTAGGTCTTAACTCTCCCATATCTAGCCTTTTGCAAATTGTTAAGGGCATAACACTGATACTAGCTCCTAAGTCGCATAGAGCTTTGTCAATGACAAATTTTCCAATTACACAGGGTATGGAGAAACTACCTGGGTCTTTTAGCTTAGGAGGCATATTATTTTGAATTATTGCACTACACTCAGCAGTTAGCGTAACTGTTTCATTTTCCTCAATCTTTTTCTTATTGGTCAAGATTTCTTTAAGGAATTTGGCATATGAAGGCATCTGAGTGATTGCTTCTGTGAATGGTATCGTTATGTTTAACTGTTTCAGAAGTTCGACAAATTTCTTAAATTGCCCCGCAGTTTTAGAGTTGACAAGTCTTTGAGGATAAGGGATAGGAGGTTTATAAGGTGGTGGAGGTACATATGGTACTTCTTTCTCCACAGCTTCTTGATTATTGTTCTCCTTTATCTCAGTGTCACTCTCTTTCTCAGTTGGTGTATCCTGCTTTTGGTACATGGCTGGACTTTGGAATCTCGGATCAGCGGGTTCGTCTAATTTCTTTCCGCTTCTCAATATCACCGCATTTGCATGTCCTTTTGGGTTTGGTTGAGGTTGACCAGGAAATACACCGACTGGGGCAGCAGTTGGTGCTTGTTGTTGAGCTACTTGTGAAATCTGAGTTTCAAGCATTTTGTTATGGGTAGCCAAAGCATCAACTTTGTTTGCCAATTGCTTTATTTGTTCATTGGTGTGTACATTTTGATTTAGGAACTCCTTGTTCGTTTGCGCTTGGCTAGCTATGAAATTTTCCATCATTAGTTCAAGATTTGATTTTCTTGGGACATTAGGAGCATTCATGGCGGGTTTCTGATACCCTGGTGGTGTAGCTGGTGCTTGACCAGGAGCATACAGAGCGTTGTTATTCTTGTAGGAAAAATTTGGATGATTCTTCCATCCTGGGTTGTATGTGTTGGAGTAGGGATTTCCTTGAGCATAATTCACTTGGTCCGGGGGAGTCATTGCCAATAGTTGACAATCAGGGGTAGCATGTCCTGGGACTCCACAAATCTCACAGTTTGGTGCAACGGCAGCCACGGTGGCTGTTGGTGTTATGGTCAAGTTATCGATCTTTTGAGCGAGGGCTTCGAATTTAGCATTCACTTGATCAATATTACTTACTTCGTACATACCTCCCTTTGTTGGTTTCTCTGTCGCGACTCTTTCGATTCCCCACTGATAGTGATTTTGAGCCATACTCTCGATAAGTGCATAAGCATCATTATATTCTTTGTCCATTAGTGCGCCACCTGCGGCAGCGTCAATTGTCATTCTTGTGTTATACAAGAGTCCATTGTAGAAAGTATGGATGACCATCCATTCTACTAATCCGTGATGTGGACAAAGTCTTAGCATATCTTTATAGCGTTCCCAAGCTTCGAAAAGAGATTCGCTTTCCTTCTGCTTAAATCCGTTGATTTGAGCTCTCAGCATAGCTGTCTTGCTAGGCGGGAAATATCTTGTCAAGAAGACTTTCTTTAACTCCTCCCACGTAGTAACTGAGTTCGAGGGTAGGGATTGAAGCCATGCTCTTGCTCTATTTCGTAATGAGAAAGGAAAAAGACGTAGTCTAATTGCTTCTTGGGTGACACCATTAGCTTTTACTGTGTCTGCATATTGCACGAAAATCGATAAGTGTAAATTTGGGTCCTCGTTTGGATTTCCGGCGAATTGGTTCTGTTGTACAGCTGATATCAGTGATGGTTTCAACTCGAAATCGTTTCGGTTGATAGCGGGTGCGACAATGCTACTATGAGGTTCACATTGTGACGGAATAGCATAATACTTGAGTGGATGAGTTGGTTCCTCCCCGGCCATTTCAACTTCCTTCGAGGTTTCAACTGGTTCGGGTGAATGAGCTAGAAGATCTGGGATGTTATACTTCCGTTGGTATTCGGCTATACGGCGTCTCAAATGTAAGAAACGTTCTAATTCAGCGACTGGTGGATGCAAGTCTTCGCCTTGAGAGCGAGTACTTGGCATACAATTGATGAAATGGGAATTTAGAAAAATAAATGGTTTACCTTAGTCTATACGGGATAACACTGAAGTTACGATATCGACTTAATTAAGTCCCCGACAACGGCGCCAAAAACTTGATCGCTTGACTATATATCTAAAGGAATGGTTCTGCAAGTGCACAGTCGTACGTGTAGTTTTAAAGATTATCGATCCCCCAGAGACTTAAAAATCGATCTAACGCTATCTAGTATCACGGTGTAAAGCTAAGGCTGATTGTTTCTTTTGGTTGGTTTATGGCAGGAATAATTAGATCTAAAGTTTAATTAATAGATAATAACAATATATCCGTATGTAACTCGTTAATTGTCAGGAATTAAATCAAATATCAGTTAAGGCTAGTATGCTAAAAATACTTCTTAGTGGAAAAATACTCATTTAAAAATCCTTGTCTCAAACTTTCGCTCTTTTGATTCAGATTAAATTACTAAAGTCCTATGCCTGCTTTCGCACGCCCATAAGTGTTTAGAAATCCTTTTTGAAAATAAATAAATCCCAATTAATTTTAAACTCTCAAACTTTCGTTCTATTAAATTTAAAATAAATGCTAAACCTCAGCTATCCGGTTAAATTCGCAAACTTTCGTTCTATTGAATTTACCTTAATTTACTTTCCTTATTTTCATAACAAAAAGCATTAAATTAATTTTAAGAGATCTCGCCTAATTGTAAATTTAGTAAAATAATTTATACCGATTTTAATTTAATTCCTCCCGATTAATTCATCTACATACGGATATATATAAAAATTTAGCTAGACATAATAAATAAAATAACAAGGCAGAAAAAATATAATTTAAATAAACTACTCATAAATGATAAATAGAACATAAGAAATTAAATAAACAATAAAATAAAAAACCTGAATAATAATACTTGATGTGATAATTCTCCAAGCTCCAATCCGTACAAAGAAATGGCAAAAAATGCTCACTAAACTAAAATAATAAGACTGGAAAATAATTGCTTCTAATGCTCTAAAATAAAAAACTCTCTCTAAAAAAAACTGTCTCTAAAAAAAAACTCTCTCTAAAAAAAAACTCTCTAAAAAAAAACTGTCCTTAAAACTAATGGAAATTGCTGTATTTATAGGAGTGAAAAATCCATCGTAGGTTGAAAAAAAAGTAGGATTAAATGGGCTTATTTTTGGGCTTCAAAAGAGACCGGTTCTGCTTGAGAAACGCACGCCGTAAATACCGGGCGGAGAATTGACTAAGTGGCCTACGCCACATCCATGTGGCTTGCGCCACGTCTCACAGTAAAGTGTGGTGGGCGCCACACTCATGGCTTGCGCCATGTGTAGGTGTGGTGGGACCCACCACCTTTATTTTCCTTCCCTTTCCTTTCTTTCCTTCTATTTTCTTTCTTTGCATTTTCTTTCTTCTCATTTTCTTTCTCTTCAATTTCTTTCTCTTCAATTAAATTCTTTTCTTCAATTTAATTATTTTCTTCACTTTTTCGACTTTTTTCCAACCGACTCGATTTTCTGCAATAATAAATAAATATAGTAAATAGCAATAAATAAATTCGGAAAACTTAATAAAACATAATATTTATTTATGTAAATCAAGCCAAAAACACGATATAAATTCGTGTTATCAATATACATCACAGAGAAAGTGGAATCAAATACTTGAGAGCCTACTTTGATTGGGAGATCCACTTCTCCATGCACCATTATTCTTGAACCATCAAAAGTCCTAACTACCACATTACTTGGTCTTAACACAACGTCTTCAAGGTTGAGTTTGTCCAGAACCTCCTTCGGTAACACATTCAAGGAAGAACCATTATCCACCAACACATGAGACAAAGTAGTGCCCCTACACTCAATGGAGATGTGCATAGCTCTATTATGGTTTATTTTAGCTGGAGTCAGATCAGCATCAGAAAAACCCAAACCATTATCACTAGTCTGATGAGCAACACAATTCTCAAACTGGTCCACAGAGATTTCATGTGGCACATGAGCAGTATTCATGAACTTGATTAAAGCCTTGGCATGGGATTCCGAACATAATAGTAGATACAACATAGAGATTTTAGAGGGAGTATACCCCAATTATTCAACAATATTATAATCACTCTTGCGGATGATCTTTAGTACTTCTTCCATCTGTTTAGAGAGATATTCAGTAGCTAGTGCTTCAGCTTGAACAAGTTCAATCACTGGTCCTTTGCCCCGAGCTTCAGTACTTGGCCCAGAGTTAGAGATATGAACTGGAGCAGCTGCATTCTTTGAGGTGTCTTCTGGAGAGAAAATCCTTCCACACCTGGTAACCTTACTAGTCCTAGCAATATTGTCAACATCGGGATCAACATCAATAACAGGTGTATCAGTCAAAGGCTCTTGCTTGACACCATGGATATAAACATCAGAACAAAAATTCCAAGGTATAACCTTATCAGAAGTATATGGAATTGGACCAGGAGTAGTAATAATCATTGGAGCCACCTTTGGCTCAGTAGTAATCTTCATAGGACCTTCAGAAGTGATCCTCACTGGGCCCTTGGAAGTGATTTTTACAGGACCTTTGGAAGTAATCTTCACATGAGTCTTATTAATTATAGCTACCTCTTCAAGCTTCAGATCTTGGGTCAGACCTTTGCATAAACTTTCTATAGAAGGGGTTTTCTCAAATAATATAGTACGCTTGTCCATCAGACGCTGAATACCTTCCTTTAGCTTCCAACAACTATTAGGTTGATAGGCACAGAAAAAACAATCTTCATTGCAACCCGGAAATAAACCGACTTGCATCAGCTTCTTCTTGACAATGGATAGAGGAGTAGTTAATTCAACCATATTATAAACATAAGAAACTTCATCAACAATGTTAACAGTCTTCTCATGCTTAGGCATAGGAGCAATAATCACATTAGGAGTTTCAGGAGGGTTGAACTCAATCTCTCCATTTTCAATCATATCCTGAACTGTTGGAATCATGTCCAGGACTATTGGAATGATATGCACACCTTGCATTGGGATTGTAACGAGGAGAGGAAATGTTTGGATTTTGAGGAGGATCCTTCAAAGTAATCAGTTCTCCTTTCAACATGTGTTGCAAAGCCTAGGCCAACGACATATTGATATTCGTGAATTGCCTCTTAGGCTTGGGCTGACTATTCTACTGCTGCTCTTGTGGTGTAGGTGCAGGATTATAAATTAAAATAGCCCCCACATATTGGTTACGATTATTATGGCCATGTTGGCCATACACAGCATTAGATTCTTTCTTCCCATTGGAAGGCTTCTTAGTGGTATTTGAAGAGGCATCCATCTGAATCTTTCCACTTCGTATCCCATTCCCACACGTTCTCCAGTCATTATTAGCTTAGTGAAACCTGAGGATAAGCTTCCAATAAGATGACTGTAGAAGGGACCAGTCAGCGTACTCATAAACATATCAACCAATTCCCTGTTAGTCAAAGGGGGTTGAACTCTACTTGCAAGATCTCTCCACTTCTGAGCATACTCTTTGAAGCTTTCTTTAGAACCTATGGACATGCTTTGGAGATGCATGCGAGTTGGTGCTAAGTCAGAGTTATATTGATGTGATGATATTATGCAAGGCAAGGCATGTGATCAGTGACGTGTTTGTGTTGGTGTTGATCGTATAATCAAGTGTCAGTGAAGGGTCACAATATCACTATCTCTATGTAGAAATCCCACAATCCGGAACCAAAGGACCACATAGAACCAAATCATGTCACAAAATAACACTGGAAAAGTGGGTATGTTGAAATTTTAGGGTTCCTGCAAACCTGTAAACATCCCTCCCATCTCACGGGTATTCTCTGGGTCAACATCACGAACTCTCAAAGCTGAATATCAATAATACGTTCACCATTTCCGAGGAATGGCTCATGACCAAACCAGGGAATCGGTTTAGAATTATGTACTACTTAGGGAGGCCTAAACTGAGTCCGGGAAAAACAAACATCCCTCATAAGTTCCCAGCATTAAGCACTAAATCAAGAAACAATAGTACATTCAACCATTGGGATACAATACTATCATCATACAAACAATTTACTTTAACTGGGTTCCTATGAGAGAAACAGGCCATCCTATGCGAGTTCCCAGTGGGCCCTCGGATGCGAGTGGGTTTGCCAAAAAATATGGTATGCCAGTGTCATCACTAGAGAGGGTTGTTTCCACTAAGGTCCTCAATGTTCGGTCCCCAAATGCATATAACTATCAAGGTCGTACCGTAAAGTGGAGGAAATCCCCACACATGATAGTTCCATGACGGTTGCAGTCTGGGTGTGGAAGACATCGCCACTCATCATGGTGAGATACCATGGAAGTACAATGTATGTCCATGCTAAGTCCTAGGGTGCACTCGAGCCCTGGTTACGAGCTCATCTCACAGTAATCCCATCCCACAGAAAAAACCAAACCAGTAGAAACAGTATATATGATGCATGTAAAATAAATACTTAAAGCGGTAAATAAAGCAGTAAAGTAAAGCTGTAAATAAAAGCAGTAAATCTAAACTAAAGCACACAACAACAAACAACTAAACACCCAAGTAAACAAAAGCAGACAAGCGCTAGGATTGACTCTCAAAGGGGAAACCAGATATTCTGAGTTGTCGATCCCCAGAAGATTCGCCAACTGTCGCTCCCAGGATTTTCATCCTAGTACAAACGCGAAAGTGGCGCGGAAAAAGTAGAGTCGCCAGCCAGGCATTTTTATCCCAAATGAATGGGAAAGGTAATGTTGCACAAACCAAAGGAAAAAGGAAAGGACAAGGTCCTTCTATTCTACCCTAAAATTCTCCCTCCCACGTTCAAGACCATTTGACTCAAGGGGTCTCTTAATAGTCACAAGATTCTCAATTGGTCAAAAGGATTGAAGGTTTCACCAGACAAAGCCTCCTCCTGAACAATGGATCTTAGAATTAGGATTATGAGTTTCCCAAAGAAAAGTGGACTTCCAAGGCCTCAAGTGGACTTCATAACATCCCATATACCTTAAAGAATCCTCATGTCAAGTTTCAAACCTTTCCCAACAAGTTTGGCCAGTCAGATACTCAGATATCAAAAAATCAGTTAACTTGGTCAAAAAGTCAACCAAGGTCAACTATGGTCAACTCAAAGTCAAACTTCAAGATTTTTGGTCAACATCAATATTATAAGGTGAAATTCATCATTTGATCAAGGGTTGATCATGATTCATCAAGGAAACCTCAGAATCATCAAGAATCAAAAGTTGCTAAATTAGGGTTTTCATAGGAAAAGTCAACTGAACTTTGACCAGCCATAACTTTTACATACTTCATCAAAATTTTCCCATCCAAAGCTCATTTTAAAGGAAATTCAATTCTCTACAACTTTGTGTATCACAAGCCAAATCCAAAAATGCTTCACTTGGAAGGTATGAGCCAAAACATTATAGGTCTTTTTGAAAGTCAACAAAAAGTCAACTTTTTCCAAAGCTCATAATTTGAAAATGGTAAATGCTATAGACATGGGACCAAAAGGGTTGATTAGAGGACACTTTAAGCTTTCTAAAACATCCTAGAAAACCTCAATGGCATTAAAATTGAGGAAGTTATGCATTGTCAAAGTTGGGAAATTTTCAAGGGGTATATGAAGCAAAAAGGGTCTAAATTCAAGATTTTGTCAAATAGGCCCATAATATTGCAACCCAAACTTGAGGATGAAGTCATGCACGACCCACTGGTCAATTATTCTGATTCTTATCATTTATTTTATATTATTTTGGATTTTAATTGTTAAAATTCAATTTTAATAGAAATCAAATATGAAAATCAAATATTTGATCTCATACTTATTTTTGGATCAAAGATTTTGCATTCAAGTTGATTGGGAATCACTCAAAATCATGCAAGACCAAAATAGTCTGTGGATATTTGAGTTTTTGGCAAAATTGGCAAGATAGTTTCTTCAAACTCAAGTAATCCAAATCCATGCATCTAAGGCCCATTCTTTGACCTAATTTGCTTTATTATATATACACAACAACAATGCAATACAAGGGGACGAAAATTTTCAAAGAAGAGGACACATTCAAATTCAAATTTTTCATAAGAAGGTGATTTTCAGTTTTTCCATTCCAAAGGGTTTCAAAGAGTTTTAAAGGTTCTAACATATGCCTTAAAGCTTCTAAAACGTATCATAATCGTTCTCATCATCAAAATCATGGTCATTTGCATAAACCGAACTCACATTGTTCTTGGTTTTTGATTTTTCAATTCCAATTATTTATGCACTATTAATGAATTTTGATCTTACTTTGTTGTTTGTGGTAATACATAGATCGTTTCTGGATGAGTTCTTGAAGTTTTATGGCCGAAAACGTAAAATGCCATTATTAAGGTTTAAAGCTCCAAATTGGGGTTTTATGATCTAAGCAACTTAAACAATTTTTAAGAACATAATTGAATTGTATTTGATGTGGGGATCATTTTTGTATAGTCAATTTGACAAGATTTTGCAGGTTTCATGACGTTTGGAGAAACGTAGGTTATCCTACGAAACCAAATTCGCAGGAAAACTCGTAACAAATTTCGCATGTGTTTTTGCAGGTCACGAGGAAGAAGATGAAGTCCTTGGCACCAGTCTGGAAAATTCAAATTTTAAACTTAATATTGTTTGTTTATTTGTTGGTCATTTATCACAAGTGCATGCTTGTCCTAGTGGTGAGAAGATCTTTGTGAATATCATAGGGCGTGGGTTCGAACCCAACCTATGGCGCTTTTTCCTTTTATTTACATTTCCTTGAATGTTTAATATATTATGATTTGTTTCCAGATTCAATCACAAGTGCACGCTTGTCCCAGTGGAAAAGGACTCAATGGCAAGGCAAAAGGGTGTGGGTTCAAACCCAACCTTGGGGCATTTTTTTAGTAACATGTTTTTTTTCTCATTTTTAATATATAATAGGTATTTCTTATACCTATTCAGATGCAGGCGCGCAGCCTAGTGGCAAGGTAGGAGATTGGCAAGGCAAAGGGCAAGGGTTCAATCTTCCCTTATGACATTTGTTGCCAAATTGGTTATTTCTTTCCCTTTTCTTTAATTATCAATTATATATTTTCTTTTAAATTAAAACCTTAATGTTTTTTTAATTGATTTGAAACCTAAATTTTTATAAACCTTAAACCTACTTTTTTTTAAACCTTTTCTTTTATAAATTTAAACTTTTTTTTTATATATAAAACCTTTTTTTCTTTCACTAAACCCTAAAAACATTTTCTAAACCTAAAAATAATTTTTTAAAACCCTAAACCCTAAAACTTTTTCTCAAACCCTAATTTTTTTCTTCAATCTAATTTTCAAACCTTTTTCATACTTATTTTCTATTTTTCGCTTTATTCTAAGATCCTTCACTTATTTTTATGTTATTCAATATTATGTAATTGTTTCATAATTGTAATAATTTAGTTTTATTTTCTGCCATTACTATTATGTAACTGCCCCAAAGTTTTGTAATAGCGTAGGACATTTACCTTCTGCCTTTTAAATTCCTGTCATTTATTTTATAATACTTGTGTGGTTAGTAACTGAGGGCGTGACAAGACTAATTGAATTAAATTGGACTTATAAAATTAATATTCAAGATAAATATCTGAAAATGACACTCACACACGTAAGTCGATTGTTCTACGATTGTCGTCTGCACTTTCTAGGGTTACCCCTCTTGGTTGCCTTAATATGGTCAAGTCCCTCGAAAATGGGGGTGTCTTAAAAGCAAAGTCCCTTTAAATAAAGAAATCATCAAGTCCCTTCAAAGATTGAAAATATCATAGTCCCTTCGAGGTTGCCTACAAAATAATGATCTAGTCCCTACAAACAAATGATGATTGTCCCTACGAATTGCTAAATACACCCCTACATGTTGCCTTCTATGACCATACGATGACCCTACGCCCGTCCCTTAAACAAATCCAAGGTAATGACTACTTACTCCTTAATAGTAAGAACAGTCTTACCCTTGAAAGGAAATAAAGAAACATGAAAGACCAGTCTAGGGTAGGTAGCACTTAATTACTTGCTCACATATTTCAAAAACTCTTTTTCACACCCCACTTTCAAACATTTTCAAACTCAAAGCTTTGTATATATCCATACGAGGATCATTACAAAGACTTATGAAAATTTCTAAACACACACTGCACATTTTTCAAACAAGTTAAAGTGAGCTAAGTAACTAAGTGCCCATGGATAACCATGGATATAAAGGATGCTAACACCTTCCCTTTATATAACCTACCCCCCGAACTCAAAATTTTTAAAAGGTATTTCCTGTTCTTCTATACCCTTTCCTATTGGATAAAATAAAAGTTGATGGCGACTCTTGCTATCCGCACATGTTTTTGTCAAACAAAAACACCAAGTCAGTTCTCCCACCGTGTTACAGAACTGACGACTCTTCTGGGGAGTACATAATAAAAGAGGGGTTACCTTAGGAATTAAGATCACTTACTTGTGTGCATTGCTTGCTTTATATTTAAGGGATTGTTGTGGGGTTACTTTGTGAAAGATCCTAACCCGGATCTAGTGTACCTTAGGTAAGTGGCAATAGACCAAGGAAACAGTACGGCGTATATTGATATGGTTGATCTGGTGGCTACAGTTAGTGTGACTTCTTGGTTGGTGCTTATGTTCCTTAAGTAAGTTGAGGATAATATGAGGCTTCCATATGTTTCCATTAACACTAACTACCTTTTAGAACCTTAATTGACCCATCTTGGCCTTTATAAAATAGTGAGATAGCCGGCTTTGGAGAAGTCTAAAGTTGGTTGATACTCGATGCTACGCTCATCGAGATTCTAATCTGGGGGAGTTTTGGTTGGCAAGTCAGTTGCCTACTGAATAACAACCCTTGAGAAGGATCAGTGATATTGAGATCCCTTAGAACCTGGTTACTTTTGTAGGATAGGATGAACCAACTAAACTACAGGGGGAAGGTACTTTCCTTTAAACCTCATGCAAGCCTCTAAACCTAGGGCTATTGTGTGACTTGATTGTGTGTGCCACATATTTTTGATTGAACATAACATCATAACATCATGACATCATAAGCATAACATTTTCACTAACCATTTAAGGACCAAAGGATTTATCTTTGTTCTTTGTGGCAGGTTATGGCTTCCACTCGTAGGAACACTATCCGGATCAACTTTATAGGGATACCTTTCAAGCTTAAGGATTTGGTCTCAAAACTTCCTGAAAGCTCCCAGTTCATCAAGAAGCATGGTTATCTACATGACTTAGTTACCTCGGGATTTGATGAAGATATGATGAGTGTCCTATTCCAGTTCTTTGATCCTAAACATCATTGTTTCACATTTCCTGATTATTAGCTGGTGCCCACAATGGAAGAATTCTCCAAGTTACTTGGGGTACCTATCCTTGATCAAAAACCCTTCACAGGCTTAGAGAAGGAGCTTAAACTTGAAGTCATTGCTACAACCCTACATTTGAAGAAATCAGACATTGACCTAGAAACAAGAAGTGGAATTAAGGCTATTCTTGCCATAGTATTGATAGAGAAAGCTCAGGTGTTCCTGGATGTTATGACTTACGATGCTTTTGAGGAGATCTTAGCCTTGCTAATTTATGGTTTGGTATTATTCCCTAATCCAGGACAGTTCATAGATGTACACGCCATCAACATATTTCTGACTCACAATCTAGTGCCTACATTGCTTTGAGATATCTTACACTCTCTTCACACTCGTACTACGAAGGCGCGAGGAACTTTGATATGTTGCATACCTCTACTATCTAGGTGGTTTATTTCTCACCTTTCTCGATCCGTGATGAAGAATGAACAAGGTTTAAGGTGGTCTAAAAGGATAATGTCACTCTGTCATTCAGATATTCACTGGTGTTCCCGATCTATGGAAAATGTCACTATCATTGACCGTTGTGGAGAGTTCCCTAATGTGCCACTCCTTGGCATACGAGGGGGCATTACATACAACCCTTATTTAGCGCTACGTCAGTTTGGTTATGCTCGGAGTAGTGGTCTTCATGACATGCTTATTCAGAGTATTGTCTTTGATTACGACAACGATCTTCAAGGTTACCGTCAAAGGTTTATACGAGCTTGGAGTAAAGTGAACAAAGTTGATTGTAAGACTCTGGAACCAAAATACTCCATTCCTATGGAACCTTACCTCAGATGGGTGCGATCTCGTGCTCAGACTCTTATGATGCCATATCTTGTTGTTCCACCGGTTACTATGGAGCCTATTACTGAAGGAGATGTTCCTTATACCATCCTTCATCTTAATATTCCCACTGATTTGGAAGAGCTACAGAAATCCTGGATCCAACTGAAGGAGAAAAGAGATACCTTTGAAGCTCAATTCAGGATTAGCCAAGAAAGAGTGTTGGAGGAAACAAAACAACTTCATGAGGAGCGGAATCTCAACACATATCTCAACACCAAGAGGAAGCGTCCATGGTGTCATACCCCAAATTTGTCCTACCTTTATTTTCTGTTTGCCAATATTATTTCAAAAATCCTAAAATATGCACCGATTTATTTTTCTGTCTAACCTTTATTCAAAAATCCAAAAATATGTATTATTTTATTTTTCTGTCTAATATTCGGAAAATTCAAAAAATATATATAACAATTTAAATATTTCTCTTCTAAAATTATGTATCTTTTTCAGTTTCCTTTTATTCATCCATATCATTTTTATCTACATTATATTCTCCACTTTCTTAATTTCCAAAATTAAAAATTAAAATTTTCTTTTAAATTCTAATTTCATATTACCAAAAAAAAAAGCATCATCTATAATAAAGCCCATTAGCTCTTCCTTATTAGGTCCATTATAAAATATATATATAATTCTCATTGTTTTTATTCATGTTTATTAATATTCTATTCTTATTTTTATTACTATTATTTTTATTATTTCTTTTAGTATTATTAGTGTTATTATTATTCTTATTATTATTTTTATAATTAATTTATTAATCAGCATTATTCATTATTATTTTTAGTATTTTTGTTTTCTATCATTAACATTTCTATCATTATTACTTTTTTTTTCATTGTTATTATGCTATTAAGAGATGCACCACATGACAGCAAGTTTCTACCAATTCCACTACCTCACTCCCATTATGCAGCAACCATTTTCATAACAAACTGCACAGCTCATAGAATCTCCACAAAATCTTCTATTTTTTTTTTCTCTCTCACAATCTTTTCTCCCAAGATTTCCCATCTTACCCTCTTCAAAATGTCTCTATAAAATCAACATCATTTCATTCACAAATTAAGCTTGGATAGCCATAAGTTTACCCTGTAGAAATCAAAAAAATTCAAGCTTCAAAAATTCACAGAAACTTCAAAACACTTTCATATATCATTCTTACATCTATACATACTTCCATATCTCACAAACCTTCAAATTACTATTCTCACAAAACAACTTTAAAATTCTGCAATTCTTTTTTTTTTTTTTTTCCCGCAAACAATGCTCAAAACATATATACAAACCATCACCAAATAAAAAAAAAAAGAAAATTTCAGGCGAAAGAGAGAAAACAAAATCTAATCACCTTCATACAAACATCTTTCAACACCACTCCACCCATACCAAACTCGACCCATCTGAACCTCATCATCACCATCTTAACCATCCAGAACCATTCACTTTCCGCAAACCAAACGAAATCCTCTCATAAACATAGTTGATTTTCTTTCATTGAACTTTCAAATAAACTCTTCCATATTCTTCAGCCACCCTTTCACTTACCTTCATCCTTGTATCAAACCGCAACTCGTAAGCACCACCATAACTTGTCAATCAATCTTCAAAACTTACCCTTTCATAAATCATCACAAATCTTTGCATTCCAAACACAGACAAAAAACCAGAAAAAGAAAGAAAGGATAAAACACACAGAACAAGCCCAAACCGTCTTCTTCAACTCTCCTTGCAACACATAAACCTTCAAAAAAATCGTCACTCCACCATCACCGCACCAAATCGCGGACCCCTTTTCGAAACCCTAGAACCACCGTACCGCAAACCCCGCCGACCATCTCAAAACCTTCACCGATTCAAGCCGAAAATAAACCTGAACCGCAAGCCTGTGAACAAAAGAAACAGTTGAACGAGATCAAAACCGAAAGCATCGTGAGCGAAACCAACCGCCGAAGAGAGAGATAGCCGAGACGGGGGAGAAACGGAGAGATCAGAGACGAAAAGAAAGCCGCGAGAGACAGACGGGTTGAGAGCAACCACCGCCCAAATCCACCTTGCCGTTCGAATCCCTTCAGCCGCCGCAACCACAGACGGAAGCTAACCGAACCGCGCCGATGAGAGAGAGAGAGAACTAGAGAGCCAGCCTTGATGTGCCGCCGTTGATTTTGAGTGGAAGGTAAAGTGAACTGCATTTTCTGATTTATTTGTTTTTTATATTTGTTTAATGCATGTTGGGACTATTAACTGTTGCGTAGCTGAATCCCACTTAT
Source organism: Lathyrus aphaca (assembly GCA_963966055.1). Lineage (NCBI taxonomy): Eukaryota > Viridiplantae > Streptophyta > Magnoliopsida > Fabales > Fabaceae > Lathyrus > Lathyrus aphaca. The sequence goes on from OZ014523.1 coordinate 74,903,263, forward strand.
ATAGTCAATTTACTGATTTGTTTTTTCTCCTTTTTTATTATTATTATAAGTTTCTTTATTGTCTTTTGGGGGTCAATAATTGATATTGGAATGAATCCACTTGATTCAGCTAAACATAGCGCCACCCCTCCTCCTCATTTTTTATTATTATTATTTTTTTTCTTCTTTTTTATTTATGGAAAAATTAGTCTGTTATAATGTTAGTAGATTTGGGCTCATGGAGTCACTTCTAAGTACAATACACATACTGCTAGATAGTGCATACCATCTTTATCTCTCTTTTATTGTTTTTTTAATTTTTGTTATTATTATGTAAAACTTTATGTCTTTTTATGATCAATATTAATTTTGGGCCTGTGCCTGTTTGTCTTTGGTTTTTTTTTTTAGTTTGCTTGTTTTTTAAATTAATTAAGATCTTACTAAGTATTCTTTAAACCATATTTTGTTTTTCCTGATAATTATTTCTTAAAGTATGTTTCTTATCATCTTATTTTAGATAGATTTTTTTACTAGAAATGTTAAGGGCCGATGATATCATAAAAGGCCAATTTTTCGCCCGATGCTAATCGGTGATTTTTGGTCAATATGAGGCCCCCCTTCGTAATTATTTTATTATTATTTCGACAAAATAAACATGGATTGTAATTTAATTCAATTTATTTATTCTTGATTTTATTTAATTTATTTATTATTCATTATTCATTATTTTATTTTTAAATTCTAGCAAATTCATTTATTTATTCATTTATTTTCACATTAGAAAAAATTACGATTCGACTCCTTATAGAATGGTTCCCATTTTGAACCGATTCTAAGGCAGTAAACGAACAAAATTTCGTCGCGTCCCAAAACGGTCCAACGCCTCCGAATAGTTGCGCTCGAAAAAGGTCCAACGCCTTCAAATAGTTGCGTCCCGAATAAACAGGCCGAACGCCTTCGAATAGTTCAAACACACTGCACACACGCTTTCTCTTGGGCTAATTACAACGAGACCTCTTTATTTCTCGCAATCCCCTGTATTTATTTTGTATCCCTCTCCCCATTATTTTGTACGCATTTTACTTTCCGCATCTTATTTAATTTCGAATCCTTGGTCCAACGCCAAGCGATCTCACTTGCACACTTGCACTTTATTTTCCAGTTATTATTTCGTTTATTAGGATCCTCCACCTTTGCGAGCCGAGCGATTCGTGCCTCGCTAACAAAACCACAAAAATAAACTCCATTTGCATTTACCCTCTAAACCTCAGAAAACCAAAACGCTTCGATTAGATCCAAACCCTTGATCCAACGTCAAGCGGCTTTAGGAAATAAAAACACTTTAATAAATACGAGAAGATTTGTACGCCACGAGCCTTAAGCGGTAGAAAGGGGGATAACGAGCTTTCGTTACTCGCTCCGATTATTTCGACGCAGGACACCCGTCTTGTTGGGCGAGATAAACTATCCATAGTCTTTAGTGCATTTCAACTCCTAAACCCTTTCATCGATGAAAGGTAATAAAACCAACAACCATTACCCTTAGTAGGCCGAACTACGAGGCTCTGACTTTCCCATTGCACACGGGAGTACGTAGGCACGAGGATCTCAATCCTTGCCGAGCACCTAGGTTCAATCTAACTTATAATTCAACTCATTTCCCTCTAGCAAGCAATTCGTTTAAGCATAGACATCCTTTCGCGCGCGTTAACTTAGATGGTTCCCATCGAGTACGATGGATGTAGGGGGTGCTAATACCTTCCCCCTGCATAACCGACTCCCGAACCCAGGCAATGGTTCCGTTGACCTTTGTCCTATCCTTCTCTTCCCGGGTTGTATCTATATCTTCCCTTTCCCTATTCGGGAATAAATAGAATTAGGTGGCGACTCTTCAGTCTGTCCGGCGCGTGACTCCGTCCTTTCGGATCGCGTAAGGTCGTATTTTTCGGGGTACGACAGCTGGCGACTCTGCTGGGGACTGGTTCACCCCTATGCGAGTCAAGCCTAGTCTAGGTTTTTGCGTTTTTTTGGATGTTTGCTTTTATGCCTTGCTTGTTTATTTTTATCGCTTTCTTTATCGCATTCCATTTTATATATCTTGTGGCTCCTTGGTGCTATAACTTGGATCGATACTTTGCAAAAGAAACTTGAGGGAAAAGCTCTATACCCGGGCTTGTGAGTATAAACATAAGTTAGCGAGGTTGTGTAGTATGGGCTCCCGAGAAAACTTGCTCTCGTGGGTTGTCGATACGAAGATCTCACCCAAAATAGATTCATGTGGCGGAGTCAATCAACCGTCATGCTTATGGCGCGTGTGATGAACAGCCATATGAATTGATAACTTTGGGATCCCTAAAACCCTAGAGTCTACCCAGTAAGTTCTTGATCAGAGTATCTTCCGGCTGTACCTTGGACTCGTGAGACTTTGATCTTGTGATCCTGGATTCTGACATCGCATATCATCTCATTTGCATCATTTATTCATACTGCATTTCATTCCAAAATCCGAAAACTCATTTCATGTTCCTCCATCTTCAGTAAATCAAGCTGGTTTCCCGACGCCCGTATCGAGCTAGACGACCGTATCTAACTAGAGCCAACACTAGAAGACTGATGGACGTGATTCAAGAAGAACAAGCTGCTATGAGGGAAGAGATTGACTCGGTCAAGGGCAAGATTGACCAGATTTATGAGACTTTGCAATCTTTGGCAAGAATGGAAGAACGTCGCGAAGCTGCTGCCGCAATGAACAATGCTCAAGTGCAAGGATCTACCTCACGAGCAATGCCTTCAGTTCCCGTTCCAAATCCTTTGGTCTACGGTTTGCCTCCAGGTTTCATTCCTGCTGTGGAAGAGGTCACTTCCCAACCAATACCTGCCTCTGGTGTTACTGTTGGTGTTATTCCTCAAGCTCAACCTATTCCAACTCAAGTCCAATTTCCTCAAAAGGAAGAGAACCATCAAGTTGAGTATGAGATGCATACTGCTGTTCCAATCGTCAATCCTCAAGCTACTCAAGAGTCTGAAGCTATGAAGATGTGCCGCGAGTTAGCTGAAAAACTCCGAATCATGGAAGGACACAACTCAACTTCTATGAGTGCCTCAGACATGTGCTTGGTTCCAGACGTTGTGATCCCTGCTAAGTTCAAACTGCCAGAGTTCGAAAAATACAAAGGCCTCAGCTGTCCTGAGCTTCATTTGAGGATGTACTGCAGGAAAATGGCTGCTCATGCCAAAGACGATAAACTCATGATCCATTGCTTCCAAGACAGCCTGTTTGGAGCGTCTCTAGAATGGTACATGCAGCTCGAGCGCAACAATGTTCGTACTTGGCTTGAACTATCTGATGCATTCAAAAAGCAGTACAAGTACAACACTGATCTAGCTCCGAACCGCACTCAGCTTCAGAGCATGTCTCAAAAGGAAAGCGAATCCTTTAAAGAGTACGCCCAACGCTGGAGAGAGCTAGCCGCCAGAGTGCATCCTCCATTGGTTGACCGTGAATTGATCGACATCTTCATGGGTACCCTACAGGGGCAATACTACGAGAAGCTGATCAGCAGCATATCATCTGGTTTCTCAGACATGGTAATGGTCGGAGAAAGAATCGAAGAAGGTCTGAAAAGTGGAAAGATCCAAGGAGGTTCTAGCAGCCAGAACAATGCCAAGAAACCTTTCAATGGATACAAAAAGGGCGAAACAAATTCCATTTCTACTGCAAGCGGGAATTTCCAACAAAGTGCACCGGCACCGGTTCCCTACTATCAACATCCTTATGTTGCTGCTGCGCAATATGCTCCTATGCCATATCAGTCAGTTCCTCCGACGCCTTATCAGCAGGCCTTTCAAAACCTATTTCCGCCTCAGATGATTCACCAACCACGCCCACCTCCAATGGTTGCAGCTGCCCAGTATGCGCCCAATCCATACCAGCAACAGGCTTATCAACCACGGCCTGGTCAACAGCAACAGCGCGCTCCTCAACAGCGTCCACCATATCAGCAAAGAAGGCCTGAAAGAACCTTTGATCCCTTGCCTATGTCATATGGAGAAATCTTTAATCAGATGATGGCAAAAGGAACTCTTGTGTTGAAGGACATGCCACCTCAAACTGGTAACGCTCTAAATTATGATGCCAATGCTCGCTGTGAGTATCACAAGGGTGCTCCAGGTCACACAATTGACAACTTCAGGCTATTCAAGCACAAGGTCCAAGATTTAATCGACTCTAAGGATCTCACCTTCACTCCGAGAAATCCAAATGTCCAGAACGATCCAATGCCGTCACACGGTGCCAACAAGTGAAGACATCTGAGGAGTTTGTTGAAGACCAAGCTGAATAGTCTCCAACTTTGAAGCATTCAATCAAGAGAAGTCTAATTCCTCAAATCAAGGCAGCCATCGCCATTTATTACTTCCGCATTCCTGTTGTTTTGTAATGTTTGTTTAAGTACTATTTGCTTTGAACATTGTTATCATTTGTACTTGGTTATGTTAATGTTATGTTTATGCATGTTTTGAATTAATCTATTCGCATTCGCTCATCATTTATCATTTATCACAAAATCACAAAAATATTTCCTCACTTCACTTTAGCAAATATTTGAGGGAGGATGATGAAAAACAAATACCCATAACTGTTGCGGTATGCTTTCGGATAAAACCTCGTCAATGATGTACAGGCATTCTTTCAAATCCCCAAACACTGGAGATATAAGGAGTTAATCCCTAGTCAACCACTTCGAGCCTAGAAGTAGGAGTTTCTTTCGGATACAACCCTTACATTTAACCCGGGGCAGGGTAGTTGTTCAGTTAAACTAACTACACCTTCGAATTGCAAGATGAGACATCCCATCAGAGGACCATCAACAAATGACTTGGCAGTCACAACGTTCAACAAAATACAAAAAAAAATAGAAAAGAAAAAACCACTAAGTTGAGCACCCGAAGGGAGACTTAGTCGACAAAAAAAAAACAAGTCAAAAGAGGAACTCAAATCCTCAGCAAAAACAAAACAAATATCAGTGACCACCAAATAAAAAAAAAATCAATCAAAGGGTCACCAGCAAAAAGATGACTGCCACTTCAAGCAAACTTTGAAGTTTCACTCTTACAAAGTCAAAACAAATGCATGTGTAGAGTTAACTGGACGTAGGACTGGAGAACAATACGAAGAAGGGATGGGTACAAATCAAACTTTGAGCCTAATATCTTTTGTTTCTCTAACCATTAACCAGACCACGTTACAACCCTGAAAAGACCTAATTGAGGCGCGGTTTATTCTGAAAGCATGCTACCAACAAGGTTGCGTAAATTGACTCCTATATATTTGCTAATCTTCATTCTTGTTTGCACATTATTCTTGCTGCATATTTTACGCACTTTCTAAATCAGCACTTCGTTTGGACTAACAGTCCATTCGTCACACTATCATAATCATTCAAATAAATTGACTTTTTCAAAACTTACATGAACTTTACATTAACACTACCATTTGTGTATGAACAATTTAATTGCAAATCAGTGCTTGACATCAGTACAATCCCAACAAGGGGCAATCAAAAGAGGAATTTGAATCAATACTCTTTCAAAATCAGTCCAATCAGGGACAAAGCATCTTCAACAGCCCAATCAGGGGCAATTTATTTCAAAATCAGCCCAATCAGGGGCAAAACCATTCTCAATAGCCCAATCAGGGGCAAGATCACCTTCAAAGGCTCAATCAGGGGCAGGTCATGTCGTGGCCATTGTCAAAGCTTCCCCATCAAATTTATTTCGCATACCCTGCAAACAGGGGCAAGCGAACAAGGAGCGAGTCTTCCTCTCTCTTCTCCCCAGCTGAATAGGCAGTCCTTGACAGACATTGGCAAGCATTCAAAGCAAAATCAGTCTTCATGCGTCAATTAAGTCGTTTCGCTCATCAGCAGATAATCAAACTTGGAGCTTTCAGATCCATCTTCTGATCATACATCGTCGAAGATCGAGTGTCGGGGAATCAATCCCTCCACCCACCCAGAGTCCAATCATTATTGGCAACTACCAGACCAAAAGTCCACCAAACTGGCACCTTCCAATCACTCATATGCATCATTATGCATCATCAAACGTCATAAGCATCATTTACATCAATCATTTGCGACATATGCATCATATGCATGCCTAAATAAATCAGTTTTTCATATCCCCAACATTTTCAAATTTACATCTCAGTGCATAAACATTTGCATCGCATCTCCATCGCTATGGAATACCATTTCAAAACAATCAAACATACGTGCATAATTCAAGATCCAGGATCAATCCAAGATTCCAGGGCTTCCCCCAGCGGAAGTCAGGATCCAGGGTCGATCGAAGATATTCCTAGGTGTTATTCAGTGGGTGTCCCCGTTGGGTATTTCTCTTCCAGTCTGTTTAAATTTTCTGTTGCTCAGCATCGACCTAGCATCGAGTGTTGGGGTCGCATTATCATCCTCGCGGTGGTAAGCGGTCATTTTAATTTTCTGTCTTTCGGCATCCATATCGACCTAGCATCGAATGCCGAGTTCACATTATCATCCTTGTGGTGGTAAGCGATTATTTTATTTTATTTTCTGTTACTCAGCATCGACCTAGCATCGAATGCCGAGTTTGCGTTATCATCCTTGCGGTGGTAAGCGTTTATTTTATTTTATTTTATTTTCTGTTACTCAGCATCGACCTAGCATCGAGTGCCGAGTTCGCATTATCATCCTTGCGGTGGTAAGCGATTATTTTATTTTATTTTCTGTTACTCAGCATCGACCTAGTATCGAGTGCCGAGTTCGCATTATCATCCTTGTGGTGGTAAGCGATTATTTAATTTTTCTGTCAACCTGTTTTCGTTTCGTATCACCTTTTGTTTTCCAATTTTAATCATCGATTTGCTGCACAATTTCTTTTTCGGACAAATTTGGAGTCTGTTAATATCTAATTATCTTATACCTTGAAAGATTGAACGCGAGCCAGTTCATCTTACTCGGTCTAAGCCAATTCGATAGGGGCATCTGTCATACCCCAAATTTGTCCTACCTTTATTTTCTGTTTGCCAATATTATTTCAAAAATCCTAAAATATGCACCGATTTATTTTTCTGTCTAACCTTTATTCAAAAATCCAAAAATATGTATTATTTTATTTTTCTGTCTAATATTCGGAAAATTCAAAAAATATATATAACAATTTAAATATTTCTCTTCTAAAATTATGTATCTTTTTCAGTTTCCTTTTATTCATCCATATCATTTTTATCTACATTATATTCTCCACTTTCTTAATTTCCAAAATTAAAAATTAAAATTTTCTTTTAAATTCTAATTTCATATTACCAAAAAAAAAAGCATCATCTATAATAAAGCCCATTAGCTCTTCCTTATTAGGTCCATTATAAAATATATATATAATTCTCATTGTTTTTATTCATGTTTATTAATATTCTATTCTTATTTTTATTACTATTATTTTTATTATTTCTTTTAGTATTATTAGTGTTATTATTATTCTTATTATTATTTTTATAATTAATTTATTAATCAGCATTATTCATTATTATTTTTAGTATTTTTGTTTTCTATCATTAACATTTCTATCATTATTACTTTTTTTTTCATTGTTATTATGCTATTAAGAGATGCACCACATGACAGCAAGTTTCTACCAATTCCACTACCTCACTCCCATTATGCAGCAACCATTTTCATAACAAACTGCACAGCTCATAGAATCTCCACAAAATCTTCTATTTTTTTTTTCTCTCTCACAATCTTTTCTCCCAAGATTTCCCATCTTACCCTCTTCAAAATGTCTCTATAAAATCAACATCATTTCATTCACAAATTAAGCTTGGATAGCCATAAGTTTACCCTGTAGAAATCAAAAAAATTCAAGCTTCAAAAATTCACAGAAACTTCAAAACACTTTCATATATCATTCTTACATCTATACATACTTCCATATCTCACAAACCTTCAAATTACTATTCTCACAAAACAACTTTAAAATTCTGCAATTCTTTTTTTTTTTTTTTTTTTTCCCGCAAACAATGCTCAAAACATATATACAAACCATCACCAAATAAAAAAAAAAAGAAAATTTCAGGCGAAAGAGAGAAAACAAAATCTAATCACCTTCATACAAACATCTTTCAACACCACTCCACCCATACCAAACTCGACCCATCTGAACCTCATCATCACCATCTTAACCATCCAGAACCATTCACTTTCCGCAAACCAAACGAAATCCTCTCATAAACATAGTTGATTTTCTTTCATTGAACTTTCAAATAAACTCTTCCATATTCTTCAGCCACCCTTTCACTTACCTTCATCCTTGTATCAAACCGCAACTCGTAAGCACCACCATAACTTGTCAATCAATCTTCAAAACTTACCCTTTCATAAATCATCACAAATCTTTGCATTCCAAACACAGACAAAAAACCAGAAAAAGAAAGAAAGGATAAAACACACAGAACAAGCCCAAACCGTCTTCTTCAACTCTCCTTGCAACACATAAACCTTCAAAAAAATCGTCACTCCACCATCACCGCACCAAATCGCGGACCCCTTTTCGAAACCCTAGAACCACCGTACCGCAAACCCCGCCGACCATCTCAAAACCTTCACCGATTCAAGCCGAAAATAAACCTGAACCGCAAGCCTGTGAACAAAAGAAACAGTTGAACGAGATCAAAACCGAAAGCATCGTGAGCGAAACCAACCGCCGAAGAGAGAGATAGCCGAGACGGGGGAGAAACGGAGAGATCAGAGACGAAAAGAAAGCCGCGAGAGACAGACGGGTTGAGAGCAACCACCGCCCAAATCCACCTTGCCGTTCGAATCCCTTCAGCCGCCGCAACCACAGACGGAAGCTAACCGAACCGCGCCGATGAGAGAGAGAGAGAACTAGAGAGCCAGCCTTGATGTGCCGCCGTTGATTTTGAGTGGAAGGTAAAGTGAACTGCATTTTCTGATTTATTTGTTTTTTATATTTGTTTAATGCATGTTGGGACTATTAACTGTTGCGTAGCTGAATCCCACTTATATAGTCAATTTACTGATTTGTTTTTTCTCCTTTTTTATTATTATTATAAGTTTCTTTATTGTCTTTTGGGGGTCAATAATTGATATTGGAATGAATCCACTTGATTCAGCTAAACATAGCGCCACCCCTCCTCCTCATTTTTTATTATTATTATTTTTTTTCTTCTTTTTTATTTATGGAAAAATTAGTCTGTTATAATGTTAGTAGATTTGGGCTCATGGAGTCACTTCTAAGTACAATACACATACTGCTAGATAGTGCATACCATCTTTATCTCTCTTTTATTGTTTTTTTAATTTTTGTTATTATTATGTAAAACTTTATGTCTTTTTATGATCAATATTAATTTTGGGCCTGTGCCTGTTTGTCTTTGGTTTTTTTTTTTAGTTTGCTTGTTTTTTAAATTAATTAAGATCTTACTAAGTATTCTTTAAACCATATTTTGTTTTTCCTGATAATTATTTCTTAAAGTATGTTTCTTATCATCTTATTTTAGATAGATTTTTTTACTAGAAATGTTAAGGGCCGATGATATCATAAAAGGCCAATTTTTCGCCCGATGCTAATCGGTGATTTTTGGTCAATATGAGGCCCCCCTTCGTAATTATTTTATTATTATTTCGACAAAATAAACATGGATTGTAATTTAATTCAATTTATTTATTCTTGATTTTATTTAATTTATTTATTATTCATTATTCATTATTTTATTTTTAAATTCTAGCAAATTCATTTATTTATTCATTTATTTTCACATTAGAAAAAATTACGATTCGACTCCTTATAGAATGGTTCCCATTTTGAACCGATTCTAAGGCAGTAAACGAACAAAATTTCGTCGCGTCCCAAAACGGTCCAACGCCTCCGAATAGTTGCGCTCGAAAAAGGTCCAACGCCTTCAAATAGTTGCGTCCCGAATAAACAGGCCGAACGCCTTCGAATAGTTCAAACACACTGCACACACGCTTTCTCTTGGGCTAATTACAACGAGACCTCTTTATTTCTCGCAATCCCCTGTATTTATTTTGTATCCCTCTCCCCATTATTTTGTACGCATTTTACTTTCCGCATCTTATTTAATTTCGAATCCTTGGTCCAACGCCAAGCGATCTCACTTGCACACTTGCACTTTATTTTCCAGTTATTATTTCGTTTATTAGGATCCTCCACCTTTGCGAGCCGAGCGATTCGTGCCTCGCTAACAAAACCACAAAAATAAACTCCATTTGCATTTACCCTCTAAACCTCAGAAAACCAAAACGCTTCGATTAGATCCAAACCCTTGATCCAACGTCAAGCGGCTTTAGGAAATAAAAACACTTTAATAAATACGAGAAGATTTGTACGCCACGAGCCTTAAGCGGTAGAAAGGGGGATAACGAGCTTTCGTTACTCGCTCCGATTATTTCGACGCAGGACACCCGTCTTGTTGGGCGAGATAAACTATCCATAGTCTTTAGTGCATTTCAACTCCTAAACCCTTTCATCGATGAAAGGTAATAAAACCAACAACCATTACCCTTAGTAGGCCGAACTACGAGGCTCTGACTTTCCCATTGCACACGGGAGTACGTAGGCACGAGGATCTCAATCCTTGCCGAGCACCTAGGTTCAATCTAACTTATAATTCAACTCATTTCCCTCTAGCAAGCAATTCGTTTAAGCATAGACATCCTTTCGCGCGCGTTAACTTAGATGGTTCCCATCGAGTACGATGGATGTAGGGGGTGCTAATACCTTCCCCCTGCATAACCGACTCCCGAACCCAGGCAATGGTTCCGTTGACCTTTGTCCTATCCTTCTCTTCCCGGGTTGTATCTATATCTTCCCTTTCCCTATTCGGGAATAAATAGAATTAGGTGGCGACTCTTCAGTCTGTCCGGCGCGTGACTCCGTCCTTTCGGATCGCGTAAGGTCGTATTTTTCGGGGTACGACACATGGGAGACTTAATTCTCAGATTTTTTATTTTCTTTATGAATTTTGTTTGTTTTAATTTGTAAGCCCAAGGTGAAATATTATTTCAAACCTACTAATAAGAGTTTTGTTTTAACAAATTTAAATCTCACGGTCCTTGAAAACATTGCATATGCATCTACATACCATATAATTTCATGATAGGTTTTCACAATAGGTTTCTCATCTTCTCGCTGTTTATTTCAGCAGAAATGGCTCTCGAACAATCTGTTAAAGATCTTTAGGTTCAGAATGCCCAGTTCCAAGAGATGATCCTGGACTTTTCCAAGGGACAAGAAGAGTTGAAAGCACTCCTGGCCAAGAAAAAGAAGAAGATTCAGAGCTCCAATCAAGATAGATGATGAGGTTGAAAACCCTGGAGATAAAGATTCTACAGAAGAAGAAGTAAGTCCACATGGTCCTATTGTGAATTTTGATTATGAGGATACTTATTATCATGATTCAACTGGTGATGAGAAATATAAGTTGCTGGAGGACCGTGTGAATGCTATGGAATTACAGAAGACTCCTGGATTGGATTTTAAAGATCTGAGTTTGATTTCTGGAGTTGTCATACCTATTGGTTTCAAGGTTCTTACTTTCATGGTGTATGATTGTGTGTCATGTCCTAAGTTTCATCTGAGATCTTATGTCTGAAGGATCCAGCCACATACTGCTGACAGGAAGTTATGGATTCATTTCTTTCAAGAAAGTTTATCTAGAGCTCAACTGGAATGGTACTATCAACTTGAGAGTACCAATATTCGTACTTAGAATGATCTTACTGAGGCCTTCTATAGGCAATATCAATATAACTATGATTTGGCACCAACTCGCATGCAACTCCAAAGCATGTCTATGGGTTCTAAAGAAAGTTTCAAGGAGTATGCCCAGAAGTTGAGAGATCTTGCAAGAAGAGTTCAACCTCCTCTGACTGATAGGGAATTGGTTGATATGTTCATGAGTACACTAACTGGTCCTTTCTATAGTCATCTCATTGGAAGTTCATCATCTGGTTTCACTGAGTTGATAATGATTGGAGAATGCATGGAGAGTGGAATACAGAGTGGTAAGATACAAATGGTTGCCTCTTCAAGTACTACCAAGAAGCCCTATAATGGGAAGAAATAATCGAATGTTGTGTATGGCCAACAGGGTCATAACAGGAATAATCAATATGTGGGAGAAATCCTAATCTCTAATCCTGCACCTACACCATAAGATCAACAACAGAATAGTCAGCCTAAGAAAAATACGCCTAGGAGACAATTTACAAAGATCAATATGTCGTTGGCTCAGGCTCTGTAACACATGTTGAAGGTAGAATTGATTACTTTGAGGGATCCTCCTCAAAATCTCAATACTACCTCTCCTCGTTACAATCCCAATGCAAGATGTGCATATCACTCCAACTGCCCAGACCATGATACTAATAATTGTTGGGCGTTGAAGAATAAGATCCAGGATATGATTGATGCTGGAGAAATTGAGTATGATCCTCCTGAGACTCCTAATGTGATTAATGTTCCTATGCCCAAGCATGAGAAGACTGTTAATGTTGTTGATGATGTTTCTTATGTTTCTACTGTGACTGATTTGACTACTCCTCTATCCATTATTAAGAAGAAGTTGCAGCAAGTCGGTTTATTTCTGGGTTGCAATGAAGACTATTTTTATTGTGCCTCTCAACCTAATGATTGTTGGAGCTGAAAGAAGGTATTCAACGTTTAATGGACAACCGTACTATATTGTATGAGAAGACCCCTTCTGTAGAGAGTTTATGTGAAGGCCTATCCCAAGATCTAAAGCTTGAAGATGTGTCTTTGGTTACTAGTACTCCTGTGAAGATCATTTCTAAGGGTCCTGTGAGGATTACCTCTAAAGGTCCTGTGAAGATTACTGCTGAGCCGAAGGTGGCTCCCCTGATTATTACTACTCCTGGTCCAATTCCATATTCTTCTGACAAGGCTATCCCTTGGAATTATGGCTCTGATGTTTATATTCATGGTATCAAGTGTCGCTCCCGGGATTTTCATCCTAGTACAAACGCGAAAGTGGCGCGGAAGAAGAATAGAGTCGCCAGCCAGGCATTTTTATCCCGAAGAAAGGGAATGGTAATGCTGCACAAACCAGAAGAAAAAAAGAGAAAGGACACAGGTCCTGCGAACCAAAGAGACTGAGTTCGGGAGTCGGTTACGACCTGGGAAGGTATTAGCACCCAGATCGTCCGCCGTACCCGACGGGATCCACGCTTGCAAAAGAAAACTGTTTCAAAGGGTGAGGGTATGAAAAATGCAGCAAAGAAATGAATATGAAAAGAAACTGGAACTGGAAAAGAACTGAATAAGAAAGCAAAAGGAAAAATGTAGGGAAAATAAAGATTGTGCTCGAACGGGCCCTACCCCGCTGCCTACGTACCTCATCAGGATAATGAGGATCAGAGACGCCGTAGTTCCCCTAACTAGGGGTACTAAAAGGAAATTGCTTGTGAATTAAGGCTTGAACTGCCTATGCCATTGCTCAGGTGTTGCAGACTCGGACGACGAGTGCGTAACCGTCTTGCAAAATGACAAGTAGGAGCAAGTTCGCGTACGGAGCGAAGGAGATGAGAAAAGAATTCCCGAAGGAAAGACGCTTATTGTTTGTTTTGTGTTTTTAGAAGCTTTTATGAGTGTGTCACAAGGAAGTGAACTCAAACTCTCACCAATGGAATGTGCACTTGTCACTACATTCCAAGATGTAATAATAGAACAAGCACACTCAAGTAAGGAGAAGATCCCCAAAACTTGAACCCAAAGATTAGGGCTTAGGCTCACTAACTTGCTTAATTATTAAGTGTTTTTTTGGTTATTTACATGAAGAAGTGTTTTTTATGCTTTTCTTTATGAAGAAGATACCTTGATCAGACTTGTGCATCACAAGGTAAACATGTACTATCCCAAGATGGGAAGACTACAAGCATACCTCATGGAATAAGGCTATGGATCAATGCATCACTTCACATTTATTAAAGTGTTTTCTTTTTAAGAGTTATGAGATGAGAAGAGAAGAAGAACCAAAAGATCTCAAAGGAAAAATTCTAAAGGGGGACTAAAATAATCCTAAGTATTCACATGCATGGAAGTCCTAAGAGTTAGTGAGGTTTCTACCCTAATGAAGAAGGAAGAAGATAGAAAAAGAGAAGAGGAAACTAGAAAGGGGAAAGAGAACCACATGATGGCACAAAGCACATCAAACACCACAAAGAAAAAACAAAGCAAAAGAGGAAAGATGAAAAGTTGAAATGTGGATAAACATCCACACTTCTCTTACCATGAGCCCCTGAAATGTTAGCAAAAATCCAGCAAATTGACCAACACAATCATGGAATTAATCATGCTCAAAGGTTCTTGTAAACAAAAAAAACAACATGCCAAGCATTGCAAATACACGACTTACGCGTCGAAAACATGAAAGCATACATCAACCAGCAAGCAAATCACCCTAAAATATCATGCTTAATGATCATGCAATGATCCAAGGCAATTAGAACAAGCAAAGGGATCAAACAAGCTCAAAACAACACTAAAAAGCCAATCTGCTTCAGTGTTAACCGGTTAACCAAATGCGTTAACCGGTTAACCAGCTCAAACCTGCACAAAATACGCATGAAACAGGTGCGTTAACCGGTTAACCATATACGTTAACCGGTTAACACTGATAAAACAGCAACAAATCCTGCAGAAAACAGCAACTCAAAACAGCTTATCCAAATAAGCTTGCACCAGACCAGCAATCAATTACACATGGAAAATTAGATCAATTCACATTAATCCATATCATTAAGCTCATGAACAAATAACATTCGGATCCGGATACAAATCAAACAATCAATTCATGCAACACAATCAAATACACAAACACATGGTGGATCTAAAGCACGAGCATGCAAATAAGCTAAAAACAGAGCTAGATCTGAAATTAACCAACCTACAAAGCTGAGATATGCTTTGATAATTGTTGATTGAGCTGAAAACAGTAGATCTCGCGCAAAACTTTGAAGATCCGATGCTAAGCTCCACACTCCATGCAAAATAAATGCAAGAACAAGCTCTTGATGCAGAATTTTGGATCCAAAAGCACTTCTAGATCTCAAACCAGATCTGAATCTCCAATAAAACCAGCAAAGAGATGCAAAGAAGCTATGAAAGGAGGTTTAGTTCCAAGATCTACACACCTCAAGGCAAGGTTGTGTGATCTTCAAAGAGGAACTTTGAGTGATTTGGAAAATTGGGAGAGAAAAGTGAGAGAATTGTGAGTGAGAGGAATGAAAATTCAGAAATGAGAGTGAAAAATGAGTGAGAGCCCCTTTGGTTTGGAGGGAAATGGAATAAATATGGTTTAGGTTTGGGGCCCAAAATTTTGGTTTGGGATCCAAAAATATGGCTTGGCATTAGCTTAGAAAGTGATTTGGATTTAGGGTTGGAATGAGGCTTGGATAAATGCTCTAGATCCTTCTCTCAAATTCAAATTAATTCAAATGAATAAAAATCAGAAAATTGGAAACTGGAACCAAAACACACATGCTGAAATTGCTGCTGGAAATTCAAATTTCGCAGCTGTTAACCGGTTAACCATATGCGTTAACCGGTTAACGCATGGAAAATTTGAATTTCCCTCCCTTTGGTGGGAACCTTCAAAAATAGACCTGCACCAACCGTTTTAAGCAAATTTTGATCCATCTTCTCTTTCTAGGGCTCTGAACATGATACCAGGCTTGTGCAAAATGATCCTGTGAGATTCTTGCCAGATCACCATGCTCTTGATTTTGACTTGCAGATTCAGATTTTCCCAGATGACCGATCATATGCCTTATGCTAGAACATGTGAGTGTTATGCCTCATTTTTCTATGCTAAATGATAAGGATATGGTATGCTCATGATGATTATGATATGATAACGATGCTAAACAAGAAGAGGGCAAATTTGGGGTGTTACAGCTGCCCCTATTCAATCAACTGTTAATCTGAAAAGGATGAGAGCAACGGCTATCAGACATTCGAGATAAACTGTGATTGAATACCAAGAAGACCTGAAATTTGCACTCTGACGAAGAATGCAACACTGGGAAATAAACCCAACCAGATGACGCTCTGGGGATAAGGAGGAGAGAAAAAGCAGACGAGCTTCTTCCAAGTTGAGACTGATATCTGGAATACTATCATGCTGACAGACGAGTCTTCGCATGACCTGTGACGCCAGGTGCAGAGAGCGGACGAGCCCTTAAGGATCTTCAAAGTAACCTGAGATGGACGAATCTCCTTCACTAATCCTTACGCAGATAAGTGGAATAAGACGGACGAGTCTTCTTCGGATAACCCTTACGCAGGCTCCGGGAATGCATATAAGTCTGTGGGATAGACATGCAATCAAGGTAGACGAACCTTCCTCATATATTATCCGCGGATATATGGTATAAGACAGACGAGTCTTCTGAGCAAACCTGTTACGCCAGGTGCAGCAACCATAATAATTGGTGCTTGAGACGGACGAGCCTCCCTCGGATTTACCTGTTACGCCAGGCCCGGTAACCATTTCGACATTTAATTCCCACTGTCAGGATTTTAAACCTCTTCAATACAGACGAGTATTGGATGATCATCAAGAGAACACAGACGAGTGCCAATAGTCAAAGATACAGACGAGTATCGGACGATGATCTGAGAAACACAGACGAGTGCTTCAGGCGATGATACAGACGAGTATCAGCCACTGGTATAGACGAATACCAGAAGTTCAAACACAGACGAGCATTTGAAGTAGCAACAGCAATATCAGGATGAACGACAAATCTTCACATTCAGGTGCGAGCTAGCACAGACGCGTGCTGAGGATGATACAGACGAGTATCCAGGCAAAGCAGACGAGCTTCAGAACACAAACGACTTCTGGGGGATAAAAGCAGACGAGCTTCAAACACACACAGACGAGTGCTGGACAGTTGCAGACGAGCAACAACAGAGAATACATATCAAGGCACAGACGAGTGCAGCGAAGGATCCAATACCAAACACAGACGAGTGTTGGGAGGTTGCAGACGAGCAACAGCAAATATCATCTCAGAACACAGACGAGTGTTGAGGAGTTGCGGACGAGCAACAACGGAGGCATCATGACACAGACGAGTGTTGGAAATTGCAGACGAGCAATAATAAGGTAATCACTTCAAAACACAGACGAATGCCGAGAATTGCAGACGAGCAAACAGCAACACCGAGCTAACACAGACGAGTGTTGAAAGATGCAGACGAGCAGCCATAAAGCAGTGATATGTCCTCGCTGGGGAAACTTGCTTAGGGATAACACATACGAGTGTTGAAGATTGCAGACGAGCAATAAACGAATGCCTGATCGGCAACAAGAGATACAACTCTGCAGGGGAGAAAAAGTCAAGAGGTCTGGATACCCACTCCGACTGAGGTGATGAATACCTGGCTGCATCATCAAATAAACCAACAATAGGGCAAATCTGCTGGGGAATATTTCACGGACGGAGGTGAAAATCAAATATGAACTCTGTGGGAACCAATCATCTTCAGACTTAGCTGGGGAAGCTTCCTGGGCGAATACTCTGACTGGGGAGAGCATCCGATGATTCAAGACTCTGAGGGGATATCAGGCTTTCGGGTACCTGATAGGCAAGGACTCTTACTGGGAACAGAATACGGTTAATTTCATCTCTGATGACGTCAGGCTTTCGAGCACCTGCTGGCTATACTTCACTGGGGAAGAATGGACTGCTACTTCACTGGAGAAGAAGAACCTGCTTGGGGCGCCGCCCATACTTAGCTGGATAAAATCTCTGCCAGAGGTGCCAGGCTTCAGATACCTGTTGGAGAAGAAATCTCTGCTTGGGGAAATACTCTACTGGGGAAGAGTACCTTGCTTGAGAGAATGTGACGCCATCCTGCAACCTGCAACAACAGAAAACACACGTGTGTCCCGGGGATTTGCATGGCGTGATCTGTTCATCCATTATCACCCGACACTCAAAGAGGGTTACAGTTTCCCTGCATGTCAGTTTTCTTTTCAAGATTATCACCATGTTTAGATGCAATGCTATTTTTGCCAAAAATTCAGGACATTTTGCAAACAAAAATAAATACACACAGCTTTCTGACTGAATATTATTTTTATTGAATGGCCTCTGAATAGGCACAGATTTACATCAGGAAGCAACCACCTGGAAAGAGGTAGCCACTATAAAAATTGAGAAAAGAAACTATCCTAATGGCAATGTACATGGCATTCCAAGGAGTTCCATTTCTGCTATGACCTGCATGTCTTCAAGACTCTCCATTCTGCTTTGGCTTTCTGAGAGAACAAGGGGACTGTTTCCTATCCTTCTGATATTGTCAAACCGTACGAAACGATGACGTGGTTCAGATAACTTGGATCACAGTTGTTCGCTTATTCCCTTATTTTGCGTGGATCGCCCTCTCGGGTTTTCAATCCATCGGGATACCCTTTTTTGCCTGAGCTGTCCAATGTGGCTTTTCAACTCAGCGGGTGTACACATTTTTTATATTTATTTCCCTAATTTTTGCCCGAGCTTTTTATTCTGTTTTTAGCTCGCCGGGATGCCCTTTTCTTGCCTGGACTTACATTCTGTTTTTGTGTCCAGCGGGTCTCTTTACGCGAAGTATTTTTTAACTGCGTCCGAGTTGACAGGGGATGGGAAATCCTCTCCATCCATAGTTGTGAGCATCAGCGCTCCTCCTGAGAAGACTCTCTTCACTATGAATGGTCCTTCGTAGTTTGGGGTCCACTTGCCCCTGTTATCTGAACCTGGAGGAACGATCCTCTTCAATACAAGCTCTCCCACTTGATACTCTCGAGTACGTACTCGTTGGTCGAATGCCCGCTTCATTCTCCTCTGATAAAGCTGACCATGACAGATAGCCGCTAATCTCTTTTCCTCAATTAGACATAGCTGATTGTAACGAGCACGCACCCATTCAGCCTCATCCAGCTTGACATCCATCATCACGCGCAGTGAAGGAATCTCTACTTCAACAGGCAGGACTGCTTCCATGCCATACACTAGAGAGAAGGGAGTTGCCCCTGTTGATGTCCTGACCGACGTTCGGTACCCATGCAAAGCAAACGGTAACATCTCATGCCAATCCTTGTAGGTGACAACCATTTTCTGCACAATCTTCTTGATATTCTTGTTAGCTGCCTCTACCGCACCATTCATCTTTGGTCGGTAAGGAGAAGAATTGTGATGCTGTATTTTGAAGTCCCGACATAAGTCTGCCATCATCTTGTTGTTGAGATTAGAACCATTATCAGTAATGATCCTTTCGGGTACTCCATATCTGCATATGATATCTCTTTTCAGAAATCTTGCCACCACTTGACGAGTGACATTGGCATAAGACGCTGCTTCTACCCACTTGGTAAAGTAATCAATCGCGACCAGGATGAAGCGATGACCGTTCGAAGCAGTCGGTTCAATCTTCCCGATCATGTCAATGCCCCACATAGAGAAAGGCCAAGGAGATGACATGACGTTGAGCGGATTTGGAGGAACATGCACTTTATCTGCATATATTTGGCACTTGTGGCATTTACGAGCGAATGAACAACAGTCTGCATCCATTGTCATCCAGTAATACCCTGATCTCAGCAGTTTCTTTGCCATAGCATGCCCTCCTGCATGGGTACCAAAAGATCCTTCATGGACTTCCTGCATCAACAGGCTTGCTTCGTGTCTATCCACGCATCTGAGCAAGACCATGTCGAAATTCCTCTTGTACAAAACCCCATCTGTGTTCAAGAAGAAACTAGCAGCAAGTCGTCTCAAGGTCTTTTTGTCTTTGGAAGATGCCCCTGTTGGGTATTCTTGCTTCTCCAGGAATAACTTGATATCAAAATACCAAGGTTTCTCATCAGGCACAGCGTCTACAGAGAAAGCATAAGCTGGAGAGTCAAGCCTGGAGATGTCAATTCTGGGCACAAAGTTCCAACACATGACTTTAATCGACGAAGAGAGAGTGGCCAAAGCATCGGCAAATTGATTTTCATCACGTGGTATGTATTTGAGCTCAACTGTCGTGAAGAATGTCAACAGTTTTCTAGCATAATCCCTGTACGGAACTAGATGCTCTTGATGTGTATACCACTTGCCGGTAATTTGGTTAATGACGAGGGCTGAATCTCCGAATATATCGAGGTTCTTGATCCGAAGATCAATTTCCTCCTCTATTCCCATTATACACGCCTCGTATTCCGCTTCATTGTTGGTGCAGCCAAAAGTAATTCTGGCAGCGAAGGGTAAGTGAACACCTTCAGGAGTAATAAGTACAGCACCAACTCCACGACCATTGATATTGACGGCCCCATCAAACATCAACTTCCATTTGGATTCAGGGTCAGGCCCCTCCTCCGGAAGTGGTTCCTCATAATCGTTTGTTCTGAGGTACATGATGTCCTCATCAGGGAAATCAAATCTCATCGGCTGATAGTCATCCTCAAGAGGTTGCTGAGCAAGGTATTCCGACAATACACTTCCTTTGATGGCTTTCTGAGAAGTGTACTGGATGTCGTATTCAGTTAAAATCATCTGCCATCTAGCAACCCTTCCGGTCAATGCTGGTTTCTCAAAGATGTACTTGACAGGATCCATCTTGGAAATGAGAAGTGTAGTATGGGTCAACATGTACTGCCTCAGTCGGCGAGCAGCCCATACCAAAGCGCAGCAAGTTTTCTCGAGCAGTGAGTATCGGGATTCACAGTCGGTAAACTTTTTGCTGAGGTAATAAATGGCGTACTCTTTTCGACCAGACTCGTCACGTTGGCCGAGCACACACCCCATCGACCCTTCAAGCACGGTCAAGTACATGATTAACGGTCTTCCTTCCACTGGAGGCATCAGAATTGGAGGTTCCTGCAAATATTCCTTTATTTTGTCGAAAGCTCTTTGGCAATCATCATTCCACCTGACTGTTTGCTCTTTTCTTAGCAGTTTGAATATCGGTTCGCACGTGGCGGTTAGGTGAGATATGAACCGAGAAATGTAGTTCAATCTACCTAAGAACCCGCGCACTTCTTTTTCTGTCTTTGGTGCAGGCATATCTTGAATAGCTTTCACTTTAGCAGGATCTACCTCAATTCCTCTTTGACTTACAATGAAACCCAGCAACTTTCCAGAACGCACTCCGAAAGTGCACTTGTTCGGATTCAACCTCAACTTGTACTTGATCAATCTGTCAAACAACTTCTTTAGGTTAACCAAATGCTCCTCTTCGTCCTTGGACTTTGCAATCATATCATCCACATAACATTCGATCTCCTTGTGGATCATGTCATGGAACAACGTGACCATTGCCCGTTGATAAGTTGCCCCTGCGTTCTTCAAACCGAAGGGCATGACCTTATAGCAGAATGTTCCCCACGGGGTAATGAACGTTGTCTTCTCCATGTCTTCCGGCGCCATTTTTATCTGATTATAACCGGAGAATCCATCCATGAAGGAGAACACCGAGAATTGAGCAGTATTGTCAACCAACACGTCAATGTGTGGCAACGGAAAATCATCCTTTGGGCTTGCTCTGTTCAAATTTCGATAGTCAACGCACATCCGGACCTTGCCGTCCTTTTTAGGCACTGGTACGATGTTAGCTACCCAAGGTGGGTAACTAGTCACGGCAAGGAACCCGGCATCCCACTGTTTCTGCACCTCCTCTTTAATCTTCATCTCCATATCCGGGCGAGTTCTTCTCAACTTTTGCTTCACAGGAGGACAGTCTTCTCTCAGAGGTAGCTTATGCATCACGATGTCGGTATCCAACCCTGGCATATCTTGATATGACCAAGCAAAGATATCTACATACTCTCTCAGCATACTGATCAGCTCTTGTTTGACGTCGGCCTGCAGATTGGCTCCTATCTTGATTTCTTTCTTTGCATCTTCACTGCCAATGTTGATGGTCTCAATCTCTTCTTGATGAGGCTGAATAACTCGTTCCTCTTGTTTCAACAATCTGACCAACTCTTCAGGGAGGTCACAGTCTTCCTCAACCCCTTCATCAGCTTGGTAGACTGGATTATCAAAGTCATGCATAGTCATAGCAGGAACGTTATCCGTGGAACCCGGATGATCAATACTGCACAAATGATGTGCTTATTCAGAATCTGCTTATTTTGAAAAGAGACGCTAACACAAAGCAAAAAATGAAAAAACACATTGCCATTTTTATATTGTTTTTTGTGAAAAAGTTTAAAAACAAAGAAAGAGAGCACAATTTGTCTGAAAATGTCCTTTTATTTCATGGCAAAAATAACGATGCAATACAAAACATGGTGGCCCAGTACAATGGATCCAAACATCTTGGGCAGAATGCTGGATTTGACAATGCAGTATGCTAATAAAAGGAAACAAAACAATTACTTTGAGAGCCAGGTGACTTGAACAATGTCCTCAGCATACCAATTTCCTAGCTCCTCGTCGGGTGCACACGGGCGGATCCAATTGTTGTCCCAGTCTCTGCCACTATCCCCGTCTTTGTTCGCCGTACAGATTTGATCGCGGTCGAGCGACCCAGCACTTGTGAATGAGATAGCTTTACCACTC
Source organism: Lathyrus aphaca (assembly GCA_963966055.1). Classification (NCBI taxonomy): domain Eukaryota; kingdom Viridiplantae; phylum Streptophyta; class Magnoliopsida; order Fabales; family Fabaceae; genus Lathyrus; species Lathyrus aphaca. The sequence continues at coordinate 74,925,873 of OZ014523.1, forward strand.
CGAGTAGACCCCCCAGGTTGATACCCTAAGCCGAATTTATCACCCTTCTTTTCCACCTCCAGTAGCTTACCCCATCCCTGGGCATTGCCTGATTGGACGGCCTCTTTTGCTTCCCGGTAGGAATGAATTGACGTGCCTTCGTTGTTTTTCTTCACCGGAGTCAAGATGCTGACATCTGCCTCAAAAGCTTGGCACAAAGTCTCGTGAATTTCTCCGTCCATTTCCACATATTTAAACGTCGACAGGTGGCTGACGAAAATATCTTCTTCCCCGCAAACTGTGATGACCTGGCCATCCACCACATATTTAAGCTTTTGGTGCAGGGTTGAAGTGACGGCTCCAGCTGCGTGTATCCACGGTCTGCCCAACAAGCAACTATACGCAGGCTGGATGTCCATGACATAGAAGACACTCTTGAAGACTTGAGAGCCTATCTTGACAGGCAACTCAACCTCTCCGAAAACGGATCTTCTTGAACCATCGAAAGCTTTAACCACTAGATCACTCGGCGTCAGAATAACCCCATCAATGTTAAGCTTCATCAGCGCCTTCTTCGGGAGCACATTCAAAGAAGAGCCTGTGTCTACAAGGACATGAGACAACACAGCGCCCTTGCATTCCATCGTGATATGCAGTGCTTTATTGTGATTCCTTCCCTCCGAAGTGAGATCTCGGTCAGTGAAGCCTAAGCCATGGCTAGCATTAACACTTCCAACAACAGCTTCGAGTTGATTGACAGTGATCTCTTGAGGAACATAGGCCATTTGAAGCACTTTCAGTAAAGCTTCTCTATGCGCGGGAGAGCACATCAACAGTGACAAGATAGAAATCTTTGAAGGCGTCTGGTTCAGTTGATCAACCACCTTATAGTCACTCCTTTTGATGATCTTCATGAACTCCTCTACCTCCTTTTCAAATGTCCCCTGCCCAGCCACAGGAGTATCTGACTCATCATTCGCGGTCTGCTTTCCTTTGTCTTTGGACGAAGCTTCGGCCTCGGGATCCTTTCTCAATGCAGGGGGAGCAAATAAACGGCCACTTCGAGTAAATCCCCCAACACCTCCCACATTTTCAATAGTCGGGTCAGCAACAGGTCTACTTTCCATCTTCTGTCCCGCCACATAGACATCAGAACCATAATGCCACGGAATGGCTCTATCATCGGTGTACGGCACTGGCCCAGGTACAGTTATAGTCACAGGACTAATCTGAGGAGTGTAAACAGTAACTGGCTCTTGTCTGACGGGCATGTCAGCTTCATTGTAGAAGATAGTAATGGTTGACACATCATCAGCCTTTTCATTACTAATCTTGCTAAATTGTAGAGACCCAACATCAATCAACTCTTGCAAACCCGTCTTCAATTTCTCGCAGCCATTCGCAACACTTATACAGTCTTCACAATCGAGAGAACAACCAGGAAACACTTGACCTTTCAACAGTCTCTCTTTCACCACCTTCAACGGCGTCTTGACTTCATCAATTCTCAGCACCAAACTCAACTTGTCATTACTCTCAACAGCGTTAACTCTTGCCCCTCCATGATTAGGTATAGGGTTCGAGTTGATATTCGGTGGTGGCGCAAAGTTGATTGCCTTTGAATCCACGAGATCTTGAACTTTGTGATGTAGCGCCCTGCACTTCTCGGTTGAGTGCCCGGGTGCCCCTGAATGAAAAGCGCATCGCGCGTTGACGTCATAACCAGCTGGAAGCTCTCCAGGAGGTGGTGGTGCCAAAGTCCTTAATTGAATAAGGTTCAAGTCTAGTAGTCTCGGCAACAAGGCAGCATATGTCATCGGAATAGCTTCAATCACCCTGTTAGCAGGACGAGCCTGCCTTGGCTGATAAGGCCTTTGCTGGTAGTTGGCTCTGGGTTGTTGTTGTTGTTGTGGTTGTTGTGGTGGAGGTAGCATCTGCTGTACGGGAGCTGCAGGAATGGTGACAGCAGCCACATGTTCATAAGGTCTTCTGTAACCACGACCCTGGCTTCGGCCGAATACAACATTGGTCTCGCCTTCTCTCCTTCTTGGAGGTCCGCTAAAAGCTTTCCTCGCTCCATTTGAACTACTAGCACCGGGGTCTTGTATCTTCCCCATTTTCAACAGCGTTTCGACCCTTTCTCCTGCAATGACAATATCGTTGAACTTTGTAGCAGAACTCGATGCCAATCTCTCAAGAAATACCCCCTGGAGGGTACCCATAAACATATCGGCCATTTCATTCTCTAACAAGGGGGGTTGCACCCTGGCAGCTAGCTGGCGCCACCTCTGGGCATATTCTTTAAAACCTTCTTTTGCTGTCTGAGCCATATGTTGCAACTGGGTGCGATTCGGAGCCATGTCCATATTATATTGGTATTGCTTCACGAAGGCCTCAGCGAGATCCTTCCAGCTCTTAACATTGACCCTGCTGAGTTTCATGTACCACTCAAGGGAAGCTCCCACTAAGCTGTCCTGAAAGTAATACATCCACAGTTTTTCATCGTCTGTATGAGCGGCGATTCTTCCCACATATGATTGCAGATGGGTCTTTGGGCAAGCAGTGCCGTTATACTTCTCGAAAGTAGGAACTTTGAATTTGCACGGGATTCTGACTCCCGGAACCAAACCCAAGTCTGTTATATCGAATCCCAAAGAACTTTGGGACTGAATAGCCTTAATTTGCTCGGCCATCTCTTCGAATCTCTTGTTCATTTCGACCCCTTGACCCTCGGTCTCATCAAGTAAAGTGAACTGGTCCTCCTGGTGGTCCACATGAATGTTATGCATCCCGTCATTGACTACGGTCGCCCCTGGTTGTATAACATGAGGTCCACCCTGACGTGCGCCCGCACCGGTATGATTACCAACATTTGCAGCAGCAGCAGCGTTCCGGTTCTGATTTTCAACCAACTCTCGCAGCCGTTCTTGATTCTGCCCCATGCCGGTCATTAACGTCATGAAGTTATCCATTCTCTGCCTTAGGTCTGCCAAATCTGCCTGCATCTGATCCATGGCTCTCTCTCTGTTAATCTTGGTTGGGTATCTGTGCACTGCTGGTTGTTCTCGAACCTTTCGAGGAGCTATAGTGCCTGAGACACAAAATACGTTAGTAATTGATGCAACACCTGCAAAACAGACAAACAGGTTATATGCAATGCAATGTAACTGTTCATGTTTCCAATTTTAAGCATTTGGCATGCCCCAGTTCTGGTATCTATCTCGGCAATCACTTTCAGTGTTTAGCTTTCAAACTTTCTCTTTGATAAGTGCTCAGACGTTAGTAGTATCCAGACAAACGAGTCTTGCACATTCAAAACGATAACTTGCACATTAATACTGAATATGGACAAACCACTATAGGCTAAAAGTCAGAATACATCCAAGAATATTCCCCGAAGGGTTACAAATCAGTACATAAAGACAAAGGAAATGAAAGCAAAACCCCTACAACAAGCCTGTAGGTAGTCTGAAAAATAAACTAAGCTAAGGACCCCGACTCTGCCACCTCTGCCCTGCTCTTCTTGACACCTGCTCTCAGCTTGAGCTCTTCGATCTCTTTCCTGGCTTCCTCCAGAGCTAATTGGCTTTGGACTAGCTGTTGGGTCCTCTCCCTCCGGATGGCGTGGGCTTGCTCCACTTCCTCCTTCTTAAAAGCCATCTGAACTTCAAAGAACTCTTCCTTCTCTTTGAATTTCTTTTGCTCTTCCTCCCTTTGGCCTTTCAGCCAAACAATGGACTGTCGAGCACTCCTGAGAGTCTTTAAAGTCTCCTTGTGCTTGGCTTCTCTTTGCGCTTCCATCATACCCAATCGGTGGAAATGGGCTTCTCTTCCGGCAAAATCCTTCTCTTTGTTTTCCAAGGAGGACTGGAGCTTTTGCAGTTTATCTTCAGCTTCCTTCTTGGCTCCATTGGCCTGGTGGTATAAGCTTACCATCTCAACATTCTCTACTCTGACCGCATGCAGCTGAGCTTCTAGCTTCTTGTACTCCTCCAAGGAAACCGTACTGCTCGGACCTGGTACCTCTCGAGGATAAAGTGGAGCTTCGACTGAAAAAGGCATGAGAACTGACTCGATATGCCTTTGCAACCATTCAACGTATGGTGGATATGCTTTGGGATCAACTCGGCCGAAGTCCTTCTTCCCTTTCCTTTTCCTGTGATCCCAAGATTGAACTGCTTGTTGGACTAGCTCTCTGTTTCCATCAACAGGAAAATACAAAGATTCAGCAAACATTTCCATCTGAGGAGGATCCTTCAAAGGGTAGCCAAACTGCCTTCTGGCTAATGTCGGGTAGTAACTGATGACACCTTTCCTTCCCAGCAAAGGTACTCCGGCAAACCTTCCGCAGCTAACCATCACCTCTTTTCCTAGCAAATCCCTGTCATAACCCCAAGCAATGTCTTCTTCAGTCAATCCCATCAGTCTTCTGGACCATCTCCATTCGTCTCGTATATCCTTGAAGGCACCTGATTTAGGCAACTGTCTAGCGAACCATTCAGCAAACAAAGGAGCACAGCAGACCACTGGACCACCTCTACCTTTCTCGTTTCTGTAATGGACACTAAAATAAAAGTCACCCAATAAAGTAGGCACCGGATTGCCTTTTGCGAAGATTGAGATCACTTCTAAGCTGACAAACTCTTTCTCTCCGGGAAACAAGCTAGACCCATATACCATCAATGCAAGCAAAGCTCCAAAGTCGCTCCACCTAGCCTCTGTAGCATACTTCTCAGCCTCTGGAATAAGCACACTCCATGGTAGACCTCTGCCTTTACTCTCTTGCAAAGCCTTTCTGACTGAAGCAACTGGCAACCTACAAACCTTGGCTATGTCTTCATCTCTGAGCACAACCTCTGACCCGTAGAACGGCAATGTCTCTCTGATCGGGATACTCAGCATGCTGGAGATCTCTTCTAATGTCGGAGCTAAGATGTAACCTGGAAGAATAAAACAACGCAGCAGGGGATCATAAAATTGCAACAAGGTATGCAAGCTGTCCTTTTGGTCTGTAGTAGGCTTGTCCACAAACTTCAGTATCTGGCCATATCTTTTCTTGAAATTTCCTAAGACTTGATCATTCATCAGACCTGCTAACCTCTGAACACTTTTGACTTCCGGCTGAAGAAAGGTGTAATGCACATTCTTTTTTCTCGGATCGCTTTTAATTTCTGCCATGGAGATAAGAATACCAGAACCGGGAACAAATGTGAGTAATGACCTGAAAAAATGGGAAACATAAACAGTTAATGCAAAGAATGATGCAAATGTAATGCAATGCAAGCATATGACCAACGGGGACCATCTGAACTGGCACACTGACAAGGGCCCCTCGGAACAACTGGCAAACTCAACCGTTCACTGAGTCACCCCCTCTGGTAATCACAACCCTCTGATAGAAGATCTCAGACCCACAGTATCAAGAAATCCAGAATTCCAGGATCATAACCTCGGAACCATAGAATCAATAGAACCACCGGTCATATTCACAGGACCAAAGATCATAACTGAACAGATGAGTGTATGTTGAGGTCATGGGTTCCTGCACACCTGTACACACCCCCCAATCTCACGGGTAAAAGGCTCCGGGTCAGACATCACGGACTCTCAAAGCCACATAGCAATAATACTGTCACCATCTCCGAGAAATGGCTCATGACCAAATCAGGGAATCGGTTAGGCATTATGTACTATGCAGGGAGGCCTCAGCTGAGTCCGGGAAAAACAAGCATCCCTTATAAGTCCCTAGCTTCAAGCGCTGAAATCAAGAAACAATAGTACATTCAGCCCGTAGGATACAGTACTAATGTCATATGACCAGACGCTTTAACTGAGTTCTTATAAGAGAACCAGGCCATCCTATGCGAGTTCCCAGTGGACCCTCGGGTGCGAATGGGTTTGCCACAAAATGTGGTCTGCCACTGTCACCACTGGAGAAGGTTGTTTCCACAAAGGTTCTCAATGATCGGTCCCCAGCTGCACATAACTGTCAGGGTTATGTAATGAGAGAGGAAGATCCCCAAATCAAGACATTTCCAAGACAATCGCAACCTGGGTGTGGAACTCACTACTACCCTCATGACAAGATCTCATGAGGCCAAAGTGGAACCACTCTAAATCCTATGGTGCACTCGAGCCGGGTACTTGGCTCATATCTCTCAAGAACCAGTAACTCCCATCCCACCAAAAAAAAACCAGTCCAGACAGTCCAGTATGATATATATGCAGAAAATAAATACTGAAAACTGTAAATAAAGCTGTAAATAAAGCTGTAAATAAAGCAATAAACAAACAGCAATATAATACAACAAGCCACATCAAACAAACATCACCCAATGAAACAACAACACACAAGCGCTAGGAGAGACTCACAGGGGAACCAGAGATCTCTGGTGCGCAATATGTCCCCAGCAGAGTCGCCAGCTGTCGCTCCCGGGATTTTCATCCTAGTACAAACGCGAAAGTGGCGCGGAAGAAGAATAGAGTCGCCAGCCAGGCATTTTTATCCCGAAGAAAGGGAATGGTAATGCTGCACAAACCAGAAGAAAAGAAGAGAAAGGACACAGGTCCTGCGAACCAAAGAGACTGAGTTCGGGAGTCGGTTACGACCTGGGAAGGTATTAGCACCCAGATCGTCCGCCGTACCCGACGGGATCCACGCTTGCAAAAGAAAACTGTTTCAAAGGGTGAGGGTATGAAAAATGCAGCAAAGAAATGAATATGAAAAGAAACTGGAACTGGAAAAGAACTGAATAAGAAAGCAAAAGGAAAAATGTAGGGAAAATAAAGATTGTGCTCGAACGGGCCCTACCCCGCTGCCTACGTACCTCATCAGGATAATGAGGATCAGAGACGCCGTAGTTCCCCTAACTAGGGGTACTAAAAGGAAATTGCTTGTGAATTAAGGCTTGAACTGCCTATGCCATTGCTCAGGTGTTGCAGACTCGGACGACGAGTGCGTAACCGTCTTGCAAAATGACAAGTAGGAGCAAGTTCGCGTACGGAGCGAAGGAGATGAGAAAAGAATTCCCGAAGGAAAGACGCTTATTGTTTGTTTTGTGTTTTTAGAAGCTTTTATGAGTGTGTCACAAGGAAGTGAACTCAAACTCTCACCAATGGAATGTGCACTTGTCACTACATTCCAAGATGTAATAATAGAACAAGCACACTCAAGTAAGGAGAAGATCCCCAAAACTTGAACCCAAAGATTAGGGCTTAGGCTCACTAACTTGCTTAATTATTAAGTGTTTTTTTGGTTATTTACATGAAGAAGTGTTTTTTATGCTTTTCTTTATGAAGAAGATACCTTGATCAGACTTGTGCATCACAAGGTAAACATGTACTATCCCAAGATGGGAAGACTACAAGCATACCTCATGGAATAAGGCTATGGATCAATGCATCACTTCACATTTATTAAAGTGTTTTCTTTTTAAGAGTTATGAGATGAGAAGAGAAGAAGAACCAAAAGATCTCAAAGGAAAAATTCTAAAGGGGGACTAAAATAATCCTAAGTATTCACATGCATGGAAGTCCTAAGAGTTAGTGAGGTTTCTACCCTAATGAAGAAGGAAGAAGATAGAAAAAGAGAAGAGGAAACTAGAAAGGGGAAAGAGAACCACATGATGGCACAAAGCACATCAAACACCACAAAGAAAAAACAAAGCAAAAGAGGAAAGATGAAAAGTTGAAATGTGGATAAACATCCACACTTCTCTTACCATGAGCCCCTGAAATGTTAGCAAAAATCCAGCAAATTGACCAACACAATCATGGAATTAATCATGCTCAAAGGTTCTTGTAAACAAAAAAAACAACATGCCAAGCATTGCAAATACACGACTTACGCGTCGAAAACATGAAAGCATACATCAACCAGCAAGCAAATCACCCTAAAATATCATGCTTAATGATCATGCAATGATCCAAGGCAATTAGAACAAGCAAAGGGATCAAACAAGCTCAAAACAACACTAAAAAGCCAATCTGCTTCAGTGTTAACCGGTTAACCAGCTCAAACCTGCACAAAATACGCATGAAACAGGTGCGTTAACCGGTTAACCATATACGTTAACCGGTTAACACTGATAAAACAGCAACAAATCCTGCAGAAAACAGCAACTCAAAACAGCTTATCCAAATAAGCTTGCACCAGACCAGCAATCAATTACACATGGAAAATTAGATCAATTCACATTAATCCATATCATTAAGCTCATGAACAAATAACATTCGGATCCGGATACAAATCAAACAATCAATTCATGCAACACAATCAAATACACAAACACATGGTGGATCTAAAGCACGAGCATGCAAATAAGCTAAAAACAGAGCTAGATCTGAAATTAACCAACCTACAAAGCTGAGATATGCTTTGGTAATTGTTGATTGAGCTGAAAACAGTAGATCTCGCGCAAAACTTTGAAGATCCGATGCTAAGCTCCACACTCCATGCAAAATAAATGCAAGAACAAGCTCTTGATGCAGAATTTTGGATCCAAAAGCACTTCTAGATCTCAAACCAGATCTGAATCTCCAATAAAACCAGCAAAGAGATGCAAAGAAGCTATGAAAGGAGGTTTAGTTCCAAGATCTACACACCTCAAGGCAAGGTTGTGTGATCTTCAAAGAGGAACTTTGAGTGATTTGGAAAATTGGGAGAGAAAAGTGAGAGAATTGTGAGTGAGAGGAATGAAAATTCAGAAATGAGAGTGAAAAATGAGTGAGAGCCCCTTTGGTTTGGAGGGAAATGGAATAAATATGGTTTAGGTTTGGGGCCCAAAATTTTGGTTTGGGATCCAAAAATATGGCTTGGCATTAGCTTAGAAAGTGATTTGGATTTAGGGTTGGAATGAGGCTTGGATAAATGCTCTAGATCCTTCTCTCAAATTCAAATTAATTCAAATGAATAAAAATCAGAAAATTGGAAACTGGAACCAAAACACACATGCTGAAATTGCTGCTGGAAATTCAAATTTTGCAGCTGTTAACCGGTTAACCATATGCGTTAACCGGTTAACGCATGGAAAATTTGAATTTCCCTCCCTTTGGTGGGAACCTTCAAAAATAGACCTGCACCAACCGTTTTAAGCAAATTTTGATCCATCTTCTCTTTCTAGGGCTCTGAACATGATACCAGGCTTGTGCAAAATGATCCTGTGAGATTCTTGCCAGATCACCATGCTCTTGATTTTGACTTGCAGATTCAGATTTTCCCAGATGACCGATCATATGCCTTATGCTAGAACATGTGAGTGTTATGCCTCATTTTTCTATGCTAAATGATAAGGATATGGTATGCTCATGATGATTATGATATGATAACGATGCTAAACAAGAAGAGGGCAAATTTGGGGTGTTACATCAAGCAAGAGTCTCTAACTGATATACCTGCTGCAGATGTTAATCCTGATATCGACAATATTGTTGGGACTAGTAAGGTTACTAGGAGTGGAAGAATTTCCTCTCCAGAAGACACTTCAAAAACTAATGCTGCTCCAGTTCATACCTCCAACCCTGGGCCAAGTACTGAAGCTCGGGGCAAAGGACCATTGATTGAGCCTGTTCAGGCTGAAACACCAGTTACTGAAGACCTCTCTAAACAGATGGATGAAGTATTGAAGATCATCCGCAAGAGTGATTATAATATTGTGTAGGATCAGAATGCGCCTAAGAGGGGGGTGAATTAGGTGTTATAATTTTTCTCGATTCTTTTTCTTTGATGGATAGAATTTTTCTTTTGAAAGTGTATGAAAGGAAAGCAGTAAGGCAAAAAATAAAAGTGACACGGAGAATTATCCTGGTTCCCTTCACAGTCCGAAGGTACATCTAGTCCCCTCTCAAATTGAAAGAGATTTCCACTAGTTTTTAGAAAAAGTACAACCTATCACACCTCAATGGTGAGGCCTACTTTCTAAACAACTAAGAAACTTTGTGTGCAAGAACAATCCTCTTGCCACACAACCCTTGTGTCCAACAATCCTGGATCACAAGTCACAAATAGAAATACCTTTCTATACTTTGTGTAATATTGAGTGAGTAATACAAAGATTGGATATCAATAATGATCTTCTCCTATGTACACAAATCACTTTTCAAATATCAATACAAGTGTTCAAACATGCAATATGAAAGATGAAGATCTTATGAACACTTTTAGAAGAATAAAAATATTTGAATATTTAGTGAATTTGATTTAAGTGATTTTCATAAAAATTGTAGGAGGTGTTTTTTGAATTTGAAAAAATTCAGATTTTATAATAATCAAGACACCCTTTTGAAAAGGTATGACAATTATGAAACAAAATAATTTATGAAGAGATATATTCAAAAGGTGTAATTTGAAATTCAAAGAGAAATATTTTTCAAAAATCTTACAGTGTTAACCGGTTAACCAAATCGTTAACTGGTTAACGCCTATAAACGTTAACAGGTTTTCTGAAATTTTGAAGCCGTTAACCGGTTAACCAAATGGTTAACCGGTTAACACTGTTAAAAACAGAAACAGAATGTTTTCAAAAAGTGTTAAACGGTTTGAAAAATAATCAAAGTTTTTTTATGCATTATGCTAACATATGATTGAATGAGTGAACACTTTTACATCAATTTAAAAGATGGATTGATGTACCTAAACAAAAACGTCCAAGCTTGAAGTAAAACGATGATGCATAAGAATCTTGATCGCCATGCCGGTTGCTTGTAGCTTGATCAGTTGGAGCTCTTGACTTTTTGCAGATCTGAAATGCATATGGCGTGTTGTCTTCATCAAAATCTTCGAGGTTGAAGGCGTGCTTCTACATTCTCCCCCTTTTTGATGATGACAACCGAAAATTCTGCGAGAGCTTTGATCAATGTTTCTCTAAGAGAATCCTCCCCCTATGGACAACAACTCCCCCTAAATGATAGCGGCAGTAGCAAAAACAATTATGCATCGAGAGGCATTAGAGAAACAAGGTCTTCTCCCCCTTTGGCATTAGCAAAAAGGAAGGGACCAACAAGCAAGCATAGATATGAAAAGTATAGCATCACACAAGCAAACATACAAGCACACACATATGGAACAAAAAACATAATGCAAGTAAACCAAAAATGCCTAAGTATTTTCGGATTAGGGTTTGATGTAGTGGAGAGTGATGTGAAAAAGGTGGAGTTTTTATGAGAGTTTCAATGTAGTGGGTTTTAATGGAGTAGATGGAGAGTTTGAAAATGAGTAAGTGGAGTTTAATGGTAGGTCAAAGTGAGAGGAATTGATTTATGAGGTGTTGGAAAGAGGTACCATGCACCAATTAAACATACAAGATACAAGACAACATAAAAGAAAGAAAAAAGAAAAACAAATTTAAAAAAAAAACAGAGACTGTCACGCAGCCAGGGACTGCTGTTTTGGAGGTGTTAACCGGTTAACCGATCCGTTAACCGGTTAACGGACAAAAATTTTCAAAAAATTCAAAAAATCCAGCAGCTTTGTGGGGGGAAAATGGAGGGAAAAAAATTTCATAAAGTGTTAGCACTTGTCATTCCGCAACTTTCGATCAAAAAATATTTTGAAACTGATTGATTTCGGGTATACGAAAGTGAGAAAAACCGAAAACGGTGAAATGTGAGTGCTAGCATTTTATGACACAAAAGTGAGCAAAAACACATATAAACACATATAATGCAATAAAAACATATAACAACCAATTTTTAGGTTAAGGTTAGATGTCACCTTCATTGAGAATACCAAGTTCTCGTCGAATCTTGAAAAATTGCTCCTTAGCCAACGGTTTTTTGAATATGTCGGCGAGTTGATTGTGTGTATCCACGAACGTAACATCTACATCTCCGTTTAAAACATGATCTCGAAGAAAGATATGTCGGATATCTATGTGCTTTGTTCTTGAATGCATGACCGGGTTCTTCGTGATATTGATGGCACTTGTGTTGTCACACCGGAGAGGGATACAACCAAGATCTATACCAAAATCGAGAAGTTGTTGTTTAAGCCACAAGATTTGAGCACAACAACTTCCTGCTGCAATGTACTCCGCTTCGGCCGTGCTAAGTGCAACGCATGCTTGCTTCTTGCATGCCCACGACACTAGTGCATTCCCAAGAATGTGACAAGTACCACTTGTACTCTTTCTATAGGTCTTACATCCTACATAATCAGCGTTAGAATAACCAATTAAAGAACATGTACTACCTTTAGGATACCATAGTCCGACGTGCGTCGTTCCTTTGAGATACTTCATGATCCTCTTCACGGCAGTGAGATGTGATTCCTTCGGATTAGCTTGAAAGCGGGCACACAAACAAACACTAAACATAATGTCAGGACGGCTCGCCATCAAATATAAGAGTAAACCGATCATACCTCGATACTTTGTAATATCTATTGAAGTGCCGGAAAGATCTTGATCAACATACGTTCCGGATCCCATTGGAGTAGACATTTCTTTGCAATTGTCCATATCAAATCTTTTCAATAACTCCTTGCAATACTTGGATTGGTTGATGAAGATGTCATCCTTTGTTTGCTTGATTTTTAAACCAAGGAAGTAGTTCATCTTTCCCATCATGGACATCTCAAACTCGCCTTGCATCATAAGAGAGAATTCTTTGCAAAGATCTTTGTTTGTTGAACCGAAGATGATGTCGTCGACATAGACTTGAACAAGTAAGGTGTTTCCCTTGAGATTCTTGATGAACAAAGTCTTGTCAACCTTTCCTTTCGTAAAACCTTTCTCACATAGGAAGTTGCTAAGGCGATCATACCAAGCCCTTGGTGCTTGCTTTAAGCCATAAAGAGCCTTCTTCAACTTGTAGACATGAGATGGGTTCTTGAAGTCTTCAAAACCCGGAGGTTGTTTGATGTAGACTTCTTCATTGATGTAACCGTTTAGGAAAGCACTTTTGACATCCATCTGGTACAGCTTCATCGGATTTCTCATCAAACTTACCAAGGTTGTCCTTGCCGTTGTTGAGAACGAAACATTTGCATCCGAATATGTGGAAGAAAGATATGTTGGGTTTCCTTCCCTTGAACAACTCATATGGGGTCTTCTTAAGAATAGGTCGAATATTGACACGGTTACTTACAAAAAAAGCCGTGCTAACCGCATCCGCCCAAAAATATTTAGGAAGATTTGAGTCGCTAAGCATTGTCCTTGCAAGTTCCACTAGTGCCCTATTCTTCCTTTCTACGACACCGTTTTGTTGAGGAGTCCTTGGTGCGGAAAAGTTGTGAGAGATTCCATGCTCTTCACAAAAATTTTCAAATGAAGAATTTTGAAATTCGCCACCATGGTCGCTTCTTATGGAAACAATTGAGAGTGACTTCTCATTTTGAATTTGCTTGGCATACTTCTTGAATGCTTTAAAGGCATCACTTTTCTGCACTAAAAACAAAGTCCAAGTGTATCTAGAGAAATCATCAACAATAACTAGTGCAAAAAACGTTACCTCCGAAGCTTTTTGTTCTTGATGGACCGAAAAGATCCATATGTAACAATTGTAGTGGTCTTGTAGTAGATATCACTTTCTTGGTCTTGAAGGATGTTTTGGTTTGCTTCCCCTTTTGACATGCGTCACAGAGCTTATCCTTGATAAACTTCATCTTTGGAAGACCAACAACTAGATCATGCTTTAATAATTTATTCAAATGCTCCATGTGAATGTGAGCAATCCTCTTATGCCAAAGCCATGCATCGTTGTTGTTTGCCATTAAGCACTTCACCTTCAAGAGAGAGTCATCAAAAGAAATCATAAAAATGTTATTAAATCTTTTACCTTTTAGCAAGAGTTCATGAGTGACTTCGTGTTCTATCAAGCATTCCTCCTTTGTGAAGTTGATTCGGAACCCTTTGTCACACAATTGACTTATGCTAA